>CM075856.1:38171783-39371783 GCA_037975125.1 Latrodectus hesperus | reverse complement strand
TTAGGAATGAAACTTCATTTTCTAGAATCTATAATAATGAAACACTTTGTAAATAGCCACTTTGTATCTTAACTTTTTTAAAAATTTCTGCCTAATGTTGATAACAAATTTCATTTTTATAACGAGTTTCTTAAAATAAACTTGTTCATAAGGGTCTGAATCAATAATTTTTAATTTTTTCCCAAATATTTCGGTTTTAATGTAAATTTTTATATCTTTATGAAATTAGTTTTCAGGGACTTGATAAAGTTGAATTTAATGATATAGCTAATTAACTTAGATTTTATGTATCTTCAAAACATTTTATCTTTCTATTGAGGGCATAATTTTAATTATAGAATATATATATATATATATATATATATATATATATATATATATATATATATATATATATATATATATATATATATATATATATATATATATATATATATATATATATATATATATATATATATATATATATATATATATATATATATATATATATATATATATATATATATATATATATATATATATATATATATATATATATATATATATATATATATATATGTATGCATGCCTGTTGCATAATTTATCCTCTATCAAGAAGGGTGTTTTCAGTTTTTCAATTATAATTCGAATTTGTAAAAAATAAAGATACTAATTATTAGAATGAAAAACAATATGATTAAAAAATCAGATTTTCTGTCATTATAGTTTCAATAAATTAAAATGACTATTATTGATTTATTTGCAAAAAAAGACATCCATATTTAACAATATGTATACATAATTTAAATACAGTTCATATTACACTTACAACCAAGAATTGTAAGGAATAAATATCAGAATTATTTTAACTGTCTCAAGAATCAAGCACTTCTTCAGAATGCAAATTTTATAATATAAGTTTATTCCAGTATAAGTTCAAATTAGTACTATAAAAAAATAACAAAAGATACATAGGTCCGTCATCATTTACCAAGAACATGAATAGGATCAAATTAAAAACAAACACATAAATAAATATTAATAAGTACAAACAATTTTATTAAATAAATAAAGATAAAATATGAATAAAAAAATAGTAATTAAATTAGGTATCAAATATTAAATTTATGCATATAGAACGTGATATTTCAAGTCTTCATTACTAGAAATACAAAAAAATGATTATTAAAATGATAGAAACACCTGTGAATAAAAATGTATACATGCATATATCATGCCATATTATATATGTGTATATATATATATATATATATATATATATATATATATATATATATATATATATATATATATATATATATATATATATATATATATATATATATATATATATATAAATATGCAGAGAGACAAAGCATAATTATTAATATCATAGGCAAAAATTGAAAAATACAAGAATAAATATAAAAATGATATGCCTAGCAATACATTCAGTTTAAAAGCAGCAGCAATAGAATTACTAAAATATAATTAATGATAAATTTTTGTAACATTAATCAAATACTAAACCGAGAATAATACTCAAACACTAAAGGCGAATAATAATCAAATATTAAACGGAGAACAATATATTGAAAATACGAAATATAACAAACAGATTGAAAATGTGTTTAAAAATTTCTAACAAGCATAGAATAAAAGGAAAGTGGAACGAAGTACCAACATGGCCAGCTTCTTGCCACTGAAGAAGCTGGCCATGCATATATCTCTGTAAGATGTGGTAGCTTTACCGTTGCTCTGCAAGTCGGATTTTTCTTATAAAACATGAAAATGTCGCATTTCTCAGATTCAAAATTTGTAGGAGCAAGACTTACTGCAAGAAATGGGGTCGAAACATCTCAACTTTCATGCATTTCTAGAGGTGCGATATGTAAAATCATGAAAGCATATGCATAGAGCAACGATACAAGCTCAGTAAAGCAAATAGTGGATAGAAAGAGAAATTCAATTAAAGAGACTTAGGGGAATTGTAGCTCATTGAAACATTTGAAAAGCAAAAAAACTGCAGAAAAATGTAAAGGACAAATTTCAATGAATCATTTCAATGATTACATTCATTAAAAGTGCACATTTACTAGCAGAACATTTATTCAAAATATTATTTCCCAGGATGATAATGCAACAAATATCGTTTACAGGGAATCTTACTCACAAAACCTGGCAGATTGATAATTGTAAGAAAGTAATATGGTCAGTGAAGTCTGAAATTTTTAAAACAAATAGAATTTTTAGAATTCTTTTAACAAGCGTGTGATTGTGAGTATTTCTTTCCAACAGTTACGTATAGATGACTCTCTCATGATATGTGCATTCTTATGTAATACCAATGGCATAAATTGGAGAATCACTGGAAAGAAGCATAAATATTTTGCAACAGAAATAGTTAATTTTATGATGCAAACATGTTTTCTATAAAAGATAGAATTTTCGAGGATGATAAAAGGCACTTTTCCATCCAGTGGGGCTTGTTCAGTAATGGTTTGATGAACATGGGAATGAAGTTCAAGATAAACTTTAACCCACACAATCACCGGTTCTCAATATAGTTGAATCCTTATTGTCTTATTGTGAAAGTGTTCTTTACGAAATTTATCATATACACTACTGGCCATTAAAATTGCTACACCAAGAAGGAATGCAAATAACAGAACTATATTTATTGGACACATACATTATAGTGGAAAGAACAAGTGATTAGATTTACAAGAAATTAGGATGTATAGATATTGAGAAATCAGTACCCAGAGCAGCCACCTCTGGCAGCAATCACAGCATTTATCCGCCTAGGCATGGAGTCAATGAGAGATTGTTTGGCATGTACGGGGATCTCAGTCCATGCAGCTTCAACTCTATGCCACAGTTCATCGACAGTAGTGGATGGTGAGTGATGGCGAGCCAATCGCTCGGCAACCATTGACCACACGTTCGCAATTGGTGACAGATCAGGAGAACGTGCTGGCCAGGGTAACAGTCGAACCTGTTCTGTATCAAGGAAGTTCAGAACAGTACGGGCAACATGCGGTCATGCATTATCCTGTTGAAACAAAGCATTAGGGAGCCCTTGAAGATAGGGTAGAGCCATGTGCCTTAACACATCGGACATGTAACGGTTGCTGTTCAAAGTGCCGGTAATGCGAACAAGAGGTGATCGAGACGTGTATCCAATGACACTCTATACCATCACTCCAGCAGATGGGGCAAGCAGATGGGTATGGCGATGTCCAATGCAAGCTGGCAATGCGCGTTCTCCATGATGCCTCCAAACACGGATGCTGCCATCATGGTTCTGTATACAGAACCGAGATTCATCAGTAAAGATGACGTGATGCCATTCCCGCGTCCAGGTTCGTCGCTGATCACACCATTGAAGGCGCTCCTGTCTGTGACGCAGCGTCAATGGTGGCCAAAGCCATGGTCACCGTGCAGACAATCCATGTTGCTGCAAACGTCGTCGAACTTTTCGAGCAGAAACTTGTTGCCTTGCAAATGACTAAATTTCTCGACTCAGGGTTCGTGACGTGGCTGTACGATCCCTTGTGACCATGCGGATAAGATGTCTGTCTTCTCTGCTGTTAGTGATGAGGGGTCGCTGAGATCCTCCATGACGTTCCGTATGATTGTCCTGAACCCATCGATTCCATATTCTGCTAACAGTCATGGGGTCTCGACCGACGAGAGCTGTAATATTGCGGTACGATAAACTGCAATCCCGGTAGGCTATAATCCTTCCTTGATCAAAGTCAGACACGTGCTGATAGGCATTTCTTCTTCTTACACGAGGCATTACAACAACTTTCTTTGCCGAAAACAACATTGAAACGGAAATTGAGTATGAGTAAACTGCTGTCAAATTTCTGGTTTTATTCACGTTGTAGATGTCGCTACTGTCGCCTGCTTTGTATGAATGCGCTGAGTGTGCCGCTTTCCTGGTGTAGCAATTTTAATGGTCAGTAGTGTACATCTATATATATATATATATATATATATATATATATATATATATATATATATATATATATATATATATATATATATATATATATATATATATATATATATATATTTCAAGGTGATTAGAATAGAATGGATTATTTATAAATTAATTGTGTTTCTAGTTTATTTGATAGTTACCTCTATGTACAAAACATAATAGCAACAAAATAAAGAAATTCACAAAATATGCATAAAATAAAATATTAACATTATGAAAAGGAAAATTGTAAATACAGAAATTTACTTTTTCAGTATTCTACTTAATTTTTTCACTGTAAAAGTATCTTAATTAATCATTTTATAATTTTATTTTATAACTACGAACAAAGCGTTTACTATTAAATGATTTTTAAAACTTAACCTTTAAATGCTTTCAAATTACCAAAACAACATGTTATTTTTCGGGTTTTCATTAGTAGAATTTTAATGTCCTTTATTTTCAATTCCATTTTTTATGGGGCTGTTCTCATAAGTTACTAGCCTCAAATTATCAAATTTCTCCTCAAATTTTTTTTTTCATAAAAATTGCTCCATATTTCTCATGATACAGCTTCATGATTACTTCTTTAGTATTCTTATACACATTTTTGAAAGGGAGAAATTAGCTACTTTTCTTCTTAGGATGGAAAAAGCATGTGATCAGATAATTTTCCTTAATGCAATTTTAACGGTTTCTAGAGTCCATCGTAAAAGTAAGGAAACCATTATATGTTAAAAAGCTATGTACCTCTACCAAATTCCATTAGTGTTGCATTAATATATAATGTCATATTAGATCTTTACATTTATTGAGTTTTACATGAGCTGTCTTCAAATTTCATGCATTATATAAGAAAGAGCACAGTAAATATCTGTGAAAAAAAAGAAAAAAGGAGCTAGAAGTGTCATTTATGTTTAGTTTAAAATATATTTCTCTGGCCACTGCAGATAATAATAGAAAGTAACATTTCATATCTTCATATCTTTGTGAAACGTTGTCCATCATAATTTCAAAGCAGTCTTATAACAAAAATAACTTAAATCTGCTCGGGATGAGCTTATGTTTTGTTGGATTATTTTAGATTTACAATACTGATAAATAAAATAACCATTTTTTAATCAACTGCTTAAGATTTTGTTTGAAATAAAATCCTCTACACAGAATCATCATGTATAACAATATTCGCTAAGTGAATTTTGGTAAGAATAATCGTAGAATGAGGCTATTGAAAACTAGCTCAATTATGATCATTCCTTAACTATATATAAAGCTTTTGATAACATGCAGAACATATTTCTAAGTTAAGGGTGAAAATCTCCAATTCTTTCCCATTTCATGTATTCCTATTTGGAATACATTGTGCATTTAAAAAATTTAATTTAATGAAACTTTATGAATCTGTTTAAATTTCTAAAATGTGTAGTATAAAATCTACATTGTTATTTTTAGAAATTTCATTATATATTTGTCACTATATAATTTTCTATTAAAATTTTAAAATCTTTATAGTATGGAACAAAACAATTACTATATTATGCAATTATTAACGAAACAATTACTATATTATATATAAATGAACTTTCTTAAATAGATTAATGATTTTTAAATGTGTGTTAATAATCATGCATATATTTTAATTCAAACTTACAATATTATTAATAGTAAAGGCTATGAAGAGAATAATATGATTGTCATTTATATTATAAAATGATATTTTACATTGTATATTCAAAATAATACTATACTTCATATTATGTGTCACAAGTTTCAATTTGTATAAAAATAATTAAAATTTCATATAATGCATATTTTATGATAAGTGTAGAAAATGTTATTAAGAGGAAAGCGTAAATGGATAGTTTCAATATAATTTAATTAACAGTATTGATTCATCACTACAAAACCAACAATTATTAATTTATTAAGATTAAAAGCATAAGAAAATTGCAAGATAATGATTTTTTTCATTTCGTAATTTTAAAAATAATTTTAATGACTATGGTATAATTTAGAAACCAATTGATTTGCTGCAAAAAAAATTAAACTTTCTGGCTGAAACTGAGTAAAAATAAACAAATATATTCACTAACTTTGTAATACAATAATAACATTTTTTTGCATTTTAATGCAAAAAAATGTTATTCTTTATTGTATTGTTTTTTGTATTGTTCTTTATTGTTTTTAATTTTTTTTAATTTTTTTGCAACTGCTAACCTCTGTGAGAAAATTGATTTTAAAAAATAATGAAAATAGTGAGGCAAAATAATAACAGGGTTATTTCACTTTCAAATAATATTCTTTAATTAATGAATAATCTGTTGGAGCAAATTCTCATTGTCTAAATGCTGATAATGGCTGTGGCTATATTTTAAAATTAAGGTTGAAAATCCTGTATCTTATATTTTCCCAAATACCAATTAACGGTTTAGTCAAAGCAGGTAAATTGTTGAATATATTTCAAGCCAAAAATGAACCAAATATAAATACTACTAAACTTATAAGAAAATGTATTTATTTTTTAAACCAAGTTGATTTAAAAACGATCAGTACATACAAGCTTCATAACATTATAACATTAAAAATTGGATGGAATGGTGGCTGTATGAAAATTCACTGAGAAATTTTAATCAATGTTTTTTTCTCGGAAGCTTTTTATATTTTAATTAGGAATAAATGCAATCACGTCAAAATCCATGGTATTGAATCAATTCTCAATGAGTTTCTTATGTATCATTTAACAATCTGTCTTATAGCCCATGTATCAAGTCATAATCTTTAACTTCATGAGCAAATACAGAAGAGTAGTTTTGTAAAGAGTGATTATGATTTTAGAGTTGATGGGTTTTATGAAATTGACTTTCTATGAAATATACATTTAACAACTTATGCTTATAATTATGTTGTACAAAAGACAATATCTAGGATGTCCATATGCCATCATTATCAAAAAACCCACTGTAACTAAAGAAAGCCAAAAAAATTTTATTAGAGGAAATAATGAGATGAATAAGTCGTACATGAGATGTGAAAAGAATCCCTCTGATGCGTGAAATTTCCTTACAGCATATTTTCGAACATTAAACCGGACTCAAGGGTATGGAATAAATTTATATATGAGAGCCAATGGTATATGGTATATATCCGTAGTATATATATATATCCAAGAGTATCCATGGTATACATACATATATATATGTATATACATATATATATATATATGTATACATATATATATATATATGTATATATATATATATATATATATATATATATATATATATATATATATATATATATATATATATATATATATATATATATATATATATATATATATATATATATATATATATATATATATATATATATATATATATATATATATATATATATATATATATATATATATATATATATATATATATATATATATATATATATATATATATATATATATATATATATATATATTTATTTATTTATTTATTTATTTATATGTATTTAAATATATATTTATATATATATAGCATGATTTTATCCCTAGGATATATCAAAAATTGGGCAAGAATTTATATTTAATTTTAACTAATTGTGAACTTTATTAAATAAACTAAGAAGCTTTATTAAATGGATCATTTTGCAGAACAACTATCCAGAACAACTAATGTAAAATACTATCAAATAAATATAAACTAAGAGAAAAGGAATACCTCTTACCATTCATGATATTGATGCTTTTGTTTTCTATTGATAAACTATCATATGTATTATAAATTTAAAAATATCTCTTCCGAATTTATTAATCTCTCGAGACTTAGTAAACACGGGAGAAAATCCACAGAAATGGAACTGGGAAAGATCAGGTTCCCAGAAACTAAGAAATAACAGAAAAACCCGGGGATAGTTCATTAAATAGAGAAAAAAAATTTAAATGATATTTAAATAACTTGACGGAATTAATCCTATAAATTTCACTGAAAATTTAGAATTTTTTTTTAAATTTGTTTTAAAATGAATTTGTTATAAAGAAATTTATAAACAATTCTATCTTACGAGTATTTTATCTAAATTCTTATTTCCTAGTAATGAATTTATTGATATCACAAGGATTATTTAAAATTATTAACAAATTATAAGATAATAATTTAAAGTTTTTATGATAAAATGGTACTTTGTAACAGTAAGGTAAATTTGCTTTGTCTGTGTGTAATGTTTGAGAAATAATTTAGTATGCTAAAAGTGATTTTCATTTTCTCTTAACTCAGTATAGTAAAATCTACGTATAATAAAACATCAAGTAACTCGTTTAATCATATTTGTGTGTATATGTGAATATAACCTTTAACTATGTAATTTAATAGACAAATACAATTTTACATTCACTGTAACCAAGAGAGATTTTAGGAGCTCTCATGAAAATGATTTCATTTAAATAAGTTATATTATCATTAATTGTATCGTATAAACTAAGTGTTGAAATACTTTTCTTATTATTTCTTTACTTACATGGTAATAAAAAATTTGAAAATTTTAGAAAAATTGTATAGTAATTTATTAGCGTAATTTACAAATTATAAAAATGTCTCAAATTTAAAATAAGTAAGATGATAAAAATGAGTAATAAAAGTGGAAATATATTTTTCTGTTATTTCTTGTTAATCATTTACTAATTTATCTTCAATAAAAGAAGAACATGTAACTTTAGATGTAAGCTTAGAAAACATGTGAATAAATTGCTATGGAGATTTTAATAAAAAGTAATTTTTATAATGGATTTTTTCATGAGCATAAATATCTGAAACTGAAACTAGAAGTAAGAAATCTTAAAAAAGACGGAGGCAAACAATGGCAAAATTTTTCCTATTGTTGATTAGCTTATCTTTAAAGAACAAAGATTTTTTAATAAAGAAAAATGCCGTGCATGCCAGTATTTACGAGTAGTCTGTAGTTAAATTTCTTTATTTATATTTTCCCAAAAAATGATCACATTGAACATGGACAAAAGGAATTTATGTATAACTCTCTCTCTAATGTTTCTAATTCTCTGAAAATTGAAATATTTGCATTGAGAATCGACTGTTTTTAGCTCTGTGACATTCATCTTTTCACTCATATTTTTCTCATCGCTGCATTTTCAAAGATTTCTTATTTTTTATTGCTGCTCTTGCTCTTTGAATGTAGGTTTCTACTTGGCAAATCAATTGTCTTGAAATACATAATTTAATTACTGATTTCAAATTTAATACTACATTAACAAATTCTATAAAATGCTCACAAGGAAAACTTTTCAAAATTTCTCTCTCTTTCCCATATATTAATATTATTTAATTTTCTCGCAAAGAAGAACTTATTTTTCCTGTAAAACCACTAACAAAAATTTAATCTCTCTCAAATACATGCATATCATACAGAATTAAGTTCATATGGGAGAAATTTAATTTAATATTTATTGTTTATGCAAACTATTATAGATGTGAAAATTTTCATATTATATCAATCGGTCTTATATATTTAATTCCAATTTAATTTCAATTGATTATACCTCTTAATTTTTATATAACTATATTCAATATTTTTACATTTAAAATCAATATTTTTCTATTTAATTCTACATTAAGGAAGGTTAAAAAAACAATTCTATATGCTTTTAACATATAAGGAAGATTTCTCTTATTAACTGGCATTAGATAACAGTTATCACATATTCAATGGTATGTACGCAATATAATGGTTGTAAGAGGTTCTTATAAAGACATTTCGGCAATTATATACCTTAATAATTCGTTCTTATTTTCTTTATATAGGTTTTATGCAAAAAATATAGAATCTCACTTCTAAACGTTAAGCATGGAGAGGAAAATGCTTATTTCCAGAAGCCAATCAGAATGAAGAAGATGCAAATCGCTGCAGAGGTAGATGAAAGTATGCAAATATGTTAGGTAACAGACAATCGCGCTTTCATGTCAAGAAATTTGCAAAAAAGGCAGTAATATAAGATACCAGCTACATAAAAAGTTTCAGAAATTTATTGCAAGTGCTGCTCGAAAAAAACTTTCATACAATTTGTTTCCAAGACTTACTTAAAGTGTTTCGATAACTTCCAGAAGACGCATGGAAGATTCTGAGAGCTGGCGTGCTGTGGGGCGCATTGAAGCAGGACAGTCGGTATCAGAATTTGCTCCTTTCTTTGGCGTTCATCAATCTGTAATTTTACTTTTATGAAACAACTCCAAGTCACACAGACAGTTGTCAGAAGACCCGTAGCCGATCATCCAAGGGTTACAAACCCCGTGGAAGATTGATATATTGCGATTTTAGTCAATTGGAATCTCATAGTCATCTTCGCACATGCGACATCTATGGTTACAGCGACCATTGGTAAGGAGATATCTGCAGCTACTGTACGTCAAAGATTACATATGAGTGAACTGTATGCCTGGGTACCTCGAGTTTGTATTTGTCTATTCGTCCAATCAGGAGAGGCACCATTGAATTGGTGCTGGGAACAATTGGACTGTTTCTGACTGGGACAATGTCATGTTTACTGATGAGTTAAGATTTGCTGTTGTGTGATGACAAGCGTATAAGAATATGGCATGAACAAGGAACACGCAATCAGACCCAAAATATCACCGAACATCACGCAATCTGGGGTGGAAGCATTATGGTGTGGGCAGGGATTTCATTAGGATACCGCACTGACTTGCACATCTTTAAACGGGGTTCTGTGACTGCTGTACCGAGATGAAGTTCTAGAACCCATTGTGAGACTGTACGCTGCATCAGTGGTTCTTACTTTTGATTTATTGGACGATAACGCTCGTCCCCATATGACTGACATTGTCGATAAAGTGATTGCGCGTATGGTCGTAACCAGCATATTCGCCACACCTTAATCCCATTGAAAATCTTTTAGATGCTCTCGGCCATGTTGTATCTTCACGTTTTCCACTTCCAGCCACTCTTATTGAGCTGGAAACTGCTCTACAAGAAGAACGGCTGTTGCTTAATTCTGCGGTGGTTGACCACCTAACTGAAAACATGGTCACAAGGTGTAAAATTTATATACAGATGCGAGTATCACACACCTATTAATGTCAATTTTCTTCATTTTATGCTGTTTATTTTCACTTTATACATAATACTGTTTAAATCTCCAGTATGTTATTATTTGATAACTTACAAAAATTTAATATTGTTTTCATTTCTGTATATAATTATTGATTTTAATTTATGCATAAATATGTATGCGACTTTCCTGATGAATTTTGTGTCAATCAAAGCAGCATTTGTTGACTTTTCTGCATTTTACATCTTTGTGCTTAACTTTTGGAATTGAGTCTAAATGAAGTGATGGATGCATTTAATGCATTAAACTTGTAAATATAATAAAAAATACAGAAATAATTTTTTACTTAAGTGCAACATATTAAAAATAGTGTAGAATAAATCATACTAATTCATATTTTTATAATATAATACAACAAAAATTCAAAATTATTTTTTTAATCTCTTATATCGATAAGATAAGTTTGTCAAGCCACATGTTCATTTTTAATTTAAGTGCATTGATTCATACGTGATCTACAATTAAATGCGGATTTTAAACCAGGAAAATCTGTGAAGTGGAAATCAAATTCTGTAACTGTTGAAGTGATGAATGGAAGAGCTAACCACTGAATTACACATCGGCTTTGTAAAATTTGGAGATCCTCATATTAAATTTCAATGTTTCTCATAAAAGTAATTACAGTTTTATATTATGTACTTTCTAATATGCAGCTTGAAGTGTTTCCCGAAATAAAATCATTTTTATTTCATTTTGAAAGATATCAAAGTCTGTATTTTAATAACTATAACTATCTCTTTTTAGATTAAGATAAATAATATTAACAGACATTTATTCTCCTGTAATCGATAAAAATTATTTTACAAAAGGCTTTACTTTCCCTTATTTATATAGAAATTTAAACTCACTTGAAACAAATTTATGTAGTTTTTGCTATAAAGTCCAATTTTCTATACCTTATTGCATTTCATTTACTATTTCCGTTTTAAACTAAAATTACTTAAATAATTTAATTTATATTTGGACTAAAATAAATAAAAGTCAAGTAAGCTAATTATTAATTTTATAGGTTTAAACAATAGTATCCATTTTTTATCATTATCACATAAAACGTAATTGTAATGGTTTCCCTCAAATAATATTAATAATTTGCCCTCATTTCATTTAAAAAATACATTTTACTATGCAAACTAGCTGCTGTATCAACAAAGTGGAATTTAACTCTTAAACCCTAAATTTTTGCAATTCCATTTAAATTTCCTTAATTTTGCAAATGTATAATAAAATAACAATAGTAACTTAGAAAGGGATGGAAATATAAACATGAAAAGTATAATCAAGCATTATATTAATCTCTGAATTGAAATTGATAATGTTTTTCATGGAACCTAAGATTTATTCCTAAAAGCAGACAATAGGCTTATATTTAAAGTAAAGTCTCATTTCTAAAATTAGTAGTAACTTGCTACCTATATAAGACTTTATCGATAGCTAAAATTGGAAGGAGAAATGCTTTTTTGTGATTAAGGACATTAAATTTAATAATATGGTTTACATGAAATTTGTTTTTATATCTTTTTATAGGTCTGTTCAATAGCTCTTCTGTTAGGTTAATTTTCTACAGAAAAATTTTGTATGTAATGCCAATACTACAGAGGGTTAACTTGAATTAAATTTCAATAATTAATGAATATTATATTTTTGTGATTTTTTTATGTATAGATATCAATAATGACATAATATTCTTATATTTCTTATGTATATTAGCTATCAATATTTACTGATATTAATTTATTTTACGATTAAATTTTAAACTGGGTAAATACATTATAAATAACTTCAGATAATTTACAATAACTCAACATAACATAATAGGAGATATTCATAATTGATTTTCATAACAAAAAATATACGAATAAAATAGTTTTCTTTACCAAAAACTGTAAGTGAAAAACCTATAAATTAAAATCACATAAGTTAAAACAATGAAGTCGTTAATATATTTTGATTTATTTTGTATTATTTTTTTGTTTTACAACCATTGCACTGAATATAGCTGTGTTTTAACATAGCAGTATAATTATTTCATACCATATTGTTTTACATAGTCTCGCATCAAAAAATTATCGAAATATTCCGCAAGGTAATATATATTTATTAAATATAATTATATTAATGAACCTCATTTTTATATAAGTTCTGTAATTAGTTACTATAAAATATGTAAATGCTTAACTACTGCGGTTTAATTATACGAACATAAATATAAGCAAAATAAATTTTTTCTACATATTTATATCAGTCTATTTTCCTACATTTAATAATTCTGGACCTAGATTTCTCAGAACTCCCATGACAAGATTATGTTTTTTAAGTGGGCAAGAAATTTTATCTTTAATTTAATCTTTAAGGGAGAATAAGTTTCATAAAAGTTAATTAAGTGTTTTATAAAAAAAGTATTCCTTTTAAAATTAGCAGATTTAGTAATATGAAACTTAAGAAAAATGTTCCCTAATACGTAAATAAAATTGATGAATATCAATTAAAAATCGGATTAACTTTTTGCACTTAATTTCGTGCTAAATTATAACATTAAAAATATTCAACATTTTTATAAGAAAACTTTTTATTTTCGATTATTAATTAAATTAAAAAGAAACTTATGTATCTCAATTTTTACAGCTAATGAGGATTACAAAAAAAGAGCACAGTATTAATTAAATTAATAAGATCTTCACCACATGAAAATTTTCCATTCTAAGCACCATACATTATAAATCAAACACCTCTAAATGTTTCAAAAACTGTTCATAGATCCCTATATTAAATTTTAATGAGTTTAAATTTCATATTTTTTAAATTTATTATTATAATTTACATAATAAATGAATAAATTTTTCACTTAATATAACATATTTATTTCATATATAAATTATAATCATTAAAACACGTGAAATTAATGTATTCGTTTGGATTTATTTATAAACTAAAAACAGTGATAACTGATAACTTTCTGATATTACTTAATATTATTAGTTCAAAAATTTATTATTAAAAGAGGATGAAATTTGTATCTTCAATTATTTCCTGAAACAAAATTGAAATAAAATACAGGTAGTTAAAATCAGTTAAAATATTAATGGATTTTTGATTACCTAAAACCAAGTACGTAAGAATTAATTGACAATTCAGTAAAGTGTTTTTGATGGTGCTTCTCAATATTTTAAATTTCACCGTGAAGTATAAACATTATAGATTATTTTAGAATTATTATCTTACATTTATTTTTAGTATTAATCTTTTTTTTTTTTGTTTTGCATCACACAGTTGCCGATTTGAATGAAAATGTACAGAAGAACGTTAAGTATCTTGAAATAATTTCTTGGTATATAATTACAATAAATGTATATAATTATAATAAGTGATCGAAGAAATTGTTTGCTACTTTTAACTAAATAATTGAAAATAATTGAAATATGATAATGTTAAATTCCTTAGTAAAAAAAAGCATTTTCATGAGTAAAAAAAATCTTCTGAATTAGATGCTTTATTGAGTTTTTGAGATACATCTCTTAAGCACTCTGTATTGGAAATATGTGCATATTTCAAATGAGTTATATATTTTTAAATCTTATTTGAGTTCAACAAATTCCATTTAGTAGTGCCATCTATGGTTCTGAAACCTTACTATAGTTCCAGAATACAAATTTCACAGCAGTAAGTTGATTAAACAAAATATATACGTATAATGCATAATTCTTGGCATCAAATATTATTTTTTTATTAAATGAAATAAACCTGTAAAACTCAAATATAATATCGTTTGTAAAACAAGCATGAATGCATATACATTGGAAATAATTTTATGTCGAACATCAATACATTTTATACATAGATACTATGCTGATAGAAAAAATAATAAATGCTAAAACAAAATATATAAATTGAAATTTGGAACTATAATAATATCTAAAAAAATTACTCAAAAATTTAATAATTTGTAATGCATAATTTAAAATTTAATTATTTCTGCATTGTTTCTTTTAATTACCATAACTGTTGGTATTCATATTTTAGAAATTTTAACGTATAAAGTTAAGCATATAACAGTTTAATAGCTTAAAATATTTAATTTACAAAATATAATGATTCAAAATGAATTAACAATTGTAAATGTATAATTGTAAATATTGTAAATGTAGAATTGTAAATTGAAAATTTACCATAAAATAAAACCACCATATTTTTATTGCACACTGTGTAGTATACAGAAGTATAAAATCGTAAAGATTTTAAATGCGACAATTATATTAAATTCAAATATTTTTTGCAAATGTTTAAGCATTTGAAAATTTAAATATGCAAATAAATTTTACAAAACAATTATATTTTTAAATTTAAATGTTGCAAAATTTAAACACCATAAAACGCTTGTAAAAATATAGCAATAATTGCATAATAGATTTATTTATTAAGTAATTCAAATTGCGTTAATAAAATACCATTTAATCTTAAATGAATAGTAGAATATATTCAACAAATAATAAATTAAAAATAAAAAAGTAGATTAATATCTCATTTGTACATATACTTCTATTATTAATAAAATAATTGATTTATTATTGAACTTGGATTTTATAATATAAGGCTATTAAAATTAGTACAATATGAATTTCTCAAAACAATGAGGTGTGCAAGTGCAACTCTGAGAGTGACAACCCTTCTCACATTCTTCTTGAATGCCCATCTGTTTCAGAAGTAAGGAACGAGCTTTGTAAAGACTTAAATAACAGGTGGCCTCCGATTATGGTAGACCTAGTTAAGAAAGAGAATTTTGAATTTTTTGTAAAATTTATCCATGCTGTTATCTAATTCATTTTTTATTTTTATATCTCTTTTTTTCTCTCTGTCTTCTTTTATTATTATTATTTTCATCTCATGTATTATTTGGATTTGTTTTGTAGTACATTTGTTGTGCCTTCGGGCCCTGTGTGGTATTCCTTGGTGCACAGGAAAATATTTTTGTTTTCCCAAATAAAAAAAAATGAATTTCTCAGAAAACACTTTTATTGCTACGTTTTTTAAATAACTATTGCAGTACTTTGGAAGCTAAAATAGCACAAATAGTTATATCAAGTTTTTGGTTGACTGAGTGTGTTTCACCATATAAGATCTAATGAATGTCCTTTTGTAGAAAATGAAAAATAATAGTGAACAATGATAATTCTTGTCTCTCTAACGCAAACGCACAACAATTTCTAATAGAGAATAACAATAATTACAAAATAAACTAATGTATCAATGCTATCTGGCAAAAAAGGCATTTTATTGAAATTCTAGTCTAAAGTAATTTCCAAAAATATCCAATAATTTCAAGAGTATTTCTAACTGAACATTGAAAATTATGAAGGAAATTTCACTTAATAATTTGAAATTTCTTTTCTTTTTAAAAGTTTTCCTTAAATCGTTACTGTCAAGACCTTTTACATTATATAAAAAAATTTTAAATAATAAATATTTTCCCATAGAAAATATTTACAAAGCGGATCACACTTTCATAAGTTTAAAGATGTGACAAAGTGTTATAAAATTTATTAATTCTCATCAATCAATATAAAATATTATTGAAATAACTTATTTATTGCTGTACTTGTATGTTTGGCACAGAAAATTTTAATTGTGGCTTATTAAAATTACATTTTGTGACTCATTAGCATATAAGTGATTGTAAAATTAAACTGCATTTTTTACAATTTTAATTTTAGTATTATAAAAACATACCAAAATATTCTAAAATTATTCAAAATTTTAAAAATTTAATCAAAATGATAAAATTTTAAAAAAGTAATAAAATTTTTAATTTGCGCCACAATTACAATCATTTTCCAGAAAATAATTTCATGAATACAAGAAATGCATACAAAATAATTTTCGTTTAGTCGTTAATTTATACTTTATATTACTTTGAATACGGTTTCTTCAATTGTGTGTACATTGTTAAATATTTATTGATAAAATGTGTTTTGAAATTTAAAATCCTGTTTTTGTGGATTTCTAACTAAACATATTTATTTTCGTATTTTATCAATTAGAAAAAAAATATTTTAGCATTTTGCTTATCCAAATATTCTTTAAACATCTGAACAACTGCATTTATTTTTCAATTACTGAATTGCTCATATTAAGAAACACAATTTAATTCTTTTATGAAAATATGGGATATGTTTTGAATATATCCTCATATTAAATGAGTCTCTACAATCAAGGAACTGGTTTTAGATAAGAATTGGTTTCTTAAAGATGAATAAAATAATAATTATCTCATAAAATTATATGATGGATTATAACTAAAAAATGAATATATTTTTTCTTCATTAATGCACCTGTTAATGATAATTTATTATGTGTATGAGTTAATACCTATATGCTATATAATTTATCTTTAGGAGATACGCAACAAAAGGAAAAATGTCCTAGAAAAAGAAACAGAAATCTAAAATCTTTAAATAAGTACTTTTATTTTCACAAAATATTTGTAAGAAAAAATAAGCTTTCAAAACAATTTTTAAATAATTTTATTTTTGTGGATTAAAAATGGTTGAACAAGTAGTTTTTTATTCAATTTTGATACTTAATTAAAATCATTAACATCGTTTAAAAATCAATATTGCAAGGAATTGAAAGTCTTTACTTATAAAATTATATCAAAGTCATAAATTGTGCTATATTTTAAATATATTTTTATTTTAAAATTTTAAGGGCTTATCAAAACCATTTATTTATTTATATTTATATTGAATTCGTAAATAAATGCATCACAAGCCACCGAACATAGTATTTATAGTTAAAATAAAACAGCAATTTTAAGATTGGTTCGAAATTATAATCTATAAAAAGAGTCAGAATTGTTGTGGTGTTTCAGTATTTCTGGATACTGTAAGAATTTAACTTAGGTTAGGATCAAGTTTCTTACTGGAATAGATTATTTTCTACGATATGTCTCCCATAACTTTGAACTTTAATCTCAATCAACGAGGAAAAGATGATAAAAATGAAAAATAAGTGAAAAAATAGGTAAAAATTGCAATTATTTTACTAAAATTTCTAGTCCAAATTGTAATATATAATAATAAAATTAAGCATGATAATATTTTACATTAGTAATATTTACAATTAGGACAAGATTGAAAATATATAATGATTTGCTTTAAATAATTATTGGTACTTAAACTGTATTCATTAATAATGATAAACTAAAATATTTATATTGAATAACTCACGAAAAATGTGTTGAGAAAAAGTCAGAGAATAATATACCAATTTTAATAATAGAATGCAACATAATTCTGCAATGTTTTTGCAATTAAAAAAGGTTTTATGTGTATGAGATGATATACTATATGAAATTGTATGATACAAAAATAATTAATTTATTCAAAAGAAAAACATTTCTTTTTAAATGAATGCATATTAGAGGTAAATTATTTTCCATTATTATTTAAAAAATATGAAAGTACGCTATATTTATGAAAGAGTTCAAATAATTCAGAAAAATTAACATTATGAACTCCCATATTAGAAGTAATTAAATTTTTTATTGAATTATACTTTTTCTAAACTTCATTCGTAAAAGGGCACAGCTATGCATGATAATTAAAATGAGAGTTCAAAAAAATTTTTATAAATTATATACTGTATAAAAAGTTATCAGAATTTTCATGATTTTATATAAAAATATAACTATTTTAATTGTTTTCAAACATAAATAAAGATAAATTCGTGATAAATGTAGCTTTAGAAAATTTTCAACTACATGTTGGTAAATTTGAGGAAGAATAAGTCATGAGTTGACAATAAAGGGAAAGAGAATAAATAATCAGTTTTTTAAATTCCTCAATTTTACATAAATAAACAAAAAGATGTTCGCAAATTATTAAAATTTTTTTTAGTAAATAAATAGGAATAAACAAAAATTAAAATGCATTATCCAAAATGAAAAATTTTCTTCTAACAAGTGCAATACTTCGAAATAATAAGCAACGATTATCAAAGAATACTTTTACTGTAATAAAATACTGAGTTTAAAACTAATGAAAATGGGAATAAATGATTTTAAACAGCATTATTACTTAGAGAAAAATTGAAAGTGAACTGTACGGTTTAAGTAATATTTTTTAACATTTTAGAAAGTTGTAAAAGTAAATTAAGTTAATAAATTCATTAAATGTCTCCTTCAAAAATTGATGTGATTAAATATTTTATTTTAAAAAATATTCTTATTTGTATAAATATGTGATCTTATTTAAAAGTAAATATTCATATTAATCAAATCAATTAATAACCAAAGATTTTCTTCAAACAAAATAATGACAGTTTCAATAAAGTCCAATCATGGTTTAACAATAATTTATTCACGTAAAAGACTTAATATGCCACAATTATTTCAATAAATATTCAAAATAAATGCTAATAAAATGGTTAAATGAATTTCATAGTAAATCATTTATAATTATAAATATATTTTGACTTGTCTTTTTGAACTAGTAACAAATTACATAATAAATTTTCGATCTTTGCTGCCTAGAAATTATTTGTGTGTTTGCATATTTATTAAGTTCTAGATAATTATTTGTTTTTTAGATTCATTTAAATTCAAAAGAGGTGATATTTTTTTATTTCTGATAATATGCGCAATTTAAATAGTTCTCAGAATTTCAAATCAGTCGCAACTTTGTTAACACATTTTCAAAGAATTGTACTTTTTACTTCATAGAATGCTTTTCTTGATACTAAACTTTTCAAACAAAACTAGATACTTATTTTCCGTAGATATAAGCATTTCTTTTAGTTTTTATAGTTCAAGAGATTGTTGTAAAGCATGCCTCGAAATTAGATTGAAATTGAATTCGTAAATCAAGCTTCAATAAGTAAATACTTTCAAATTCAAACGTGACAATATACATCAATGTGAAAAGGAATACATTTAGCATTCGCCCTTTGTGAAATAACTCTATCTAAGGAATTTTGGGAAACAATTTTTCCACGCGAATAAACATAAGCGAACCCAGTCAGAGATTTTCTGTAAGAATAAAATTTAGCGTTTTAATTGTATATTAGGCATAGATACTAATAAACTATTAATTTAAAATAAAAATAATACAAGTGTAATATTGTAAAATTAAACAATTTATATCCTTATGTGTAAAAATCTTTATAAAATATTATTAATATGAAAACAATATTTACATTAAAATCAACATTACTTGATTAATTGTTTGGAAAATATGTATGATTTGATGAATTATAAGGATTATATTGTACAATGAACATAGTTTAAGTGAAGCAGTTCTATAATTAACACACAATAAGAAATGTTAAAAAAGCTTCAAGTAATAGGCAAACTATTTTTGTTGATACATAAGCCAAATAATTTCTTTTTTATAAATCAATTTATTAATTATTATAAGTAAGCAAAATATATGTGAGTACATGATATGCTAGAAATGCATAAAAATTAACATTTAATGAAACTGGACACATATCCATTGAAAATTAATAATAGAAAAATTTATTATTGTAGTTTATATACTGTACTTTAATTGAAAGATAAATTTTTGCTTAAATATTTTCTGTTTATATTTTATTTTAATTAGACTCACAATTTGGCTAATACTTTAGGATTTAAAATTACTTTACTTTTTATATCAATGAACTCTTACAGTTGTACAGACATTTGAAACTGTTATATCTAAGAACATTTGTAATTACAATATTCAGATAAAGGTCATTTCTAAGATCTATATATCTTCATAATGCATTACTGTCAATATCCAAACATTTAAATTAAATGTATAGAGATAATAAATCATCAATTAGTTTTCAAAAATAGTTTGACTAAGCAGTTTTCCATTTAGTAAAATAGCTTTTCAGAATTTAGTTAACTTTAATTAAAAATAAAAAATTACAATTTTACTGAAAGATATTTGGTTCTTTTTAATTAATGATATACAGAAATTTGAGATGAAAAAATTATTATTTTTGTAAAATTGACATTGATTAATGTTATTACAGATGTTATTGAAAGGTATGCCTTAATAAATGTAGGTAATCATTGGAGGACATATTTTGGTTGTTTGCTGATATGAGATTATGCATTATGTTTATTGCAAATTATGTTCTAATTTATATACAGTTAGCTAAATGTTACTTTTCACTCAAACAAACAAATCTAACACTACCAAACTAAATATTAATTCCAATCTTTAAATTAATGTTTGTGCTATTTTTACTAATAAGTATTATTTTCTTAAATAATTAATTTTGAAAAAATATAAAATGTTAACTGCGTTTTTCCTTAGCTTGTTTAATACTTGTATTAAGTAAATGAGGTTTGATAAACTTGACTGTCAAGACTTTCCTATAAAGAAAAATAAAGCATTCTTTATCTTTCCAAAATATATATAGTTGATATAAAACAGAAAGTAAATAAACAAAATTATTAGCTGCTTATCTTAAACATTTAACATGTTATCTCATTTACTATATGCAAACATAAATTAATAACTAAATTATTATAAATATAATTTTTAAAACCATTATTATTAAAATAGAGTAAAAGGTTGACAACTTTTTACACAATTTTTAAAGTCATTTTATAAATTTTTTTATAAACTTTTCCTCAATTAATAAAAAATTGCCCTCCTAAATTTATTATGAAATTTCAAAAGCTCAAATTTTTTACGTGGTTTCAGAAAAATTTAAGAAACCACAATTATTTATCTGTATGATAATATTTTTATTGATTTTAACATAATACTCTCATAAATTCGAAATTTTTCATTTAGTTATGGTAGTAGCTAGTGTTTGTACAGAAATTCAATTTAAGTACTTTTGAATAATTATAACTATTTCTTAGATTAATGACTTTATCCATAATTGAAAAAAACATAATTCTTAAAAATGATTTCTTTTAATTTATGTAATTTAGTGCGATGGAAATTATTGGGACTTTGGATTTCCCATTATCTTAGTTTTTTCACTGTTATTTAAAAAATTCTAGAGAAATTTATCTTTAGTTGGTTAAAGGATACAACAAAAGATTTTATTACTATAACTAAATCCTTTACACTTACGAAAAACTATCGGGAGCTAGTCTTGAAAATTCGATTTTCTTTCTTTATTTAATTAAAAATACATTTATCAATATCAATTCATAGGTAATTTGAAAAACATAATAATATATTAAATAATGTATTCTCGCGAACTTAATAAAATCAGTTATTTTTCATTTAGTTTCAAGAAAAGAGATTAATGCGAGGTTTATATATATATACATACATACATATATATATATATATATATATATATATATATATATATATATATATATATATATATATATATATATATATATATATATATATATATATATATATATATATATATATATATATATATATAAACAAACCTGGCATTAATCTCTTTTCCTGAAACTAAATGAAAAATAACTGATTTCATTTTCTCTCAAAAATGTAATTCTTTCTAATGTGACTACTCTCACGAATATTAATTTATACTTATAAATGAAACACGAGTAAAAATAATGTAGTATGTTTTCTGTTCTCTGTTAACATCAGTGTATTTCATATAATTTACAATACCATAACAATTATCTTTTATTCTTACTTTAATATTCTATTTCTTTAACAATTCTCTCAATTTTTACTAATTATTTTGTTTCCACAATATACGTAATAAATGCTGTATTAGTCATTATACATATGCATAATGTTATAAATGTCCTTATATATCTTTAGTACTTTTGTACGAACTTACATAACATATTATGTTAATACGTATAAAAATGGAAAATTGAAGAGTTTGAAGCTTTTAATTTAGAAAAATTCTTTGATTATTGATATATTTTATCTTCCTATATTTTGGAATTTTTCAACTGATTTTATAGATGCAAATTGATATACTCTAAAAATGCATCGTGAATGGTCGCAATAAACACTTTACAATTTAAATAATTTAATAAATTTATTAATTTTGATCAGGAATCTTTTGCATTTAAATTTCAAGATTTTTATCCAATGCTTTTTTAATTATATGTTTTTATAAAGATATTTTTTCTGTTTTAAGAAGGTAAGTTTTGTTTTAAGAAGGTAAGTAGGAAAATAAAAGATTAGAACTTTTTAAAATGAAACAAAATTGTTTGCTCATTTAATTTTCAAAGAAAGCCTCAGAAATTGAAGATTTTGTAATTATTGCAAGCATAAATAAATATTTTTTCATTTGATGAGGCAAAAATCGGATACATTGTTTCAATTTAACTTTATTCAAGAAAAGTATCAGTTGATGAGTTAATAGAAAATTTGATGAAGACTTCGATTTGAAAATTTCTGAAAGATTCATTAATTTACTTATTTCTTTTAAAGTAGTGCAAGAACATTCGGTAATGAAGAGAAAAAATGTCTGCTATTTTGCAGCAAACTCAAAAGATCTCTTGAATTTCAAAACTACGCAAATTTCATAACTGGATACAATCATTGATACTAAATTCAAATCTGTTAAGAATAAAAATAAACTTTTAGTATTTAATCAAAAATTTGTATCTTACTAAAGAACTTCCGAAGAAAACTGAAAAATATAATAAAGAGTGTAAAATTAATTTTTATTAGAGAAATTCTTTCAAGATAAATAGAAATTCACTATCTACTTTCTACCACTATGAAGAAAGTACTAGATAAAACGAAAAGTAAAAATTAACCAAAACTCTGCCATGAACATGAACTTAAAAATATGTTTCTGCAATAGTCTGGAAAAATTAATGAAATCTTAAAAACTTTTCGAAATCATTGGGATAAGATGTAATATCTAGACTACAGATTGAATAGTGATGATTCCGAAGAAAAGATCAACATTCCTTTATCAAACTCTGTATTTAAATTTCTTGATCAAGTTTAAAATAATGAGGCATTGACAAAAATTGAGCATATTGGAATAATCATCGGTCTCAATAGAGTTTTCTAAATCTTCCAAGGAAAACAATATTATAAACATTTCATGAACAAGTATAGCAGAACTTCTGAATCAAACATATAACTATGATAAGTGATTTCATTGTTGATTCTACAATGAATCAAATCATAAATTGAAAGATTGTTTTATTTGCGAAAGTAATCTTAACCCAGCTAAAAATTATCACATGTCAAGGATCACAGTGGTGTGTATGGTAATTAATGAGTAGATTTCCTCGCCAAATCTTCTCTTTCACTTACAAATAAACTCGATACCAGTCTACCCAAGTCTTTTTTTAAAACCATAATCAAAAAGAACATCCCAGAAAGGAATTCAAGTTTTGTTTCCTCTCCCAATTGCACGTGGACTAAATCTTTCAGTTCACTGCAGAATTAGAACCCACCGGTTTTCTACACTGATTTCAAAATTACGCAACTCCTCTCTGGACATAGAAAATTCAACAGCTACCTAAAGCGTTTCCACATTAAAAACAATGACGACTGCATGTGCAACTCCGGAGTTGACAACCCTTCACGCATTCTTCTTGAATGCCCATCCATTTCACAAGAAAGGAACGAGCTTCGTAAAGACTTGAATAACAGATGGCTCCCGGTTTTGATGGATCTAGTGGATAAAGAGACTTTTGTATTTTTAAAAAAAATTTATCCATGCTGTAATCTAAATCCTTTTTTGCCTTTATATCTCTTTATTTTTCTCTCTGCCTTCTTTTATTATTTTTTATTATTTTTTTCATCTCATGATTTAATTTTGATTTCTTATGTAGTACATTTGTTGTACCTTTGGACCCTGTGTGGTATATCTTGGTGCACAAGGAGATACTTTTTTACCCCTAATAATAAAATAAACCCAACTAAAAAAAGTGTATTTGCATAAGTTTTAAAAATACTCAGTTAAAAATATCAAAAAATTTAAATAAACTAAAGTAGCACTTTTGAATAAATCAGAATAGTTCAAGTAAATTATTTCAGTTTATTCTATGTTAAATAAAATAAAATAAAATAATTACTACAAAAATATCCATGAAAAACTTTAATTCATTAAAATGCATTTTTTTTGAGCTTTTAGCTTGGAGCATAAACGTTTGGCACTCACGGTGTAACTGCAATCTTACAAATTTAATTTATTAGTTATTATTTTTTTGTTAATATTGCCTGGGTAAGAAAATAACGAAATGATGCCGCAAATTCTTCTCAAGATTACTTGATTTTAGAAAAATGCAAGTCCAAATAAGTTCTCTTTTCATGTAAAAATCTTGAAATTGATTATTTGAAACGAATGTAATAAAGTATTAAATTCGCATAATATTTATTAAAATATTATTATATCATATTAAACTATAATATTTATTAAATTGGACTGTATGTCAAGTTTAAATTTATTTTGTTAGCATAAACCAAATATCTTTTTTTTAACTTCTTGCATATTAACATTTTTATCGCTATACTAGGAATATATATTCTCTCCTTCAATAAACTTCAAATAACAATCAACAATATTCAGTTCGAGCACTTTTCCAGTATTTGTGATTGTAGTTTTACATATTATCTTAGCTAATGACCATCATTATTATTTTGGATTATTTTTATTAATATTTTTTATCATGATAAGGATGAAGTATTAAATATTTTTGAAGAAACTGAAATGTTTTCTTGAAAATTACGTTACACGTATGTAAAGGCACTTTCTGGCCATTTACACAAGGGTATAAAAATAAATTCATTCTGATTGATTAAAACTTTCTCATTTATTTCTCATAGAAAAAAGTTTTCTATTTTGAGTTGTATGTTGCTCAAGATAGTATTTAACATCTCAATCTTAAAATTTATAGTTTAAGTCATGTAATTATGAGTTAGGATAAACTATGTTTACTGTATGTAATATAAACAGTGATAAATTATTGACCTAATTTTAAATAGTTATTTTACATTTGATAATATCTTGGAAAAATGTTTCATTCGGTAAATAATTTAAATGGATAATTACTTAATGACACTTTATTTCTCAGTCTAATTTCATCAACAGAAACTGTTCAGATTTGTTGTGCATCCAAAAGAATAATTAAATATCCTTATTAAAACTCTAATTCCAATAAAAAAAATTTTAATTAAATTTAATACAACTAAAAATATTATTTATAAAACTCAATTCATTTAGCAATAATAAATAGCTAATTTTATCTTAAATTTTTATAAATAAATCTAAATTTTCTTCGATTGATATGAAAGCCGTTAAATTAATTTTAAGTTAATATAAAAAATAATTTCATGAATAATATATACATAAAATTTGAAATATTAAAATATATATTTTGCGAAAACAATTAGGAAACTTATTACAAAAGTTTATCTAGCTTGATTTAAATCAAATTAAACTTCTAATTTGTTTTATAAAAAGGTATTTAAAATTTGATTAGATTTAAATCTTTTGAAATTATATATTTGAAATATTATAATTTTAAAAGATTTAAATTTAATCCAAATTTTAAGAAATGGATAATTTTTTTGTTTAATAACTAAGAAATGAAATGTCATGAATTTAACACATATGAAGATTCAGGATTATAGATTATCAATAGGATAAGTATTCTCGCATTTATCGATCACTAAACAATATTGAGAAAATTCATTGAAGTCACATTAGAAACTATAAATCTTTGGTCTCATTAGAAAAGAAATGATTTACCTTATAGAAAATTGCAGCAGTTAGCAATTTCGCTGTGGAATGGCATTCTTAGTTTTCCATTCGTAAGTTCTTAGTTGACTAAATTGAAAATTCTGTTACTGTATATCAAGCAGATAGCTGACTATTATGTATAAACAGTTCTAGATATTTCGAAAAAACTTAAAGAGTTCAAATTTTTTTCAAATCATTATATCTACAGAGGTTGATATATTTAATAAATGTCTATTCAGTTAGAAAAATATTTGCTAAAATCAAAGAATTGTTGCGCTAATTATAATATAAATAATAGATAACGTATAGTATGGCAAGAACTCTAATAATCATATGGTTGAACACCATTAACTTTATTTTTAATATTGTGCAGTTATATATATTGATGTGTAATTGTTAAAAATTAATATTCACATTATATTACAAATATATATTTTCCATATCAGCTTAAGAAAGATATTCATATTTACTGATAAAATAAAATGTTACTTATCCACATTTTGAGAACCACTCCGTTTTACTAATACAAAACTTCTCAGATTAATTTTAAAACTCTAATGACTTCTAATTGTTGGAAAATCTAAAATTTTTAAATTCTTCAATTTTAGTAGGGAAACAACAATATCATAATTTACCTCAGTAAAACAGAAGGAAACATTTATAAAATCATGTATGTCTACTGATAATTATAATAATGTATAAATTAAAATCAATTCTCACATTTTCTATTGAAATAAATAAACGTGATTTATTATTTATAATACAAGATTACATGACTTTCCAGAAACTGTATCTTAAATTATTGTTTTATTCACCTAGAAGCTATAAGAATTAATCTTAGTTTTGTATTAAACAACTTTTGTAACGTTTTTATTATTTTTCCATGACTCAGAAATTTTTCTTCATCGAATCTGATCAAGAGGAGGAAGTAACATAAATCACTTGCGATCGTTATCAGTTCAAGTGACCTATTAAGATTTCATTGTATTAGACAGGTTGTTAAACACGCTTATTTCTCAATAGTTCAAATTTATTTTCATGAAAAATTTCTATTAAAAGTAGAAGAATAGATTATCTTTTTCATATGAAGAAAGCTAGTTTATTTTAACAATTTTGTTACAGAACAATTTGATTTCATTTGGAAGGACATTTTAAGTTTCAACTAAATGAAAATACTATAAATAGTTATATTTGTATCTTATTATTTTTAAAATATTTCTGTGAACTTTAAGCAAGTTTATTTGAAACTCTACTAAAATTTTCAACGATTCAGTGCTCAATTTATATGCTTGTTGCAATGTTAAAATGCTTCCAAACTTTAGCTAATTTATAAGCATTTGAATTTGATTATTTATTAAATAACTTGAGAAAAAAATATTCTCTCAAAAAACAAATTACTCGTGAAAATACAGTTTGTTCATAATTTATTTTATACTCTAAATTTAATGACAATTAAAAATTTTAAAATGTCATTTTCAAAATTTTAAAAGTTCTTCTAATAATGCAACCAAGGGGAATATCCGTATTTTTAAAGTAATTAAAAATATTGATTACCATGTGAAAAAGAGAAATCTATTTACTTAGATTTTGTTATAAAATTGAATAACTGAAGAAATATATTTTTATTTACTATAAAATACAAAATAACATTGATTATAGTCAATAATATAAATATTACTTACTTAATTAAATATAAGTAATTAAAATATAAATTGGTGGAAAAATATTTTTATGAATTTTGTTCTACATCCATTTATTCTATATCTTAACTTAAGTGATATATCAATTAAACAAGTTTTTTTTGACAGAAGAAAGCTAATTATAACTTCAATTTATGTAACACTCTAATGTAGCACACTAAACAGCGGATTTCTTGGCCAGATCGGTGTCAGGGGAGGGAGTAAACCCAGGAGGAGAGCTCACATCAAGTGAGATTTCTTCCCTGGCAAAAACTGAATTCAATATATAAGCTTATGAAAACTCCTACCAAACATCCATGGTACTATACCAAAAGACTGGGTGAGACTTTCAATCTTGGATGAAGATCTTATCAAACTGCCATTTCCCGCATCTGAGTGGGCACACGAGAAGAATCACCTTTCAGTAGGGGCAAAGGACATTTCCAGACTGTCATTGGTGTTCCGTCAATATGGCCTCACCTGGACATATCTTAACCTGCCTAAATTTTAAGAAAGATGATCTCCTTCGGGACCCATCAAAGTTATTAGACATTTTCGGTATTTTTGGTTTTATAGGGGTTGTCTAGCCTAGCTAGACAACCTGAGATAAATAACAACACTAACAACACTAATGTATTTTGGCTTATTTTATTCATTCTTTAAAAATTTAAATCTTGAGTTTATTTAAAAGAATCAAATTACAAAAGAAAATATTCTTACTCATATTTTGTTATTATTGAAAACAATTTTTTTCAGTTTGTTAACAATAGCAATCATTCAAGAAATAATAATTATATATTGTTAATCATGCATGAAAGTAAACAAATATTTAAGCAATAAATGTGATAAGCTTTGGAAAATTAAAATATTGAGAGAAACTCTACAGTTATATTCTAAAATGTTGCAATTTTTTTAAAAATTAGAAACTTTTATTTGAAATATGTAAAAATTATTTTTAAAACATATTTCTATTTGGGAACTGTACGAATAAATTTTATATGAAAATATCAATAATTAATTTTTCATAAAAATTAAAACTTTAATATAAACAAATATGTTTTCTCAAAAGTACCAAGAAGAAATATATAGTAATTTTAATTATAATAGTTAAAATAATAACAATTTTATGAAATAATTTAAGAAATTCCCTTACATTCCTATTTATTAGTAATTTACCTAAATTTTGTAACTGTAGATAATTTTATATAGACAATTTTATTTCAAATCATATCTTTATATTTTGTAAATACTTAACATAGTTATTTAAAGTAACTGTGTGTGATATCAAATTAACTAATTTATTGTGACAAAAATAAATTAGAAGAAAAAATAAAACAAAAATAAATAAATTCCAGAAAATAAGAAAGATATCAAGATAAAAAGATATCTCAATAATACAATGATGTCTTAAGGAAAAAAGATATCCCGATTTTTTCTCAGTCTGTAAAAATTGTTTGACTTCATACAATAGACATAATGTCACGAACATCAACAATTTCGAGATGATTTTTGAAAAACTGAAAATTCATTCAAACCTTATACTTAATCCTTTCACTTATATTTTTGATAATAATGAAATTAAAAATAGATAATAATTTCCATGTTTTTAAAATAATTCTAATTTTAAACTTGCAAAAGTGCTGACTGATAATTAATAAAAGTCTGATCGTCCTATAATGATAATCAAACTTTTTAAATATAACAGAAAATATAACAAAAAAATGTAACAGAAAATTAAAATATAACTTAATTTTATTGTTCTGTCTTTGAATATTATTTTCTAAATTTTTTTTATGAATTTTATATTTTTTAAATTTCTATTATAAAAATTTATTTACAATTTTCTGTTGTCAATATTTTTGAAAGCAACATGATTATATTAATATTCTCTATTCTTGAATAAATTCAATTAATGAATATAGAATGAAATTGACAGTAATCTTTAGTAATTATTATATTAGTAGTTACACAAATTTAATTTTTTATTAAATAACATATTCAATCATAAAGAAATGCAATTATCTTTTATATTTATTTAAATTTAAGGGTATTTATAATATAAATAATTCTCAACACATTATTTCTTGATTAATGGAATACGAGTTCAAGTTAAAAAGATTTTTACCTATTAAGTGGTACAAATCATTCATAATACAATTGAAATAAAAAACTCCTAATGCAATATTTAACAGTATAATATGTATTTACAAAATATCTTTAACTAAATTTTAGTACATTACACTTAAGATTGATAGACAGGAATGTTGTATAGTGTAATTTTTAAAACTATAGATTTGTAGAATAGCTTTGGTTTATTAATGAATGCTTGTCATTAATGTATAATGTGTTAATCTAACATTATTTAAGGTTTATGATTGCATATATGTGTATTTTAAAAATGTGATTAATTTAGGTTATAAGAGATTAAATGATACTTTTCTTTTTATTCAACAAAAATCAGTTTAAAATTTTTTATTGCTCTAATATTAAATTCCGACTATAATACAAAGAAGAATTTAAAGAAGTTTTGAATTTAGAACCAGACGATTTAAATTCCAAACCCAAATCTAGAAATAACTGTGAATGTTTCCAAAATATATTTTTCTTTTCTAAGGTCTTCTAATCTAATAACAAGGTCTTCAATACACATAAATTCAATTAGATGAAACAAAAAAATAAATTTCAGAACTTCCAACAATATTAAAAACTTAATCTCTAGAGATTAACATTTGTAAATCTTACGAAAAATATTTACATTCTGTTTTCGTCTATTTTTGAGAATTCACATGAAAGGAATCTTTGTGTTGTATTTAACTTATCTTATAAATAGTACATTAATAATCATAAACAATTGTTTTACTGAAAGTTATATTAAATTTTTCAAGAGAATCCCAATAATGTTTCAATCTAAGCAAGAAAGGTCTTAAAACATCTGGATTAGAAAAATGTAAAGTGTTTCATATTCATTCTTAAAGTACATGAAAACATATCTATTCTATGTAAATTGTGTACAGTTAGAAAAACATGAAAGCATGAAATATTTAAATATTTTATTTAATTGAAGTTCAATCATTTTAACAAAATTTTCTTTTTAAAAATGTAATTATTGAAATAATAATTATCTGTCATTATGAGTTAACACTGATAGCTTTGAATGGATGTATATTAATAAGATAAAATTACAACTTGGGGATAAAAAGGATTTCATTAAAATAATCATTCACACACAAATTTAGTTTTCCTATTTTACTAAAAATATTAGGCCATTTATTATAACTCAGGCAAGGAATAAAAAGGCAAGGAATATAAACATGATATCTGCATAATTTCAGATTAAATATACACAATATTTAATGTTAAATATAGTTTTTATTTTATTTCTTAATCTTTTATTTTAAATAAAGTGTGTTAAAACCCAAAAACATAATTTTTGAATTCTATAAAGATTATAGTATTGGGTAATTTAAAATTTTAAATGTTTTTCATTAATTATTCATATCAAAAACAAATCAAAAATAAAAATGTTTAACTATTAAAATCATATTTCATCTGTATTTCACACTTATATTTTTACACTAAGACGTATTAAAATTGAACGATTTGACAAATCATTTATATTTAAAAAGTTTCAAAATCTTAAATTGGTCTTAAAATTAAAATTTGTCTTAAAAAATGTCTTCATATTGACGACGAAAAACATTTAAAATTGAAAAACTGGTTACTTAATATTATTTAAGTTGATTAATAAGTTGGCAGAAAATATGGCCTTATTAATTCTGTCAATTATATTCAACTCTAAAAAAATTCTTCAAACAAAATAATCTCTTTAAAGTCTTTCAAAACAATATTTCAATACTCAGTCACAAGAATGTTGCATTAAATGACAGTAAAAAAATCAAATTGAAATTAAAAATAATTATAAGCCAATGAATTATGAAGAATGAATTATTGAATTATTTTTATATTCATCCAAATAGAGTACATTAAAATTAAGAAAATACTTTAATTTTAATTTTATGTACATCATTCATTATTATCAAAAATTTTTAAAGTAAGAATAACAATAATTTTTCCTTGTAAATTAGAAGCATTAAAATTTTTCCTAATTCTTGATGAAAGTCTTTGAATAATAAATTTAATAATTTTTTTTGAATTTATTCTCATTTAGAGAATGTTTCTTATTATCAGCATTTTAAAATTGTATAAAAAGTTGGCAACACAAAAAAATATTTCCCTTAATTTAATTTATTATTTAATATAAGTTTCCCCTACTTTAGTTATAAAATGACAGCCAACTTAAATTTACAAGTGCTTGCAAATGTTCTATTTCTTTAAATTTTTTTCTTTAAAATATATATTTTTACTAATAAAAAAACAATTACGGAATATATATATATATATATATATATATATATATATATATATATATATATATATATATATATATATATATATATTTAACATCTGCGAATGTCTGTACTAGAAAAACAGAATGAATATCAGCAAGCCAAATTTGAATTTTTTTAAGACAATGTATATAAGCATTATCATTTACTTAACTATTTTTACCATTACTTTAATCCTATCAACAGTTTATTTAGCTGCAAATTTATAAATTTTCCGAATATGAAAATTTTATATACATCCAATCTAACTTTTTTTGTTCAAATAAATTATCAATATTTTTTGCTTAAACACCATTATTGCATACTTAAGAAACATTAATGTAAATTACTTAATATTTGACCTTTTTTCTTTAATATTTTTATTTCATTTTATGAGATCTATGGCATAGGCAAATAAAAATAGATCCAGTACATTACATTTATATATTTTATTTCAGCATCTGAATTTAATTTTGTTAAACACTTAGTAACCAAGTCCTTTTATTGAGGAGCAAACAATCAAGTGTTAAATTAGGAGTATGGAAAAGCTTCCATAACTAGGGATAACATTTTATGTAGCTTGAAAAAGAAACTGCCTTTCCAATTAAAAATTTTTCAATTCGAGTTTTCGTCATCAAAATGGCATAAAGTGAAATCATCTTTTGTTAATAAAAAAATTCTAAAAGCAACTAAGCGACCATTGTTAAATGGTCGCAATTAAAATTTGTAACAAACTTTATTTCTGATCATTGTAATTGGTTTTAAATGGCATTTTTCCAATTACATAAATTAGTGACTTGTTATGTTCATTTGTTCATTAGAAATTTATATAATTAATTTTCTTTTTAAATATGGAATACGATTTTAATAATAAACTGCAAATAAAATTGAAGCTGTATAAGTGCATAATTCGATTTAATAAAAATAGATATGATTATTGGTTTAGTAAGAAAATTAATCAAATGAAACTAGCAATATAGAGTAATAATTAAAATTTAAATTTATAACGTTATGTAAATTATTTCGTTATATGAATTACTAAATTGGGAATCACTGAAATTAAACATTTACAAAATGACAATTTTAGAATAAGCTCTATTCTATACTTCCCTAAAGACAATAAATACATTATCATAATATCAGAAAAAAATCCATATGGGGTTTAACTTCCATTAAACATAATATTAGGGTTAACATTTCTTAAATATTTACAGTTCATTTATTTAAAAAAGGACATGTTTCTAATTATCAGAATTACTTTTTAGTAAATTAAATATTTTATTTTGTTATAAGTATAAAATAAAACCTTAATAGGTCAATATATAATACATTATACATATAAATTGAATATGAGTATACAAATATACATTTTTTCATAAAACATTTCTTAGTACTATTTTATAATAAAGTACATGAGATAAAAAAAATTGTAAGCTCACTACAAAAACTAAGAAATTTTCTTTTCAGAGCAAAAAATTTGCAAAAGATTTTTATATATCCTGAAATACTCGAATTAATATTAAATGTTGCTTAATTATAATACTAAATATTTTTGAAATTCATGAATTAGAATCCATGAATTTCAACAACATGAAGCAAATATAGAAAACCCTTATATCATCGAGGATACTTTATTTTCTCAAAATTGTAACGAAATTTTGCAAAATTTATAATATATAACGTATTTTTGAAAAACTTCTTAATCGTTATTAATTTTCTTCTCATTGAGTTATATTAAATAGGTATACAAAATTTCTTCACACAGACACACTTACAAAATTACAATGACATTAAGTAATTAAAAAGACATTAAATATACTTAATTTTTTAATTTTCTTAAAAATATACTTCAGTTTATTACAATAAATATAGAAATAAATTAATATATATATATATATATATATATATATATATATATATATATATATATATATATATATATATATATATATATATATATATATATATATATATATATATATATATATATATATACATTATTATTATCCATTCTTATTTTAATTTTTATATGATATGCCATTGTACTTATTATTTGTTTTATATAGGATATCTTATTCCACAGAGATTTATTGTTTATACTTAATTCTGAGTTCCACCTAAATCCACACTAATAGTAGAATTTAAGTTTTGATCTTTGAGCATTGTAATTTCTCTATCACATATAATTGGTTTTTGTATATAAATCAATTTTAAAAGATAACGAAATTTATAAACGAAAATATAGTTAATTTTTAAACCAAAAAGAAAGTATTCATTAACGTAAAAGAAGCAAATGTGTGAAAAATATTTCTTCTCCGACATTTTTATGAACAATGATAAGACACTTACAGAATGTATTTTCGCCATATTTCTTTTTAGGTTGATGAAATGAATTTAAAAAAAACAAAATTGAATAATTCATTTAATGCTGAAGAAAAGAGAAATGCACTTTCAAGAAAATTTTAAAGGAAATATTTATAGATTATTTAAATTTGCAGAAATATAAATGTGTTAATGCTTAAAATTATTTCTTTCAATCCAACGATAATTCTTAATGTTATGTATGATAGACATTTATTTCAAAACTAATATGAAAATGTACGCAATTTGTTGTTGATGTGTAATAAAATAATTTTCTGTGATTAAATTCAAGAAAATAAACTACATGAAAAATTAATTTTCCATAAAATATTCAGATTTTATAAATATAGCTCTTTAAACTATAGTACAAGGTACATATGATCTTAATCATAAATGTAACAAAAGCTGAATGAAATCTTCAATGATAGACAGTAGCAAGTGATATTGGAATAAAAAAATGCATCGTTTTAACAACGATAATTAGTGGGATGCAATTTTACACAGTTTAAAGAATTTAATGTGATAATAGGGAAGAGTAGATCACATTTCTAATGGAAAAGGCTTCTGAGTAATTTAATGATTTTTATTTAGGAATTAGTTATAATAGTTAAGCAAATGATTTAAGATTGAAGGTTTCATAGTAAGCGCTTTGACAAAATAAAGTTGAATCGTAAAATGTTTCCCCAATTAAGACTGAATAAAATTGAAATCGAAATTGACTAATTGCTCTAGAAATAGTTACTTATCCGATATATAATGTTGCAATAAATTCAAACAAAAATTCTGTTTGTTTTTGAATCTTTAAAATTTTATATTTTAGAAAATTAATCATAGCATTTTGGAACTAAGCCGATAAATAATAATAATCATTATATAACTATGCAAGGAGTTTTTATTTAGTTATAATTTTATGTAACTTTATACTTTTTTAAGAAATAAATAATTATTAATAATTATATAGATAACCGCAGCTTTTAAATGTATTTCATATTAACACGCGTCTATTTTTTTCTGGCAATAACGTCTATTTAAAATTGATCAATTATATATAAATAAATATTCACATATCAAAATTGATTTTTCGACTTTCTATAGTGCATCGTTGGAAATCCAAACTACAGCACCCTAAGAGAAGCATGCAAATCATGTGAAATCTGTATTTTGCGTTTGTGGTGATAAAATATGCAGACCATTAGCGTTGCACTGCACATGCGCATAGCGGACGATGGTAATGTCATTTTCAAGCCCTGAACAAAGGGCTAAAATATTACCAATATGAAATGCAAAATTTTTTTCATTCGATTCTGTGAGCTGTTTAAATAAGCTTCATAGGACAGATAATAAAGATATATTATGCACATGGCATTATTTGATCGCTCAGCCACATCACCAACCATACTAAAACAGATTCTACCCATTGCGAATTATTTTGCGTCTACTTATATCTTTCAATGTAGTTTGTAAACGAATACAATGTTCATTAGTTACCAATACTTCATTTACACTTAAATGCAACGAACAAGCTTTTTCAGTGGGAGTGATGAGATAAACATCAGACGTAGATTACGAAAAGTAATGATATTGTCTTCATTAACGAATTCATTTTCTATCTGTTACACCACCATAAATGGTTCCGAGTCTGGTGACAACGTAATTAGATAGACTGATTAATTGCCGATACATACTCCTACACTACTAGTTTTGTCAAAATACAGACTTCAGAAAACTTTGTAATTTCAATCACTTGCTCTTTATATGGCATCTCAGCAGCCAAAAACATTTTCCAGTAACATCTCTTCTATTTATTGGTTTTGTACGTCTACTGATCAGAAGTGTAATGAGGAAAATAAATATTTCAGAAAAAATGTAATTTTTTTTAAATAATGTAACCCAGTCTATGTAACTATTTGAAAGTCTACTTTCAACAATTTATAAAAAGTGTCAATAATTTACTGAAGCAATAAGAGGATTAAATAAATATAGATTATAAGGCATATATAAATAAATAAGTAGATATTATGAGGCAAGCATATATATATATATATATATATATATATATATATATATATGAGGCTCATTTCTAAAATTTTGATACACCTTGGTTTTTAAAGTTACATTTACAATCTATCAAAATCACAGAAATTCTGTAACTAGATTTCCAGATTTCCATCGATAAGATATCTCTAATTTCATGGAATATTAGAAAAAATTTTAACCAATAATTCTTCGTACACTAAAAATTCAAACATTCTTTAATCAGTATTAATTTCAATTGTTGACTGGTCACAGGAGGATGTAATCGTGCTCTATAATGTGTCTCCCCAAAACGACTCCCACATGATCTATGGGATTTCAATTTGAGGAATACTCTGACCAATCCACTGTAGCGGTCTCTCTCTCTCTCTCTGATGTTACAGTGATAAAACTGGATGAAACTGTATGCCGATCTCTCTTCCCATCAACTGGCGTTGAGAATCACTTGTAGTTCTGAAACAACTTTCATCCATAAAAACGACATAACTCTATTGATAAAATGTCCAAAAGTATTGCTAATTGTGTTATTCTAAATGGATGTGTTAGTGAACATCTATCAAAAGGATGCGCCATTTGGGATAGAATGCGAATAGGCTACCTTTGTGGAGTCCGTACAGGACAAACTCCAACACTTGTCATTCCGCAGCTGTACAAAGTTGTTGAGTAATGTCGCTTGCTGACAGGTTTCAGGCTTCTTACATCTCCACGACTGTAGTTGATAAGTTGTCTTTCTGGAGAGGTAATCAACAATCTTTCTTCTGTACCTATTGTTTGAAAGACTTGACAAATGTGGAAAATGGCATTTTTATACTCCAAATTTCAACTACACAGTCATTCTTCCACCTCTGAAATCATCCAGGCAATTTCTTTTAGCTATATTTCCCAAAAAACTCACATTCATTTGCATCGAATGCATTTAATTGTGTCTCTGTCTATTCTTTTATTGTAGTCCTGAGCAATAGTTTTAAGTTTGGTACGCAAAAACATATAAGAGGTTATCTAACACTCCCCCCCCCCATTATCTTAGAGGTTTTGTTCCAGATATTTAGAAACACACAGCCTTACTAATGAATTTCGTGTTCATTGTACAAAGTGCAAGAATCCCTTTTTTGGAAACCCATGACTATCTACATAAAATTTGCGTTATTAATCGTCAAATTAAAGAAGTTTAAAATTTGGAAAATACATAAAGACAGAAAAACTATTAAAATACCATTCTACAGGAAAAACACATTTTGTAACAATATTTCTAATAGTGAATTAAAAGAAGTTTTAAATGTACAAAATGCATAGAAAGGAAAGCGATAAAAATAGCCTTTTTCAGGAAAAACATATTTTGTAACAATATTTGTGAAAACCGCAGTCCTATATAGAAATACATTAGAAATAATTAAAGCATTTGCATGTTTTTAAATAAGTTATATAAATTATATTATATCATTATGTTTTATAATATTTGATTTTCGGTTTGGAAAAAATGTATGCCAACATTAATAATTAAGCTTCAATATTTTTTTTTTTTTTTACTTCATTAAACTACATTAGTTAAAAAGAAATTTTTCTCAATTAAGAAACAAATTTCTATTGTCTTACTTACTATTTAAAAAGAAATCTATCATGTAAGTGCTAATACTTAGTTAAATTAATTAACGAAACACATTTAATTAAGTTAACAAATTTACCCTGGAAATCTTTTATTGAATTACTTCAATTATTTTTTGTTAGTTTTCGAATCACATGAATGTATTTTACTTATAACAAATTTTTGGAAGCTTTTATCTTTAAATAATATACTACATATGATATAATAAATTTCGGTAAAAATACCAATACTTAGAATTATTAGTCAATTCACAAATTTGGATAAATATATTCAAATAAAGCAGGAAAAGTTGCTTTCATTGTCTTGTAAAAAGCTTATACGCTTAGTTGATATTTAATTATAATTATTTTATGAATTATTTTTCAACTTTTGATTCAATAATAAAAATATTACAATGTTCATATTAAAATGCACGAATGCATTGTAATATTAGTAATTGTTTTTTTTTTCATCCTTTAATTATTATTTTTTCTACGTATCCTTAAAATTGTTAACAATTTCATTTATGATATTCTGTTTTTTTTTTCTTTTTCTTAAATTAATGTGTATAAAAATTTTACCAAAGAAACATCACATATTTTAAACAATACTTGGTCCTAGATTTATTTCATAAGGAACATAATATTTAATAAGTAAAATATGCAATTAATGTAATCAACAGAGTTTAAAAAGTTAATTTATATGCAAAAATTATTTACATTCTCGAAAACAATTGGTACAATTCTAAACATTCAATTAAAAAATAAATTGCATGAATTATATTTAATTTAAGATAATTATCTGAATGAAATATATAATTAATAAAAATGCTCGAATATATCTCAATGTACACTTATTTTAAATATTAATGTAAATGTAAACATAACACTTTGTTTATATATATATATATATATATATATATATATATATATATATATATATATATATATATATATATATATATATATATATATATATATATATATATATATATATATATATATATATATATATATATATATATATATATATATGTATGTATGTATATATATTTACATTAATAATCTGAACATAAATTATATTTTATAATAATATATTTTATGTATTATAAACTAAGTGGCGCAAACTTTTTAACAATTATTTTAGCTACCAAACTATTTTCTTATGTTCTTTAAATGTAAATACACTACTGGCCATTAAAATTGCTACACCAAGAAGGAATGCAAATAACAGAACGATATTTACACATACATTATAGTGGAAAGAACATGTGATTAGATCTACAGGAAATTAGGATGCATAGATCTTGAGAAATCAATACAAAGAGCAGCTATTTCTGGCTGAAATAACAGCATTTATCCGCCTAAGCATGGAGTCAAACAGAAAATGTATGGCATGTACGGGGATCTCTGTCCATGCAGCTTCAACGCTATGCCACAGTTCATCGACAGTAGTAGATGGTGCGTGATGGCGTGCCAATTTCTCGGCAACCATTGACCACACGTTCTCATTTGGTGACAGATCAGGAGAACGTGCTGGCTAGGGTAACAGTCGAACCTGTTCTGTATCAAGGAAGTTCAGAACAGTACGGGCAACATGCGGTCGTGCATTATACTATTGAAACAAAGCATTAGGGAGGCCTCGAAGATAGGTCAGAGCCACGGGCCTTAACACATCGGAAATGTAACGGTTGCTGTTCAAAATGAAGGTAATGTGAATAAGAGGTGATTGAGACGTGTATCCAATATCACCCCATACCATCACTCCAGCACATGGGCCAGTATGGCGATGTCCAATGCAAGCTGGCAATGCGCGTTCTCCACGATGCCTCCAAACACGGATGCGACCGTCATGGTCCTGTATACAGAACCGAGATTCATCTGTAAAGATGACGTGATGCCATTCCCGCGTCCAGGTTAGTCTCTGATCACACCATTGGAGGCGCTCCTGTCTGTGAAGCAGCGTCAATGGTAGCCGAAGCCATGGTCGCCGTGCAGCCAATCCATGCTGCTGCAAACATCGTCGAACTGTTCGAGCAGAAACTTGTTGCCTTGCAAATGACTCCATTTCTCGATTCAGGGTTCTTGACGTGGCTGTACGATCCCTTGTAACCATGCGGATAAGATGTCTGTCTTCTCTGCTGTTAGTGATGGGGAGTCGCTGAGATCCTGCGTGACGTTCCGTATGATTGTCCTGAACCCATCGATTCCATATTCTGCTAACAGTCATGGGGTCTCGACCGACGCGAGCATCAATATTGCGGTACGATAAACCGCAATCCCGGTAGGCTATAATTCTGCCTCGAACTAGTCAGATACGTGCTGATAGGCATTTCTTCTTCTTACACGAGGCATTACAACAACTTTCTTTGCCGAAAACAACGTTGAAACGGAAATCTAGTATGAGAAATCTGCTGTCACAAATCTCTGGTTTTATACACATTGTATATGTCGCTACTGTCGCCTGCTTTGTTTGAATGCACTGAAAATCTAATCATTTGCATATCACAACACACTGTCATGCAAATTTCACGTGTGTGGTGTGCCGCCTTCCTGGTGTAGCAATTTTAATGACCCGTAGTTTACATTATAAGCACGAGTCTTATAGCAAGTACTTGAACTGAATGTATTTTAAAAATTTAGAAGTAAACGATAAAACTTATTTTTAAGAAATCTTTGTTTTTTTATTTAAAAAAACTAAATTACTTTAAAAATATATTTTTTTTTAATAATTTAAAAAAGATTTCTGCTAATTTGGGTATTCTTAAAAAGAAGGGATATTTTTTATTTTCTGTTTTGCATAAACCAATTTTTTATAAATTATTGAAAATGGCAAATTGGTTGCTTAATGGGAAGACAAATTTCATACAATTTTTAAATTTTAAATTACTATCTTGAGTGTTTTAGAAGTTTTTTTAGAAATTTAATAAAAAATTATTTTTTAAAAAAATTTAATGGTAAATATGTTTGAGGTTCAGAAAATAACAGATTGTAAGGAAAAGATTTCAAAAATGTTGTTAAGTAAGATGCACATTTACAATTTAATCATAACTACAAAATTATATTTATATTGCACTATTTGTAACAGTCAGTCATTATCTAAGGTTTAAATGTACTATAGTTTTAAATAAAATAAAGTAAAATAATTCTAAGTTTAGTTCCGCGGATTATATATATCAAGAATATATCTTAACAAATTCGTTTATGGTGACTTTTCTTTCTGAAATTAATAATGAAGAGTTTTTCAACTTGTTAAAAAGAAATTAAACGTGAATGAACTCTTAAATGTAAAAAATAAGAGTATTTTATTATTTACAATAATAAAGTTTTATCATATATACTGTTTCCTAAATAAAAATACCCATAGCTATCCCATTTCTAATTGTAATCCATAATATAAGCTTTCAAATTTGAAATATATTTCAGAAGATATTCATTTTTTTTAAATTTGATATAAAATAAATAATTGTTATAAGAAAATTAAAATAAGGCTTATGGATTCTTATCCATTAGCTAACTATTTGCAGCAATTATAAAGTTTTATATTTATTTATTTCAAATACCCAGAAATTTGGCTATTACACTCTTATTTCTCTAAACTTCTAATATTTCTGATCCCTACAGTTAAAAAACACTAGTGTTGAGTACGAGTCTTAACTTATACATTAAAAATGTGACCTTTGTTATCATGAGACGGGAAATTTAATTGTGTTAACAATAATTTTGATTATGAATTTTAATTTCAATTTGAGCTGCAAATGTATTTATAAAATTGTTAGCTTTACAATGTGTATATGTATGTTTGTGTGTATGTGGGTGAGAGGAAGAGATTTTCCCATTCTCTCTCTTAAAATTTAGTTTTTTTTTATTATTTGAATCTATTTTTCTTTCAGTATTCATATCAAAGTTTAAGTACTATTTGGTAAATTATATTTAGTAAATTAATACCAAAGTATATTCAATTTTAATTGCAAAGCCTATTCTTTGATAAAGTTTATTTTAAATCCATTGTTTCAACATGATATTTCAATATTGATAAATGAGCATTTTTAAAATGAATATACTCGTTAAACTTCAATATGCAATAAAAAGAATTCTACATATGGATTTATATTGGCTGTCTTAAAAATGTTTCTTTAGCTTTTGTCCCTCATTAAAAGCTCAAATAAACTATCGGAAAAAAGACTATCATATACTGTAAATATCCAGTTACTTTTAGAATAATTTTTCCTAGACTAAATTGCTTATAACATGAAAGTTACATTAATTTCATTCACATGTGGATGTTCTTCCCAATTTGTTACATCACTTATAATCCACCTGTAAATAATTCAATTTCATTAAATTTTTCATGAAATTCTATTTTAAATATAATACTACATTTATTCAAAAATAAATAAAAATATTATTTTAAAGCTACTCTCCCATGATGAGCAAATATTTGCAATGCTGAATTTGTAGAGAATAGAATACTTTTAATAATGAAACACACACACAATAGTTTATCACTTCTTTTGCTTTAGTATAATGAACTATACTAGATATGTACTCGTTATTAAATGCTAATAAATTATGGATTTGAATTTTCGCTTAGTTTCAGAAAAATATCATACAATATCATTTCTTTTTATTTGACAAATTATCATATTAAAGTTACTTCAAATAATATAAATATATTGATACCATTATAAAGATAAAAATTTATATTAACAATCTGCTTATACACTAAGGCAGAAGCTCAGAAAGAGCTAATGAAGAAATAGAAACTTAATCAAATTAGACGTATTAAATATATAAGAATATGAAATTACATATTTTTTAAACATATAATGAACTGTTCTGATCTCTTTGTTTTTATATTAAAAATGAATAGTAACGGCACCCTTTAAACTAAACATAGCTTTTACATTAAAGTATATAAATTAGAAAATAGTCTACCATTGCTTAGTTAAAAACTACGTATAATTGTAATATAATTAAGATAATATTTTCTAAAATAATTATTTTATAAAACAAAAACTGCTTTTATAGACTGAAATATATCCGTTTCCTGATAAAATTTAGGTGTAGAGAGATAACTTTTTCTTTCAAAATTCTTCAAATTATTTTAACTTCTGAAAGAGTTGCTAAACAATTGTATTTATTATATAATATAAAATTCTTATGCACGTTGTCGAAAATACATTGTAAAAATTAAAAAGTAAATGATTGCAAATGAAAATTCACATGGTGAATGCATTTTATTATAAGAACTCAAATTAAATTTACGAGATGGCCAAATTGATCCCTTTCGGGAGGTAAAACACATTAATTAGTAAAGAAAGGTAAAATACTGAGTTTAAAAATAATTCAACGGCGTTATTTGTTTGACTGATTTAATACAAAATGTTAGATTTTGATTGTTAAAACTATTTTCTGATTATAATATGACTGTATTTCATTGCCCTTTAATTTTAAAACGATTAGTATATTTAATTTTATATATAAATATATATTATGATACCTTTATCATATATTATGACATCTTTATCATATATTGTGACATCCTTATTCATATATTATGACATCATTATGCCATCTTTTTCAAGTAAAATATTATTGTAAATTAAGTCATGTGTTTTGAAAAATACATTTTAATTGATACTTCATTAATTCTTTTAATTTTCATATTTATAATTTAAAAAAAAGAATCAACTCTAAAGTATTTTCAATACCTTTACATAAATTATTTTGCAAATATTGTTTTATGGAATGCATTGCCTCATTAAGATTAAGAAAATTTCTAAAATTTAATTATAAAAATTAAAAATTAAATGTTCATAAAAATGATTTCTTGTATCTTCTGTAAGAAAATATGTTATTTTCTTTAAAAATAACATTTATTATTATGTTGAGTGTTATTAATAATTATTCATCATTACCATCTTAAAGCAATTTTAAAATTTTCTTCCTCAGGGGTATTTATTTAAGAAAATATGTTTGTTTAAATATCAATTTAAAATTTATAAAAAGGAAATATTTGGTTACATTTCAAATAATTCAGTTGGAATCTTAATTTTAGACATTTTATTTTACAATTTAATTAATTTTTGTCTATCTTTAAGGACATCTCAAGAATATTTGTACATAAAATTTTGACAACTCAAAACATATTTATCAGCTTAGCATCCAGTATAAGTAATGCGAAAAATAATATTCTGACTTTATAATGAGTTTTCTTAAAATTTAATTGAATAATGTTTCAATGTTTTTCATCATAGCAACCACAGTGTGACAGAAAATTCTAATTAAAAGTTAACAGTCAAGAAAAAATTAAAAACAAAAGCTTTTATTTTTATATTTATACATCACATTTATTTTTAAAATCCAATTCCTTTAGAGATTTACATTTCCAAGAAATGATTTATACTACTTTGATACTTGGGACCATTTTCAAAACAAATATGTTTTAATCTATAGAGAAACATATTTATAATTATTCAGAAATAAGTAATAAACCTTTGATACACTTTTTTATTGAAAGGTAAACTCTTTTTAAATTTATATTTTTACAATATAATGCAACTTTGAAAACAGAAATTAAAAAATAATCAAATATAATTATTCATTTATAATTTAATTAATAAAAAAAATTATTATCTCTTTTTTATTTAAATTAATTGAATTTCACTTTTTCAATAATAATCTTTGTTCAATGAATATGTCATGATATTTTACATTAAGTAAACTTTTATCATTTTATTAGTATTTAACTATTAGGTTCTAATTTTCAGTGACTGACGAATAAATATTAAATTGCAGAATGCTTAGAGTTTTCTAAGACAAACACTAACTGGTTAACTATAAATTTTTCTGCTACGTTTTCAAAAAACCATTCAGTGTTTCTAAAGAATAAACAATATAGCTCTTGTTAAACGGTGATTCATAAATAATAAATAGTATAAACTTGACAATTGATAATGTTTTATCAATTCATTCACAAAAATGTATTTCTGCACGAAACCAAAATTAATATTTTCTGAATAATAAAGCAGTCTAAATTTTATTGAATATTAAGAACCAGGTATTACTTAAGGTAATATTACCTGAAAAAGCCCAACTTAACCTTTCATAACCTAAAATTAAAGTGTAAGTTAAGAAATTTCTGTACTAAATCTAAACATTTTGATATTTTAATTATATATTTACATATTACTTACACCATGCTATTCAACTGAGTATTTTATATTTCAGATTAAGTACATGAAATATTTCAACTATTTAAAGATTTGAAATCATGAAAATTAAAAATTGATTTCACAGCCATACATTTCCTCTATGGTTTTAATAAGTGTGAATAAATTTGTTACTTTCACGAGAGAAGTGTAATGTGAATGATATTAATTTTAATCTTAAAAGTTGAAATTAATATTTACCTTAAAATTTTGCTATGAACATTAACATCGTTATTGCTTGTCTTATCAATTACATAAGTTGTTTGTATATTTTTTACCAACCGTCTTGTTTAGTAACCATAAAATAAATCTAAAATCAAAAATACTTTTTACTAAATACAAAACTAAATTACCGTTGATAGGGCATTACTTAAATATTAAATATTTTATACAAATTTATTGATACAAGAAAAGAGTTTGGATTTTAGTAATCAGTTACATACATTTAATGATAGATTTTATAATAAAGTTGTATCTTAAATGTATCATCAAATATTCAAAATTATTTTTCTAAGGCTATTTAGGCTTAATGAAGACAATCAGATATATCCAAATTATAAAAATACGGAAAAATGATCTGATTTCTATTTATTTTGATATTTTTTCCGAAAACTAAGCATTCAGCACTACTATCTTATGGCTAACGAAGTAAATTATATTGAGTTAGTAAAAATATAAGTTGTTATAACTTTAGAATGGACTTTTTGAGATACTTACAAAAAGTTTTGGGATAGTATGAATTAGTGAATAAATAGCTTTCCTATGCCTGCATTAAAAATTAGATAAATAATTTAAATATTATAATAGATATTTTTCTATGAAGAACTATTTAAGGTACATAAATTTTCCAATAATTATGATTAGTTGACCGTACGGTGCGATATTATTTCATTATTGCTTCTATCTATCTACCCATTAAATGTCACGCAGCTGACAAGTAATGAGAACTTATCATTTATGTTCTCAATTGATGTTTTAATGATATCGACTGAGAAAACATATAATAGTTAGAAATATTAAGTGTGCAAGCTTTTATATTGAAATATGTAATTAAAAGCCCCCATTTATGACATGCCATGTACACTTAAGTGCATTTTCTTAAAGAACTAAGCCAGAGTTGTAACGGTATAACAGTTCAAAATTTAATTTAAAATTTTATTATTATTAACTCAAAGGTTTTGCCAAACAATATAAAAAGAAAGCGAAGTGCATTTTTTGTTCTTAAATTTTTTTAAATATTTTACCCGATATAAAGTACAATTTACAAAATTTTTGATTCAAAATTTTCAACAGTTTTTATTTCTAGTACAAGGAATTTCTTAAGAGTTAATTTTAATAATTGTATATATTCCTAGTGTGGAGTTTTTAAAGTACAGTATTGTTGTCAACTTTTTAAATCAACTAATTCACATTGCAATGTAAAACCAACTGCATTCCTAAAAATCATTTTAAGCTTGTCTTTAACCATAGTCCGGGCCTTGAAAAAAACCTTTAAAAAAAACAGCAGCAAGATGGTCCTGAAGCCGAAAGAACGTAGTAGACTGCACGAAACGACAGGAGTCAGTCGTATAGTGAAAACAGAGGGCACCACGTGAAGGCGACTGACATCACCCCCCTAAACCAATCTGCCCTTTTTGTGGACTGGAGGACATGACTGGTGACCACCTTTACACTTGCCCTGGAATTTCGGACGTAACAGTTAGAAATTCTGAGGAAGATGACTATTTATTCACCTCAAGATTGTATTGGGCTGCTCGACAGAGACTGATGGTTGAAAAACCAAGGTTGGGCGTAGGATAAAAAAAAACATTGCAATGTAGCTATTCAGTACTTGAAAGTGTATAATGTTATTTTTGTGGATTTTGTTAGATTCTCTCTTTGTCATTCAACCTTTTCTTATTATTTTCATTATTTAAACGACCACAATGTATCGAAATTAATGCAATTTTATTGCAGAGTTAATATTTGATATAGAGTAACGATAAAAGCTTAAAATAAGTAATTTCTGTTTTTATCAACTTATTTTGATAAAAAATACTGTATGTTAAATATTATTATACAATACGGACGCGCTGTTCTTAAAATAATTCATGAAATTATTCACAGTAAAATATGAGATTATTTTAAAAAATATCTTAAAGTATTTCTTTATTATGAGAATATATATATATATATATATATATATATATATATATATATATATATATATATATATATATATATATATATATATATATATATATATATATATATATATATATATATATATATATATATATATATATATATATATATATATATATATATATATATATATATATATATATATATAATTCAAAGCTATAAGAATAACCAAACATTCCGGAGAACTTTCTAATTTGGTTATATTTAACATTTTAATTAAACCGTTTGAATTAGTATGTAAACATTTGTTGGTAGTAGAAATGCTTTGTGGCTTAATCTAAAGAGAAAAACTTAAGAATTAATTCTTTGCTAATTGAAGGCTTTCAAAGTAAACAGCTTTCTAATACAATTGTTGAAAGTAGAATTAGAAATGTTACGCTCTGTAAAAAATATTATTTATATTTACTTACTTTAGGAATTGAATCTCTTTATTATGAGAATATTTCTTTTCAAAGTGAAATAAGGAATGAAACTGCAAGCCTTGTGTGTGTGTGATTATATATATTTGTTACTATATATACTTTAAATCAGAATTTATTTGCTTCTAAATAGGCTTTTTTTACGCTTTCTTTTAAATGCAAAAGAAATTAATATTGATTAAAAAATGTGATAGGAACAAAGAATGATGTTTTCTCACATCAATTTTGTTGAGTTATTGATGTTTTAATGTATGAAATTGAGTTATTGATGTGCTAATGTATGAAAATTATATTAATTTTACAGTTATCAATTTCTTTCTTTATGTAGTTAATTATAATTCAATTGAATTCAAAAATTGAAGGGAAGAGTGTTGAATTTAACGCTAAAAATATCTTATATTAATTTAAATAATTTATTGTTTTTTTCAATTTAGCCTTTCAGCATCCGTTATTTTATTAATTTATAAAAAAGTCAAATATCGATGATTTAATGATTTTATGTGGTAATATAACATTATTAGTAAATTCTCACTTATAATTTCAGCCACTTTTTAAGTAGCACGATATATTAAATGACAATTTTGAGATAAATATATTATGATTTACCCAAAAATTGTGGTTTTTGGGTAGATCATAATATATCATAAATCATAAAAATGAAACTTTATAATTTAAAAAATTTAATTCTTTATTAATTTTAAATAAATATTTTTTATTGAAATTTAATTTTATGAACAAATTTTTGTGAAAGAATTGAATTGTAATTTTATTCAAACATTTTATTAAAGGTTAATCGCTTCAAAGCTATTTTTTCATATCACTAATAAAAAATAATTCATTGATGTATTATGTTAAGATAACTGACATACAGACACACAGACACACACATGTATGTATATATATATATATATATATATATATATATATATATATATATATATATATATATATATATATATATTATTTATTTATTTAATGACATAAAAGGAAATAAATAAAAATAAATCAGCAAATATTGTAAAATTTTTATAAATTTACAATTGAAGATTCTCCTGTTTCTGTAAAGTAAAATTGTTATGTTTTAACTGAAAGGTCGGGCCTTGTCATTTAAAGTTTAGTTTTCATAATTCACGATCGTAAGTAAGTAATTGCACTAAAAAATAGCAAATAAATTCCAAACAAAAAGTCCAGTTTACAGTTATGAGACTTTTTTCACTCATGATATTTTCATTACATAATGATAAGACATTTTCACTTTGATATTTTCATTGAACAAAATATAGTTCATAATTTTGTTTTACTAATTAATATATTTTTATTATATACAAGACCTTCTTATTTACTTTAATTAAATTTTGCTTAATCTTAGTGAACATACGATTATTCTAAGTTAAGTCATTTCTTTTGAGTTTATATTTAAAGCATACAACCGTTTCACATATTTTTTATAATAGCCAATCCATTTTAATTCTTTTAAATATTTTATATATCAGTAAAACGTCCTATTCACATTGGATATAAAATTTTCCATATCATTTATAACAGATTATTCATAGATTTCTTGCTTAAATATAAAATAAAAACATAGAATAATTGATTTTTTTCCTTTTTTTTTTACTTTAAATGTCTCATACAGTAAATTGTATAAATTATTTTTCTAATACTTGAAAAACAGATTCTATAAATCAGTATAATTTGGACATAGTTATGATGTAAATAATTATTAGATTTGAAAATTTTACTGTGTATACTAATTGACTAACGCTTAAAAATTTCTAGATATTTTAAATACAATAATATTTTAGATATTTTAAAAGAAATAATTATAATATTATTATAATATTAGAATTTCTTAAAATAATTGTAAAGAAAAACTAAAATATTAAGCAATTTTTATAATCATTCCTATATATTAAATTGCCAAGATATTTCCTCTAAAATGTAATTAAGTATTAAAAATAGTTATAATGTTTAAAATTATTATATTTACTCCTAAAATTCAATAAAAGTATCCTGCTTAAGTAAAGAAAAATTTCACTCAAAATTCTCTTCTATTCATATTCGCAAATTTATATTTCTATATAAGTTATTACTTTGTCTTAATTTCTTTATTTCTTATATATTTATTTCTATAAGTATGCTTTTTGCTACTTAAACTACGCGTATTTTCACGAGAAATATTTTAGGTGTATGTTTGCAACATTAACTATGTATTATTTTGAGAAACAAATTTTTTTTATTATTTCAATTTACTTAAAGAAAAGAACAAACAAAGTAAAATTCCAAAAAAATCATATAATGCTTGAAAAAAGTAGATTAAATTAATTAATTTAAGAATTGTATTCATAAAAATAACTTCTTAATTCTATCTATAAAAATTATTGAAAAACTGTTGAATTTAATAAGAAAATAAAAAGTAATTCTTGGGTTGAATTTGTTTGTAAGTATTATATTTAACCTAGTAAATATCCGTGTACATTTTTTAAAATTTGCTTTTATTGTTGGAAATATTTTGAATTTTTTCTGAAGTTTGATTTAATATTCATTATATATATCAATATAACTTACTTTTGGAAAAAAAACCACATTTTCAAACTTGAATGACAAGACTTCAAAAACAAATTACAATTAACTTATATAAGAAACACATTCATATGTGTTTGCTAAATCAATTACAAATGTAACCCTAATAATGAAATTATTTATTACAATAAATAGTTTAAATGCTTAACTATTAAATCAGAAAGTCTGTACATTTTTGGAATAAAACAAAATACAAATTTTTCGGTACTTCTACAAACTTTATTAAATAATATAATTGCAATTATTATTATAAAGACTTCTTACCACCATAAAGCCAGTCCCGAACACCTACTGAATTGCATTGGCTTTTCAAGGCTTGAACTTTTATACAGCCCTGGAGCTGTTCTCGATTCTTTGAAAGCAAAGGATGTCAAGGACCTAGTCTGATTTAGACCAGGGGATAAGAAAGAAGAATTAGAAGAAGAAGTACAATTTGTACATCAAATGTTTGAAAAATGTTTTATTTTCTCATGTAAAAATAGAAATAGTGCTTGATTGATATCTTCTTCCTTTTTGAATTTTCCTTAGCCTGGTTCTGGAATCTTTTGATGAACTTTTCTTGATCTCTTTTTGTACCGCTCTTTCTGGGAACTCATCTTAGAACACTCTTGGACAGCCTCTTTTCTTTGGCTGTTCTCTTTACATTATAAAGTTTCAGACAAGGAGTTTTTCGTTCAATTTTTTAAATTAATAATGTATTAGTCCTCAAACATCCCTTATTTTCTCTTAATCAGATTTAAATTTGTTTCAGAGTTTTAAAGATTAGGTTCTTTCCGCACAATACACCCTTTTCCTTATGATATTTTCGTAGGTAATCAACTCTATCACACTCATCTATCATCCGGTTCAAGGACTTCCTTTTGTTCCAAACAAGCAGAGATAGGCATATTGTGAGTCGATCAGGAAAATTCTTATGACTTAATTTAAATGGCACCCATTTTGAATATTTCCACACCAACCCTATCTTCTACATATGGTGCAGAATAGTTTGCTGAGCAGAATTAGGCTTTCTGTGATCGCCATTTTTTGTCAGAATTTGATCTTACTCTAAAATAGTATTCTTAACATCATGATCGATCAATGGACAGAACTTTCTGGTAAATATAATATAATAAATGTTTATATTAACGGTCGTTTACAAATATATATAAATTAGACACTAAAGAAAATATCCAAAACTTCTTGTGATTTCAATTATTTTGTAGTAGTTTTACTAAAAAGAAATTTTACAAGATTTAAAAAGATAAATTATTTATGAATTCATCATGCACAGAGAAATATATTACAATTTCCATTTATATTTTAGATACATTGAAATATATTTGTGAGAAAATATTTCTCATATATAAAGTAGAATAAAATAATTATTTCAATGTGGAAACAATTTTTAATTAAATTCCAAAACTTTCGAGTGAAAACGTGTCTTTTTATTTGTACATTATAAAGAGATTCTATCTAAAATCTAATTATTTGCGCGCAGAAAATTTTACATTTATATTGAGTTTAGTTTTAAAATATGTTGAAAAATTTATGTATAAATAAAATTGGGAATTATTTTCTAATGATATTTAAATTTTATTTTAAATGTTTTCAAATAGAAAATGAATATATTTATGCCCATTTTTTCAGTTTTGAAAATATTTGTTCATGAAGCATTAATGAATTAAAGCGATTTTAAAATAAAATTTGTATATTCGTTTTATATTCTATAAAAAATTTCAACATTTAAATTAGGAAAGAGAAAATTGTTTTAGAACGCTCTAATATTTTTAACAGAACTAAATATGATATGGTTTTTATCTAAACTTTATTATTTAATCTAAATTTTTGCTCTAATAGTTCAGTCCTCATAATCATTTAAATTTAAATAATTATAAAACCAAATGAAATACGTTTCAACAAAAGTATTGCACGATCTACATTTATATCCATTTTACATTTATATTAAGATTATATGTTAAGATTTGATTAATTATTTACTTATTTTATTTTTCAGAAAAAAATACTTTTGGAATATATACTGCAAATTATACACCAAACACCAAATTTATTTTAGTAACAATTAACTGAAAAGTTTGAATAATATGTTAAATATGTGAAATATTTTAATCGATATTAAAATTCCTAACATCAAAAATAAAATTTCAATAACTAGTCAATATTAATTAAAATACATATTTTCTTTAAATCTAAGAATAAATATAATTTATAATTACAAATTTAGCAACATAAATCATTAAAAGAATAAATGATATTTTTAAATAGTTTGATAAAATAACAATACAAAAATACCAAATTAACCCAAATTCTGCACACAGGAAATGATATTTTTATCTATTATATGCATTGAGTAGAATAAAACTTAATTTGCATAAAATAAAACATGAGGAATAAATCATTTCAAAATGTTTTTCATTTATTTGCAATTTAATTAATTTATAATCAATACTGATTTATATTCAGTCTAAAGTTACTTTTCTATGAAATAATTAATTTAAAGCAATAAACACTGCAATAAAAATGTGCTCGCTTAAAGAACCAAGTGCGGGTACTTATTAATTTCCTTTCTAAAAAGGATATGTAAGCATAAATACTGAGAGTCAATCAAAATATCAGAGATATGAACCCATTCTTTCTAAATATCAAAAGATCAATTTTTCTAAAAAAATATATGCTATACATGTTCAAATTATTTTAAAAAGTTTTTAATTTTCCCTACGTCAGTGCTGAACTGCACAAAAGAAATTATACATATAACTGATCTACATGTGAAATGTTGTTTATAATACATTCATTTAATGTTTTAATTAAAGCTAAATTAATAATAAATATCTATTAAAAACTATAAAACCGTTAAAAATAGAAAAACATCTCTATTTTTCAAAATTGCAGTTTTTACTAAAAATGTATATGTAAAAATTACTACCTTATTGGCTGCAGTACTTCAATATTTTAGCTCTAATTTGGTGATATAAAATTAAACTTCCTAAAATGATAATTACAAATTTCATTTACTTTAAGAAACTGATAAACTAAAATCAATTTCTGGCATACTAATTGCAGATAAAATTTATTTCCAATAATATTTATATTAATCCTTTCATAATAATATAAAATCATTCGTTGTTAAACTTATTAATCTTATTATCCTATAACTATTATTATTGCTACTTTGTATAATATTTATATGAAATTTAAAATATCCTATTTTCCATCAATCATTTTGCAATTGTTTTAATTTTTTCTATTACTTTTAATTATTAGATTTTTACTAATAGAATAGAAGAGAATAACTAAAGTAATATTTTCAGTTTTTATTTTTGCAACATAATTTGAAAATATGTTACTTAGATTATCTTCTCATAAAAAATAAGGAATAAAAATAATAAATGCAATAAATGACCATTTTTTCCTTTTATTTATTTATTATTTTTAAATTTTAAAAAATGCTCACGCACAATGTATAAATAAAGATAAGATATTAGAAAAATTCATTACAAAATTAAAATTTTAATGCTTAAATATTAATAAAAAAATATAAAAAAAGTTATTTTTTTATTTCAAGAAAAATAAATGTTGCTTAAATATCTTCCATTTCACAATCATTAGTTACTTATTAACAGCAACAAAATAACCTTGAAGATATTCAGATTGAATTTTGCTAATTTTATCATCTTGATGATTTTGATCTTTTTCCATAATGCCTTATGTTAAAGATTTAGTTTTAATTATTCCATATCCTTTTTAAAAAGATTTGAAAAACAGATATTCATTGCTTGTTTTCTAAGAATAATAATTTTTTTAAGATGCATTGACTGATGTGTTATTATTTACTTAATCTCTTGTAAATATTTAAGGCAGTAAACAACAATGGAAACATATTCAGTAGTTAGTAAAACATCAAATTTATCTTTTAAAACTTTCTTAAGTATGAATACCACTTTTCTTCTATATTTTATCTAAAATGAGTAAAATATGTTTTTATTTAATAACATTTATTTAGTTTTAATGCTATGAATTATTAACCCTAATAGCAATTGCAAAAAAGACATTCATTTGTTATATTTTCAGTTTACGTTCAAGTTATTTGAAATAAATATTTTTAAAACTAAACTATTTCATTTAGCCGAAAAAATCTTTTCACCAATTTAAAAATAAACATTACTTAACATTGTCGATGATTTTATGTCATGGTAATGCAGATATTTTCAAAATTGTTAAAATAATTCTTTTATAACAATATGAAATTTTGGCGATTTGCTTTCAACCCGCAGCGAAAATAATTTATCTTACAGAAAAATACATGATAGAGGAAGCGCATGTTTTTTATGAGACGAAATATCTTAAATTCAGTGATTTTACTCATATGAATATAACTTTTCAAAAACCAATTTATTGTTAACTATTCAAATTAAAATAAATAATAATTCAGGCATAAAGCTTGAGAGTAATTCTCTCTACTTAGACTTACCTGTAAAATATCATCTTATTATTGCAAGTACCTTTTATTGATGGAAAGACATTAAAAGTTGCAAAGAGTATTAAGATTTGAGAGCATATTCGGTTAATATATTTTTGTAATATACAAGACAAATTTTAAAATATATTAAGAATTAAAAAATTCATATTTGTCATATAAATTTAAATTTGCATATCTAGATGCTATAATAAAAAGCATTTAAATACAACTTGTAATTATCTTTTTCGTGAATATAAAAATTAATGGTAGAAAACTTTTGAAATAAATAAGCGTTGAATATATAATAATAGTAACTGGTTATTTGTTTCAAAATAAATCTAAATTTTAAAAATGAATAGATTGTTAAAGTAAACTAAAAACTTCTTGTTTTACAAAATATTCTTTTACGAAATGAAATTTTAATTTATTTGGAAAGATGCTTTGAGGATAAAATAATTAAATTCTGTACTTTATTTCAAGAGCTTAGATATATTAATAAAAAAGCTAAAAATATTAATGAAAAAAATATCAATGAAGAAAACGAAATTAGGAGAAAAATTTCAGAAGAACCAGAAAGAGGAAGTTTCCAATTTATATGCAAAATACTGTGAATCGAGGAAAAATGAATACTGAATACTATTAAGTGCTTTTAGAATAGTTTACTTTTTTCGAGATGATTGCTTATTAAAAATCTTTCACATAGAATAAAAAAAACTTTTTTTTCCTCTGGTTATAGTAAATGAGTACTGTAATTAATTCACAGTATATGCTTTGTTAGTATATGAAGATATTGATTGAGGCGATATTTTCTTTTGAGAAATGTTAAATATATAAAACTTATTTTTTCCTTTTCAAAAATAGAATTCAAGACATACGGACGCACTAAGCTATGGACATACAAAATTTATAAGTTTCTTGTCATTGTTTTTCTCTTTCCTCGCCGTTAAAGTTAACTATTCTTGGATAGTATTCTCATTGATCAGATATTGGATATTATTTTCCTGAGAGTATCAGCAACCATACATTGATTTCTTATATCCTGAGGTACATATAGTCGGTATATATGAAAACATACTCTTCCGCACACTAGGTGATGAGTAATTTTTTCACATGGAAGATTTTCTTTGTCTTGCAAATTCTGGATATAAGTCAAAAATAGGTCAAAAATTTATTAACATAAATATTCATGTTCTATGAAAATTTTCAATTGAATTGATATGGAGCAAAATATTTTACAAAAGTCTACGAAAAAGTATCTTTCTTAATAAGAATGAAGAATCACAATAAATCATGCAATTGGTATTAATAATGAGTGAATTCCTGTTAAAGTCGGATTAATTTTGGGCATTGAGAATACTATCCAAGCCAAGTAGCAAGATTTATCAGCATAAATTACTAGTTCAGTGTGATCTATTTATGTCTTAAATTATCAATAAATTAATAAAACATGGTACAATCACTGTTCCTATCTACAACCAAAATGTCAAGAAGAATACTGTAAGCCAATTAGTATCATTTTCAGTTCAAATTTTCAGTCCAAGTTATCAAGTTTTCAGTTCTTTATTAACATAAATATTCATGAATGTTTGCTGAAGAGTTCCATAAGTCTTTTGATAGTCTCTATCCAATGAACCTCCTCATAATGTTTTCGTATTTCGGCAATGAAATTTGACAAGTAAACGTGATATCAATGAAAGCTATTTATGGTTTTTGGGTTCCGTGAATTTCTAGAATCCCTCTTATACAGAAATTTGGTGATTCTGATATTTTCACAGAATATGATGAAAGCTTCCGTCAGCTTTCATCATGTTAGGTATTCGATTTAGATTATTCATTTTCTGAATTAGGAAATTGTCAAGAAAGCCCATTTTTATGCTTGGAAATAGAACTTTCGTTGAATACATGGGTGTTGTTTTCTTCTGATATGCATTGCATATTGGTATCCACTCCAATGAAGTTCTCTTAGCAAATGTCTTTGCTAAGAGAACTTCGTTGGAAATTGAACATATGTTCATAGAAATGTATAGTATCCGCAGAAGCAGTCCCGATTAGAAATGGAAAAATCTTTCAAATTAAACTCTCATGAGAATCACAGAACTCACTGTCTTCTATGTACCTCAATTTCTATCTCACAACAGAGGGGATTTTAGCCATAGAGCCTGAAATTCTTGAAAAGGATATAGATTGAAGATACCATCATAATAGAAAATAATTTTGAATATAAATTACATATGCAAAGAAATTCTTATCTTTTTATAGAGGTTTAAATACAGAACTTAATGTTTCATATATCAAAATTTTATTAATAAACAATGCAAACTTAAAATATGTTAACCTTGCTACATTTTTTTTCATTAGAGATTAAGGGTAAATTGTTAGCTTTAGTGAAAATGTATGCACTACACTTAAAATCTCCCTTATACTAATATATAAGGAGTAATGTATACATTAGGGCTTCTGATATTTTGTACTGTACTTTAAATCCTATTTCTTGTAAGATTTAAGTTGTAGCGCAATACCTATTGCACACTTATTAAAATGTATAATTACCAAAACAACATTTAATACGATATTTTTGATAGTATAGTATCATGGTGACTATTTAACCTGATATTATGTGATTTCTTTTGCATTTTAAATAAAATCCCTTCAAATAGAGAAGAAAAATTAAAGCGATTGATGCTGGAAGTGTGTAATTTAAGTTTTATGTTTTACGAAGCGAATCACTTTTCTGCATACAATATAGTTATATTTATGTTCAATTATGATCATGGCAAATGAACATCACTAGAATTTAGAAACTATCATCATAATAATTCCCTATTTGTAGTTGTAGTATTGTGTAACATGGAATACTTAATTTTGAACACATTTAACAGCAGCTTTTTATGTTTTCTTAATTTTGAACTCATTTAACGGCAGCTTTTTATGTTTTCATAATTCGAAAATAATAATAATTTCATTTATTATGGGCAAAAAGTTGAATGTAATTGTAAGGGAATTAAAAATAATATTTATATGGAAAATATAAAATTGAGTTTTTCTATACATATGTTAGCTAGTTATAATCTTAAACTTTTTTAAAGAGCATGATTTATTATTTATCATTTTTAGGTCAATTTTATTTATTTTGTCTACATCAGGAGTGGACAAACATATATGGGTTACGAGCTATTTTTTATTTGTCTAGCAATCACCTTCAGTGAATATTGTAAGTTATACAAGCACATTTTTATATATGTAGATCAAAGAAATTATCATGGGCAATCACTTCACAATTTTTTTGAAGTCCATCAAATAATCATTGGCCACTTAAAGCCCACCTTTATTTTGCTTCATTTCAAAATGATTTTAGTCTTCCTGTTAAATGAAATAAATCTTTTACATTTAGCTTTTATAGATTGAGAAGATAATAGAGTGTGTGGTATCATTTCAAAAACAAAATTCTGAAATCCTCTAAACCCATCAAAAATGTTTAAAAAAAAGAGTTAAATGTTCAAATACACTATGTTAGAAATATTATAATAATATAACATACTATTCATAACTGGGGAAAATGAATTTTAAAGTAGAATAATAAGCATTAAAATTTCTTCTTTTTATTATTTATTTTCCTAAATCTGAATTAAAACAAAACGATGCTTTGTTATTTTAAGCTTTTTCATATTTTAATATTTTACGACTATTTCATAGGAAGTTTTAAAAACTATAAGAAATCAATTAATAAATAACACAATATATGATGTAAGTGTTTAAATTGATGAAGTGAAAATATTTATAATATCACTGCTTGGTAATTTGAATCTATGTGTAACAAGTTATTATTTATTAACTTTCCTTAATCAAAGATAGTAAATATTACCATGAAAAATATCTCAAAATTAAAATTTTTGGTATGTATGAGGAAGTACGTAATGAACGTGGCTGAGAGAAATGGATAATCTTATTTCCGTAAATATAGGTGAAATAATTCTTTCATATATTCTTGATTTTTGTTTACTTATTGGGAAATATGAAACCCAAGTTGTTTAATTCGTTGTAAATACTTCCTAGCGATGTATTATTTTATGTTTTTCTTAAGCCCCTTAAGAATAACAGAAAATGATATATCAATTGGAAGTATTTGCATGAATCTACAAAATTGTTTCATGTGCTTAAGAATCCAGTAAAGTATTGCTTAATTGGATATAAGTCAACTTATTGTTAGTTTTGGAATCAAATTCAAATGATAATTCCAAATATAGTGCTACAAATTTTTTATCAAATAAAATTGTTGGAAATTATGTGCATGCTTCTGCAAATCAAGAAATAAATTATAAATAACTGGAATAATTTGCTATCGCATAAAAGAAATATATAAGCGTTCATAGTAAAAATGTCAATAAAAGAAGTGTTTCATTCATCAGCATAATATACTAAATAACTATTTGAATTTTAAACTTAAATCATGCTAATTTAGTTCATTACTTAAAATATAATTTAACAATAATTATTATTACAAATCACTAGGATTAAAAAAATAAAATGAAACAAAATGTAGATAGGTGACAAACAGCGAAACATAATAAATAAATCAAAAATAATTTATATTTTCGTTGTACATAATATAGTACAAGCACAGTTTGTATTTAGTGATTCTTGTCAATTATCATTCGTAAAATAAAAATTTTTGTTACTTAAATTAATCTATTTTTGAACTGTGAATGAATATAAATTTTTATCATTATCAAATGCAAAATTTTTATCATTATCAAATGCAAAAATGAAATAATTTGTGACAATAATTATTTACAACACATAAGATACTCAAAATAGAAAACAATATTTTAACCAACATAAAATCTTTTCCAGAAACAGATTGTTTGTTAAACATTTTTAAAATACTATTAAACTAATACAATTAATGATTTTTTCTACTCAAAAAATAATTCCTTTGAATAAAGAATTTTAGATCATATATACAAATATAATTAGAGTAACAAATTCATTGTTGTTTAAGTGTCAAGATCTTTTGAGAGAAAAATTATTTATGTATGATACGAATTTTCTAAATTAGCTTTGAATTAAAACTAAAATATACAATCAGATAAAATCTCGAATATAAAATAGAAAACTTTGATTAAATTTGTTAAAATACAAATTAGTTTAATTTAAATGAATTCCTAATGGATAACAGCTTTTCAGAGGAGAATATTTTATTAGTTCCCTTCCTTTCTTTAGCGTTTTTTTTTTCTTGGGAAAAAAAGCTTATTTATAATGAACATTAGTAAAGACGTCTTAATTACTTTAGTATTGACTTCTGTACACGATTGAGTTTAATATTGTAATTTATAGTTTATAATTTAATAAATATTAACCTCTTAAATGAATGTTTCAATGAATGTATGTTCTAATATATTTTACATATTTGGTATCCTATTTCTTTTTCTTTGCGAAATATTTAATATTCTGCTTCCTTTATTTGTGCAATTTTCTTCTATCTTCTTTTATTTATGTGTTCTGAATAACTAATACTGTAAAGGTTTTTTATGATTTTCCTCACTTACATAAGTAAATTCATGTAATCTGAAAGTTCATTGTAAAAATATATTCACGAAACTTTATTTTCCGAAATTTGAGGCTAAATTGAACTACAAATTAACGTTACTAATTTCCTAACCATCTGCAACAATGTGTAAAAAATTCCTTATTCGATTTGTGATCTAATTTACCATCAGAGATTAAAATAAGAAAGGTTGAGTGAAAAGGAAAGAAAAATTAAACCTAGATGTTGACTTATGAGTAACCTAAAATAAAAGCTGTGTATCATTACAAAATTTTGATTTCATATCATTTGTAATTAATTTAAATTTCATATAATTTTGCTTTGAGCTTTCTATAAAACTTCTTTTGTCACGATGTTATTTTAAATTTAAAATTCCGTTGCAGAACGCTTATAACTTCATTGCTATAGTCCACCATTTATATTTGTCATCTATGTATAATCACTGAGAATGAAATAAAATATTAATTTTATCAAATTACCTATTTTTTACGTTAAAAAAGTTTATTTTTCTGAACAAGAGCTAAATACATTAATTATATTCCTGATTTTCAAAAAGACTTGCTATTGATTTATATGAATATAGAAAAGTCATTTTACAAACTGATGGGAAATAAATTGAAATCCGGTTGAAAAGTATAATACATACTAAAGATTTTGATTTTAATATTTTATTATTTCGTAAATATATATATATATATATATATATATATATATATATATATATATATATATATATATATATATATATATATATATATATATATATATATATATATATATATATATATATATATATATATATATATATATATATATATATATATATATATATATATATATAAAAGTAAGACATCGTAGAAGTGAACAAACACAATTGTATGATTGTATGTATGTTTAAGTAAAACTTTATATTCATCTAATATTTCATAATGTCATATAGAACAATAAGCTTATTTAAATTCTCCCTAAGCTCACACATAATATGAATAAAAATTATCAGATTATCAGATAATTATTGATTTGGTAACCGAATAAAATTAATTATTTTTCTTGGTTGTTGATTTTAAAGAATGTCGTAGCTATAATTTTATTCTCAAGCATTGAACATAGCATTGAAGTTCGTGTTGTATTTTTCAGTTTAAATGAGATTAAAATTTAAGAAATAGATTAGTTTGCATTTTTGCATTCATATTCACTTAAAATAATTGTCTGCAGAATGTTTGTTTGTAGCAAATCAAAAATATTCATGATAAATATTCGTTTGATATATAATTATATTTTCTCCCAAATAGGAGCGTAGCTTAATTTTACTTGCAAAAAAATGCTTTTTCTTCAGTATAATATAATTATATTTAAGAATCAACAATGAGATTAATTTTAAAATAGTTACTCTAAAATATAAATAGTAGTAATTGCAGGTTATTTAATTCATTTCATCTAATGTTCTTATTTTTTAAATAAACTAATATATTCTTATTCCGTAACCATAGTGAATAATTGCTTTATAATTTGGAAGGAGTTCACTAACATATAAAAACGCAAAAGCTGTTAAAAATACATTAAACTTCGAGACAATATATTGTTTTAAGTCAGTGAAAATTGCTTTGCAACTGTGATCAATAACTCATGCGAATGAAAAATGTCTGGTCGAAAATGTTTCACACGGCGAAAGCCGACAAGTGTTTTACATGGTGAAAGTCTAAATGAACAAAAACATAAGTAGTTGTAAATAAATGATTGATTTTCAGAAGAATTATTTTTTGTAGTAGAGTGACAACACCTAAGACTACAAGCAAGTGTGAAGTTACAATAGAAATATTGAATATTTTATGCTGAAGAGAATTGTAACTAAAAACCGAGTATCATGATTTGAAAAATACTATAACCGCGATAATATACCTCAAGCACTAATAAATTTGTCAATGTAAACAAGATAAAATTTGGCACAATCATTAAATTTATGTTAAAATATTAAATATCCCTTTCTTAAAGAAGCGTAAAGAAATATTATTTATAAGTGAAAACAATTTAACTCTTCAACTTTAACTTATAATCATATATTCTTATGATAGAGCTCAAATGAAGTTTCAAAAGTAAACAATTTTCATTAATAAATCAAATATTTTTTTCTTGAATAATTTTATAATAATTTATTACAAATCAAAGAATCTTCTCATTACTGATTAAAGTTCTCCTTCATTGTTTCATTTTGAATTTATTTGAACCACATATTTCCTTTTTAGAGCGAAATATATCGTTTTATAGTAAGAGGTAAAGTTATTTATATGATATACATGGTTGTCTATAGTTACTTGCATCTAAACCTTTTAATCAATATGTTTAGTAAAAAACTTCCTACAGTAAATACTTTATTGAGAACTTATGAAAAAGGAGAAAATATTTCTTATAATCAAAATTTCCTCAAATGGAATAAGTTTTGATTCGTTGAGTTAGTTTTTTCACCAAACTGTTCTCTCTATTTATAAAAAGAACTATTAGTAGAAATTATTTAATATGTACTGTATTAAAAATACATGCAAAATAAATTCCATGATTAAAAACATAACATACATATTATTGATTAAAATAAGTGAAAAAAATTACTTTAATATATTTGAAACTTTTCTCCCGTTTTCTACGATATTTGAAAGCACTTCATTATGACATTTCTCTATAAATACCTCAATCTTGAAAAAAAATTTATATTTGTTTTGCAGAATGCATAACTCAAGGTTATTTCCCTCTTGTTTGACATATATATGAGATACTTTTTTCATGGTGCTTCATTACGTTTGCGTCATTTCATGAATAAATACATTTTACGAATAAATCACACTTTAATTATCTTTTGAAAAGTCCAGAAGTGAAATTTCAAGCATTAATGAGTTTTCTTTATGATTCCTGAGTAATACATCTTCCCTAAAATCTTTGGGAAAACATTCTTGACTTTGTTTAGTAATGATGATTTCTTTATTTAAAAAACACATGTTAAACGATAAAGATAACGTTTTTTTTTTACATTACTTTCCAAACATTTTATGAAAAGTTTGGGAAGACATAAAAGCTATTATATTACAGACCTGGATAGCTAGAAGTAAGACAATACAACTAACATTATATACAACTAAATTATATATACTAACTATAAGATGGAGTTATCATAAAGTTTTAAAAGAAAAATTTAAAAAAGATTAAATAATAATATGGTACTTCATTTAAAAACCATTAAAAGCAATTATTTAAACAGAAAATTAAAAGCAGATAAAAACACAATTGTATAATGTTATTGTAAAAACAAAATAAATAGCCCATTTGGGGTAGTCATATCAACGTTTCTATGAAAAGACAATACTGTACGTTTAAAAACTGTTTTGCTATGTGTTATTATATAGACATCTCAGCAAATAAATATCTTTGGAAACTCATGTTATGATTTATTATGTACAAGATACAAATTTCAAGAAAAAAACTAAAAACTATCAACACAATGAGTAATTAGAAATTAGAATTACACATTAATTTATCTAAATGTAAGCTTCCTAATCTTAAACATAACAGATTTCTTTATATATATATATATATATATATATATATATACATATATATATATATATATATATATATATATATATATATATATATATATATATATATATATATATATATATATATATATATATATATATATATATATATATATATATATATATATATATATATATATATATATATATATATATATATACATATATATTTATATATATAAAGTTACAGCCAGGTTTAAATTTATTAAAATTTGCCACAAAATTTGTATGATGGTTACGACCCTCGGTTCTCACCAAGTTGGCTCGGATTTGAATCCCGAATAAGGCTTGGATGTGAAACTGGGGAAATGTCAGCCTTTTTGAATGTAATGGATGCCCATTTCCTGTTCTTGTCTGGAGTCATCTTCCTTTTCAATAAATGTTCTTTACTTCTGCTTATTGCCCTTGCTCATGTACACCAGAATAGTACACATGACAACAAAAAAGCTATCAGTTTAAAATAGATCATGTACCTTTATTATACGTTTCTTTATTACAAAATTCACAAAAAAAGTGAATATTGTTTTGATTTTCCAGAGACATTTTTTCATGATATCAAAAAGGGAATTATGGGTCAAGAATTTACTTACATTATGTTTTTAAAGTGATTTTTCTGAATTTCTGAGTTTTTTCAACTTTACTTAATGGTATGTTTATATTGTGTACATAATTGCTTTTTTAAAAACTAGCAGTTTAAAAATATCTTATTAACAAAATATAATAACTTCAAAAGCCTTTAAATTTATCCTTATGAACAAATACTAAAATGCTTGCGCCAGAATATCGTTTTTTTATTGCATTTGGTAAAGTATGTAAAAAATATCCTGTTTTTATTTTAAATATGCATATAAAGATATAAATAACTTAGTAATTTCTTCATTTAGCATGATTTTCTGACAAATTGAAAATTTATAACATGAAAAATACTTATAAGAATATTGTGAGTATAAATTATCCGTCATCTTTTCTTAAAAATAATTTCTACAAATAAAAGCCCATATATTATAGTAAATATACATGGCTTTCATAAGAAACTTTCATAGTGAATACAATGTAACAAAATCTAAAATTTCTAAGCAGTAGTCTAGGAATAAGTATGAATTTAAAATAAAAATAAAATATGTTGATTTCGAGAAAAATTGTTTTAAATGTCATGTTGAATCGTATTCCCATAGCTTTGCTAAAAAATTTCTTTTTAAATTTGTGTTACATAATATATTTTACTGCTAACTTGTTTTCAAAGAATTTATCTGTAGAAAAATTATTTTATCTTATAAAGTATAATATCTTATGTTTTGTAACATTTTGTGGAAACCAAAATGTAGTAAAATAGAAATGAAATTTATACTAGTAAAAATATATTTATATACTATAAATTTAGCTATAGTGAAATATATATATCTGTCTGTCTATATGATATGGATATATATATATATATTTATATATATATATATATATATATATATATATATATATATATGTATGTATCTATATATATATGTAGCTAAACATATTTCAAACTAGCTCTTTTAGTTTAGCTAGTTTGAAATATGTTTACCACTAAAGCATAAATTAAATTTATACCACAAACTTAAAGCAATACAGAAAATTTTATTATAGAGAAATTATAAATTACAGAAAAATCTTAAAAAATTTTATGCAATAATTTAAAAAGTATTTAATCATATAAAAATTACTAGCCAATATTTTAAAGATATGAAAGATAAGATATTTAAAGATTTTTAAAGATAAAGATGTAAAAAAATTAATATATTATAAAGCAGGTTTTTGAGACTTAAGATTAACTAGATATTTTTACTTATATGTGAATAATATAAAACTACACTATATAACAAATATTTTGAGAAATTAATGCAGCAAAAATACTTTTTACTTTATTAATATAATTACTTGTGTTTTACAATATCAGTGATATTTTAGTGTTAACTAGCGACAATTTACGAGTTATACATGAAAATAAACTAACAAATTCATTATCAATTGAATTTTTCTTTTTTAAAGTACACCAATCTTTATTGCATTTCTTAAAATGTAGTAGAAATAAATGCATTTTTTCATAATTTTTGCATCTATAATACATTAAAATTTATTCAAATTATTTTTAGAAATGTTTTACAAATTTAAATATATTTTGCTTGTTAAAACACAAATTATACATTCAAAAGAAAGTAGTTACTTAACGAAAAACATCTAATAACTATAATCTAATTTCGGTAGAGTACTTTTAAAATTCTTTTATTAAACAAAAGTTTTACTATATGATTAATCAGTAAATGAGGATCCATTTTATTACATCAAAAATCATTTATAAAAATGAATAATAAATACTAAGAATCAATATTAATGTATTATTTAATAACAATAAAATCTTAATAATAACCAAGTTCTTTTGAACTGAACTGTCTGTTGTTACCCAAAATATCCTTATACAGAAACATTTCTTTCATACAAATTTTATATGTAAAAATACATTTTTTCATACATTGATAATAACTAGTAATTAATTTTGAAATATTGACTTACCATTTCTTAACAAAGGTATTGTTTCAACAAGAGATGTATTACTTGTAGTGTGCTCGTTGAGCGTAAAACTTTTATCTAAACTATTATAATTTTATGCATACATGTTAAAATAATTTTTATCAACAATTTCCCGTTAAAAATTTATTTTTATTAGATAATATCACAAAATGAGTCGAATAAAAATGATTTTTAATTAATATTAGCAAAAATAATTAGTTCATGTATTAAAATATGATTACAAGTTTTATCACACCATAAAATACGGTTATGAGTTAACTTGATATACATATTACACAGTATTATATTACATTATAATGGTTTAACAACATGAAAATAGGAATATTATTTATAAGTAACTTGAGTCAGAGAAATAAATTGTTGTTCAGTCAGATTTTTTTGCTTATTTAAAACAGCCTTGAAATATTTTAGACACAAATTTATTTTTCCTCATGTATTCATAAAATCTTGGAATTTGTTGGGCAAAAAATTTAATAATTCAATTATTTTTTCAAATAAAAATATCGACTTAACTAACTAAATAATATATAAATAATGTTTTATCTTGCTAAAATTCCTCAAATAAAACTTTAAATTATTTTTTTAAATTCAAAATTCTCAATAAATTTTATAAATTGAAACTTTTGCATCCAACAATTTATTTATGATGTGATATTGCATTTTTGAAGAGTGCAACAATATTAATCAAAAAGACTACACTTCATATCATCTTAATAAAACTTCCAAAATTTCGAAAAAACAGAATAGAGAAGCAGAATTTTATCGACTACCATCAGATTACATTCAGTAGTGCTATATTACGAAAAAATAACGGTGGGTTGAAGTTAAAAATTCTGACGAGTAGCAAGATTATCTAGCGAAAACATAATATGAAAAAAAGTCATTCCTGGTACTTTCCTTGAGCACCACAACAAATTCCAATAAATCCAATTAACTCAACTTGTTAGAGTAACATGCTTTTTTATTTTCCCTATAAGTGAAATAAAACTGGGAAACATTTTACCTTTTGAAAATGTCACAAAAAGTAAAAGCTAGTCATGTTTCTAAATAATAAGTTGAAAAAGTAAAAAATTACTATAAACAAAATTTTAAATTAAGAGAACTTAATATTAGTTAACTTTTTATTAAAGAACTTTCTTTTCTCTAGTGAAAAAAATTTTAAATGTATTTTATTTGAATTACTTTGAATTGTGAGCAGTAAGTATTACAAATAGTTTTCACAAATAAAATTATCCGAATTTTAATTCCATTAAACTTATAAAAAAAGTTTAAAAATAGCATTCTAACAAATTTAAAAGTTGCTATTTTGCTTGTAGCAATCAAAATGTTTTTTTAAATATTCAAATTACTTTAAGAGTAGCCTTATTATATTGATAAATGGAATATAATTTGTAATGATTCATTCCAAATAGAATAAATATTACCACTTTAATTTATTTAACTATTTTTTTATATCCTCACTGCAGTTAACAAAAATTATAATTTTATTGGTTATTGAAAATATTCTTTGATCAAATTTAATAATTATTACACAGTAAATAATAATATTGTATAACATTGTAAAAATAAATTATTGTTAAAAATACTTTGGAAAAAATTAACTATACATTATCAAATTTAAATATTCAAACTAATACGAAATACACTAATTCTATATAAATATGCTAAATAATTTTTACAGAGAATTATTTGTAAAAGATTATTTAACAATTAAAAATGTCAGCATTTAACGCATTATGTTTAACTTAACTCACATGTTCCTCATAACTAATAATTTTTTTTTACTGTTAAAAAAAGTTATTGCCTAGAACCAGGATTATTTTTTTGAAATTTTCATTAAGTTTATCACCTATGAACAAATAAATTTCTCTAAAATTCACATAAAAAACTAAATTATTGAATGTCATTATAAAATATTTATACTTTCTAAATAGATACAGAAATATATCTGCAACAAATGAGTAATTTAGTAGAAGAGTAATGCATATGTGAATGTTAGGAATATAACACCACATTCGAAGTTAAAGTATGCAAAGTACGTTTTGTTGTTCCTCGCAGCTCAGAGGCTGCAATAAAAAGAAAAATTGAGAAGCAATTAAAAATTTTCACTCCGAATGCAAGGTAATTCTTTCATGAAACATGATTTGAAAAATTCATTTGTAGAATTATCCACACAGGTATTAAGATGATTTTAAAGATGAAAGAGACGCTTAGTGTGACCAATGTAGCTGAAAAGATTGGAATCAACAAAAGTGTTATTTTGCGACCAAGAAAAGAATTTTAAACCCCAAGTAAAGTAATTAGGAAGCTTATTGGTGGCCATTCCAAGAAAACTATTGCAGTAAATGACCGATATACCGTCTTGCAGGTGAAAATAAACCGAAAATCAGAATACTCTATTACTCAACAACTGTATAAAAAGTGGAAGACAAGTTTAGAAGACAGTTTACAGTGTAGATGCCTTCACAAAGGAAGCTTATTCTCTCTCCATCTTGATCTTTGTATCCTTTTGAATGTTTTTCATCTGCGCCACCGCTTAGAGTGGTGCAGGCGACACAAAAACTGGACATCTCATCAATGGAGTCACGTGTTCCTTTGGATGAGAGGTATTTTAGTGACTCAAGCAATTCTTAACGCTAATTGATTTCAAGATGAGTAGAGACTCAATTTTATCTGTTGACATTGAGAAAAGTGATTATTCAACTAGTCGTAGAGTTGTTATCTTGGAGGCATCATGCTAAATGGGTGGTGTGTATTCCTTTTATCAATAGTAATTTTATTACTGGAGATCACTATTGAAAGGAGATGGTTTTTCTATACATACATCCCCAGCAACACAGATGGAAGGGATAATGGTTCACACTTCGAATCCTACACAGTGTCAAGGCATTCACCAACACTTTTTCACTGATGGTTCAAAAATAGAAGGCCAAGTGGGAGCAGCTTTCTGCATTTTCGAAAATGGACAGGAGAGTGGTTATTGGCAGGGACAATTAGGAGAAGCTAACAGTGTTTTCCAAGCAGAATTGGTTGCGATTGATAAAGCATTAAAATATATAGCCGACAATAATTTATACAAGGCAGTGATTTGGTCAGACAGCCAATCTCTTTTGGGAATATATAATCCATATCACAGAAGCCCACTGATTCAGGACATCCAAAATCGCCTCAGGACATTTAGCAATAGATAGCAAATTTGTCTTCACTGGATCAAGGCTCATGCCGGACATACTGGTAATGAAAGAGCTGACATACTGGCAAAGCAAGCTGCCAAAGCATGCTCAAACACGCAAAAAATTGAATTAAAATGGCCCAAATCATACTTGATTTTTAAATTACGTAACCATTTACTAATGGCCTGGTGACAAGAATGGAATGAGGCAGAACAAGGTAGATGGACATACAGCCTTAAACCCTCTGTCTCTCTTGATTTCCTTGTCAAGGACCACAAAGAAGCACAGTTTCTTTCTGGACATACTCCAACACCGGAGTATCTCAATAAAAGGGGCATGGCTCCAAATAGTGCTTGTTCATGCGGTCAGGTTGGGACCATTGTTCATTACATGTTTGAATGTGATTTCACAAAACAATGGCACCTAAAAGCGCCAAAAAATTGGGAGGAGCTTACTCCGTTTCTCCGCTATGCTAGCAAAACTCCTTCTCTTCTGCATAAGATAAAAAACATAATCTCCTTTATCTATGAAAAAGGATCCGAACTCTGTAAGGATAATGCCAGAACTGAGGAGCAGATTTCATCATAAGAACAATTTGGTAAAGGGTAAAAATTATTGTAAGGTATTTCTTCACTTTTTGTGATAAAATATTAATAGGTATTGTATTTGTTTAGCAATTATTTTTTATAATTTTGATAATAATAATTATTCAGATTAAGGTGCTGAAAAATATTGATTGACTCGGCACAATGTAATGTGCAATATTAAATATCCTAGCAAAGTTTATCAATTAGTAATTTTAATGTCTAATTTTGCATTATATTTCCTAAACATTGTAAACCATTATAAACTGTGAACACACAATGCAGGTTTTTTATGTGATAAAATAATGCATTGTAATATTTCACAATTAGTATATGATTTATTTATGTATATACTATCAATGTATTGTATATATTTGCGCATTTTCTAATACAATCTTCATATGGTATGTCAAGTGATATAACACTTTCCTCTATCTAACCACTATCTATATAACTAGGGGTTAATATTCAAGTATGCTCTGAGTCTTCAGAAATACCCTATTTAGCAAATTTAGTGCAATATATTTTCATAATTATTTCTAGTACTGTTAGAATGTCTATAAAACATTTAGCTGTATATTTTATCCACTTTTTTAAGCCCTTTTTATTATTCATTGTATTGTAATTATATTTTGTTGAACAATTTTCTTAATCGTACTAACTACAGTGCACAGACTGAGCTGCTGCAAAATATTAACTGAATTAGCAGATTGCAATCTGTAATGCTTTAAATATTCTACTGTTTATCACCTACAGCAAATGTTAAATGTTCAACAGGATACCATTCATGCATATTTAAACTTAACTATTAGTATATATTTGCTCTTTTTCTAATACAATCTTGTCATGTGATATAATACGTCATGTGATAATATGATACGTCATGTGATTTAACACTTCCCTCTATCTAACCACTATATATAAAACTGGGGGTTTATATTGAAGCTTGCTTTGAGTCTTCAGAAATACTTTATTTAGCAATTTTAATGCAATATATGTTCATTATTATTTCTAGTAATGTTAGAGTGTCTGTAAAATATTTTGCTATATATTTTATTCATTTTTTAAACCTTTTTATTATTTATTGTATTGTAATTATATTTTGCTCAATAATTTTCTTAATCTTGGTAACTACAGTGCACAGGCTGAACAGCTGCAAAATATTAACTGAATCAGCAGACTGTAATCTGTTATACTTTAAATATTCTACAGTTTAGCACCTACAGCAAATGTTAAATGTTCAATAGGATAGCATTCATGCATATGTAATCTTAACTATCTGCGTGTAGACAATGTAGTCCTTTGGTATTGCGAAAAATGCAATGTTACATTTAAGGACCCTGTTAAAGCATGAGTTACTAGTATTTATTGAAAATATCTCTCTGTCCCAATTATTTGCTCTTTTGATACTCTTCTACTTAAACTTAATTATATTGCTTGCATATTTGTGTTATAAACTACTTATATCGTCTGCTATGACCATCATAAAGATAATTAATTTGTATCTTTACCAGAGTTACTTGGAGTGTTAAGATAATCTATCTTCACAATTTTATAGCAATATTTAACTCATGTCATCGCCCATAGTGAAAATTTTGTGAATGTTTTGTTGTTGATGTTATTTTTCTGTCAAATTATTAATTTCAAATATTAGAGACCTATTGAAATTCAATTTTTTTATCAAATTTCGTGACAATTCTGTCACACCAGATGTATTACGTGATGGAGCTATACCTGATAACCTAAGGTACAGACCAGGTGTTCCATTGCGTATGTCTATGTCTATACATACATCTATTCCGAGGTGCCTTTAGAGCAGACTTCATTTTTGAGAATGATTGAGCTCTGCCATACTGGATTTCTCTTGTTCAACAACTGTAAAAAAGGAAGATATAAATCAAAGGGATTGCACAAAATACCTCCCTGATTAAATCCTATAGGACATATGTCGCATACTTTGATTAGAACTTTCCTGAATAATTACATATTTCATTTAACATTCAAGAACTGAAGCAGATGTGCTGATTGGGGAATCAACTTACTGGAGGTCACTATTGTAAGACTTACTTTAAAAACTGTTGAGCAAACTGGTGTTAAGTATGGAGAGCCAGTGCAAAGAAACCATTGTAATGGGAAAGCATCTATCACACAAAGGACACCTGCTCGTTATTCTCCTTCTTGGAAAGACAAGCATGCGTTATGATAACATAGTTTATATTAATTCAATAAAGTCGTTTTTTGTTTAATTCCTTATTATATACATTGTATTCAATTTTGCGCAACTATGTCCATTGTCATTGTTTGAATACATTCTGAATCCCATGTCTTTCCGATGATTTCTCTTGTTGTTATGGAAAAATACACCTGTGACTTAAATTTTGCACACCAGTGTATATATGATTGCATGTATTTTTATTATCTCTTATATAATAAAGAATAAATGAATTCAAAAATTAACTTAACCTAACATTTCGATAAGATTTAAATCAAACTATTTTCGTAAGAAGAAATATATATGTCATCAAATAATTAAAACGTTCTTTAAAAATGTCATATTTCTTTTTACTTGTGATCTAACAGTTATAATTATATTTTATATTTCAAACTTATCATAAAAATAGCAAGAAATTAATAAAACAAAAGTAAAGGAAAGAACTTAAAAAAATGAAATATTGGAAAATGTATTCCCTTGTTTTTCTACCTTAGATTTTTACAAAACTTAAGAGAGAGATCACGTATGTTTCACAAGGTATGATGCAATTAATTCTTAGATTAAAAATGTTGCCATCATTCATTATAATATCATTACAATATAAGTTAAAGAAAAACTATCTTGTGTTATAGCTAAAATCCTTTATGATTTTTTTAAATTAATATTTCTATTTGATTCCATGTAAAATATTAATTTTAATGAGGAGAAGTTATAAATTGTTTCACAAGAACTAAAAAGAGATAAAGCTCAGAACACTATATTATATTTTTAATTTTTCTTTGTCAAATTAAAATAGTTTTTTAGTTTCTTTTGCAATTGCCATACATTATATTTTCTCCACAATATTACTCTCATTTTATTTCAATTATTATGCTTTATACTGTAAGGGAAAAGTTGAAATTAGGCAAACGCAAACGTGATGCAACAAAATCATGTGTAGTGAAATAATAAGTAATTGCAAACTGATTTTGTAAATTCGGCCGAGGCAAGAATTTTATAGTTCTTGAACAAATGATAATTATATTATGATAAGTATTTTAGTTACAATACTTATTTTAGAAACGTTGATACCTAGATAGAGAGAAAAACAGACTGAACTTACTTTTTATTCTAAAGGAACATGTTTAATCTTCAAAAATATAAAGATACATATAGAGAAATAAGAAAAGATTCTCAAGAAATTCATCGGTGAAGTAATCAGATCACGGTAATCTTTTATGTCTATAAAAATATGATTCATAAATATTACTACCCATCGTTTTATAAATGAAAAATAAGAAAATGCATTGATGTCAAAATTCTAAATAATTTATTATAAACAGTAAAAAATGTTTGACATGTATAGTGGCTTTAGGAAAACTACTTTCATTGAACAATGTAATAAAATCAGAATATACATTTGTAGGTATTCTGCAAACTTAATGATATAAAATCTTTTATGGATTTGTTGTGCTTTTCTATAAATAATATCAATTTTAAATCATATGGAGAATGATCGGGATTCAACAAAAACATTTATATAATATTATGTACATAAATTGATATAATTCAAAAGTAAAGTTAAATATTTAAATACACATATGTATATGTATGTATGTATATATATATATATATATATATATATATATATATATATATATATATATATATATATATATATATATATATATATATATGACTTATTTTTTTTTCATATACGACAATTGTTTGATGTTTGATTTCTAACTTTTTAAATAGTGCAGAATTTTCATTTTTGCAGTACTATGTTATATGTTAGTTTTAGTTTTATATAAATAATAAGTGCTTAGAAAGAAAACAAAATGCAGAATGTCCTGTTTTTCATGTATTTTAGTTATTCGTATATAATTTTTCTGATCAAAATCTCACATAAGTTTAAAAACCAAAAGTTGAAACTTTCCTTTGATGTTAGTTCAGTATATTTAAAAAATAGTTGCAATTTTTTTTCGTTGTAATTATATTAGTAAACATTTTATATTAGATTCCAATAAATGTCCGCATTAAATTGACTAAATTGCTTTATTAAATTTTGTAGGAATTTACTCAATATTTCTCTTTTTCTAAAATTCTGTTATGTCTAAAAACTAGATAATGTTTTTAAAATTAAATTCAAAATATGCATTTTAATTACTTTAATTTGAAAGAAAAGTTGGTTTTATCAATTTCTTAATCAAAACGTTTCTAAATATCTAACGTGTCTCATTTCTTTTTCCTTAAATAAAAAATACTAAACAATCAACAGCAGGTGAAATAAAAAAAATTGCAGGAAAATCTCTGTTGCTTAACAAGTATCTTATGCTAAATTAACTAATTTGGTATATTACAGAAATTATGTACTTTAAAGATTTTTGAGTTGTAAGAAGTTAATTAATTATGTGTATTTATTTTCAAATTACAGTGCATTTATACCAGATGAGAAAGTTCTCATTATAAATTCACAATTTTTATTTAAATACATAATTTTAAATTAATTAATTACCAACATAGACTGTTAATTGTACAAAATTGCCAAAAACATTATTTGCATCAAAAATATTCAGGAAATTTATATTTCATTTAATAACTTTAAATTGAAGAATTTATTTGAATTATAAATTTTTCAGTTCTCACATCTATTTAGATCTATTGAATGTTCATCTAAATGCAATTTGCTATGATTTAAGAATAACAGATATCACAAGAAATTTATACAGACATTGTGTGATAGTGAAAATTCAACACCATGAATCGGCAGTCAAAAACTTATATATTAGAGATAATAGCCTGTACATCAAGTTACAGATATGATAAGAAAAGCGTTATTTTCTCAGATAGAAAAAGGAGGTGTAAAATTAGAAATTGTCAGAATCAACAGCAGCAGTATTGCTTTAATGGTCAGAATAGTCTATTTACATTTGTTTTCTAATTCAGAGGAAAAGTCCCATACTTAAATTACCTTAAATTACCTTAAATTTACCTCTTACCCCTTACAATTTACCTTTAATTAATGATTGAATTATTTGCAACAGAAAGAGGAGCATATCAGTGGTATAGTGGTCTAACTTAGAAGATTAGGTTGTCTGGAGCACCAAATAATAGCACACAAGCAAGTATTCACATCCACTGCACATCAGATTATTGATTTATTATTATGTTTTCTTAAAATAAACATAGCTCTTTTAGGGCTATTCCTATTTCATATTTTATCCATATTTCTTTCTACCAAAGCTCGCCAAAGGCTGCGCTTACTGACAAATATAAAATGTTTTCATTCTTGTGGCCCTTATTTTCTCATTTTTTTCTATTGATACTTTGTCTGAATAAATACTTTGTCTGACCGCAAAAATATTTGACAACACATTATTCTTCACATTAGTCTCTTCAAGACAGTTATACATAGAGACTGATGTGATATATTATTATAATTATTTTTACTTTTGGCAATGTAAATTATATGTATATATATATATGTGTGTGTGTGTGTGTGTGTGTGTGTGTGTGTGTGTGTGTGTGTGTGTGTGTGTGTGTGTGTGTGTGTGTGTGTGTGTGTGTGTGTGTGTGTGTGTGTGTGTGTGTGTGTGTGTGTGTGTGTGTGTGTGTGTGTGTGTGTGTGTGTGTGTGTGTGTGTGTGGTTATGTATGTATGTATATATATATAAGTTACAGTGAAAGACATAAATCTGGTGAATGTTAAACATGTCGGAGATTTATATTTTCTTCCACTTATTTTAGTCACAATGAAACATCACAAAGATGACGTAACTTTTTGGCTCTCTTTCTTAAAAGAGTGGCCAAAAACTTACAACAAACAGTGTATTTTAAATGAGAAAAGAAAATAAAAAAGTTAAAAACTTACTTAGTTATGTAAATTAAATCTTATTTATTGCCACAGCTAAAACAATTATGACACTTTGAATTTCATAAGAGAACCATGCTTTAAATTTGCATGCATTAGCTGAATACTTCCTTTTGCAATGAGATTGCTTATAGCCTTATTCCTCGCTTTTCGAATTAGCTGTAGCTGAACGAAGGAAGATGGTATGTATCTTTTACTATGAGTACATTTTTTAAACTTTGCTTATTTTTCCAGACACAGTCTCATGTAATCATATAAAAGAACTTTGGATTATATTATAAAAGTTAAATCTATCTGTACACATATTTATATCTTAAAAAGTAATCTCAGTTACAATAACATCAGATAATTATGATTCTACTTTAAAATTCTGACCTCATAATTAGTTTGATAAGCTCATACTTATTAAAATTACACACACATAGAAAGTATATTTGAAAACACAGCTGCTTTTTAGTAATCTTATTCCATATATAAATAATATTATTTCTTAAATTGTGAGCTTACATTTTATCATATTTTTTCTTGTAAAGAGAAAAGTCCATTTTTCAGTTGAAATCTTCGTCTTTCCGGTTTCTCTCTGAAATTATTGATTGATGAAGGAAACTGCGATTTTCTAAACGTATAATATTGATAAATAAAATTTAAAATAAATATGTCTTTATAAATAATGTATATATATATATATATATATATATATATATATATATCTTTTTTCCTGGCATTACACATGATAATTTTATGAATCAAATTGCTTTTACTTTAAACTTACTTAAATGTAATTTATAATGGTTTCTTTATGGAATTGTTTAGATGAAATTATTTATTCTCTATAGGTAGAAAATATATTATTTATTTCACTAGGAACATCTGTAACTCTACCACAAACCAAAGTATTTAAAAACTATAAATCTGTCCTTATTGACATCATTTAACTTTTAATCATCTCATCTTTTGCATTCGTTTATTTTTGTTTAGATTGTGATAAATCTAAATAATCTGTCTTTCAATTTTTCCAATAATTGCACAAGTCTTGCTGCTTTATTTTCATAGATTTAAGAGATTATCGTTTAAAATAAACAAATGGTTAGTGTTATTTGTCAACCTCACAAGAAATTATATAGACTTGAATTATTGGGATTAAGAACAAACGGGACGAATGATAAAAAAGACTTATATTTGAAAAATAAATTTCTTTCTTCACGCAAGTGAAAATTTCAATCAACTGTTGTAAGAAGATATTTAACAAATTTCCAGCTGCTCAAGCAGTTTAATCAAAGGAAGAGTATTTTTGGAATCATGAGATCCCAATCCTTTAGATGTAGGATAATTAACCAAGTCAAGAATTTCGTTTGTAGAACTCATTCAATTAAAAGCTTGCGCCAATAAATTTTTATAAACATTTTAAACCATTTTCATGCCTATGCGTTCTTTGTTCAGGTTCCATATTAAGCGTTTCAATGTTTCAATCAGAACACTGAAACGTTCCAATGTTTCAGTTTCTGATTTAATTAACTTGTTTTAAAGCTTTAGTAAGTATAGAAATATTCAGGAATATTAATTTTTTAATTAGAATCGTTAATTTGTCAATTAATCACTCATAATATGTATTTTTTTCTAGTGCACATAGAAATTTCATTCAAAATTCCACTTTTCGTCACTTATGAAATTTATGCGTGTTTAATCATTATTATCTCAAAATACTATACTTCATAACAATTTATAAGTATTCATTTCCTTATTTTTTTCAAAATAAATTTAATTTATTTTGAAAAAATCAAAATAAATTTCATAAATATATATTAAATATTTGAAAATATCCTTATGACATAGCATATTATCAGAGAAAAAAAAACACACAAAAATTTAAAATGTTCACTTTGTGAACTAAAATTTGAAATAAGATATACATTAAAAAAGAACAGATAGTTCTACAAGGATGAACTCACAGATTCCTATAAATCTCACATAAATACAATTTGTTTATGCAAACATTGAATAGAACTGCTATAGATCGATTGTTTGAAAGTGAACTTTAACAGCCTGATACTTCTCACAGCTTATCAATTGTTCTGAAAAAATCAATAATCAGCAAAATTATGTCTTTAATATCTTCAATCGATTTAATATTTATTTAGTTTTTATTGTATTGTGTCCTTCAAATTTTCTACAAATGAGTTCCTTTCAGAAAATAGCAATCTTAAAGCTTTAGAAAAACCTGGTTCTAACAAAACTTCAGTAGTGTGTCTACCATTTTTAACCAATTCCCCAAAAATCTATCGAACAGCTAACCATTCCATAAGAAAGAAAATCTTCAAGCTCAATCTAATCTGTACTATGATACCAGAAATACGGAACTTTCAAAGTGAATGTTTCACTTAAATGATTTGAAAGGAAATGTGCTTATCCTATAGTTTAACTATTGATGATGGCTAGAATAAGAATTAGAATCTGCCAAATGATATTCAAGAAAACACCTTACAAGATTTATTTTCTTTTCAGTTTTCAAATTTGAGCTCTTTACCATACAAAAAGTCTATCAATTCTAATCATCGTTTACTTTTAACATTCAGAAAACCCACAATAGTAATATTTCCATTATTATCCAAGTAATATTTCTCCTTATTGGTTTTAACTTTCAATTATATGCATGTTCCTTATAATGAATTACTAAATTCAAAAATTTCGTATTTTTTGACATCATTTTTTGAAATAGAATTACAGGTCAATCTGTGTACTTTAAGAGAGATAGCTTTTCATTTCATGTTTTCAATTGCTAAGAATATTTGGAGTAAAAGGTCATCATAAGAGTTTTTACCTTTCCATAATTCTCTGGAGTTGTATTTTGCTCTCATTGTTAAACTTCAGTTTAACCCAAAGAGTTAAATAACTTTAAAATACATAAAGATATGAACAACTTTGTATATTTGTGAAGGAGACAATATCTCTCCATGAAGCTTCTGATCTCTGTTAATGAATAATATTCACGCATATTACTAAACTGTCTAAGCATTTTACCTGACTAGATTCCAAACTGATGCTTGTTTATCCGAACAACTAAATAATTCCTCCTCTTTTTCCTACTAGTTTATCAAATCAAAAATACTCCATTTGCAGAGAAAGTCAATCTAGTCTTCATAATTTCATTTTTATTTGTGATATTTTTCATTTACTCTAAAAGATATTGCCATAACATATGAAAAAGTCCATGAAGAAAGTTTACGCAATAGTAAAAATATTTCTAGAAGACTATATTTGCACTTTTCAATGTATAAATATTATAACAAATCCATGTTATGTAAGCTCTAAATCACTCTAAAACTGACAGTTGAAAAAACTGTCTGGAAATTTTCCATATGCCTAGCTTATCCTTTCTCTGAATAAATTTTACAGCATAATTGCTTACCTCAGATTTCGAAATTTAAAGGAAAAACTGCTTTGTATTGTCACAATTAACAATTTGGAAAATAATTTATGGGCTAAATTTAAAATCACGGAATTTCTATGTGCGAAATTCCCTACGGGTAAAATGAATAATTCCTCTAATATTTTCTACAATTAAAATTTCTATCTTCCATAAAACTACAATCTTTATTTGTAATAAAAATATTCAATTTCTAAAGAATATTCTGATTCGACACATTTAAACTAGGAAGTAATCATCATATTTTTTATCCCAAGACAATAAGAAAGTACCTTTTCTAAAACCCACATTATCCAGAATAGCATTAAGTGGAATCCAGAATAGCATTTATTTTTACTCTTTTAAAACCTACGCACATAATATACATATCAAGCTCTAAAAGAACTTGTTTTCTATTTTCTTCCAAATATATCAAAATAAATAGAACGTTGGCGGTATCACATGACCATTAATGCATGAAATCCTGAGGTAACATGCAAAGAATTTTCCAATGCAGTATTATTGTCGCTGACGCACAATGTAGTAGCTACTAGAATATTGATAACCACTCATTTATATTTCGAAAAGTTTTGATATTTAGTATTACTATCTTGAAAAATCTTTCTAAGTTTACTTTTATCAATTTAATTCATGCATTCTTCTGATTCTAGAAATGAAAATAATGTACAATGGAAAAAAGTTTGTTTAATTTCATTAAATTGTTAAGAATTTTTTTATTCCTATTGATCAGAATATATTTTAATTTAGAAAATAGAAAATTTTCATTTTCATATAGTTTAGTTGTCAAAATTGTATTTATAAATAACCTGACTTATCATTTTATAAAAATTTAAAAAGTTTCAAATGTGCATTAATGCATAGCTTTTTGTTATTTGATTAAAAGAACCTTGCTAGTTCTTTTTTATAAAGCACATTTATATATATAATCATATGCACTTAAAAATCATACATTATTATGTCATAATTTAATTATTGTAAGTGTTGCTACAAAAATATTAATTAACTACACAGCTATGCAAAGCTTGAACGTCAACATAAGTTTTAAGTAGATATCCATGAAATTTTAGAAAAGATGTTATTTGGATCAGTTCTATGAATATGCAGTTTAGTAGAAAGGTCAAGAATATGCAAACACTTGGAGCAAAATGAAAAATCCGAGGTGGCTGTACGGAAAATGCGTGCGGCTGGTGAGCGCAGATGAAGACTAAAATAAAAGAGATGCAATTAAAATTATTCCCTGCAGACGCAAGTGAATTCTCTCGGGAAGTTTGGCTCAAAGAAATCACCTGGATGAGTTCTTGTGTGGAAGAACAATCAGAAAGTTGGAAATGGGATATAGTGTAGTTGAAGTGTTCAGAATCACCAAAAGTGTAGTTTCTCGAACTGTGAAATCTATCAAAATCACATTTGTAAAAAAGGTTGGTGATGATCACTCAAGAAAACAACATGATTGATGATTGATAGCACCTTGCTGACGAAAATGAATTAAAACAAGTCAACAAAAACCATATTTCAGCAACTGTGTAAAAGAGTCATGATTTACTGTGTCTAGATGCTGTTACATAAATTGTTACCTAGTTTTGAAAGCTGACCTACAGCACCAACTTTCGGACTGGTGTAAGGACCACAAAAACTTGTTATCGGAACAATTTAATTATATCCTTTTTATACATTAGAGACCATTCAGTTTCAAAAGCAATTTTCGATGCCAAACTTAAGACAGTTTCAGAAAGACATCAAGTTCTCTCTAAAACTGCTACTGGGGAATTTCATCCCCGTAACATCATGAAAAGAAGACTTTAGAGTGGTCCTGGAGCAGTGTATTACAAGTAAGTCATTATGCTGAACGGGTAGATTAAGCTCCAGCTTTCCCATGCAGATTTAACAAACGGATATTTTTATTATAAGTCAGTTTCTCTTTCCCATTTGTGTCTGTAACGAGGTGTCATTTCACCAAAATTCGCTTTCATTTATTTATGTTTCATCATTTATCTATTACATGTCTATATCGGAGAATAAGACAAAGCGTATATACTGCGTTTATAATCTTTACTTAAGTATAAGGACGAAAACCATTCTTATAAAATCTACATTATAACGAGTTATGAATTTTACATATGTGATGCTAATGCAACCAAACTTAAATAGATAAAATGAATCAGGTGAGTTCAGGGCTGTACGTTAAGGATATAATAAATTTGGAATACTCACCTTCTCTAAGTGCCTCATAATTTTAAATCAAGATCAGTTGATGAGGTCATATCTTAACTGTCACCCCCTCTTTTTCCAATCCTCAGCACAACAGTGGAAAGGTTTAAATGTTTCAGATTAACATGAACACGTCCTAAACGCAAGGAGTTCTAACCTAATTGTGAGGGAGAATGGGATCCCTTTTCCAATCAATGCCTGATGAAAATAATGTTTTACTTTGCTGATACTACGAGAAACGACGTGAAGCAATTTAGCTTCCGGAATTCTAATAATTGCTTAATAAAAAAGTATTTTTCAATTTCGCCACAGATATTAACAAAAATGTTGGTATTCAGTCAATTTAATTACAAGAGCACGAAATTAGCTGTAACCCACAAACAAATTTTGTCAATGAAAGTGTAATTAAGGACACTGAAATATTTCTTAAAATTTCTAATAATATGTTAGTGTTCTTGAAAGTAAATTCACTTTTAATTACTTGACATCAAAATATTAAGACGCTTAACTTCTACAATGGATATATTATAGAATGATACAGTTTTACTCATTTTGCTTTTTAGCAAAATAAATTTTTTGTAGTATTCATTGAATTGCAAAACACCCAAAAAAATTAAAGTAGTATTAAATAAAGGTCATTTCCGATAGATAAATCGTTCGTATAAAAAGAAATTGATGAATAATCCTTAGCGAGTCCTAAATAAAATGTAAAACAAAATTTTTATTTACAAATTTCCATTAATTGTTTGTATAATGAATTCTATCTATTTTCCCATATCTTGATTAATGTTTCCCTGCTTATTCTTGGAAGCTGTAAATTATCTTAGAATTTTAAAATGTCTAAGAGATAGTATTAAATAACTATATTTTTGCCGACAGAGCTCCCCATTCTCCTAAAAGCGCAATGAACGACAAAAGAAATTCTCTTTAATCTGGAAAAGAATTAACCACTTTATTTTCTGATAAAGAAAGACTAAAAATAAATTCAGTATATAGATTCACAGAAGGAATTTTCTCCAGACAGAGAGAAAGATTGATCCCAATGTTTATTCAGAGCATTGCTCTCTAAAGTAGAATGTAACAAATTTTATTTTACTTTCTAATCTGAAACATCGAAAAGAATAGCTAGAAAAACATTTTCCAATATTTTATTTTACAATTTTTACCCACCATTATACGATAAAAAATTATTTCATAATAAAAATATTGGAGGGAAAAGAATAAAATTATGAGAATAAATGTTTTCCAAATGACTTTCAATTTAAAATGTTTTTCTGGAGCTAATTTTAAATAAGAATGTAAGATGCTATATTAAGTTTATTAAATGTATGTGTAGGAACTTATTACTTACTTTTGATATGACATGGAAGATATATTTCATATCTTTTGAAGAGTTAAATTAAAACTTCACTTTTATATCTTTTGTAAAGGAAATGTACAAGGATAGAGTTAAGTTTTGCACATTTTCCATAATGTTATCATTTAACAATAATTTAAATTTTAATAATTATTTTGTATTTAATCATGAACTAAACTTATGATCTTTTAAGAAATTATTTAAAGTAGAATGTCAATTAAACCACGCACATGCATAAGTACTATTTATAATGTATAACTTGCGAAAATATAAGAAAAGAAATATAAAATTTTAACAACCTCAAAGACTTAAAAAAAACATTATTTGTCTTCATTCTTTTTTTAATAATATGCCTTTAAAACATCAAATTCTTTATGAAAGATTATTCTGCCTTGGAAAATTTAACATGCACTTTATTACCAAGCTATCATTATACACACATGTTCATAAGCTAAGGATAATTCAGAAATAAGCAGAAATCGAACGAGTAAGGAAAATTTCCATCTGTATAAGCACACATAGACAAACATTATATGTAAATTACAAGAAAGCACCAGATGATTTCGAGAGTAAGCCAAAATGATGACAGCGTAAAAGAAGGGTGTATAAAGACATGTGTTAAAGAGGGAAACATGTTTTCATCAGATTTCTACGACACTACATGCAACGGCTGCATAGGTATGACATAGAGGATACATCAGGATGATGTTTACATGGTAAAATTATCGATCACCTTGAATGCGGAGGTACACAGACAGTAGAGGACGAAGTACTCAAAATACCACCTCTTGGCTGTGGCAATGATTTCAAAATTATAAAAATGTCAGTAGAGTTATAGTACAGGTTCGTTCCCAAGTGACAACTATGAATGAATGATGACCGGTATTTGTCAATAACCACCAAAAAAAAACAGACAAAGCACAGCAGAGGATCTGTCTCGTCAACTGTTGTCTGAGATTGGTAGGATAGTTTCTAATGCTAACAATATACATATATAGTTTCTAATGTTTGGGACAGTATGGTTTGTATGCTTTCCGGCCCATTCTCTTCACAACAATTTATTGTTGCCAGCAGTTACCCATCTGCAATGAAATGTGGACACCATCACATTAGGCTTTTTTTATGTATTTTATGAATCAAAGATTAGATTGCAGTCTTATTTTCAGCTGATGGTCGCATGAAGAACGTCTGGTGTCCGTTAACACCAAGACAACACCATTGACGCAAACAATACGGTGGTGTAGGAGTACTTGTTTGAAAAGGCATTATACTAAGCTTTAATACAGATCTGCATGTTTAAATAAGAACCATGAAACACCAAATGTATTAGGACATTATTCTAGAACAACATATTCTTTTGTTAGTGGTGTCGTAGACAATGAACTTCTGTTCATGGATGACAACACCAATCCTCACCGTTCAAACATTGTCCACAACTGCTTTCAGTAGCAGGATATCACACATATCGAATGGCTAGCATACTTATTGAATTTGAATCTGATAGAGCATGTAATGGGTCATACATACCCATTGACAAAACGTACTTATTAGTCACATCTACATCTGTACCAGAACTTCAAAGAGCATTGCTTGTTAATATAAGACCTTGTTAAAAGAGTTTCTATACCCTTTGTATCCCATAAAGTAATTTTTAAAGAATATTTAAGTTGGTAACGATTTATTTAAACAACTAATTTCTATTGGAAAAAATAAATATTAGGTATATTCAAGAGTCGATGTTCTTTTAGAAAAAAACATTTATTCACTTTAATGAGTGCCTAGTAGATAATTTATGCTGATTTATTATTTAATTAATGCTGATTATCTCAATAATTTGCACATTAATTAAGTAACTCGAGGAATGAAATAGTATTCTGCAAATTAACAGATCATCTTAGTTAACATGCTTATTATCTCAAACATCTGAGAGAATAACTGAGTTTTACTTAACACTTTAGCGATATCACACATATATATATGTATGTATGTATTTATACATAATATCTATATGTATATATAGTGAATTTAAATTGTTCTGACAGTTAAGAGAGTGAATAGTACCCATCCAAACAAGCAATAATTGCTAAGGAACATAGGATCGCATTTCAATCTGAGCGGTTGACAATAAAAATTAAAATTTGAGCCTGAACTTATCACAGTGTTTGGAAAGTGAGTGAACGATGCAGAAAGTTCTAAATAATCATATTTACTATCTTAAGAAAGCCTCACTACAAAATCTCAAAATGACAGTCTTGCTTGTCACTGTACAGTTGATACCACTGAAATTTTGATGTACACAATGAAGGTTGAAAAAAATCTGGTGGTGACGCTACAGTAAGAAAGCCAAGCCACATGTCAATCACTTTCGATCTCTCGTGCGGGACATGTGGCATTCAAGAACTTACGATCCGTGATAGAAAAATATGATTGGTCTCCCTTATGCTTAAAACAAGTGTCTCTCATAGATAGCAAAACTATCTGCATTATATTGGAAAACATTTGTTACAAGAAGACAAGATTTTTTTCACTGGTCATAGTGTCCGACACAGATATCTGACCATGACTGTCTGACCAAGGATATAATCACATACGATACACGACCAGATGCAGACGAATTCTTTTTGCAGCTATTTACTAGAGGTAATGCTGTGAAGATAGCTGTTATACAAAACTTGTTTATTGTACATGTTGAAAATGATTTCCTTGGTGAATGTTCCGCCATCACTATAGTATATAATAATCTAGATCATTATTTATTATCCAAGCATCTAAAACTATTTCTTTTGCGTTTTTTATCCTAAACTTGAATTACAAAATTTATTTGCATTACATAAAATTTCTTTTGTGGAAATATTTTTACAACTATCAATTTCTACCTTTGAAGAATTCGTATTCATTGTTAATATTAATTGAAAATCCTATAAGTCAGCAACATTTCGCAGTAGAAAAAGAAAGCAAAATTATTGATGTGTTCAGAATAATTGATAGCTCATGATTTCCTTATGAAATTGAATTATATATATATATATATATATATATATATATATATATATATATATATATATATATATATATATATATATATATATAGATAGATAGATAGATAGATAGATAGATAGATAGATATAAATATATATATAAATATACATATATATATATATATATATATATATAGATAGATATATATATATATAGATATATATATGTATATATATATATATATATATATGTATATATATATATATATATATATATATATATATATATATATATATATATATATATATATATATATATATATATATATATATATATACAATCTGAATTTAAAGTTCGTTATTTCCAATTATTTAATGATATCAAAAAGTTTTAATTATATATAAATTATTCATTCATGCATACATGTAAGAAACTACTCCTAAAATCAAGAAAATCTACTTATTATGTGATTTTCTTTGACTATTAAATTTTAATTTTTGCATACCTGCGTGACAATCATCATCAAGGAAATCATATGCAAAACGCATTCCATTAAAAAAAACATATTTAGTTGTAACTATTAATTGAGGGTAATAAATGTTTTTACAAGTAATTTTTCTTTATCTAAAAAAAGATTCATTTCTTTCAGTTTATTAATGAAATGAAAGGAAGTCTCCTAATTCTTTTAGTGCTGAAAACAATTAATCTTATGCATACAGTCAATTAATAGAAGCTCATTAAAAAGTTTTTTAGAAATTCTTTTTTGATGAATTCATTTACCTCCTTCGGCGCAATTTTTTTGCTGATTTTTTTTCTTTTTTTTCTTTTTACAGTAAACTCTTAATAAAGCAATAAAACTTTTCTATATTTTTACATTCTATATTAGTCTTCTTTATGCACATTTATATATGTGTTAACATAAGCCTGGATTAGTTTATAACATTCTCTTGAGGAATATATGTCTCTCACTTATTAAAATATTTCTTAAATTAAAATCATATTATTCATAATTGAATGATATATGAAATTTATTTTTTCTTAAATCAATTTTTTAATTATTTTAACATATATTTTAATTTAATATTTATTAATTAATAATGGGATTAGAATGATGCATGTCCCTTGTCCTTGGCATAGCAATGGAATCCTTTGCTTCCATTGCTATAAACAACTCCTTGTAACAAACTGCAAAAGTAGAATTAGAAATTCGAAGGATCTCCATTCCATGATTTTACCTAGGTTAAATCACACATATTTATTGAGAAATTCACCGTAACTCTGAAGTAAATTACTGGCATAATAAGGAGCAGTAAATATGGCTTATGAAACTGAAGATGCGCGTCATCTTGAGTTTATTGATATCATATATATGAAAATATTTTCCATTGCTTTTCTATGGCTATCAAAATTTTGTAGTATATATATATATATATATATATATATATATATATATATATACATATATATATATATATATATATATATATATATATATATATATATATATATATATATATATATATATATATATATATATATATATATATATATATATATATATATATATATATATATATATATATATATATATATATATATACTCTTCCACTTTATACTTTAATATAGTCTCTGTTTTTTTCATATTGATTGAACATATTATTATTTTATTATTTTACAGAAGAAGGAGAGACATAAATGTCAAACTGATATTCCGAAATATGTAATTTCTAAATAAATTATATATCAGATCTATTTTTCAATTATTTTTAATGTATTTTGTTACATGTTCTAACAATGACCAATATATTGTATCATTCATTGCGTTGTGAATTATATATCGTGTATACATTCTATTCTTTCATTCGAAAAAGCAAAATCTATTATATAAGAAACATTTTGAACAATTATGTCAGTACTTCTCTGGATCCGTATTGCAGCATATATCTTTTGCACTCAGAGTGGAAATAATTTCCAACTTTTATAGTATAGAATTTTTCAGTGTTTCTGGAAGAAACCACTATCTGGGAAGCAAAAATAAGGATTAAGCAACTTTTACTGGAACACTCCGCAAAGTTTCGTTGCAAATAACATATCCATGAGAATTCAAACTTACGTATAATGCGTCAATTAAGAAAATTTTATAAAACGAAAACAGTATAACAAAAATTAATGCGAAAGAGAAAATATATGATGCCTAAAAGAAGTTCATAAAACTCATAATATGCTCTTTTGGTTTAAAGTAAACTCCAAAATTTTGATAATATATTGAATGAGAAACTTTTTACTTTTCCTTACTAATTATAAAAACTGCTTTACATGTACAGCTTCTAAATTCTGATTCTTTTCTACCAGCATTAAAACAACTTAGAAAATCTTCAGCTGAATAAAAACATCCAACTTTTCAAGTTGTCTCACATACCTTCTTTCCAATCTTATATATCTTGCATTTAGAATATAATTTCAGTAACTTTGGATCTCAATACAACCAAGATATTTTCTCCTATTTTCCGTCACTTTCTATTTTTAAGACAAGGGTAAAAATATCTATTTTATGTGTTCATATCTCTTAATGTAAGGTCGGTAAAGATAATGTTTCACTATTATTAGAGTGCATGTTTCACATCCATCAATGCTTTGCCTGTTTCTATAATTCACCCGATTATTTCAATGGACAGATATTAAATGACAGACCCTTAAATTGTGATAAATCCAAAATTGTTTTGTTGAAATAATGTATTTCATTAATAAAATATTTGTTTGTAACTTAAAAAGATATATTCATTGCTTAATCTTATTGACTATTCTGATATATTTAATCTTAAAAGTGATAATTATTAAAACAATAGTTATTAAATCCCACAAAATATAGAGATCATCAACCAAAATAACTTGAAGTTAGACAAAACTAAAGATATAAAGTTTTGCAGAGTTAAGTGAAGCAATTTTTTTAGAATTGCAAAAATAAGAAAAATAAAATCTTTTTACTGACTAAATCATACAATATCTTACATTTTCTTCCTAATTTTAAGCATGATGAAAAATTGCGATTTAGAAATATCTAGAAAATATCAATATCAAAATGAAATACCCAAAATATTTCATAAGAATAAATCTTCATAAAATCTTTCATAAGAATGCTATATATTTTTTATAAAAAAAGAACCGAAAACAAAATAATCCATGAGTGCTTCAATAAGTTTAACATTCTAATGTTAGAAATTTGTGAGAGATTTAAGAGCATGTTTAATCTTTACTGTAATTGTTTTTACTAATTATTTACAGATGTTGACTTTATGCCTGTAATATTAAAATAGGTTATTATTCAATGATATATGTATTTCTTTACTAAATCAACATTTGATCATTGATTATTAAATGTGTAAAAATAAATTTTGAACCAAAAGAATTCTTAATAACATATAGAGAGACCTTTGACGGTTATTTCTTAAGCACATTCTCTCAACCAAAAATGAATTGTTGCTATAAATACCAAATATAATACTAATTGTGTTAATAATTTATTTTTTGTTAAAATAATTGATTAAAAGGAAAATAAGTATTAATATATAAGCATAATAAAAATTTAAACACATAAAGTCTTAACATAAGCATTAAAGAAAAATGAATATCACAGCAATCGGGTGATTATAAAAAAACTTTGCCAACATCTGCACTTTTAGCGTCCATTCTATTTAACCGATCAAGATGATATTTCAAATATAGTTCTTTTGAGATATGCGCTCGAGATTCTGTGAATGGCAACACAGTGGCCCTCGCGGTTACAGTTATAGTGACAGAAACTCGAAATTTTCGAATGGCAACGTCTACTTTTTACCATCGCAAAATGTTCAGCACATGCGAAAACCCTAAATAGCGTTGAAACGGTACCGATATGTCTAAAAACGGACGTGTTCTGCAAACACAAAAAAGAGTTCTGAAAACCGGCCAATAAAACACGATCTGGGCGCACGCAATAAATTTGCATGTGACAGAGTCAAGAAACCAATCACAGAACGCCGGTCGCCAGATATTCAGCGTAGGAAACCTATAAAATACCAAGCGGGTATGCGAAGTCGTCATTCGGGAACTCGCACATGCCGACGATATGAGTCTTCCTAGGAAAGTTCGCGGTGAATGGATCAAACTCTATTACCAAAATGGGATGAACGCTGCGGAAGCCTTGCGTGTGTATCGCCGCAATCATCGACAACGACGCGGCCCATGTACTCTGCAAGCTCTGCGTGATTTAGTGCGGAAATTCGAAGATACAGGCTGCACCTGTGACAAACAGCGCTCTGGACGGCCAACTGTTTCTGAGGACGTTGTCATGGAAGTGCACCATACAGTGACTGCAGGACACACAGAAACCGCAAGAGGCATAGCGCGCGTGTTGGATATTCCGAACTCAACGGTCCGCAAGCTCTTGCGCTCGGTACTTCACATGTTTCCCTATCGGTTCCAGCGCGTCCAGATGTTGGAGCCGGGTGACCCACAACAACGTCTGGACTTCGCAAATGCATTTTTGTTACGATATGATGCGGATAACGACTGGCTACTTCGCATACTATGGACGGATGAGGCGCATTTCACCTTAAATGGCAGCATTAACACAAAGAATTGTGTGCACTGGGGAGAGACGAATCCTCATGCTGTGGCGCCAGTACCATTATTTGACGCCAAAATGACTGCGTGGTGCGGCATTGCAGCTACATTTGTTCTGGGCCCGTTCTTCTTTGAGGAAACGACCCCGACTGGCCCTGCAACATGTTCTGTAACGGGCCCTCGGTATGCAGCCATGCTGAAAAATTATGTCTTACCGGAGTTGCGTCGGCTGAATGCACTCAATGACATAGTTTGGATGCAAGATGGCGCACCTCCACATATAGCGAGGTCAGTTAAAAGGCTCCTGGATCAGCATTTTGGTGATCGCATCATCTCATGCTATTATCCTTTTCCGTGGCCTGCGTGATCCCCAGATCTGACGTCTATGGATTTCTGGTTTTGGGGCTATCTCAAATCCAGAGTTTATCTGTGCAATCCTCAAACATTGTCGGACTTAAAGGATTCTATACGGCGTGAGATTGGAAACATCCCTCGTGCCATGTTGCGTGCAGCGACATTGTCCACCGTCTCCCGCATGCAATGCGTAATTGCCTGTGATGGCACTCATGTGGAAAATGTTTGAAATTAATAAAGATTTTTTCTCTCTATGTGTTCTCATCATTCAGCAGTGTCTTGTCTCTGTCGTATGCATTATTCCTCCGTGCGCCTTGAAGAACTGTTTGTATGTGTATAACACGTCGGTTTTCGGACATATCGGTACCGTTTCAACGCTATTTAGGGTTTTCGCATGTGGTGAACATTTTGCGATGGTAAAAAGTAAGCGCTGCCATTCGAAAATTTCGAGTTTCTGTCACTATAACTGTAACCGCGAGGGCCACTGTGTTGCCATTCACAGAATCTCGAGCGCATATCTCAAAAGAACTATATTTGAAGTATCATCTTGATCGGTTAAATAGAATGGATGCTAGAAGTGCAGATGTTGGCAAAGTTTTTTTATAATCACCCTGTATAATACTCTCACTTCCAAAAGTAAAACACGAAGGCGTAAAATGCAAAAATATCAACAAATACTGCTTTGACTGACAGAAAATTCAGCAGGAAAGTAGCAAATATATTTATGTATAAAATAAAATTAATTATTATATACAGAAATGAAAATACTATTAAATTTTTGTAAGTTATCAGATAACGACATACTGGATATTTAAACAGAATTATTATAAAGTGAAAATAAATAGCATAAAATAAAAATGACATTAATAGGGGTGTGGTCCCCCTCATCTATATACAAAGTTTACACGTTGTGACCATGCTTTCAATTGGTTGGTCAACCACTGCACAGAAATAAGCAATAGCCATTCTTCTTCTAGAACAGTTTCACGCTCAATAAGAGTGGGTGGAGATGGGAAACGTGAAGATACATCTCGGCCGAGAGTATCCTAAAGATGTTCAATGGGATTAAGGTCGGGCAAGTATGTTGACCACGCCATACGTGCAATCCCTTCATTCTTTAGGTAGTCATTGATGATGTCATATCTACGGGGACGTTCCTTATCGTCCATTAAAGCAAAAAGTAATGTCAACTGCTGCAGCGTACAATCTCACTACAGGCTATAGGACTTCATCTCGATACCAAACGGCCATCACAGAACCACGTTAAAAGATGTGCAGGTCGGTGCGGTATACTAATAAAATCCCTGACCACACCATAATGCTTCCGCTTCGGAATGCGTGATGTTCGGTGATGTTAAGGGGCTGATTACGTGTTCCTTGTTAACGCCATATCCTTATACGCTTGTCATCTGGCTCCAGAGCAAATCTTGACTCATCAGTAAACATTACATTGCCCCAGTCAAACACAATCCAACTCACATGTTCTTGGGACCACTTTAGTCATACCCCTCTTGATAGGACGGATAGAGAAACACAAATTCGAGGTACCCGGGCGTGCAGTTCACCTCATTTAAATCTTCGGCGCACAGTAGCTGCAGATATAAACAAACCAATGATCGCTCTAACCATAGATGTCACACGTTTGGAGGTCACTCTGCGATTTTGCGTGGATAAAATCGTAATATATCGATCTTCCACGGGGTTTGTAACTCTTGAGCAACCTGCTACGGGTCTTCGGATAACTGTCTGTGAGGTTTGGAATTGTTTCTATAAACGTGAAATTACAGAATGATGAACGCCGAAGAAAAAAGCAACATGTGCGATCGACTGTCCTGCTTCAATGTACACCACAGCACGCCAGAGCTCAGAATCTTCCATTCGTCTTCTGGAAGTCATAGAAACGCGTATGAAGACAAACTGTACGAAAGTTTTAAGTACCTTCTATCAGCATTTACAATCAAGCTGGTATCTTTTAAGACTGCCCTTTTTGAAAATTTCTTGACATAAAAGCGCAATTGGCTGTTACCTAACATATTTGCATACTTCCATCTACATCTGCAGCAATTTGAATCCTCATCAATTCTGATTGGCTTTCGGAAATTATCATTTTCCTCTCCATGCTTAAATTTTAGGAGTGAGTGTATGAAATTTTTTTTATAATGTACCTAAACTTATCTATCTTTCTTAATTTAATGACACTATTTTTTCATTAACTTGTTTTTAGTAATCTTTTGCACATCTATCCATACCATCAATTTTATACAAGGTTAAACTTTTTTTACTCAAATTATTGAATTGTTGCCGATGGACACATTGCTTAGCTCACAAGAAATGGCCCTTCATAGTTATGATATAAATCTATCAGTCATCAAATATACATTTTTAAGCTAAAAAATTCGACGAATGTCTTTATATATTACTAGAAAAAATTAGCATTATATGAAAATTCTGATATTCATATAGAAATATTGAAAAAAATTTTTTTCTGTTGTTGATGAAATCAATTTTATTTTAGTCTACGTAAATTAACAATGAAGCAGATTTTTGAAGTCACTGATGATTACATGTATTCGCATTTTTACTCAAAAGATATTTTTTATTAACGTGTCACTCCAGTGGTTAAAACTTCACACACATACTGCTTTATGTTTATTTCACTATTTAATTCATATTTTCATTTTAAATTATAAATATGTAGAGATTAATTTATTTAAAATAAAATGTAAGCAAAATAACATTATATTTCTTAAAATTAAATTAATTCAAGAAATACTTCATACATTAAATTCGTTTCTATTTTTAATTACAAACAGCATACATTTCAATATAAAAATACATGTATAATTATTGGAAATAAATATTTAAAATTAAATATTCTTTAATTCTTACTTTCTTTATTTAACATTTAATTATTTATTCCGGAAACAATTTCGATTCAATAGTATTTTCTGATAACTTTTTATACAAGACATTTTATTCAAAAATCACTTACACAATGTTTTCTGACAGCCGTCAATAAGAACTTTGAAGTCGTTTATGTAAATTTAAATGCAACTCTATAGTTCTGTTCACAATAAAATCGTCAGGAGATTTTATTCTGAAATTTGCATTTCAATCCCATAAAATATTTTCAAATAAAAATTGGTGATTTAAAAAAAAAATTATAAAAGATAAGAACTACAATAAAATTTATTACAATTTATATACATATATATGCATACCATACTTACACACACACACACACACATATATATATATATACATATATATATATATATATATATATATATATATATATATATATATATATATATATATATATATATATATATATATATATATATATATATATATATATATATATATATATATATATAAATAATTTTTATATATATATATATATATATATATATATATATATATATATATATATATAAATAATTTTTATATATATATATATATATATATATATATATACATACTATATAACATTATATGCTATATATTCTTTTATTAAAAGAAATAAGTTATATTCAAAGTTAAAGCTGAATTATTTCCAGTTGTTAAAATATTTTTAAAATATAATTTGTACTTAATAATAACAGTAAATCAAATTTTGCTAGTAATAGTTAAGACTTTATTAAAAAGTATTATTATGATAACTAGTTTTTTTACCTAAACAAATCTATGAAATATTCCTAAATTTGGTCCAAGATTTCCTAGTAATGTAATGTTAAAATATTACTTTAATTAAACTATTCAAACATTAATTAAACGTATTTTTATATCATGAAAGTTTTACAGACGAAAGATTACAATTATTTTAATAATTTACATAGCCTTCCATTTTTATATTTATGACGAACAAAAAAATTCAAATATTTATATCGTGCAATAAATCAATGTGAAAATATTTTATTTTTAAGTCAGCTTTTAAGACATAAATTTTCTCAGTGCATACAGTAAAATCGAATTCTCTGACATTGATATTAATATATCCTGAGGATCTTTTTGAAAATAGCTATTTGACCTCTTCCTACAATGATTTTATTATTCAAGTATAAAAAAAGTCACCAATATTTTATCTAAATAATGCATTTGAAATAGGAAATGATTTATTTCCCTTGTTATATTTCAGGTACTACTAATATTAATTCAATTTAATCAAACTCTTTCCGTAAAGCAATGGGAATTTATTCCATTTGCCTTTCTTTCTCATTTACATTTTATAATGAGAAATCCATTTCAAAATTGTTTGCTGTTAAGAGACAAAAAGATATTGTCAGACATTAAAATATACGAATTGACTGTTATTTTCATTATTTGCAATATAAAAGTCTTATTTTCTAGACTCACCTCAATAAAATTTCTTATTTAAATTCACTGTGTCCAACATTGAATAGTTCAACACCCAGAAAGAGTTGTAGAAAGTGACGAAACTCAAAAATCAGAGGGAGACAGAACAATAAGTAATCTGCATTTTGAAATGATGTTCATAATACAAAGCGAGAATGTGGTCGGATCAGTAGGTTGTTGCTTAATGAATGTGATACATTAAGCAACATTTTTATGCCCAGAAACAATGAGAGTACTGTTGGTGTTCTGAGGAATAAATCTCCTTTCCCAATCAACCATTTGCCAACATGCATCTTCCGAAGGAGACAGTGGCAGAGTCTGCAAATTTTTCCAATCATATTCACAAACGTGTTCGATTTGTGAGAGATTTGGTGGTCAGGGAAACAAATGCACACTTTACAGGGTATGTTAACTGATGCGAGCAATGTGGTGTCAGGCGTTATCCTGATGATAAAAGGCGTTGGCCAACTCCTGAAGTCAGGGAAGTACCACCGGCAGGAATATTGCTTACTCTGTTGGTTCCTCTCCTTATATCTTATCCTATATGTGCAGGAGAACTGCATATAAATTATGTGACTCTGTAGGGTGAATCTACCCTGAAATTTGCATAGAAGTTTCAGCCAATTATTTTTCGCATTTAATTCTCGATATCACGCAGTTACATAAAATAGAAATAAAAAAATATTTTTTGATTTCAATGTATTGTGTCAAAAATTTTAAGTTCTTCCTAATTCATTTATTTTTGAACATCATATCGTAATACTTATCGTAATTTAGCTTGAATTTAAAATTTGGATATCCCTTACTAAGCTAACAATTTATATTGCCTAGTTAAATGCAATTCATACTTTCTGTATGCATTCCTATATGATGTTATTGCTTGTATCTGTTTGAAGATAATTAGATGTTCTGAGTGCATTTATTCTTGCTATTTCTAAACTGAGCAGTTTTCTTATTTGAATATAAATAATAATGGATACAAATTATATCATTTACATATTAAGATTTATTTATGTGTTTTCAATTGTTAAAAATACAGATGAAAAAGGTTGCTTGAATACTGCTTCTTACCTATACTATCCCCGATTTTTTAAGTGTTAAATAAGTAAACAAATTACTTTAAACTTCAAGGAATTTTCTACGCAAATTATTTTTTAATTAACTATTTCATTTAAAATTTTTTAAATACATATGCATTTCTTTAACTCATTTTCGTAATAAAGTTCCAGATTGGTTATTTCTGCAATTGAGACATTCAATGTGGTTTTCTGGTTGGGAAAATCACCACATTTTTTTACTAGAAGATTATTGTATCCTATATCAGACCTAACCAAAGATCCATCGTGTTTATTTAAAATGACTTTGGCGCATATTACCACTATCTATCATATGATAAACACGGTGGCATGATAGATTTGGCAGATTAAATCTGGTTTTTTTGGCTTGCTCATCATTACTAAATTTTAAAGATATATAATCTTTCGAGGCAACAATAGAAGGCATATCGTTTCCCCGGAATATAAGATAAAATAATATGCACTTTTTGTAAGGGACTTCTGTATTTTGTAATGCAAATTCGTAAAATATACCCTATGATAGGGCACTGGAGGAGAAAAATCTTTAATGAACAGAAATATTAGAATTAAATACACTCGTGTCCATAAATTAAGAATGATACAAGTTCAAGCAAAGAAAAAGATAGAAGCAAAACAAATATGACTTATTTGTAAAGTCTATTTATTAAACGATCGGTAAAGAGCAAAATTGATGCCATATGTTTGACGTCATTAATAAAAATTGCGTCTTTTACTACCTGGAGCAAATTTCAAAAAGAATCTATTTACAAAAACCAATATAATTAGCTTGGTATAATGATTAACACATAGTATGCCCCCAGACGATACAATACAGGCCGTACTACGACTAGGCATGCTGAGTATCAAATTATCGATCTGATCTTGGGGAATATTACACCACTCACATAAAGTAATGCTCGCCAAGGCTCCAGTAGACATTTAGGAGTATGTTGACAGACTGCAATACGTCGGCCAGTCATGTCCCACACATTCTATACTGGTATCAAGTCCGGTGAGTATGCTGGCCAGTTCATATGGGTTATATCCTCCGATTGAAGACCTTCTCTACAATGTTTGCATGGTGAGGACGGGCAAGGTCAGCCATAAGCAGAAATTCTGCACTCTCAGCGCCCTGAAACAAACATACATGTTGTTCCAGAATGACATCCCGATTAATGTGGCCTGTCATGGTTACATTCTGAATATGCAGGTTAATTCTGGGACCCAGAATATTTATTCCACAAACTAGCAATCCTGCACCACCGTAACGGTGTCGTTCAATGGTGTTCTCTTTGTGGTAACGGGTACCGGGCCCTCTTCATATGAAAGTCCGTTGAGAATCAGACTGAAAGCCAAACCTAGGCTCGTCGGAAAACATCACACAAGGCGACTGTTGCGGTGTTCACAATGTATTCTCTCTATTCCAGGATAACCGTAGGTGACAGTGATTTGCGGTAAGTGGAACACATCTGACAGGCCTACGAGTAAATAGGCTAAAGTGCCTTTTGCATCTGCACACGGTCAGCCTTGAAACTGTCGTACCGGTAACTGAAGAGACAGGTCTGATGCTGTGTTCCGCCTGTTTCTTTTGGCAGTAATTGCCAAATACCGGTCCTCATTCGGCGTTGTAACTCGGGGGCGACCTGTGCTGTAACATCTACTCACATAAACATTATCTTGGAATCCTTGCCAAAGCCTGGAGATGACACTCTGGGTGATTCCATGTTCCTTGCATACTTCCAGCTCGGTACGTCCACATTTCAGACGGCCGATAATTCTACCACGTAAAACATCATCCAAATGCTTCCTTTACTCCAAAATTATGCGGTTATTGCACTGAAAGACTTTTAACACGTTTGTTAAAAATTTTACTTCTTTACAACCATTCCTTTTATACCTCTCTCTACTCCTTCGTCATTTTGACGCATTATCAGCGCCATCTGGTAGTTTCTTGTAATTTGCATATTATTCTTCAACAAGTGTATGTTAATTCTACGTGTGAAATTTTTATTTTATAGTTCAATTTCTGTGTGATTCTGAATTATCCTTCATTTATGGACAACAGTGTACTGTCTATAGTCACCTGTAACATCAGAAACATTTCTGAAAACTTCCATTGTGTACATTCTAAACAAAGTAAACGAAGTAAGAAAAAAGAAACGTATATAATCTCATTTTCTTATACTAATAAAATATGAACGAACTCAAAGCTCCAATTATTTTAAAACAACATAATAAAACAATATATAAATTATTTTGTGAAAAAAATAAATCTTGGATGAAAGATTTTGTGTTTAAATCAATTATAAAAAAGCTTAATTAAAACATTAAAATTTTTTTCATTTAGTAATATATATACACTAATTAAACTAAAAAGTGACAAATAAATAATTTGTAGATATTGGATATTTATTTGAGAAATCATTAAGAGTGAATTTAAATTTTGTTATGTAATGCCGTGTTTTAAAAATTATGATCTCATACCGATGAAGGTATTTAAGATAGATGAAGGATTTAAGGTATTTAAGATAGAGTTGCAAAATTAATTAGATAAAGATTAGTAGATTTGAAAAAAGATAATTTTTAAATTAGACATTGAAAGATACTCTTTATGTTCTAAAGAATATGAAAAATAAAAAAAAAATTCTGGATAACCCAAATTTTACATAACATGAATTTAACAGTGTTTCAAAAAATTACATTTTTCTCATTATAAAATGTACATGAGAAAGAAAGGCAAATGGAATAAATTCCCATTGTTTTACGGAAAGAGTTCGATTAAATTGAATTAATATTAAGAGTACCTGAAGTATAACAAGGGAAATAAATCATTTCCCATTTCAAATGCATTATTTAGAAAAAATATCGGTGAATTTTCTTATACTTGAATAATAAAATAATTTTGGGAAGAAGTCAAATAGCTATTTTCAGAAAGATCCTCAAGATATATTAATATCAATGTCAGAGAATTCGATTTCACTATATGCACTGAGAAAATTTATGTCTTAAAAGCTGACTTAAAAATAAAATACTTTCACATTGACACACGCACGATATAAATATTTGAATTTTTTGTTCGTCATAAATATAAAAATGGAAAGCTATGTAAATTATTAAAATAATTTTAATTCTTCGTCTGTAAAATTTTCATGATATAAAAATACGCTTAATTAATGTTTGAATAGTTTAATAAAAGTAATATTTTAACTTTACATTACTAGGAGATCTTGGGCCAAATTTAGGAATATTCCATAGATTGTTCCCCCTTAGCTCAACATATTAAATAAATTCATCGCTAATTTAAGGAATATTATGTCCTTTAATATTTTTCCAAGAATTAAAACAAGAAACAATTATATAAGTTTATATATGTATAGGATTTTCAAAACTTCTGGTAGTTATAAAATTAAAGATACTTTTGCTAAAACAAATGTTGGTGTAAGAAAGAATATTTTAAACGGATCACCATACTACTCGTAAACCACTAGTTGTAGAGCTTCATGATTGATTTGTCATATTTGGTGTAAAAACTGCATTAAGATAATCTCAAAAACACCGATATATGTATAAAAAATATTCTCATTCAAATCATTTAGAATAGATGAGAATTTATATTATTAAGTTTCTTGTTATTTGTAGAATCGTTATTATTCAAGCATAGATCTACATTTATTTAAAATTGTAAATGTGTGACAAAGAATAATATTTTTGCTCATATTCATTCTTGAGCTACAAATTTAAATAAAGAAAAGTATTTTCGTCATATTTTTAACAAATAATATATAAAAAATAAAATCATTTCCCAATTTACACTTAAAAATTAAAAACTATAAAAAAAATTATTTTAAATTTTATTCATTCACAAATGTCTTTGCCTAAAAATATAATTTTCAATAGGTAATCAGATTCTTAGTATATATAAATCCAAAAACCTTTACTTTGATTAATATTTTCAACTTTCATTTCATTAATATACATTTCAGTTTTGTATTTTACTTAAAAGTTTATGAACCGATTTACAATGTCCAAACTATGATGGAATATTGATTCATCTTCAAACATATATCTTTCTCTTCAATAGTAGTTAAAGTGAAACTTCTATTTTAAGAGATGCGGAATTTAACAATAAATTATTTACATGGACTTTAAAAATCTGAACAATCATTTTCAATTTTCTACTGAGATTTCTCTAATTAAGCACAATTTAAAAGTAAATGATTATAAATATTAAATTTTTTTATATTGTAACACTATGATTTCTTCAGCAAAACTGTATATTTTATACAGTATATGATTTTGTTTTTCTTACTCATGACATTTCTGTTTTTTTTTTACAAAAGACTTCTCTTAAATAGATTAAAAATTCGCTGCTCAATCTAAGATATTTAGAGACATCTGAAAATTTTTTATGATTAGATAATCAGGCACTAATTAAAACAAGATTTAATTCAGATTTTTTAAAAATTTTTTCAAAGTTAATTGTTCCTAATTTATAGCAAAAGATATACACATTGTAATCAATGGTGTGTAATATTATACAAAAATTAATGCATTCTGCACTTTATTTTGAAAAAATCACCAAACCGGAGAAGTGATGGAAAAATAAATCTGTTGTAGGTTTATATATATATATATATATATATATATATATATATATATATATATATATATATATATATATATATATATATATATATATATATATATATATATATATATATATATATATATATATATATATATATATATATATATATATATATATATATATTACCTTCACAAGCAGAAACGCAAAATTAGTTTGATGTGAATAGTTATTTACACCAAGTCTAATGTGTATTTTACTGAAGGTGGTCTATTTTCTTCCCATGAATCCTGTTTTCTATTATACATGAAAAAATATATTTATTTAAAAAAAATAAATAAATCCTATATAATCAAATATTTATCACACTTTTTCTCAAAAGGGAATTCTTTCGAAAAGGAATCCTATCAGCAAGATTTTTGAACGCAAAAATATGTTTTCTCAAATACCACACTATTCTTGATTTACAAAAGGCAAAAGGAATTTACAAAAAGCAGTATACATTTCTTTTTGATCTTTTTTAAATTTTATTTTTAGATAAAAAAATCATGCTACAAATAAATTCCAAGAAATTGAATTTTTGCATACATTAAGATTCACATATATTGATTTTTGCCCAACTTCTTTAGATGAATTTATAATTGCTTCACTAAACAGCATATTTTAGACTCTTTTTTATTTTATATAGAATTATTTTTTAATGACAATAAGTTATCAACACATGTTTTGTTAGCTAAAATTGATCAATTTTGCTAATATTAATGAAAATGTTTCTACACTGAAACTACAGTTTAAAAATATTTTGTCAGCAATATGTTCGTCATTCATAATGCATTACGAAAAATATTTGGTATGACATTCAATAATCCATTAATTTTCAAAAGGTTAACAAAATCTCTTTTGCATTTCTTAAATGAAGAAACACAATTTTTGATCAAATATAATATTAAATACTACACTTTACTTGTTCAGTTTGAAGTTGATGTTGAAAATAATAAATGATTTTTTGTAACTATATTTCTCTCGTTTTTGAATACTTGGCATATTAAAATCATCTGAATCTATTATCATATCAGATAATAGTTTCAATTAATCTAATTTACCAAAGTAATTATCAAAAAATATTTACATCACATAATATATCAGGGTTTTGATAAGAATTTAATACTAATGTTTTTGGATAATTTTTAATTTTGTTATCAATTATTGATTCACATTTCCAGATAATGATCTAACGGCATTACTATTATTTGTAAGCATTAATGATGATTTGAAATGTCAAGGTATCCAATTAGAAAATTTTCTGTGGGAAAACTCATTTCTTTTTACTTAAAAATAGACCATCAATTATTTGTAAATCAATTGATTATAGTCCAAATTATAAAAATAATGGCATTCGATATAATAATATCTTTCAAAAATCTTTCCGGAAAATCAGGGTTTACTAATTAGGAAAATTCAATTTATTTCAAAAAGGTTTTATTAATTGCATATAACTTGATTATAAATTAATTTTAGTCTCTCAGTATCAATAGTTTATCATTTATAAAGACATAAAATCAACATAGCTTTGAAATTTTTTGTGTAATTATTGCTTTCATAAAAATACTAAAAACTCATTAAAGTGACAGGGAGTGCCAAACTTTTATGAATAAACATCAGAAGCTTTTATTTTTCAATAAATGATTTAAAGTAGACATTATATATAAACAAATATTTATTGAATTATATAATGAATGTATATTGAATATTTAAATTAAGTACATAAATAAATAGTTAGTCTAAATTATTTATATCATATAAATTATATTTCCTAAAAGAAGATTGCCTCACTAAATAAGTTGAAAATTATTTGTTTATTATGCATCAAACAACTTCTAGACAATTTTCTCTATTTGATTACTACCAAACTCTTGTATTTTTCATTAATGACTTTTATTCTCATTGCATATTGAATATATTAACGTTATGTAAAATACACATAAAAGTTAGAAAGATACAGTTGAATATTTCTACTCCATAATTGCATTTATTCTAAATCAAATTAAGTTTCTGTGAAATTTCCTATTTCCTAAAAATAATACTAAGTAAATTTAAGATTCTATAAGAAAATTAAGAGTTGCAAAATTTATTTTCAAAATATATTCAACTGGTAAACTTGTAACTATGCAATCATTTCATTGAATTCACTAAAAAATAAAGGTAATAACAGCATTAATAAAAAAGATTTTATATTTTTCAGCAAAAAAATGATATTATGAATGTATTTATATTCAAAAATAAATCATTAAGTAATATTAATTAGTCACATTTTAACAATCTCATGATGAAACTAATTCTTTAACTAATTAGTTAGCCTGTAATTTTTATTTAAGTATCTTAATAGATTGCTTTCTCCAATGAAAGCTAATCAAATTTTTAGTGCTAAACGATAATGAACTATAAAAGACCCGACTTATATGTGTGTTTTGTGTATCTTATTATTACATCTAATACATATTAATTATTTGTTAAAAATCAAAAATAATATTGAATATTTCTTCTGTTTCTCACTCCTTAATCAAAATACTAAATTATTGAATGTATTCTGCAAAATAATACAAAGAAAGCAAGTTAGATGAATCAATCATTTTGCATTCTATTTACTTTTCTCCAGCAATTAATTATCACTTATCTATGTCTGCAGATTTTAAGTTTGTCATGAAGTTTGAAAATTTCGGATAGAGAACATTATTCCTTTTTTCTTTTCTCAACTTTTTCCAGTAAAAAATATCTTATTATAAAACATAGTTACTTTATTAACTTTACACATTTGTTCTATAGTATTAGTAGTTATCGTATTTGTAATCCACATAACATCTGAAATAAGAAAATAATACATTGAAATTAAAAGGAACTATTTTTATAATTAAAAGTAATGTATTTGACAGTAAGTAATATGTGATTTAAAGTTTTTTTCAATGTTTCAAAAATAAATAGTTTTTTTTTGTCTTCCTTGAGATCCTTTTTATAGATAGTGGTCCAATTTTATTTATCACAAAAGAGAAATAAATAACATTACCGATTACAAAACACAAAAATCTATTTATGGTAAACAAAACTTCATCATCCATCTCATATTTTTAGTAGCAAAATTATTTTAAAATGCCTTCTTCTTTCTGGAAAAAATTGTTCTGTTATTAAACCGATATAATATATAAATACGAAGCATTTACTTATAAATTTTTAAATGGATAAATACCCATATTTTCACTGACAATTATAACTTTGTTTTCCTAAATTTTCACATTCCCTTTTCTTTAATCAGGTTAATTTAATTAATCTCTTTTGAACACTTCATCATCAAGCAATACATAAGACTAATTTTACCTCTTCATATACTTTATTTTAAATTAAATAATAGATTTCTTACCGGAATAATCAATTTTATGCTTCCGAGAAAAAAATTGGAAATGATAAAAGAAGGCTCAAATTTAAAAAAAATCAACATTACAGATAATTAAAATAAAATTAAAATTGAGAATATTTGAAAACAACAACCTTATATTATTAATAACAGATATTTAAAATATTACGCAGAATTCTTAAAAGATAATGAAAACATAGATGTATTAATTAAATTTTTCAAATTATAAAATAATATTTTAATAGATCAATATAAATACGTAAACTCTGAACACTTTTTAATTAAATTCCTTTCTACTCTATATTTATCTTTCGTAATTGAAATTATTTTAATTTAGCGACAGTTATTTTCTTCAAGTTCTCTTTCTTTTTAATTTCTCTTTTCTAGTTTTCAAGCGTTTATTACCCACAACTATATTTTCTAGTAATCCTTCTTTAAAAACTTGTTCAAAATTTTGACATTGTTTTAAAAGATATTAAGACAGAAACAGTAGAATTAGTGACTCAAGTGTTTTTCTGGTCTTTTATGACAAAAATAATAGATTTACTCTTTATAAAAGGTCTGGAAATATAACAGAAGTACAATATTTTCTCAACTACAAATATGGGACATTGTGGCTATGAAACTTTTTTTTAAATTGAAATTTTATTTCTCAATTAGAAACCTGAAAAAACTGGGTAAATTAGTTAAAATATTTATAATCATATCAGAAATATTTATTTTCTTCATAGATACGCAAAGGTTCTTACATAGATATTTTTTAAATAACTAAAACGCCATAAACTATTAAAATGGTTTAAATATTACTGTTATAAATTATGTAGCTAAAATAATACGTAAGGATCACTTTATATGAAATAATTAGAATCCAATTTAACATGCATTGTATTTTAATATTTATTTCATTTCATAAATATATATTTGAAGCTTTTTTATTTAATATATTTCAATGACTACTAATTTCCATAAACAATTATTTATAATTGTTTATAAATTCAGCACTAATACAGTTTGCAGTTATTATACATTTTTGTAACGTCTACATTGCAACAATATATTTATATGTACATTTATTTAGACAAATTATTTTTCCATCTATTGTCAATTGCAGTATAATGTTTTGCAATTGACACTATTGTTATCATGTTACTATTGTTATCATGATTGTTGTATTTTTCAGGTTATTAATTCCTTTCATGCGAATTATCTATTGTACTAAAGATAATCTTTTAATGGAGTATTTTAAATTTTTCCACCTACTTCTCTACTGCCAATATCTTACAAGAGCACTTGTTCATAGTAGCCATCTTCAATTTCCCAGAATTGAAAACCAAAAAAGGAGAAATTGAGGGATTAATTATATTTTTTAATTTCAACTATAATGTATTTATAGTATTCCCAAATGCAAACGTAACTCTTTATAAAGAATTAATCCAATTGATCTCGCGGAAAACATCGCCCTCTTTATTAAATTAGTCTTAACAGCTCATCTTAATTCAATGATTCTCCAATTTTTAAAATATGCAACATATGCTACTGTACTCTCACTCTCGAAAGATAACATCAGATTACTTTTTAAAGAAATATTTAATACAAATTTTATGATTCCATCGATGAATTTCCTATTATTATGCTTGTTATGAAAAGCGATAATTAATCTTAATTTAATGAACTACTCACTTTCATCATCTAAAATTCTTCTTTAATATATGATGTAAGCTTATCTAATTAATCACATACTACTAATCATTTTTACTCTACGTATGCATAAATTTATGCATATAATAAAAATATTTAATTAAATATATATTTTAAAAATTAATCATTTATTTACATAATATGGAAATTAATTTGTTATTGAAATGAAATTTCTCACCATTTAATCTTAAATTTGACTTGTAACGAGAATTCATATGTTGCAATTTCACACAAATCTTCTTGCAAAAGCTATAACAATTTCAACATAAGATTAAAAAAATATGAATTTTTATCAAAATACATTTAAAAGTAAAATTTATATTTAATTGAAATTCCCAGTTAAAAATAAATAACTAAAATAACTAGCCTTACCAGAAGTCAGAAATGGAATTTTACACATAAAAATTTAAAAAAAATTATTTTTCTAATTAGCTTCAAGAATTTAAAAAAGTAGTTTTTTAAGAAGGATTGAGACTTCCTTTATCTTGCTACAGTAAACTAAATGTAGTCTTAAATTAATTTATAATTGTAGTGTTTTAAATTAGCATTTTAAATTTTTTTTAGTTATTGGTATCATTTTTTTATCAAATATCATTATTTAAAAAAACTATTTCATAGTTGAAAATTAAAAGATATCAATTTCAAATTGTAGATAATAATAATTTTAAAACTATTAAGCCAATGATTCTATATTAAGGTATTATTTATTGACCTAAAATGTAATTAACTGATTTACTGTGATAATTTCTTCGTATATTTACATATTTTAATATTTATAATAAATCTAGATAAAAAAGAAAGATTTCTAGAAAAAGATTAGCAAAAATACACTAAGGAATCTAAACATTATGACCATCTTTACCGTTTGATATTGCTCTTTACTTGATCCTGCGATAGAAACAGGAACGATGTACAAGTTGTCTCGGAAATTTTGAAGTATCATTATTGAGATGTAAGTATATCATGGGAAAAACTGCGATTTAAGTGATTTGGAGTTTAACCAAACTGTAATGAACCAAATTAGTTGATTTCCAAAAACAGTACAGACAAAAATATGTGTTTCTAAGCACACGAGAAGTAGTGTTTCTTACCCTCTGCAACTTCTGTAATTTTTACGAGAAGGAGAAGGATCCGAGGTCCTATATTTTTAAAAATATGTTGACATCCAACACCCTGGTTTCTCCATAGTGCTCCTCCCACCATCATTCATCCAATTGATAAAGGCACTTACAAAAACGGCTCAGAAAAAGTATCAAAAATCTTGTAGTTTTCAAGGTATTCATTTCATGTCTCCGGGTCATCGATTTGAGTGATTCAATTCTAAATTGGAAATCTTAAGATATTGAACATACTGAAAAATAAAGTACTTTTTTTTAAAACAATTTTGCAAAATCAACTGTAGAGTTCTGAAAACTACAATAAAAATAGTTCTCATTAGTTGAATCTGGAATACTAAAATACAACTAACATTATTTTTAGTACCAGAATGTTTATTTTAACGTAAGGAAAAAATGCTGAAACGCGGTTGTAGATCTGTTCTTCATCATTCCTCACAATGCGAATCGCCAATGATGTGAAACTTAACTTCATTGGTTAATAAACATGTGAATTTGAAACATGAAAAAGACTTTCAGAGTAATGTATATATCTTTACAGATTGGCAGTCCAATGAATTTGCTTATTTTTGGTGAATGACCAGAGCATTAAATGACTTCATTCAGCCATTTAGGATAGGATAAGCAATAAATTATAAGGTCTATTTGTAGCAATAAGCAACAACATGGTGTGTGGATACCATTCATAGTTTATTCCACATTGCTTATTTCTGTGGTTGAAAACTAAATGCTGAAATTTATAAGGATAATTTTGATAATAATTTTCTTAAAATCTGGGAAATTAATCACTAAAGGCCTATTTTTTGTTACAGAAGAATAACTATTACTGTCACACATCGAGACTTTATCAGCTATGGTTTACAAAATGAGTGCTTTAAAATTGAGCTGTCTTGCTCAGAAACTAGTTTTAAATCCCACTGTACACATTCAAGATGAATTATAATACAAATTATTGAACGACCCAAATCAATCTTTTTAAGGCCCGAATTCATTTTCGTTATGATAAATACCTAGCAACCGATTCCTATGGCCATCTATCATAAACTACATTTTTCAAAACATTTCGTTTACATTTTTCAAAACAATAGTGTATAAATTCTTCTAGACAAATAACAAACTACATAAAATTATTATTAAGAAAATTTTCAAATTTCCAAATATTCTGAAAACATTTGATAAATAAAAGGTAATGTTAGAATTGAAAATCAATGATTAGAATTGCACAATAGTTCAAATTATAAAACATTTTCTCAAAAGGCAAGTATAAGAAAAAAAGAAAAAAATTATAAAAGCTGATTCCTAAGGTAAAATATATATAACAAACCATGAAAAAACCATAATTTAAATATTTAATAATTGTAAAATTGGTGAAATTATATGCCAAGAAAGAATGGCCTGCTTAGCCCTAAAACTATTTTACTGCAAAACTCTCTTTTTTCTAAGCCACTCGTAGCATTTATATCAAAAACTATTTTATATATCATAATGGAGTTTTTATTGGATGTTTCACAACTTAGAGGAAATGTTACAAGAAAGAGATTTCAAACATATAACTTTTATATATTTGAAACATTTGTTTCAAAAAATCAATATTTTCAAGTGTTATCAATATGTTTTGAATATAACAATCTTTAACAAATATATTTTATTCATTTTTTCTGAAATAACGTATACTGCTATATACAATGTATTGCATCCTAATAAATCAATTATTAATTTCTCACTTGAAATCGTAGAATTAGATAATGAATATTACGGAATAAAGAATGAGTACTTCCAACATTATTAAATAATAAACCATTTTCAAGTTATAATCATTTTTTATTGAGTCATTATATTTTAAATACTTTTTTTATTTAATTTATTAAGTCTCTAATTAAGAATTTTCCTACACAAAAAAGGTAAATATTAGACGAATATTTTATTACAAAAATATTAAGTCTACGAAAATTAAAGCAATAGTAACTTAATTTTTAAAATACTTTCTTCTGTTATCTAAATAGAATCTTAATTATTTTTGAAAAAATAAAAGATAAATGCTCTCAAAATGTGACATTTTTCCCAAATAATAAAATAGATAAAATGCATCATTAACTTTCATTCATTTTAAGTAATGATAAATTTAGAAATAAAATATTCATAAAATTAAAAATTTCGAGTTTAATTTTATAATTCAAATTACAATTTTCTATGTCACTAACAAAGAAATTTCGCATTCAAAATTAACCATGACAGTAAAATATTCAGTATAAAATTACTATAAATTTTGTACAAAATGCTTTTGTTTACAGGAAAAAAGAATGTTTTTATCATAGATTTTATATAATTATTAATAAGATGTAATAATTATTGATTAAATTATCTTATTGAAAATTGTATAAAATCTGTTAAATTATTGAGTTATCAATGCTACGAAATGAACCAAAAAATTTTGGCAATCATATATTTATTTCGTTAGTACTTCAAGATGAACGAAGTTTCGTAATAAATACCAAATAATCCAATTATGCATTTCAAAGCTATATATACATATATATATATATATATATATATATATATATATATATATATATATATATATATATATATATATATATATATATATATATATATATATATATATATATATATATATATATATATATATATATATATATATATATATATATATATATATATATATATATATATATATATATATATGTATATATATATATATATATATATATATATATATATATATATATATATATATATATATATATATATATATATATATATATATATATATATATATATAGCTATATATATATAGTGACTAAGATGAACACAAAGGAAATTCATATACCTGTTAGCATTATTGCAAGAGCAGTCCCATATTAAATAAATCGTAATTAGCATCTCTATGATTTAAAGTAATTAAATTAGGCAATACCATCGAATGCACTGTACAATAATGTAATGTAATGTAACTCGCAAAGAGACTTAAAGTGATATGAAAACTCACCATATTGCCTCTATATTATAGCATAAGCTATTCAACATAAAATACGAAATTAGATTATAGACCCTTATGATTTCTATAACTTTATGCACTGAGCATTTAAAAAACAAGATTTTCACGAAGAAAATCACATTTTTGCAATTAAAAACTTTCCTGAATCTGATAAAAGTAGTTACAATACTATTTTTGAAGGTTAATACCGATTTATTAACTAAAACATAAATTAATATGCATTGTATTAATAGACACTGAAGAAAAAAATTTTTTGATAATACTTGACACATATCTCAATTAGTGAATAACATTAAAATGGTAACAGCATTAATGTAGATTTGTATTATATCACAATGACCATACCCATAACAAATGTAATATAAATATTTAAACAAAAAGGCACGATTTATCGATTTTTTCTATATTTTGTACGCATTATAATGTATAAAAGTAATTAATGGAAGTTAATTTATAATATTTATAAATAGTGGTAATTTTAGGAAAAATATAATAAGCTTATTTACATATTCATGTCACTACCTAACTTGATATCTATAATAATAGAATTTTTCTGGTGATTGAATGTTACAGAAGAAATAGTTTCCATGTAACAAAATGGAAATTTGTATTACGAATACTGTTTGCTTGAATTTGTAATTGAATAGCATTGAATTATAAAAACAAATGTAAATAAACCACGATTAGAAACGTTGACTTTGTTCATAAAGGGAAAAACCAACAGTTTGTTATGTAAATTCGTGTTTCAAATGTAACGTTTATATAAAAGGAGTTAAGTAATCCAAGTCTGCATAAATCAAAAGACACATATGAAATCAAAGTGCTAAGATAGTACATGTCAACAAATAAAATATGACTTTTTGTAGCACCATGCATTAAACTGAAATTGTGTTAATGATTGGGTGACAATTTTGATTTGTTTGCTTTTTTTTCATGATGAAATAAAATTAAATGTCATTATTGCAGGCAATGACACGGAATCATAAGATCAATATGCTTTATAAAATAAATTCTGATTCAGTTAAGCTTAGTTTTACACATCATACATATATATATATATATATATATATATATATGTATATATATATATATATATATATATATATATATATATATATATATATATATATATATATATATATATATATATATATATATATATATATATATATATATATATATATATATATATATATATATATATATATATATATATGTATGTATATATATATATATATATATATATATATATATATATATATATATATATATATATATATATATATATATATATATATATATATATATATATATATAAGGTGAAATTGAGAAGAAATTGTACTTATAATTATACTTATAAAAATGTGTGTGTTCTTTCTTCTATATCCTAAATATTTTTACTTTGTTTCTTGTAAAATATTTTTAGCATTGTTAATTATTTATTCAACTCATGTAAATTATAAATTTTGTAGCAGTCTTATAATTACTGAAACCAAGCTATAAATCTCTCAAAAAAAGCAGTATATAAGTACAATAAAAAATTCTAAATTTAAAAAAATGCCTTTATTTACAAAATATTTGTGGTTTTTTAATCATATCTGAGTAATTTCAACGATTTTAATTTTTTGATTTACATAGACTAGTTATCTAAGGTCAATTTGCTTTTCCTTTTTTCCATTACGTATAAAATTTTGAATATATTTCAAGCTAATTTTAGTAATATTATTTATCAAGGTTAAATCCCTGCGTAAAACAAATAATTATATATTTAAAAATATATTATTTTACTTTCATCCGAATTGTAATCTTCATAACAAATTATTTTGTAACATTTCCTAATTTCAATTAATATTTATCATTTTTAAAATTATAAATAATTTCTTTTGTTGCATTATTCATTCTTGTGAAAATATGTAATCAAGACGTCATTTAAACTGAAAATTAACTTTCTTTCTTATTTTTGTTTTGTTGGATTAAGTTGAAGTTAATTTATAAATTTTATAAATTTACTTTGAAAAAATTTCATTTCTATCTATCAATTTCTTTCCAAACATTTAGCTCTAATAATAATATGTTTTTGTTTCTCATCCCTATGACCAGCAGTACTAAATCAGGAAGTACTGAAGAAAACATGTACTAATAGGGGGTCTTGAACCAGTTCTTGCCTGGTAAGTCCCAGACAAGATAAAATAAGACCAGGGGTGGCTTGTACAGAAGAGCACCTAGTGCAGATTCCGAAGTGTTTATTACATCCAACGAAAGTCATTGATGACAGTGACCAATAATGAAACAGGTAAGAGCAATTTGATTTCGTCTACTGCTGCCCCGAACTAAGGAGCCACCAATGCAATTGCTCTGATACCACACCAGGGTACTACTCTGATATCACACTCAAATTTCATTTTGATGGAAAGATCATTCAAATTGTCTTATTCACTGTTATAAATTATTAACTAAATTTAGAAAATAGCTCCGTATAAGTAAGAGGTGCGGCAGGCGTTGTGACCTCGCCATTACCAGCTATAGCCAAACTGTCTGCGATATCATTTCCAGCAAAGTTGACATGGGATGAAATCTACTGGAAGTGGATCCGATGAGAAAGAGAAAATTGTTTTAGGTTCCTCAGGATATCTACACCTGTACTATCCCTCACGTTATGCTAAGCAGCCAAGTGCTGGATAGCACTTCTACTATCCGAAACGATCCAAATATCCTGTAGCTGCGGTTGCAACAGGATGAAGTTCAAACACTCTAGAATTATGATAAACTCGAATTACCAAGCAAAAATCTAGATTTCTTTCCTAGATTTTTTCTCTTGATCCCGAAATCTAATAAAAACGCCACTGCCAGAACTGCCACCATCAAGTCTACTGACATCCGTGTACATATGAACAGCATCTATTCTAACAATATGCTTAAAACTTATTTCATTAGAACCATAATACATGCATGCCCAATAAAATTTTATGAAGTCCTAACATACACCACGTAGCATCAAATTTTTATAAACACGCAATGTGAATTACATACTGTCAACGTTTGAGTTCCCTATATAATCTGTATTTATAATTACAATACATAGTTTATTTTACAGAGTTTAAGAAAATTAAGTTCATACTAGATTAAATATTTTTAGGAACTTCCACATAATATACCGAAAGTTAACTGTGTTTTCAACTTTAAAAATTTAAACTATTTTCCACTTATATTTTCATATAAGTTTAAAAGTCTTTCATTAATTTTCTGACAAATTTATTATAATCGCGAATTATTTTTATTAAATATCTATTTTGCAGCACAAAAATTTCAAATAAAAATAAGAATCTGTGACCTAAAACATAAACTAATCTAAACTCAAAACGAAAGTTCAACGCTAATGACACTTTTAACATAGTCTGACGAATTTAATTGAATAAATGATTAGACATGTTGGAAAAAAGCTATTTCCATGTATAAGAAATATATTTTGCACAGCCTCTGCAAAAGATGTATCAAAGAATTTTCATTTCAAAACCTTTAGATATGATAGTTAAAATTTTGGATGTACAAATAAATTATTAACGATATAATTTATTATATTGTAAAATAAAATTTAATTTTCATTCATACTTTCAGATAAAATTAACTTTATTTAAGCTAAAGCAAAATATTGGCTTCAAAGTTCACAATATTGAATATAACGCACTATAAAATCTGTAATACGGAGTAAATAACTTAAAATATTTTTCTATTTAAATTACATTTAAACGAGATATGAAAGCAAACATTAAAAAAAGACATGAAATCTTCACATATGTATATCTCACTATTATTAAAAATCTCATTATTACTCATTATAACTCAATAAGGTTTGTTGACTTTCAAAAATTGCATGATATATGATAAATGAAAATAAATTTTCAAACATCATTGTTACATATAAATTATTTAGACTTCAAACAATCAATATGTTACTTCGTTTACACGGGAACAGACAAATATAGATTGCAATTCAAAGGCTAAGTTAGGAAACTAATTCCTGCAATTCAATCTAGTTTACAATCTTCATTATAATTTTCTAATTATTTTAACTCATTTTTACCTTATTATAACTATTTTTATATCATAGCTGAAATTTAATCCTTTTCTTAAAACAGAGTAATGAACATATCGAGTTATTATTACAGAACAATTAATGAACATTTCCAGTAATTTTTCCTCTATTTCGCTTATATCAATTTTTTTATTAAAGAATGGATAATTTATCCTAATAATTTTTTATTCTAACAAAATTCATATATGAATTTTAAAAATAATTTAAATATTTTAATTAATGCATCAAAGTTATTTTCCAATAATATTACTATAACAATAAATATAATATTTAAAATGTTTGCACAAAACTTAAATAAAATTTCAAAAACAATTTTTTGATAACTGACTTCCTAATGATCAGTAAGCTATTTTGGATATTTTAATGTTATTTATAAACTAAAACAATATATTATTTCTACTATGTAACAACTAAATTTCCGAAATGTGTCAGATTTTTCTGATACTAAACTAAATAAAATCCGTTGTAGATACTTTATAATGAAAAACTATGAGAAAAATATACTGACGGAAATGTATGTTTAGAAGAAAAGAAAAAAATATCAAACAAATTATATATTTTTTCCGTACCAATGACCTTCGGTTTTATCAGAAACGGTAAAGAGTGGGTATAAATTTTGAAGTAGGAATAAGGGTCAATGATAGCCAAAACAAAATCAAAAAAAGTGGATACTAAGCTTAACTGTGGAGATTTGTAAATGTTGTTACAAAAAGCAAAATGTCATTCACCCTTTTCTTTGCATTATTTTCAAATAAATCTTAGAGTATTATAAGAAATATTGTGTCCATGAAATATATTAAAATGTAATGCGATAAACATGTGTCTATAAAACAAGGATATGAATTCTAGTAAAGAAAATGTAATTTCTTTTCAATTTCCGAAATTATAATAAACCAATGAATATTTATTAACTGTTTTATGGCAATTATTAAAAAAACATTGTGTATAATATATTTTATAATTGAAAACACTAAAACTGTTGGAAAAATTTAAAATATATATTAATCATTTTACATTTCATCTTCGATTTACATATAAAAACCGAGATAATATGATGAGTATATATCATGATGATCATCATGATGAGTATATATATAATACTATTTGAATCAGTAAAGAAGAAAAAAATAAAATACTATGTATTTAAGGTTTTCCAAAAAACACTCTAATGCATTTTACTTGATTTTTCAAAACTAAATATTATTTCATATATAAACAATTACAACTGTTATAAATGCAGAAATGAAAAAGGATAGCTCGAAATGAAATCCAGATTATATTTATAGATTCAGTACGATATTGCAGTATAACAAACAGTTATTCTTCATAAGATAAAAAAACGTTGTTTTAATACTATTTCCTTTTTTTTATTTCTTGCAAAAGTATTTGATGTTTCAAAACTTAATATAATATTTCTATTGTGCGTTGCGTTTTTAAGCATAAAGATAACTTTCATTAACTTTTTTGAATTAATCAATAGCAATTGTTAGAACATAATTTAAGTTTACAAAGTATTGAACTTTGGGAAATTTTAGTGCTTCAAATATTATTTTATTTAGACCAAAATTACTTTAAAATCCATTGATAAATCATATTGCATGATAACAATCTTCTATTATATTCAGAACAATTTTCACTTCATGGCATAACATACCATATTTTGCATAACTCAAAAGTATAATTTGCTAATGCCTTTTGATATAGCAAAAGTACTTTTCTGAAAAATAAAATGTGAATCTCTAGATAGAGCATATATAATATTTTAATATGAATAATGATTTTTTTTTGTATAAAATGACGTTGAAAAATCATTGTGTCATTTATTTTTATGTGCTGGAACATCCAATAGTTTGTCGTACTTCCTCAATCTTCTTAGTATGCATAACAAAGATTAGAAAAAGAATAATTATTCTGTAAATAATAACATTAATTAATATAGCCGGTTCAACTATTATCAAACACAGTTTTCTGTATGTGATTAATCAAAAACTTTTTCAGTATTAATAAATCATTCCAAACAGTTATTATAAAATGATCAATTATTTAATTATAGTAACTATGTTTTTGTTATCAAAGCTCTAAAATCTGTGTTGTTAAATCAAAAAAAATTAAATTTGATATTAAAATTATAAAACCTGATAATATGCTATGATAATATTTCAAACAAAAAATGTCTTGAAATGATACAATGTTTCATGAGATTTAGAAATTAGTAAATGATTCTGAAATTGCAATCTTCAATATAAATAATTCTTATAGAAAAATCAAGTAATATTTACTTATTAAAAAAAGCCCTGTATTCCTCAGCTAAACAAACTGGCCTAGTCAAAATTTCAATTATAATTTACTTTTAATTAAATATGTTGATGATTCCATTTTTAAATATAATGGAGGTTAAGCTTATGTCAGGCACTTTTTATTGTTAATTTACAATTAGCAGTAGGTAACATGTAATTATCATAAATAGACTACAAATTAATCTTCACGACATTAAAATTTTCAGAGGATTCAACAAAGAACGCAACTAAGTTGCTACAGGAAGCCGTGTGCAATAAAAAGTAATTAACTTATCTGATAATCCTAAATAAAGAACGAATATCGACCCTTACTTTCAAATACTGATAAGGTTATATTATAGGGTTATAATATGGTTAATTGTATTGATACCAGATTTAGATTCCATGTCTACCAAAATTTGAAATCTTACTGTTTGAAGGTAAGAATCCCAGTTGAATTTCATAGTAATCGATAATCATATCTCTGAATGAAATGTAAACAACCACATTGGTCCTCACATTAAACTTTGTCTTGTATTCACGAACCAAGTATTAATCTGGGGTATCTTATATATGACAGCAGCTCTCAATAAATTATATAAGGTTTGCCAGTGACTTTCTGAGGCTTGTTGTGTTATCCATACATACAAATCTTTTTTCAAAAATTATATAAATAATATCATGCATCATTTCAAAATCAAAAATTCTCTAAAAAATTGTACATAATGTTCCATCATGCAATTTGTTCGATTCCTAGATTCAAATAATAAACAAAAATTATGCCAATGGAAAAAATATTGAGCATGGTAGACTGATAGATTCAAAAGCTGAAATTATCCCATATTAAAATCTGCAATTTTTAAATATCAACTAAAATATTCCATTGATGGACAAGAAATAATTTTTATTATTGCTCATACTAATTCCCGGATGATGTCCTTTAAATTATCTGAGTATTGAAATAAAACTGATTAATTTTATTACTCTGAAATTTTGCACTAATTATTTTATCACCCTAAAATAGAGAATGCAATATATTAACTCATAACTAAAGCTACTTTATAATGAATTTCAGATTGGAAAAGTCAGAATTTAGTAATTTAGCCCTATAAAATCATCATATATATGCTTAAAAGAGCATAAGAGAAATAATATGTTACAGATGATATGTTTGACAAAACACATTCACAAATTTTAATATATGTGTTTGCAAAATAAAAATACAACCCAAGCAAATAGGTTTCTTATTTTCTTATATTTGCAAATAAACTTTTATTGAAAAGTAAAATTAGCAATTTAATCATAATAGATGATTAGAACTTATATATCTTAAATACTGTACATACATAAAATACTGAAATAACAATAAATAAATTATCTATATATATATATATATATACATATAATATGTATGTATATATATAATATATACATATATATATATATATATATATATATAATAATATATATATATATATATATATATATATATATATATATATATATATATGTATATATATATGTATGTATATGCATATATATACCCATTTAAATGAACTTTTACAGAATGTAATTTTAATTTGGTATTTAACTGCAGAATTTTAATGCAAAAGTTAAAAATTTTAGTAAAGATTTTAATATGATGAAAACATATTTCAAAATTTCAATTTCATTGTAATAAATTACCAATTACAAAATATACTTAAAATAAAATATTCGTAATCAAAATTAATATTTTTTATTTAAAATTTGTTTATAATTGCATTATAACTTGTATTATAAAATAATCTTCAAAAGCTTGATATTTAGTTTTATTCATGGCTCATGAGCCGCAAAATTCTTTAATCATCAAAACAAAAGTATTTCCTATTATTTGGAATATTTAAATAAATTTCGATATAAAATTTTAAAAAATTTAAAAAAATTAATTCTCGAAATAAGATTTTCATTTAGTCAAAATTTTAAAAATATTTCTTGCATTAGACAAAATCTGCAGCAATTTGTTCAGTATAATAAACTAATGACTTTTAATTAAGGTTTTGTTTATGTACATTCTTAGGAAGTACAATTTTCTTGATTATTTCTTTATAAACATTCAGTACATTTATATTAATACATGCAAGTACATAAATATTTCTTAACATTTTTAAGACTCTTAATTACATATTATGAAGTTATTCATTACACTTAATTAAAAAGAAATATATTATTAACAAATATTTCCACTTACATAAAATGTTTTTTATTGTTATACAGCATTTCACATTTGCCTTAATTAATTTTAATTAGATTGAATTAAACTAATTGAAAAAAATACATTTTGTTACTAGATTAACATGCTAATTGCAAAAAATAATATTCCCCAAAGGATTAACAATTCATGATTTTACTAATAAAAGGAAGACATCACAGCTGTTAAGATATCAGTTTGAAATAATTCGCATCATGTAAGCGCGTGAATGACAATATTTAATTCGTTTTTCCAAAATTTCTTAAGACTAATGCTATTGTGAAACTCTTTTATTTCCATGTAAATACTAATTTAATTAAACAATAAAATAAAAAATTTTAATCTGAAAGAAATCAGAATTACGTATTGTTGTTAATATATTTTTAAATGAATAAATAAAACATACTTAATATAATTTATTTTTTTCATTCTAATTATATTAGTATAAAATCGTATTAGAATTTTACTATTTAAACTTTTTAATAAGCATTTCTTACTACATTTAATATAAGACATATAGTAGTACCTATCATACATCAAAATCATATTCGCGCATTTTATTAATACAAAATTCATCTCTTTAATTTAGAAATCAGTATATTTTAATTATAAGAGAAAAACATCTGTACACATATTACTAAAATATACGGGCATATAAATGTTAGCAAAAAGCGATTCTAAAAATTACACAATTTTTATGGAAATAAAATTTATTCCTTAGCACTTTGGCTAAAGTTGTTTTGCAACTTTTTCATTTCTTATAAAGTATTTTGCTCTCAATTTTAATTTTGTAAATCTTTATAAATATTGATGTTTCAAGTTTTGTGAAATAGAAACTGATGTTTAGCTTCTCACAAAACTGATTTAAAGTATTTAAGAAGTGCTGTTGAAAGCTTTCCTTAAAATTCTTTTAAGTTTATACTTTTTTGTTTTTTATCAATCACTTATTAAATTTTTTGCTACCATAACAAGAGAAAAGTGCTGAAATTTGAAAGTTTCAAAAGAATTTTGGGAATGAAAAAGTTATTAAAATTCAAAGAAATTTCATTTGAATTTAAGTTTAAAGTTTAATTACATAATTATCAGACTTGTGTGAGTCGCTACCAGGAAAATAAGGAATAACATTAATTTCAGCACCAATTAGATCACAACAGACCATGCCAATTGGAAACTATAAGGAAAAAATTAAATTAAATTCATCGTCTTGTGTAATTTCAATTTTTGTAAAATATTATTAGGTTAATAATGGAATTCCTGGAATAATAGAATATAAACTTAAATTATATTCACAAAGAGAAATATTTTATTACAAAGAAAGGAAATTTTAAAACAAAAAATCTAGACCCTTATTAGAGAATTTTTTTTTTCTGTGGGATTCAAAATTTCACTGAAAAAGTGGTTATTTGAAAAATTAAATGATTACATGAAAATGACTGATGCTTCTTACTTTTAAATATTACTTTCCTTAAGTTAAAAAAGGTAATTTAAAATAAAAATATTTATTTGAAAAATATCCCTAAAGTATCCTGTGTCTTATGATTTCTAAGTTTTTCTTCTTTAAAGTTCTTATTTATCAGTTTTACAGATACTACTAATAAGTTTTAGGAAAATATCTTATTATAAGACTATTTTATTTCCCATACAATGACATACAACTTTAATAAGATACGAGAGCATAAAATCCAACTAAAAAAGTCACTAAACCATACGCAGGTCTCGCAAACTATTATTTCTTAACCTTTGATGTTCCATAAATTACAATAGATTTTCTAAAGTGCTCGATATGTAGTTCCTTTATCATAAAGGAAGCAGGTTTCGCTTTGTAAATTCCAATTCTACAGATCAATTCTGCATACAATGGTTTGGGACAAGCTGCCGTCAAAGGCGTTCCCTCTAGTTTTAACACTCAGAAAACATGACTATGTAACAGCTTAAAATTTGCAGTTCTGGCTCAAGTGAGTCATAACCATCCAATTTTGTTTCATTAGAACACTTAAACTAACATGATAATACTGACATTTCTATTAAGAATATTTTAGAATTTATTGACTTGAATCCTTACAGTTGTATTATTTATAACTTAAATGGCCAAATATTAATTTTGAAGAAAACTTTTGATTTTTAACATTTGTCTTCTATTTTTATAAATGTACACAAAATTTGTGTAAGCAAAACAAATAATTTTGATAGTTGTGAGACAAAATTTTCTCAATTCTATTTTAAAATATGTAAAATAAAATGCAAATGAAACTTATTATGTGAAAATTATATTTTATTTAAAGAAGCAAAAAAAATCTGTTCCTTTTAAAAGTTAATGACATTGGAAGATACATATATGCAAAAATTTAGTTTTCGCGAAGTTCAAAATATGTTTTAAAGAAATGGGAGTAAACCGAGTTAAAAAGCCAATTCTCGATACAAAGAATTTATTTTTATTAGTATTTCTTAAACTCTTTGATAAACTATAATTTAAAAAATTTATTAATTAGTTTCGCAAATTAACATATTCATTTTAATTATTATATTTAATGAGTGAGTTGATAAAAGAAGGACGTAATATGTGCGTTTTAAAGCAGACTAATAATAATAATATCTCGATAACTAATAATATCTTGATGTTAAACATGCTATATTTTATTCGTTTTAGTAATAATGATCTAAGTCTATTTCTTTAAATAACTTTTTCAACATTTTGTATACAAAGTTATAATATTTAATAAAATTTGAGAGGTAGACATTCTAATTGAATTTATTTAAATACCGTTAAGTGATGTTAACTAATAGAATATGCATTAAGTTATTAATTTTTTATGATACGAATCTCAAAATTAGATTACTATGTGTATTGATTAAGAAAATATTGCTTGGTAAATGAAATAAATTTCTTTCATAACTATGTTTTGTCAATATCATTGAAACATTTCAATTCAACTATTTAGAAAAAGGACTCGTGAATTGGAATTCAAGCCAAAATGATTGGATTTGTGTCACTGATGGCTGAATCTAACATGGTTATTAATGCATTCAAGAGGAATTACAAACTGTTTTAGCAAAATGCAGTGAAAATGGATTAAAGTAGAAAGTTTTATTCTGAAATATTATTTAATATTGCAGTTTTAGTCTTCTGTAATAAATATTTTTATTCTAAAATAGAATGCGATTGTATAATCTAGAACAAAATTAAAGCATAATTCTTTAAAATACTACTTTATTACTAAAATTAAAAAAATAGTTCACTTCAGAAATGTAAGTATGACATTTAAATATAAATATTTAGTGCATTGAAAAATAATAATCAAACTTATGTCACATTAAAACTAAATTATGGTATTTGAAAATCTTTATAAAATTATATATATGTTTTATAACGGGATTTTCCATGATCCTGCAAAATTCTTATTATTCTTGCGAATCAAAGTAATTTTATGCACTTATATTCTTATAGAAATAGAAAACAGATAAAAGGATTAATATTGAATGTTAGTATAAATTACTTTAATTTATGTATATTTTTGAATTTTGCTAAAATTATCTAAAAGCCCACCACATGATATACAGAGAAATAACAGAATTTTGAAATAAATATCAGAAAATTAAATTCACAACAAAAAATATATAATTCTCATATAAAATATTTCAAGCTTTATATTTGCTATAAAATTTAAAATAGAATAAAAAATTATTAATGAGTTTTGTTTATTCTATAAAAATAATAAAAAGTTATACGTGTTGAATAAATATAAGATATTTTTTGATTTTTAATTGAAATACCAATTTTAGATTTGCTTACATAATGTTTTCATAAAGAACATAAGATCATTAATATTTTATATCATCAAGCCTGAAAAAAATATATTTATTCTAATTTCTTAATTTAAATTTAAATAAATACACTACTTGGTTTAAAAGAAAAATTATTAAAAAGAGACTTAAATGCAAATTAAAATAAATAGACTACGTAAATAAAAATTATTTTCATAAATTTGTTTTTAAAAATTTTTGTCAAGACAAAAGATGTTTATCTAATTAATTTCTAGAAGTTTCTTATTATCTCAGTGATCTTCTTTTCTATAAGCAAAATCCAAAAATAATTATTAAGAATTACAATATAAACATCAGAGTTTAGAAAACAATTTATTTTTAAAAAAGGAAAAGAAAAATTCACATGAAATAAGCTTATCCATTTTGAAAATATTTTCAAGAAACTTTCTTTAAGGGTACTTTAGTTCAACAAATTATAATATCTTTAGCTTTCATTATTATTTATTCTCAGTAACTAATCAAGTATTAAAGTGTCAAGTAACTCTAATCAGATATTCATATGCATGAATTTATGTAAAAAAAAACAGAAACGATCAACAAAAATCTCAGATATTTATAAATAATAACTTTAAGTTATTATATGAGGATGCATTAAATGCACGTTATAAAAGATAATTCACTAAAGTGGAAACAATGATTGAAGAATGAGAAAATATAGAATTTGAAATATTTGACATGGGAAGAGCTATTTTCTTTGTTATATTTGCTGATTATTTTTACAAAACTTATTATTTAACTCTGATTGCAAAAAAATCCGGAAGTAACATTTATTTAATGAATTTTTTTTCCATTTGTTTAGTCATAATATTATTTAGCTTTTCATAATTTTATTATGAATTTGGATCATAAAATTTAATGTCGTCTTTTATCAATCAATGTTATCAACTTATAATTATTTTTCCATTACTACGTAATTTCAATCTCTGCTAAAGTTTGTAGCAAAATATTGCGTATAAGATATTAACAATTGCCAGGCATATAATTTTTCTAAAATAATATACGTAAATAAATTTTATTTTTCTCAAATCAAATTTACCCAAATTATTAAAAATATTTAAGAAAATTAAAAATGCGAAAGTAAAAAATCAATATTATTCTCATTATTAAATGTTTAAATGTTATTAAATACAATAAAAAAATTTAAATGATGATAGATCAAGTGAGTTTTTATAAATATTTAGTACGCGCGTCTTAGTCTCTGCTAGTGGAAAAGTTTGTAAGTCAGACATTTTAATATTTAATAGGGATATATTTTAATGCGAAAATTGAAATAAGTATATTTGTATATTTAATATAATCACAATTTGAAAATAAGTTAAATTGGTAAAAGTTTATTTCTTTTATGTTTATGTGTGTATGGGTGTTTTATGGTTTATTTAAAATGAATTGATCATTTTCTCCATTAAAGCTGATAGTAAAAGTTGTATGTGCTCTTATTGTAATCATTCCAGGTTCTAATAGTTGTATTTTTTATCAAACAGGAATTTAAAATGCTTTTTAAAGTGATATTTTATGTTCTACATATCCTTTGTTTAAACTTGGGTTAAAAACTTTATCATCTTTCTACTCAGTAATAAGCTTTCAATTGTTATACTGAATCAAAATGGAATATTTATGAAAATGATGAATTTAACTTTAGCACCGTGGTTTGATGTTGTATTAAAAATGTTTATCGAGCATGCTTAAATTACTATTATTTATATCAATGCCTTAAATCATTTGCCTTATTAATTTCACACCAAAAACCAGTACGGTTCTTCACAAGAATGAAATTAACAATAATTGTAAATGAGTGAAACTTATGAGTTTTCTTGTATATTGGCAATCTTTATTTCTATCGAAAATTCTGAAAACTCCTTGAAGAATATCTTTCTGCATAGCAATCTTGCAATAGGTCTAATATCTTGTGTTCTCATTGTTCATTTAGAGACTCTTAACATACCTCGATTGCTTACAATCTCATTTGCACCATATTTTTAATGTAAATTCTTCATTATAGTTTTATGTGATTCTGATCAGATATTTACAGTGAACCATTAGGAAGATTATTATGAATTAAAAAACCATATGATGAAATGAGTGACATATTTTTGTGTAAGACAGAAATAATATATATATATATATATATATATATATATATATATATATATATATATATATATATATATATATATATATATATATATATATATATATATATACTTGTATACACAGATATACAGTCTCTGCAATTGCACAAAAATATGTACTGCGTAATTTTTTGAAAAAGTGATCTCTATAAATCGACACAATGTCAATTGCATAACGGTTCAAAGAATTTAATGATAGAATGACAAAAAGGTGGTAAAAATTTGCTGCAATGGATTATTGTAGAAATATTGGTCTAATACAAATATTTTTTAAAATATCGTTTCATCACTGGCAGTAATATTTAGAATAATGGAATTGTATGATCTCGTGACTTTTTCACATTCTTAAATGTTATAATTCTCGGTTGAGACCTACATTACTAGTGCAGTCCACTAAGAAATTAATTCTCACTGTTCCAAAATATTCTTTTTAAAATATGAGATAAAATGTTTAAATATGGGAGAAATTCTCTTAAATGATTCATATCATCTTAAAAACTATGAATTTTGGAAGAAGTAATAAAATTTTTTACATAGCAGACATTTCTTTTGTATGTCATTATCATTTTACAAAAATTCAGAAACCAAATTATTTCTAATATTGAAACATGAAGAAATTTATAATGCACATAAGGAACTTCACAGGTTATTCTACTATTTTTTATTGCACTTCCAATTTCTCTATTCAAAGAGTATTTTTCTTAATATATATATATATATATATATATATATATATATATATATATATATATATATATATATATGTATATACTTCCAATGATACTTTGACATACTTGCATTCAAAAAAAGAAAGAAAATTAAAAATATCTTTCTTTTTTTATCTATTTAAATTTTAAACTGAATTGGATAAAGTTTCCCAGATTATTTCTTTTTTTAAATACGTTAACTCATAACTTCAATTAAGATTTTAACACATTTAACTAACTTAAGCTCACGGAGACATTTTTCATTTTAATCCCTTCCACAGGTTTTAATTTCGAAAAGCTTACATTATTCTTCCAATTGCTTAGATAGTTTCTTTTTTGAAGAACGTTTATGTGTTAAAAAGTTTAGATAAAGAAATTTATTGTAATAATATTTCATAATCGGCTGGTAACTATTCTTCATTTTCGTATTTTATATCATCCAGCTTTTTTTTAAATTCATGCTACCATTTTTTACTTCAAATAATTGCTGATAATTCCGTTGTATGCTCTGAATTTCCATACCTTTATTTTTGTGAATCTGACAATTTAAAATCTTTTCACATTCCAGTTCGCACGCGTTATATGCTTTCATAGACATGGTTGAACGCCGAAATTTAAATTATCATTATCACGGGTTTTACAGTTTTTGTTGATTCCGTCTTTCTTTTAACCGTTATTCCCCATTTGATACATCTAATTATCTACAGCTTTCTGTTAAAATCTCCAAATATTTTTAATGATATTCGTTTTTTTTTGTCTAACTACTTGTTTTTGTCTTTGTCTAAAGTTTCTTAAAATTTTCTTATGAAATCTTCAAGTACTATTTTTCTATCTCTTATAGATCATTATGACAAGAGGTCGTTGGATTCTCTTTCTGTCTCTAACTCCGTAATTATATTTGGTTCCTAACTACAATAAAAAATTTTTAACATCTCCCGATTCACCATTTACTATTTTCTTATACTTCTTGTGAATAACATTCTAAAACTCCTTCTTTTCTCCAAACTCCCAATAATTTTTCACTTCACTTTTACCCAATCTCTGTCTCATGAGACGACACAAATGGTACATTAAAATATCATAGAAATGTAAATCAAAATATTATTAGGAAATATTTACAGCAAACTATCTTTCAATATATGTCAAAAATGCAATAGTTATATTTTATTAAATCATTGTTTTAAGAAACAGTAAATTTAAAAATCTACACGATGACATTATAATTTAATAAATAAATTCTTGTAAATAATTTCTCTTTAAAAGTAAAAGGTCATTAACTTTTGGATTATTTGTGCCCTATTATAAGTTACTGCTTATACATATAACTTCTGCACAAAATAACAAGCCAAAGATAGATTAGGTTGGAATTTATGCGTACAGAAAGTTTGAATATAATGAGTTCTTAAATTCATCAAATTTAAAACATAAAAAGAATTCTTAAATTCATCAAATTTAAAACGATGCGAAATAAATCCCTTAACGTGTTCCTTTTTTATGATTTTTTAATTGAAATTTTTCTCAGAATTTGGAAAATATTTATAAAGTTATTAAGAAAACTATGTATATATATAAAGAGAGAGAGAGAGCTATAAAATATTAATACAAGATATTTTAACAAAAACGTAAATGAAGTACAAATATTTATAAAAAATAGCTATTGTACTCTAAGATTACCGAAATTTATCGATGAACAAGTAGATCAAATATTATTTAATATAGTCAGTCATGTCGTCTACGGTCAATAGTAAAATAATAATATTTAGTTTTTTTTCGTTTTCTAATAAATTTATGTTCAAATTACATTAATTTAAAATTTTAATTTTTAACAAATGCTGAGAAATAATAGATTTTGTTGAAAACAATTATTACATTTGCATTATTTTTTTCAAGAAATTACAAGCGAATAAAATACTGACATATATTATTCATGATTATAATTCAACACATATGTATGTGCACATGAAATTGTAATGGTGAGAATATGTTATAAATTTGAAAATGTGTTAATATAATATTGAAGGATTTCATTTTATTTATTTTTCATTTTTATTTCATTAAAGGATTTTATTTTATAAAAAAATGAAACAATAAGTTATTTTTGTGAAATACGCTTGAATTTCACATTAATCAAGTTACTTAAATTTTTAGCAGGATATTTCCATAGTCTATAACTAAAAGTATGCTAAGATGTGCACATTGCTAGGATACTGAAAAGGAATTTATGCTTTCTCAGAGAATAATATCGTACCTCAAGAATAATTATCTTTTAAGCAGAGAAATATAATTCAGAACTAATTCAAATGTAGCATATAAGCTCTTTTACTTTAAATTTATTTACAAGTAAAAAGCTGCTTTATAAATAAATTAAAAGAATTTAAACATACAGTAAATTACAAATATTTTAAGTTAAATTTAATTTAACATTTTAATTTAATTTTTTTTATTTTTTAATTTAAAATCACATTGCCCTTTTTTATAAATTCTAATGTTATTATCTTATAATTATCTTAATTTAATAATTCATTTCATTATAATATACTTTAAATATAGTAATATGTCATGATAAAATATCTCAAACAAATATTAATACTTTTATTATAATTATCCAATTTTATTATAGCTTATTAATCACATTTATTTTTACAATAAATGTATATTTGTCAATTAAATTGGTTCAGCTGCAAAATTTTGAAAATGAAATTAAATTTGAAATAAGTTATTTCAGTTACATTAAAACTTATTTTTTCATCATAATTATAAAGTAAATTAATGTTCGCAATTTCATATCTCTTTTTTGGAAAAACAAACACTCCAATTCGAACCAGTAAAAAATTTCTTGTTAATTTGAAATCATCGGAAAGAGGAAGAAGGATTTTAAAATAAGTTTTTATATTTTTTAGCACACCACCGTATTCAAAGGGACTTATGAATATGTTACAACTTGTAGGTGTGTCGCTTAATTAAAGTTTTTAATATCATTTGGACAACTTTTTGTATGACTGTGTGTGTGACTCAACTCTCTATCTCAAAACTCAGCAAATATAACATTCTTCTATCCTCTCATCATAGCAATAAATATCAATTTCTTCATTTGTTTAACCATTCAGTTATATATATAACAAAAGGAGAAAATGAGTGCTTGAAGGATATTCACTTCTCAGACATGATGACCAGAAAACTGTAGCTATAAATTTCTGTTTCATTTATTCTAATGCATGTAGTTTTCATTATTAGTTATTACCAATGCGGGTTTTATATATATATATATATATATATATATATATATATATATATATATATATATATATATATATATATATATATATATATATATATATATATATATATATATATATATACTATCTCAGATGATTTTATAAGGTCAGGTCAGGTCAGAGAAATGAGAGAATAATTTTTATTTTATTTTTATTAATATCCACAAAGTATTTTTTGTATATTAGTATATTCGTACTAAACTAATATTGCTGTACAACTTTATGAATCATCATTTTTTTAAGATAAGTCTTGTTCTTTTTTCAAGGCAAAATAGCTAATTACACAATTTTCCAATAACTCCATCAAGAGTGTCTTTTTGGTACAGCAAGACTTTTTACCATACCTAGACGCTACTTTGACGAATATAGAATTCGCCAAGTGGCTGCTAGAATTTAATGAGAAATTTGAGCACATTATTGCGAAATAATTTGATATTGCTAATAGCTTTAACTAAAGCAGGCAGCTCTAATTTAAAAATTCATAACAATAAATTTAAAAGACAACATTCACCAGTTCTGTGTTGTTAGGCAAATGATAATATTATCGATTTAATAAAAAGTGTTTTGGTTTTATTGATTCAGATTGAGTAACACTTAATCTTTACTTACGTTTTCCTAAGACATTATCCATATGGAAAGATTCTTTGTGGAAATAATCTGTAGATAACAAACTTTTTTAAGAATTTGACATTTGTTAATATAATTTAAGTAATTGAAATTATTACTGTAGGCTTATTCAAATATTAAAAACAGGTTTTTCAATTAAATCATCAATCAATTTTAAATCAATGCAAAAATTGTGTACATATTTTTAAACAAAAGGTTGAATTAGATTAAACTTTTCTTCAAAATTTAAAAAGCCTTACAAAAATAAATTTTTAATAAAGCACCACGAAAATTCAACTCTATGGAAAATTGTGGAATATTTTAGTGTGCCATTTCGTTATAATAAAAATATATATAAAATATGATACTATGTTTAGTATTTACTGTAATTAAGTAAACTATCTTAAAGATTATATTATTTTATTTTTAAATATTTCTACAAAAAAGTTTTCACTTTAAATATAATTCATTTTTAAACTAAATATTTTTATAATACCTTGAGCGTTTTCTGCATGTAATTTGAAAATTTATATTTGTACAATACAGAAATGAGAATTGCAATACAAAATACTTTAAGAATTACAAAACTTAATTTTTATTTATGTTTTGAAATACTGGAATAACAGTTATAATGAGTATTTGGGATGAAATAACTCACACATTTTGTATAACAAATAATTATATTTACGATAAAAGTTACATTTGTAGTTAGAATCCCCTGTCCCAGAAGAATTAAAGTAGGGAGTCTCTCAAAGCGCATGCTCTCACTGTCCTATGAAATGCTTCTTCCCCCACTGTTTTACTCTTATTCCAGGACAGGGCTCATTCTAGTCGAGTTACGGAACGTTCTTCTACTGATACTGAGAAGCTCTAAGGCACCTGTGGCGCAGTAAACGTGAATTTTTCTCAGCCCCACCAGTTGATACTCTGATGTAAAATATCAAACTATAAATAATGTAAGTATCAATTTATATTTTCTGTCAAAGTGATTACCAATAAGTATGTTTTTGCATTGTCATATTATAATTTTATGTAAAAATAAAAATATTTGATATAACGTCTTTGCAAAAAATTTAATTTATTGAAGCATTATTTTTTTTTACAGTTAAATCTCATAAAATAAGATTTATATATATATATATATATATATATATATATATATATATATATATATATATATATATATATATATATATATATATATATATATATATATATATATATATATATATATATATATATATATATATATATATATATATATATATATATATATTTAAACTGTCTGTATTTTTAAAAAAATTTAATACTTTTTATATTTGAAAACATTTTTTATTATATAAAAAATGTAATAAAGAATTTTTGGTTTTTTCATGATCATTCACTATTCTTCCATATTTGCTAATACTCTGAGGAGAGATCTTTTAAATTACAATAATTACTTGCATAACATAATTTAGCAAAAGCATCTATTGGTCAAATGGTATATTGTCATAAAAATTTATAAAAGTTTAACAATATTTTTCTGATATTTTTTCATTTTTAAATAAAATAAATTATTATGCCTTTTATGTCCAGATATTTCTTACATACTGTATATATATTTACATTTATTTCGTTTTGTAAATAATGATATAACTTAAAAAAGTATTTAAATAAAATTGTTATGTGTGTTTACTTTTAAAATAATCTTAAAAAATGAGAACAGAAGTTATTAAAATGACAAATATGTATGAAACAATTCTGTTATTTCTGAAGTAAAATCTAAAATCAATAAGGTTTTCATAATTAAAGATATTTATCAAATTTTTCAAGAGAAAAAGAAATTTTTGGATATAAATAAGTAATATACTTAAAAAAACTATATATTTTTTCCCTGCTAATATACTGTTAATTTAACATAATATTAAATAATTTTACAAACTATTATCGGGATCACCACTAAAGAATAGTAATTATTGTAGTAAGAAAAGAATTGGAAACATCATTAAACCTTAGAATGCTTCATCATTAAATTAAGCGACATCATTAAAGTCACAAAATTTAAATCGATTTATTTATTTTGAAAAGTAATTACCTGAAAATCGCAAAAAACTTTAAGAATATTTTTCCACATCAAGAACGATTTATTTTACATTATATATATATATACATATATATATATATATATATATATATATATATATATATATATATATATATATATATATATATATATATATATATATATATATATATATATATATATATATATATATATATATATATATATATATATATATATATATATATATATATATATATATATATATATATATATATATATATATATATATATATATATATATATATATATATATATATATATATATATGTATATATATATATATATATATATATATTAAAAAGTAAGAAATTTATATTTTCTGAAAAAAACGCAATTATTTCAAGTGCAAAATAAAATCTCGATAATTTATTCTACATATTTTGTGAAATTTTCTGTTAAACTACATTCTTTAAGTTAAATCATTTCAAATAAAAAATAATAAATAAAACTGATAATAAGTGAAAAAAAAACAATTAACATTCAGAAACATTGTAAATATACGAAAGATTTTAATTAGATACGTTTGATAGATATTTTATAAATCAATAGTAGCTTATAATATTTTATCATATTCTGAAGATGCATAAATACTGACTTTAATTAGAAAAATTGGTGGTTTTATTTAAGCTTAAGAACATTTCAGTGAGTCTTTTGTGCATCCATAGGGCATCTAAATTGATCAAATATAACTATATTCCACATTTTCTTATTAATTCAATTATTTTACAGGCATTCTTAACTATATTAATGTCTCTTAATTGCAGATAATTTTTTTGAGGGGCAAATGTTATTTAAGTTAACTAGCTTCTTTCCTTGTTATAATTTTATTTCAAGTAGAATTTTATAAAAAAAAATTAATAAGTCATATTTAAAGTATTTAATTAATATCTAATGATAAAATAACAATAACAAAAAATATTTTTTTCAGTTTTGTGCTAATTCTTAAATCATTATTGACTGAGTGTTTGTAAATTGTGTGCTCACTACACTATATTTCCTCTTGAAATACAAGACATTTTTTAATTTATGTCTGTTGTATTATCCTTAAATATCATCTATATTCTCATTAATTAATTTTTATTGATATAATAGTTAGTAATTAAAAAGCATATGGCTAATATTTAAATGATATTATGAGGAATATAAGAGATTTTTTTAATTATATCAAGTCTAGACGAATTATGTCAAACATATTTTAATCAGTTGTGATATTTGAATTTATTTTTTACAGACAAAAATTAATTAATTAGATGAATTAGAAATTACTTAATTTGAAGTTGAATTACAATAATATTTTTATTTACGAATAATATTTCATCACCATAAGAAATACAATATTCAGTTAATTTATTTTCACATTTAGAAATAAAATTCAATTAGATCATTACAATATAACATATCTTTTAAAAGTTTGAAATGTTTTACATGAGTCTTTTTAAGGTATTTTATATAAGAATATAAATAAAGCGTGAACAATTACTTAAAATAACTTTTGCATTTTTAACAGATATTATTAAAAATTTCACAATTGTTTTTCACAATAGGAGAATAGTCCTTCATGTATGAAATTAAATAAACTATTAAATAAATCAGAATCAATAACGATTTAAAGCTTTATGATAAAATAAGTTAATTTTAATTTAAAGATCTTAATTAATGAAAACTTATTTAATTTAATTAATATATTCCTAAAATAAAACGTTTAGTTTAAATTATAAAGAAAAATATAATTAATTCTTCTCAATTAGATAATAATTTGAATACTGAACAATCTTTCACTATATTCATCGTTTGTATATATACATATATACAGGTATATATATATAAATATATATGTGTGTGTGATGTGTGTGTGTGTGTGTGTGTGTGTGTGTGTGTGTGTGTGTGTGTGTGTGTGTGTGTGTGTGTGTGTGTGTGTGTGTGTGTGTGTGTGTGTGTGTGTGTGTGTGTGTGTGTGTGTGTGTGTGTGTGTGTGTGTGTGTGTGTGTGTGTGTGTGTGTGTAATGTTTTTGATATAATTCCTGAAATATTATTATGTAATATCATATTATAATCTAAAATGCATTTATAATCTTACAAAGCATTGTTATGGAATAACAACTTAAATAAGAAATATTTACTTAAAGCAGCATAATTTCCAATACTTAATAACTCTTAATAGGCCTGAAATAGTTGTCAACGATTTGGAGGAGTAACAATCGGTGTTGAAGTAAGGGACACAAATGATAGGAATAACAGGGGTCGATTTTATTGATTTATCATTTGGATTTGACTATTCGTCAATTTCTTAATTGAATTAATGATGCAGGGAAATCGTATGTTGCATGGAACTGCTTATAAACAAAATTAATTTCGAATTTTTCCTTTTTTATTAAATAGCTGTGAAAAAAAATTGAAAATCAAATGTAATTAAAAGCTATCTTGGAAAAGACCTTTTACTGTGAAACTTCATTACTAATGACGAGATTTCTGTTAAATATTCATGGAAGATTTCCTCCAAATATTTTAAGCTCTTAAATACTTTATAAATGCAAATGAAAACTAAAGAAAATAATAATTAAGTGATTCAAAACTTTTATTTAAGTGTAAATTAATTTATTTTTAAATGCGATTAAATCATATGAATGTGTCAAAAAAGGATAAAAATGTTTTAAAGATTTTTATAAGTGCAATATTATTTTCCAGCTAATATCATGCATTGTAGAAAATTTCATTTTAAATATGAAATTATTTTAATTAAATAAATTAAATTACTTCGTTTATAAAATTTTTTTCACTTTGATTAAATATTTTAGGCAAGGCAGAATTTTGATGCATGTGTAATGTTATGATTAGATTTTTAAAATATGATCATGTTCGGCAATGATTTACATAATATAAGCAATTAATGTAATTTAAGTATGCTACTTTTGCAAGCATTACTGTTTTATTATATGGTTAGAGTATTTTTCAGCGTATATAAGACACACTTTTTCTTTGAAAATAGACCAGAAAAATGGGGTTCGTCTTATACCTTGGTACTACGCCTCATACGGAATCAGAAAGAAGAACTAAATAAAGCAAATTCACAGTCAACATAATCCACGGGATCTAACAAAGAGATATAACATAGACAATGGTTAAATTATTTAAGAATTGTGACATTAATAATGCACTTGATAGTACAGAAAACAATTTGTTTTATAACAACGAATAATTTGTTTTTAAAACAATTTGTTTTGAGATGCTGATTTAGTTGAGGTTTCAAGTGACTCTTCATTTAGCTCTGGGTTTTGACGAAGAAAATTAAAAGGTGCTATTTTCCAGATAGATTGGGTATTTGCAGAAATTATTTCTTTTATTGCTTAGTATTTAGAATACTATAAATTCTTAATAATAAAAAGTTATAAAGTGTCTTATCCTTTAATATAACGTACATAAACTTGGGATTCATCTTTTATACCGACAAATATGGTAATCATATCTTGGTTTGACTGTTGTTAATAGCGTCTAGATTTGTAAATTTAGGTATATTTTTGGGAGTTATATCTTTGTGCCACAAAATTAGGAAGTATTTTACAAGAAATTTAATAATCAAATATTTAATTTATGAGGATTGAATTCAATCATTACATTTAATAAAATTTTCTTAAACTTCAAGAACAATAGTATAAGAAAGACCTTAAACATTGTATCAAAATTTCGATACAAATTTAAGCTTTTCGTCAATTGGTAAATTTGAAATTATATATTATTTCCAATTATATTTCATAATGAATTTTAAATAAATACTATTTTATTATATCAGTTTACCTGAATGATAAATGTAAACAAATTATCATGTTTTAAGTAATTTAAATTTCTATATTATTAATAACTTAGCAATGGGATTCACACACATATTTTTATTTATGTATAACAATTATTATCTTATTGGTCTTAATTAATATCAAAAATATATCAAGATTTAGTCGAGATTAGATCAAGATTCTTAAAACATTCATTCGTATGACTGCATATGTTCATAAATAAATACCATATTAGATCTATGGATAATATATTTTCTGTAATTATATTTATATATCTTTATAACAAAAAATTTTAGCTTATAAAAGAAAACATTACAAGTATTTTCGAAACAGAATTATCTGCTCCTATGTGATATATTAGGCAACATATTGATAGATTAAGGCTCTGTTGTAAAATCCTAATGAATAATTTTGCTACTCTATACAATGTTCATATAATTTTATACGATGTAATTAGATATGAAAACATAGTTTTAATAAATCTTTGCATTATTTATTATTAAACCATAGTTTATTAAAACCATTATTGCAGTCATGGTTTTAAAAATTGTTAAAAATTAAATTATAACATTTATTAATGAAAGCATGACTTATATTTGATTAACATTCAGGTTTCAATTATAACTAATAAAACATATTTAAGTTGTATAAAAGTTTTGTGACTTATCATTGTAACTAAAACTGACATTCAATTAGTTAGATCATATGTTATTAGAAAATAAAGTTAACAGAGCAACGCCGAATCTGGTTACTTCATGAAAACTGAGTTAAAAGAAATTAGAAAGAAATATTAAAATAAAGAAATTAGAAATATATTACTCAAAAATATTTTTGCATTTGATAAAATATTTAAATTTAAGCAGAATTATAAAATTATATTATTTTGATAATAGTATATTTAACATGAAGTGTTAGTATTTATTTGGTTACAAAATATATACATTATTTTGTGGTGTTCAAATGATAAAATTATGCATTGCAATTCAAATTGTTAGGAAATTACAGGTATCAAATGATTAATCACCCCTCCCCCCTTTCAAAGTTATTTTATTATTAGAGGGTATCCTTTCTTCATCCCTTAATGGTCATTTTCTGCTGAGGAGGGCTAATAAGACTGGAATCTACAGTTTCAACTAAAAGCTAAACTACAACAAGATTCTATCCCTCAAAATATGTTTGATCCCACGAAATGTTACCCTGAATACCAAAGCACTAACTGTTCGGCTGCCTGTTTGGCTAAGTACATTGATAATGTCTCTTTAAAAATTGCTTACATTAATTATGTGAATTAATTTTAAGTAAATATTATTAAAAATGATGTAGGTAATGAAATGTTATTTAAGAAGTTATATTGATACATTGTTCGTAAATTATTTACAACTCCGTAAACAGATGAAAATTTTTTTATTTAAACTGCTGCTTACACTATATCAGTGTATTTATGCTTTACTTTATATTCTTATATTTATTAAGAACAATAAATTGATTAAAATTAACTAAAATAGAATATGAAAAAAAGAATAAAATTTAATACATAAATTTTCATTGAAAACAGATCATAACATTTTCAAAATTTTAACAGGTGCATCTTGACAAATCAATATGTTAAGTCTATGCTGTAGCTATCTCTCACAACAATTATATTTATATGCTTCCGCTTAAATTCGAACATAAATTCTCACATGTATTGCGCATATTGTATATATTAGTCAGCAGTTTTAACAATATAACTGCAACAAGCCCACAGAATCGGGAATGATGGCTTGCATGTCATTCGGTAATAATTAACCACACGTTATCAACTGATTAGTTATTCAGTTTCTCTTCAAGGAGCTTTGCAAAAGAACGAGAAGTGAATAATAATGTATGGAAAATACGTGAACATATTGAAATATAAAATTAGTATGGTCTTTAGTGCAAGACCAACACCAATCAAAACATAAAAATGTTAAACAAATTCATATTTAAATTCCCATTAATGAAATTAGCATACAAAAAAAGAATACATACGAGGGTCACTCTGAAATTTTTGAGATACAACTAGGTTTTTAAAGTTATACTTACAAAATTTTAGGTGTGTTCAAAGTAGTCTCCTCCAGCATCATTGCTCTTTTGTAGACGAATTTTCCACAGATTAAATGCCTCAAGCCATTCATTTCTTCGAATAGATGAAAAAATGCATTTATAGCCACATTAATCTCTTCTTCTGAATGAAAACGACGTCCACACAAAAGAAAAAAGTTCTTTTTTAGATTAAAGAATAACCAAAAGTCACACATAGCTAGATGAAGTGAATACGGCAGGTGTTCGATCACTTTAATTTGTTTTTGTTTAAGAAACTCAACTGTTAATCCGGCTGTATGTGAAGATCATTGTCATGGTGAAGCATTAGTCCCCTAACATTCAGTTCTTGTAGAATTTCTGGAAGACATTTAGTGGTATACCAATTTGCTATTACTGTCCTTCCAACTTGATGGCTTTGACCGATCCCGTACTTCTGAAGAAAACGGCATTACATCACTTTTTTCAGAGCGCGTTGTTTTTTCACCATTGTCGGCGTGGGATAATCTTCAAAGACCCATACTTTGCTTTCTTGACGTGTTGGAACGTCAAAAAACGGTATGTACGTTTCATCACCTGTTTCAATTTTAGAAATGATGCTGTGGCCACCATCATTTAGAATATTAAGAGTTTCTTTACTGATTCTGACATGCTCCTCTTTTTGATGCTCAATTGGATTATGGGGAACCCAAAGGTAAACTACTTTTTTCATACGTAATTCTCCATGAATGATTTTGTGTATGGCTACGGATCCAATGTTAAGTTCCTTCTTTATCCTTTGATAGATACAGCGATTATCATCCATTAACATTTTTAGTATGGCAGACAGATTATCCGGGATTACTGTCGACGGCGGCCTTCCTGTGTATTCTTCATCCTGAAGAAAATTGCTACCTCTTCTAAATTCTCTAAACCATCTGAATGCAGTAGCACGAGCTGCAGATTCATCACCAAATACTAATTGCAACCGTTGAACGCATTCTTTTTTATTTAATCCTGATTTGAAATCGTAGAAAGTCATAGCGCGAAAATGTTCTCGCGTCAACTCCAGTTTCTCTTCTGTTTAAAATTTATTCCACGCTAAACAAGTTAAAGTAAGTCAGTAAAAAATCGTCTTCTGTGTTAAAATGCTTTGTACTTTAAAATTAAACCGTTATTTTTATTTTGTAAATTCTCGTCTACGCGTATCTCAAAAATTTCAGAGTAACCCTCGTAAAACAGACAACTGATATGGTATTTGAATATTGGACAGTTGATTCATGATGGTAAGCAAATCTAGGATTTTCGATTAATATCATTAAGTTGAACTACTTACAAACTGAATCATAAATAAGATTTCTGACATCATGGTATTAATTGATGGAAGTTTTCAGGAATTATTTTTATCCTTCAAATTGTGCTTCAATTCACTAGAATTTTTCCAAGAGAATGAATTGATTTCATTTGTCTCGAGGAAAGAAATTCTGATATCTCCTAAGTATCCATCCTACAGATGTACTTGCGGACACATAGAATGAATTACTCGTTATGCAACTGTGCTTACGATTGAACTTAAATTTTTTCACCCTGATGAGCTCTCTTTCATTACAATAAAGTAAAGGTAAACACATGAGTCTCAAGAGTGTTTCCAATTGTTAATACAAAATATTACCGTCCATGTTTCAACAATAAATCTAATCTGCGCTGAGCCATAAAAATAGAATAAAGCTTAACATACTTAAAAAATCTCTTAAGATTAACTAATCAAGAAGGGAAAATATTTAATTACTTCAATGAATAATTTATTTTACCTTTTTTATATTATTTTCAAGATATATATTGGAATAACTCATATTTCGGAAACTTACTGCTGTTGTCCAGTATTATCATATTTTGTAAATCTCTCTCCTGGCACAAAATAAATAATTGAATTTCTTCTTATATATTGTTTATGAAAGGAGATGGATTAGAGTAATATTTAGTTTACAAGTAATCTGCTGAATATGCATGAATAATAGTCACTGCCATAGAACTGACATCAATTAAAAATATCAACTTATAAATCACAGAGAATGAGCCTCCTTAGTAAATGATGTTTTATTACAGTAGAAAAAAATTAATTAAAGGTCTTTTATGTTTACACATTAACTTTAGAAAAATTTTAACAGATTTATAAAGATCAAACACTATCATTTTCTGTTCAGTTTTAAAGAAAAGTTGTTATCTGACTGAAGAAAAGTATTATTTGACCGTAAATGGTTTTCATTATATAGGAAAGAAATGTCTTAGGAAATGATTTTTTACAATGTAAAAACTTTAATGTGTCAAGTAAATTTCCTAATTTGAATATATTAATATCATGTTTGAAATGAAAGTTATTAAAAATATACATACATTTTTGTAAATATATAATCATAGTACTAAAACAAAATCAATCTAGGATTGAATCAATTGTTTGTTAGAAAGTTATTCTCTATAGTAATGATCACAATGACTTATTGATAAAACAATTTTGCTGCTATATCTGTGGCAAGATTTCCGTGTTAATCATTAGATCTTCCGCATCCTATAAAGAAAACAAATGGAAAACAAAAATTGATAAAATAATGGGTAAAAAATAAATAGAAATAGAAAATAATACAATTATAACCAATAACTTGGAAAGGAAAAAAAAAAGACTTCAAATAATAAATTTTCTGGAAAACTACGTGATAAAATATCCATCATAAGGGGATATTCTTGCGATATGTTACAAGATTGCAAAAAAATTGAAGAAAGATATAAAATTGTTCACAATAATGATCTCTTTAAGTACTTTTTAAATGTATGGGATCTACAAAACCCCGATAATCTATGAAATGCGACACTCAAAGAAGGCTTTTAATGGTTTTTAAAAATAGAATGATGTTTGAAATGAAAATTCCAAACTCATTTTTCACTAATATGTATCATCACATTTATAAATCATACTGATTCCTTTATTTTAAAGGGACATTTGTTTCAAGCATATAATTTAATAATATAATTTGTCTCTGTGCATATACATCTTCATATTTTGCAGTCAAGCAAGAAATTACATGGTGGAATTTTTACTATAATGAATCATTTTATAAAATAATATAAATAAATATTTCTATTGAAGGTGAATTGAAATAATAAATTAAATTTTCATAAGACTTATAGTAAATTTTCTTCTTACGTAGGATCACTGCTTGCAAGGCATTTTACTAAAATTGCTTCTGTCTTTGCAAATGAAAAATATTTAAGTGTTATAAAAATTGCATTGAATTAAATGCTTAAACAAGAAAGGTATTTTCTTTTGATATGATCAGCAATCCTTATCCTATGATTCTGATAATTCTAAAAACTGTCGAGTATATAATTTTACATTTTAATAAATTCTTTGGAAGATAACATGATTTCGCAAGGTTGTTAGATAAAAGCCTCATGCCATCTCATGCTCTTATATCGTAATACCTATGATACATTTGAAAATTACAAGATAAAAACAGCAAAAAAATTTTTATTGAATTATCTTTTATCTTAAAAGAAATAATAAGAAGATATTTTCTTAAGAAGATTTTGATTATTTCTGATATGTTTCAATAGATTTTTCATTTTTATTCTTTTCTCATATATTAAAATTAAATAAATAATTCTATGTTTAGAAATTTCTTCACATTGTGCATTATAATAAGAAAATTAAAATGAAAAAAATTATTTTATAATAATTGGTTTCAGCATGCTTTCTGGATTTATACATTAGCAATAAAAAATATGCCTCTACATATTTGTTATTTTTGCTTTTAGTATTAATGAATTCTCAACTGTTTGTATAAAAACAAAGCAAACAGGAAGAAAACTTATAGCAGATTTTATTTTTAATTACAGGTGGCAACAGGATATCTTTTTTTTAAAAAAAGGAATCACGTTTTTAACTGCATTAAACATTTTTTTACTAAAACCATGTAAAGTAATGAATAATATTAAATTTAATGTAAAAGAGAAATTAATTTGCTTAATATTAGTTATTTTTTATTAATAGTTACTGATATTTTCTTAAGAATACAAATTATTATAAATGGTCGGAAATTTCGACCAACCTTATACTCAGAATTATCATTAGGTTTAATGTATTAAAAATAAACATGTACATTTTAAATTGGTTGCACAGGTAATATATCAGTACAAATGCAATCCGTATAACCAATTATAAAAATATGGAAAGAGATGAACTCAATCATTTTTACTTTAAAAATTGTAAATATATATTGTATTAAAAATTTATCGTATATATTTCTATACAACCATTAAGATTTTAGAGCTAACAAGTAAATATATATTTGTAAATGGGTGAAATTATATTCTCTCAAGTTACGCTCTTTTTAAATAGATGTATTAGTTAAATATTTCATTTTGTTTGGGTCTATTTTAGATTTTCACAAATTGAACAAAATGTATTGTATTAATTTTCCTGTATCTTTTAATTCATATTTTCTGACAAGATATGTTGTCACTAACAATAACATTTAAATTAAGAAATACATATTGAACGCTATATATAAAATCAAGTTGGAAATGATTGCTGGCAGATGGGCAATGCCTTCTTTTATTGTATGGAAACAATTGGATTTAAATTGCTAACAAATTCTGGCTTCTTCTCTTGGGACACCTAAGGACACTCAATATCTATGCAAATTTCTCTGAAATGGCAAACGAACATATCACGGAAAGTACTGTGTTATGTATATATGCTATTCACTACGTTATATCAAATTTATGACGGATTGCAGACTTAAAAATGTCAATATGCATTGTAGTAGTAAACAAAAACATATATCAAGAACATGGAACTTTAACAGGTTACATTTTTCATATGAGAATAGGCAAAGTTTGGCACAACCAAAATAAAAATTTATTTTCAAAAAACATCAATAAATGCTTGTGGCGTTTTCCAGGAAAAGGAATTATATTGATTAAATCGTGTGTGTGTATTATTATAAATTAAAATATTTCAAATAAATATTTAGATTTATTGAGAATCTTATAAAACATTTCTCTATTTTCTTTAGTATTTGGAAATTATTTTTGACAATTTAGCTAGAAGTAATCCCTACATTCATGCATAAAGGTAACATAGGTGATTATTTTTATAATTTACGGTTTTAAGATATGGTAACAACATGTCATTTCTCCAAATATCTGCTGTGTAGGGAGCGTTACTAGCAGATACCTTGATATGCATGTACCGAAGAAGGGCATCATTTATGATATCTTCTAAGTTAAAAACCAGTATTACATCAGAATTTAAAAAAATACTATCTAAAATATTTTCACTTAATTGATCTCTGCAAATTGTACAAGTACTTTATTTTCAAACTGACATATTAAATTTTGAATAAATGATTTACCGTAGGACTTTATCATTTAAATATTTGTTAGTCATATCTTAAGTAACTAAGAAGTTGAGCATATTTACATTTGTTGAATATATTGTTCTTACGTCATAAACAAATAGAGGTATATAACTCTAATAACTGGCTACAATAGAGGAAACTTATAAAATATACAATATCCAATAAGACAATAGAGAGAGAGAGAAATAGAAGAGAGAGACGTGAAGAAAGGAAGTTGAACCATCCCGTTCTTAAATAACTTTGTTTATTATTAGTTCCATACTGGTACTATGATATTATTATTATTACATTTTCTTTTGTAGCAGTTTTAATCACGTTTAATGTCATAGTAAATGTTTTGCTTAATAATATTCTAACTTCCATTTTCTTACGTCCCTACAATACAAGTACCGAAAAAGGAATCAATATTTAATATTTTGCTTAGCTTTAGCACCAATCAATTAACAAGATATAAGATTTTGTTGATTTTATAAAGCCATTTCGTGGATAAAAATGAGAAGTTACATTTGTGTTATTCATGCTTATGTAATTAAAACAGGTAAGAATTAATCAAATTTAAAAAAATTTTTACAATTTTTCATATTTAATCTAAAGAACAGTGTCTACAGACATAGTATGTCTAAAGAATGAATTTATAGTTAAAATAGTGTTTCAAAATTTTAATATGAGTATTTCACTTCTATTTCGACTCGTTTTCCTTATAAAGTTACTTAAAACATGTTTATTTTTTTTAAAAAAAGGATTTCTAAAAATGATATTGATGATGTTAAAATTAAACCATTTACAGAATGTAATTCATTCGCAATGTAATCATTTAATTTATAACTCATAATTTAATTAATAATGTAATTCATAATTGTAAGATAAACATAAGTGATGCTTTGTCCAATAAATATCAAATATTTTGTATTTCAAATTAAACTCTACAAAGTTAGGTTTAAAGATGATATCATTTTCAGAAAAATGAATTTGTCATTTATCAAAAAATGACAAATTCATTTTTCTGAAAATACAAGTATTTTAAGCGCTTTTACAAATTCTTTGTTCCACTATACCTTAGATTTTTAGAATTATCAATATATATAATACTAAGTAACTGTTATCATTGTGGATACCCCTTCAATTTACTTTACAGATCTGTTTTTTTTCCTTATAAATTAGGTTATTTTTTAAATAAATTTTGATTTCAATTTATCCAAAGCATTAATATTTGATTTCAATATTAATCCCTTGCTATAATCTAACTAAGTATATTCAATAAGATTATATTTTCCCTCATTTTTTAAAAATTGATTATTTTTATGGCCAAATAATATGAAGGAGAAATAATTTTACTATACTAAAATAAAAAAAAATCATATAAACTAGGATAAATAATTTTTATAACTCTGTTTTTTGATGAGAAAAAGAAATATCTAAAAAATTTATATCAGATCATATTTTGATATCTTTACAATCAAGGTATTTATTTTATTAACAACAACACTTTAAAAATATTCCTTTATTAATCATAATTACGCTATACTATATACATAATCTGCATTTAATTTTCTAAAATATAATTATCATTTTAAGACTACTTAGCAATATATTTCGCATTGTGATGCTTTGTACATTATAAGTCTTTAATTACTTATTGCTCATAAAATATTTGCTTTGAAAATTGAATTGTCACTTTGTTGCAATTTATTTCCTCACGGTAATAATTTGGCAATCGAGAACACTAAATTATTTATGATTTTTGCCAAATTAACTATTTTATGTTGTTAGATACCAGTTACGCCACAATAAATGTTTAAATGGAATTTTAATTTTATCCAAATGGTTGTGAAGAGTAAGCACTTTAAGGATTATTTTTAAACCACATTCACATATAAATACAATGTTAAATATTTTTAAGTAAAATTTATTTCTTTGCCCCATTTTAAGCTTTGCAAATATTTTATATAAATATTATGTTTGTTTTTATATATTATACTACAAATTATAAAAAATTGAATTAACATTTATATTATTTAATATAAAAAAATACCACGTTAAAATAAAAAATATTTTGCTTAGCTGAGAGATAAATGTGCTTACTATTCAAGTAAAAAAGCCTGGAATTTGACACATTTATTTCATTTACAATCATAATACATGTATTTAATTTTAGAACATGAAATTGGTAGAATAAAATTTGGCTTAGCTAATAAAAGTTTAGGAAGGAATGCGATTTTTTGTTTTTATTCAGTGAAAAGCGGCATAAATTTAGAATGACAGTTATATTGACAAATATTTCGTATAAAACATTTTTGTGGAAAAATACGACATTATTTCTCAGATATAAGTTTTACCAATAATTATAATTCTTGATATATATTGGATATATATGGTACTATATAAAAATAATTTTTCTAATTTATTTACAGCAATAATAAATGTTTGATATTTTTTGCGGACAAAACATTTTTAAAATTCTCAGTTAGTTATTTGCTTTCCATTTTCTAACATACTTTTGAATAAAGCAACAATGTGATATACTTTGTAATGTGTAACATTAAAAATCTTTTAATAAAGAATACAAGATTGTAATTATCAATTAAAATTCAACTTAATTACTGTCCATAAGTCCTTATCACAGATCCATCTTTAAATCACTTAATGAAAATATCTATGAACTTTATGGATAATGTTATAATAATGTTTTTAATACTACTGAATTTTCATTTTAATATATATATATATATATATATATATATATATATATATATATATATATATATATATATATATATATATATATATATATATATATATATATATATATATATATCAATACTAATATATTTGTATTCATCTTCATGGATTTGGAAAATCGTATTTAATGTAACATTGAAACATTAAATTATGTTGATTTTAAATTTAAATCTAAATAATTTTTCTAATATTATTGCTGGTCACACAAAAATATAATCTAAATCAAGCGAGAAAACCATGAAAAATTTGTATCATGTTTCTTTGTTATTGAGATACAAAATTCATTATCATTGCAGTGCATAACGCACAAAAGAGCGAGTGTAGTATTACATGTTTATGCATTTAAATGAAAAACAAATTGTCAATTTGAAGCATAAAAATTATTTTTTCGTGCATATTTTTGCATAAATACGCCTCGCGGAAAGTATCGAGCAAATCTCTGAATTCAACAAAGAAAGAATAGTAGCCTGTAGGGATTGAAGATTATCCCTAAAAGAAGTCCTAGATCATGTTGAACAAAACTTAGCAACTGTGATGCGGATCTGTAGTCTCTTCATATAGGAAGGGGTAGTGACTGATGGGAACGATCACTCTCATCTCATTGCATGCATTACAGTATACGATAATAGGGATATTGTGCTCAGAGCACTGATTACTGACCCACACCATAAACCATAGCAAAACAAGTTGAGCTTGTTATACATTATTTTTTATCATTCGTATCATTTGACATCGTTAGCACCTGAGTAGAATGTCGATAAAGTGTTCTTTTATTTTCGTCTCAAAACAAAGGTGCTTGCACAACCAAAAATCAGTGAATAATAAACAAGGAAAGCGGGATGAAATGGCATTGTCTTTACTTTCGAATTTTGCTTCTAACTGAAACACCACTATGGTCCAATTCGAATCGGGAAACACTATGGTGAGAGACATCTGAACTGTTGGGTTATACATCACTACATTGGTTGTGCACTTGATATCATAGTTCGAGACACTGTTGAATTTCACACTTGCATCCCTCTATACCAATTGCTGATATATTGAGAACCTGGTTTGCTATCTCTTAAGGTTTCATTTCTGAGGTCTGAAAAATGTGGTCGTCTCCTATCTTCAGAGCTTGCTTCCAACTATATTCAAATGCGGTGATACACGACCACTTTTGGCACGTAATGTTCAGAGTTATTCTTTTCCCCTCAGCTTGAATTGTTCAATTTGCATGCATTTTCTCTCATTTTATATCCAAATAAAAAACTTGTAGTCAATGCTTGCACAACAAGTGTTCCGGTTACACCACCCAACGCTAAGGCCTGATTGATTAGTGCGTAGATTTCATTATCAGAAAATAGTCAGTTCGAATCTCGGTTTAAACGAATATCCGTCCTGTTCGATAAAGGTGGCTGGAGCATGTTAAATAACTGGTAGTCACAATGTCCTCCAAGGGAAATTATACATCTAGGCCAAGTATTTGGGGGTCTTCTTCTTGGTCCCTGTTACAAAATCATGAAGATTCCATCCAGCTGCTTCTAACTTCTAGAGCCCAATTCAAGGTTAGGTACAGAGAAATTTGATAGTGCAAAAAAATAACCACTCGCTGCTACACCAGACCAATTTTGTAATAATTAGAAGTCGCATAAAGTTTAATACTCAAAGGATATATCCAAAAATTCATTGATTCTATCAAGAGGCATACAGCATGTATTATAGCCAATAAATACGGGTATATTAACTACTGACATTGTCATGGAAAATATACAAAAGCCTGTAATTTAAATCATTAAATCTTTCTATAACGTGTTATCTGCAATAAAAATTTTGCTACGTGCTGTGATATATTTTCTTTTGCATTTTGTTGCAATTTGGGTAGACAGCATTATCATAGTAAATTATGTGAGGACCATTAATAATTTTCTCTTAATTAAAAATATTATCCAAATTCTTTATTGGTATACAATCCGTGTTTTTTAGATTTGTAACTTCGAAGCAACTTTTAATTCTGGGTTGGCACAATGTTTATACAATCAAGAAGTGAATGAATGTGGCTTCTTTAAGGTTTTTATCAAACAGAGATCTCTGTATAAGATCTATATATATATATATATATCTTTAGAGAAATATTATAATATCATAGTTCAGTTTTAAGAGATAAACTCCCATTATAGAAAAAACGTCTCTAATCATTTACAATTTATATTTTGTCTGTTAGAATGACAATAACTTTTCCCACAATAAATAATTTTATTATGTTTTCTTTGCGATTCATTTATTCTATTCCTTTCATTTACAAAAATATTTGCCATTTAAAATGACAATTTATTTTGTCTTTTAAAATTCCAGTGAGAAATAGTTTTATTATGATTAGTTTTAGAAATTGTTTTATTATTTTATCCCATGAGAAAATAGTTTTATTATGTTTTCATTTGAGATTTTTATTATCTTATTTCGAGAAATCGAAATTAATGAATTTATTTTGGAAACTATAAAAGCATTAAATAAATATTAAACACCACATTAAAATCTTTAAATGAAACAAACTAAAAAAACCAAAAATTGTATTTACAGTAATCATAAATAAGTAATAACGTTAAAATAATCTTTTCCAATATACATTAAGGAAAATTCACAAAATAAATATTCTGATAATTGCTTTCAATTTTTATAGTTGCTACGCATATTTAACATGATTATATTTAAAACAATAAGATATTAAATCAATAGAAATTATAAAATTCCACATGTATTCAAATCTTATTAATAAATGGTGAACATTTTATTCTAGTGCAATCTTAGAATTTATGTAAAATAACGTTGTTCTTTTAAAGAATCACCCTTTTCTGAATTCTAACAAAACTGTTTTTGCCTTCTAGGCGTTAATAATTTTTGAAAAATTTATGTATTATACTTATTAGGAAGGAACACAACTAACAAGAATAAGATTATTTTCTCCAAAGTGGTTATTAAAAATTATTTAAAATAAATGTTTTCGGTATTCTTGATATGCTTTCATTCTGATTCATTTTAATGTATGCATTAATTCACTATTCCTTATAAAAGATAAAATGATTGGAATGCATGAATATATTAATATTCCCTCGTACTTTTACTGTACCTTTTACTTATTTTAAGTTTTATAGAATTAATTAAAAGTTTGCAATTGATAATAGTGCATATTTTTTATATAAATGAATATGTTTTTTCCTATGCAATGTCAATGGTCTTAAAAAGACTGTTGTTATTTAGGTGATTATTTTTTAATAATGGTTAAATAAAACTATAGAAATTTAAAACGAGTTAAAAAATTTAAAATTACAAAACGCGAAATTAAATGAAGCTATTTTTTATAAATTAAATTAAAATTTTTAAAATTCAGAAAAATATATTAATTTCAATATCTGAAACTAAAGGAATCTTTATTCATGTCACTAATTTAAAAAAATTATTTTTGGACAAATAAAATGTTTTCCATCAGAGAAATTATATTTGTATTTCTTTTCTATATTTATTTTTCCAAAAATCTATTTTAATGCACTTTATTTTAGTACCCCATCTTGTAAAAAATTGATTACAAACAATTTAATATAATTAAAATATTTTTTGAATAAATATTTTAATAACATAGTATTTAAAATATTATAAAATTTTAACGATAATATAAAGTCTCTGAGGTACATTTAAGAAAAATAAAAATTCATATAGTTTCACATTTTATAGAATAAAATATAAACAGTTTTAAGTGAACAAAGGATTGATAATTGAATAATATATGTTATTAATTCAAAAATAAATATAAAGCTTATGTCCGTTGTTTAAAAATAAAGATATCAGAGATAGTTTCTATTCTATACACTGATATGACTGATTTCAACAGCTAATGATGATTAGAACAATGACTGATATCAACTTGTCTAAGTGAATTAAGATCACATGATAATCTTCACTTGATACTATTTTTGATAAATTGTTTTTAGTTAAGTTTATGCTAGAATCTTTGGTCAACAGAAATTCTTATAGATTTCCTACACTGTTAATAAAAAAAACTATATTTGAAACAAAGAAAAGCATTATATGGCTCAGAAAAGATATCAATTCAAAGTATAAAATTTTAATAGTAATTTTTGTCGAAATATTTTGATCAAGAAAATAAAATAACAGAGATAAAAAGGAAAAATTAAAGAATCAAATGCCTATAATTAAAAAATCGAAACTTACAACGGGAACTTGTAAGTTTTGGTACCAAATATCTTGAAATTTTCAAAAGCTACTGCTTCTTCTGCTGTAATGGTCAATTATCATTTCAAGAAGCTTGACAAAATATCTCTCATTAAATTTTTGTATTCATTAATTTATTGATTACAAGAATAATCGTAATTAATATTTCTGCTTAGTGCAGAAGAAAGTACAAATTTCATTAACGTAGTGCCTTTGTATATAAAAAAAGATTTGAAAATAGATTTTACCTTTAATTGTAAGACATTTTCTTTCTTCTTCTGATTTTTCTTAACACTTCAGTTGCTCTCACTAATTTTTCCTGGCATAACTTAATTCTGTTAATGGCCCTATATCAATTTCCAACTTTGTTTTTAAGTCCTTTTATAGCATATGTATCCATATGGTTGGAGGTCCTTATTTTCATTGTTTTCTTACCAAAATTGAAAAAATACCTCTTTTTGGGAAACAAATCATCCTATCGATATATATAGCCCAGTTGAATAATACTTGTGTCTTATCCATCTTTTGGATGCCGGGTTCACCATACCTTTTATATTTTGTGGTTGCAGGTTATACGATTTTCCACATACTGTTCTGTATAGCTAGTACAAACATTTTCCTTACCTTTTTTCAAAAATTAATAACCTTCAGACCATTTTAGGACCCGACATTCACTTCTATATAGTACAATAGATTTTATCAGGTTTTATATCGATTATGTTAGTTTTAATATTGATGAATTTGGATTTTAACCTTTTCCTACGTGCATTTAAAGTCTGATAGCCATAGCTAGTCTGAAAGATTCTAGATATCACTGTTTTATTCTTCCTAGAATTCTTCTGATTGAATGTATTTGATCGCTTGTTATTTTTCTTTTTCGAAACCACAAAGAAACTGATGAAGTGTATCAAATCAATCATTTGTAATAATGATGGAAAATACTTTATATAATATGAACAATAAAATGATTCTCCTGAAGTTACAACTCTTAAGCTTATATTGTTTTTCATAAATATAACAGATATACCTTTCTTCTCACTCAGTGGGCATTCTCTTCACAAATTGTGTCTACATCAGATAAGAATATAATTTGCTTTAATTATTTAAGTTTCATTAACGGTTACGAGTTCAACTTTAATACTACCTGATCCAGCAGATTTATTGTGATTCAGTTTTTACTTACCTGCTCAACACCATAGAGTTATGATTCATTCCCTAACTTAAACCATTTAAAGAGGTGGTAAATAATGTATAATCATTTCATCTTCGCTATCTAGAATTTTAAAATATCTTCATCGTTTATTCAGAATCTCTTCCATATCTCTAGAAATTTTTCTCTTTTTCCTTTTACAGTCAATATTTCTTGGACTGAAGTTAGCTCTTATGAGATTTACTATTTAATAAAATTTTCCAGCTTATTTTTGCATCCTAAGCATTCAATATTGAGGTATAACTCACCAAAGTATAAGTTTTTTTCCCCTATGTTCTTTTCTTCCTTATTTAAACTGCATACTTTACCTGTACACGTCAGGCAATACATTTTTGTATCATCAGTTTATAATCATCATTCATCCTTGGCATAGTCAGTAAGCATTCTTCATCTTACCGATTCCTTCTGTTCGCTAGGTATTCTGGTATTATTTTTCCAAAGCTTCCATGAGTGTTTATTTTAAATTATTCAAAGCATTCTCAATAATCAGAGTTTCCTGAATATATATGTGACTGTGTCATGTAGCTCTTTTTTATACTTTCTACATAGCTCTCTTCAACTATTCAAAACCAATTTTTTTTAAATTTGTAGTTTTCTTTATAAAATATTCATTTATATCTTATAACAATACTCATAAATGATCAAAAAAGGACCAGAGTTCACGTTTTCTTATCAGAATAAACTTTTGTACGGAATATACATATAAATACTTTTGTGTCTTACGCCTATTAACATGTGTTCTGTTTGGTTTACAGATTTTATTAGATCTCCCTGTTGCTTTACAGTATATTCTTATGCTTGAAATATGTGCTTACAATCAATATATTATTAAATATTTGAAAGTCTACGAGTCTAATGATATTATTACTAAACTCATCATGTATACAAAAGGTTATCATTAACATTCTTTATCCTTGTATGCTTTGGCATTTCAGTCACCCATTACTAGCTTTATATTATTTTAGAGATTCCCTGTACAGATCTTGTCAAAACAATCTTGGAATTTAATTTTGCTATCATCCCTCCTGTCCTTAGTTGAGGTATAAACAGATATAATTGAAATATTCTTTGTTTTACTATTAATGCCTACCAAATCTATTAAGTTTTTGGTTTGAATTTAGCAAATTTGTTAATAATTTATTTACTAACAATAAAGCCAGATATAAATGAGTATATCTTGTCACTGCAGTTATAATAGACATTCTAATTCATTTATCTTTCATTCCCTCATCTTATTCTTTTAATCATTCCATCTTATTTTTTATTGCCAGGACATTTATTTTATATTCTAAGAATACAGCAAATGTTTTTCCAATGATCCATTTGTATAAAGCATATCACATTGTATAATGCATATCAAAAATTTTATAATTTCTTGCATTGAAGTCTAAATTATTTTTAACTTATTTTTGTATTTTTAAAGTTTTAGTTTCTTAAATATACTTGAATTATTGATTAATATTTGATATCATTCATATCATATGGAGCATTTTTCTTTAGAACTTTTGTATTTACTAATATATATTCTATCACGTTTTGGATACATTACGAAATAAAAATCCTTCTTTTACTATTTGTTTTTACGCACCAAAGAATTAAGTAACTTTTATTAAGTAAATGAATTCCCACATTTTGGTCGTTTTAAAAAAAACATGATTTCTTCTTATTCATAATAATATAAAATATTTATAAAATACGAATCATTTAAAAGAAACAAATTTCTTATTATTTGAAACATCACAAAAGATTAAAAAATGAAGGCCTTATTTAAAAAATATTTAATTATATTATTTTCAATTTTTATAAATTCAAATACATAACATCAACAAATAATTTGATAAAATTTTTGTCGTAGTAAAACAAACTATTATCAATATTTTTTAACTATTAGTTACACTTTCATAAGTATTTAATGCTAACAATGACCATTAGTTATTTTGTAATCTAATAGTGTCATATAAATATGAAATTAATAAAAGATGAACAGAATCAGTAATACAGTTTCATAAATTAAAATATAAACTGTATCACCTAATCGTATCAGTCGTCTTTAATAAAATATTTTCATTTGTACTCTACAATGCAAAAAAAATAATAAAATGTCTTTGAATCTTATTTTTTAGAAATTCGGTGTATAAAATTTTTTTAAAAATGAATCACTAATTTGAAGGGAAACAAAATATGTCGTACAATTTTCTCATTTATTCAGTTTCCCGTGTCTTTCTGATTCTTATCTTTGTAGAAAATCTTTGTATCAAAATGTAATGAATTAAAACTTTTTGTTGTAATGCATACAAATTTTATTATAGTATATCCAATATATTATAAAATATACTAATGACATTTCTTTAAATATTTCAAGCAATCCCATTAGTGTCTGTGGCAATATGGATACATTACAATAAAAAGTTTTAATTTATTTCACAAAAGAATTTTTTAATTATGTACTGATAGAACTGTGCAAATTTTATACAATAATATTTTACAGGAATGGAAAATAATAAACTTTAAAAAAATAATATTACATAAAACACAAAGATAACGATAATTCTATTACGTCAAATCAAATTTGTACATCTATTTACAGTTGCAAGGATTGAAAAAATAATTACACTACGTCCCAGTAAAAATTCCTAACCTGGAATTCATAAAATATGACTCTTAAGACTTACAAGAAGAAAAAAAATTAAACTTTTCTTTATAAATGATATGTATCAGTTCGTTTCCCCCCATAATTCATTTTTAATCAAAACTAAGAAGCTTCCTCTCTAAACTTTTTGAATCTTTATCAAATTGAAATTTGCAATTTAAATACTTAATAATAGTCCATGGAGTGCTATATAAAAATTTTTTTGATAGTGCATATTTTTTTCCAACCTAACTATTAACATAGCAGTTTTAAAATCACGCCTTATAGTTTAAAATTCACTTTAGACATAATTTTTCTTTTTTGAATCTGAAGTCCATTTCACCTTCTGACTTCGCTCTTATTAAAATTATATTCCAATAAGAGATATCTTTGGCATACTTTTCCTTTTTTATTCTTCATAAAACCATAACTTCTTATAAGATAGTTATATAATGAAAGAAATGTTCAAAGGCCAGGTATTCGAATCAGATAAATTATAAAAATTTGCATTTTCTGAAAGTATATGTCACTTGAAATGATGAACTATTTGTTGTAGGGGAATTATATATTTCTATAATATTATATAAAAATCTCAGTTTTTGCCCATGTTATTATGGGATTGTTAACACTAAACAACAATAAGACTTTAACCCAAAATAACAGCTTTAATATATTTGTTTCACAGGCAGCAATACTAAACACAATTTTAAATGACTAGATAACTCTTTTAATACATTTTCAAATGTTAAATTTCACAGAAAATTTAGTTTGTATCAATTGTTTTTATCTCTTTTTTTATTATACTGTAACATTTATCTCTCTGTTTAATAATTGAGTAAATCTTTAATGATAAAACTCATTAATTAAGCCTGATTTTAAACTAATTAATTAGTCACTTCAAAAGAAAATAAAAACTATATTTCATTATTTTATTGAATATTTAAGTAAGCATATATATTGATTTTGTTTAGACACAATGATACACTAATAAAGTAACATCAATGTATTGGTAATAGATTCGATGTTTTCAAATGAAAGGAAAATACATTTATAATTAACAGACAAAAGTCAAAATTTTAATTCGCGATTTTGTTGATTATTTCTCGGAAAATACTTTTCATTAGATTCTAAGTCTTCTACAAAATACTCAGCCATACTAATTTTCTTGAGAAAAGATATTGATACTGTCATCTTATATTTAAAGGCTTGTCTAGAGACTCCCTATTTATATTCCGTGACAGTCACCAAGGTCATTCAAAGATACGCTTATGTAAATCATATTTCAGGCATTTTCTTTAAAAAAAATTATTAGTTTTTACATATTATTTGAAAATAAGTATATAAATTTGATGTTATGTACAGATACTTCATTAAATACTATAGTTACCCTAACAAATAGATTATATTGGTATTTTTAAAGTCCTGATATTAAATAGAGACACAGAAGCTTCTTCAAAAATGAAGCTTTTTTTAAAATAAATATTTTTTACATGTAACGTTAGTAAAATTATTTAAGTGGTGAATAATTGTTGAATATATAAAATACATACTTTGTATAACTACAATTTTAAGCATTTACTAAAAAAGAAAGAGAATCTTCTTTCATGCTATTTATCTTTTTAAACTATATTCTTATAAACATAAACAAGAAATTATGTCTAACTATTTGATAAAATCAATAGAAAATTTTATCACATAGGAAACTATGCAGAAAAATCGTAATTAAAAATGCATATAAATATTATTTAATTTATTAATACATTCCACTAAAAGTAAATTTAACTGTTAAAAATTAGATAATTAATAAAAAGTGACCAAATAGTTACAAAGATCTTTTTTATAAAAGCATTTAAATATGTATTACAAATCTCATTAATGGCATTCTCAGTTAAATTATATTTTCTTAAAGATTTAGCTTAAATGGCAATTATAAAACCTTTCTCAACTGCTGAGTCATATTCGTTTCCTTTCTAAGAAATTATAAGATAACTTTTCAAACTTCAGAGTAAATTATTCAGTTAACTGAAAGAGAGAATTCTAAAATAAAATTAGTTGATATGTAAATTTCTGTTATTGTTCATTTCGTGCATTTTTTGGGAAGTTAGTATTCAATATTATGCAATAAGCGTTATATCCCCACAAATACAGAGAATATTTATTATCTTGTCAACTTTAATAAAAACATTTTTAATAGTTTAAATGAAAAACAAAACGATAATACAGGTATAAATTTAACTAAATATAGAATAGATAGAGCTATATAATCAAGTGCTACACGCTATATATGTGCAATTCGTATTACAAAAGTTGAATCAGAAACTCAATTCGGAAAGATTTTAAATATTTTACTTTTTATCCCAATTGATACATTTCAAACGAATAATTTTTTCTTTATTCATTAAATTTTTACTTTTTATAAATTATTTTTACTTAGTTTTCCCAAGCTTTCCTTGCGTGGATCTAAAGTTATTGTCATATTTAATATAATTACACACACATATGGAGTAACTTAACATTTTACATTATGAACGTGTTTCATTTAAGTGAGAATAATGAACTTAAAACCAAGTAACAAAAGCTGTCCATTGCAACATGCTATAAATACACTGTGATAAAACGCAGATGGTTAATAAATTTCGAGATCATAATATTCAGGTACCATAGAAACACATCTTATGAGTGATTCCATTCACTTTCTCGGAAACATTGAAACTGCTCATACTTGATGGATTAAATATCAAGACATACTTCTAATTTCAGGATTAACTGTATATGTATCAAATCTATAACTTCTGCTATATATATTGATGCAAGTTGTGAGCAATCTTTCTAACACTTGATATTGAGAATATCCAGAATGAAATGAAATGTGATCGATAGGTTTCATCGATACATCACATCACTACATAAAAGAAATTATCTGTTCGTTAATATTGAAATATATCTAGTTAGATCAAAGTACTCATGAAAGAAGTCCGCTTAAGTAAATATTATAAATTATAATTATTAAATAGTTATATTATTTACAATAATTAAAATAAGCTTTTAATAACTAACACTTAAATTTTCTTAATATCTTAAAAATTTTATACATATATACGTGTTTACTTGTTTTCTATAAATAACAGGAGTCAATTGTTCATAATAAAGCTTTCTTTTTGCATCACTTTCTTTTTAAATACATTAACTTATTTAAACTAATTTTAAACTTACAGTTGTGATGATGAATCCATGTGATAAATTAAGATCATGACTAACAGTTTGTAATAAACAAATTTTAAGACAGCTAAACTCTTAATATTTAACAGTAATGTTTTTTTTTAGTTCTGGAGCCTTTAATTTATGTTTAAGGTTTTGAAATTTAAATTATTTCGATTCATTGATAATAACTAAGATCTTATGTTAAATATAAATTATATATAAATTTAGAATTTTCAAGATAGCTAACTGATAAACTAATTTAAATTATAAAGTTGTATCAGCTCTGACAATTTGAATTTAATGAAATGTTATTCACATTAATTTTTCAAAAAACCTTTAGTAACAGTTATAAAATATTTGTGGATATATTCAAAAAATTATTTTTAAATTAATTCAAACTCATTTAATGTTTATTTTTTTTAAAAAAATCCTTAATTCTTATTACTATTTCATCACATGAATTTTGTAATATATTTTGCTTTGTACTAGGTAAATAATAAAAGCTTTTTTTCATTTATCGCATTTTCAATACATGTCTTAAGACTAAAAGGTATCTTTGTTTTTCTTTTTTCTGAAGTGATATTTTTTTTAATTTTACAGTGTTATTAACACGATAAAACGATACATTTCTTAATTACTAGTATCGAAAAAAAGTACAAAATTTTGAAAAAAAAACATGCATCAAAAATATAAACTAAATATATCTGCATATTTGGTTAAATGAGATGTAAAATTTGATGTTCCAATTTACTTATAATTAGGAATGGAAATAAAGTTACATATTAAATATTAAGGAAAACATTTTTGCTTCAAAACTAAATACATAACCATTTAATTATGAATTTTATACATTTAGGTTAAAGAAGAATACTTTGTCATAATAATTTTATTTTTATTCAGTCATTTCTTTTAATTTTGAGAATTTCTTTACGCAACTATTAAAGTTTAAATAATCAAATTAAAAGATTTGAAAAGAATTATCCAGAAAAAAATAAATTCCAAATTACCATCAACAATTTAAATTTTCATTTAAAAAGTGTTATATTTAAATGTAAGACTTCTTTTGACACAATTAATGAAGAAATATCATGTGCATAATTAATTTATTAAACAATTATTTGATTTTATACCGTTAATTTTTACATAAATCTTTTATTAATGAGACTTAATATGAAAGTAAAATTGCGAAAGTGGTGGATGTGAAAAAAGACACTGAAGTGATAAAAAAATTTCAAAACAGGAAGAAATATTAAAATTGATATTAATTTATGCTAAGATAATTCAAATTTTTAATATTTTGTTATGTAGAGAGTTGAATATTTAAAATAAGAAAAAAAATTACTTCTCATTTTGTATTTTAAGAAAGATTATTAAGTTTTAAATGAGATTAATTTAAATGAAATGTCATTTTTAATAATTTAAATTAATGATCAAAAATTATTGTTTTTGTACTTCTAATCACATGTTTATTTTTATAATTCCAACGATTTACATAAAACTACAAAAATTTAGCTAAACAATAAAAATTGCTTAGTTGAATTTGAAGAAAAATTTATTTATTCTCGAGAAATGATTTAATAAAATAGGTAATTACCAAATAATATGACTGTAAAATTTCTTTTAACTTCCCGATGTAATCGATTAGAGACCCAGTAGCTATGTAGCTTCCCATTAGATCAGCAAAATGAAGCATTATTTTACAAGGGCTGTGATTTTGATAATGACTATATTCTCTTTCACTAAGTTGCAGGAACTACATTACTTTGGGACGCGTTAACGTTATTCTGTGACATCCAAAGTTCTTCCACTGGTTTGGCATGGATAGGGAGAGGAGGTTGCCAGATCAGGTGTGACATTGTGATCTGATAGTGGTTCAAAACTATGAGGTTTTGGTGATAAATGAATATTCCAAATTCATTAACTTTAAGATACAATCTGGGGCTCACTCACACAGCTATTATGTATGTTATTATTGGCTTTATGAAATTTATATTGCGTTATATTAAAAATTTTTGTTATAATGCTGTTATCACGAACATTTAATGGAAATTAAATCTTCATGTTATGTTAAATTATGTCACTTTTATGGAATTAATTTGAAAGATGAAATTTAAATTTTATTGGAAAGAGTAAATTTATCAGACGCATAAATCTTTTGATCTTTTACATCTTTATTTGCTAAAAATAATTCCCTATTAATGAAATAAAGAGAAATGTGTTACACAGAAAATATTTTTTCCCTACTTGGCAAAATATGTTATCCTAATTAAAAATAAATAAACATTGATATTTTTATGTCCCCAAACAATATTAATTTGTTATATTTTTGATTCGAATTTATTTTGAATATTTATTTTGATTAAATATCACTCTAATAAAAATATTTTAAGAGCTTTATGTAGAGTGATAGTAAAACATCTAGCATAGTTCTCATACATTCACTCAAAACTGTGAATTGAACATTCATGAGTGAAAAAATAAAATATCATCTTTTCAATTATTAATTTGCATTTTTAATAAATTAAAATTGTTAGCATATCATATGACAAAACAGAAAATTAATATTAAATTAATTCTGATATCATTACTTATTTTATGCATTTATTTTCATAGCATGTTCAGCACATTAAAAAAATTTCATTATTATTATTTAATTTCTTTCTCATAATTAAAAATTATTCAAATAAATACAACTCTTAAATTAAAATGTAGCATCAAGTAGTAAATCTTGATGAGAACATTTTATTATGCTTCAAAATTAAAAAATTATATTAAAAGAATTATTTCATTTTACAATTTTTTGATATAATTTCTCTATCGTAATATTTTTTTCGCAATCATATTTCTACATTTAAAAAAATGTTCTACAATAAAAGTTAGAAATGCTCTTTCTTTCTTTAAAAGTTTATATCAATAAAACATCTCTAAAGGGAAATAAATACAGCAAGTAATAAAATATTTAAATTTATTTCAAGACATCTTTGACTGAATGCCAGAAAAAAGAAAGTTGATAGTTTAGCTTGCAGATTACTTAAAATTCATCGCAAAATAAATAGCACATTAAAAATAAAAACCTAATTTTTAATTTCATGCACTCTATTTTAAATGTAAAACCACTTATTAATATAATTTTCTCTTTTAAATTTGAATATTTTATTATATCTGTTATATAGCAAAGAAATCTGAAAGTAAAATTATTTTACCCAATTAATTCTTGAACTGAATTTTCCAAAACTATTTAGCTATTTCTTATACTATTGACAAATTATTTACATTTGTTTCTTACTTCATTGAACTTTTTTATCATATAATATAATAATTTGAAAATTTAAGCAAATTTTTTAAAAAGTTCATTTTATTACTTATTTAATTATTCTAAGTGCATTTAATTAATAAGTTTCAGCACTAATGAGAAATATGTGAAATATTTCTTAATCAAAATTAAATAATTAGCTTATAGTGAATAATTAGACTTAAATACCATTTTAAAAAAAGACTATTAATGATGAGTTTCTATTAAGGTCCTTAGAAATCCTAATTGTTATTTACTAAATGATTAGTCTGTTGGTTTAAAAAAATTTTAGGAGTTTGAGAAAAAGACTATAAAAATATTTAAGGGAAATTTACACTAGAAATGTTCTTTAAGGTTAATAATTTATTTAAATTAAGCACAAACTTCTTTCTGTCATCAAACCATGAAAATAAGCAAAAAATCTAACCACTGAACTACAAATGTTGATAGCACTTAATATGGAATGTGTACAAATAACATTACACTAATTATATGAGCTATACAATTAGCAGTAGTATTCAAATTTAGCTGACTTTGAATAAAATAAATATCATAACAATGTCAATATTTATTTTTGCTCATGATGTCAGATTGCAATAAATAATGAATGATAACTAATGAATTATTCTTGCCTTAATAACGCAAAAAGTATAATTCATCTTATATCGCCTCATCAAATAAATTAACTAAAAGCATTTTCTAAACACAATCAAATGAGTATAAATGTAATAACTGTATGCATTAAATAAATATAAGGATTACACATATAAAATCTTTGTGTGTTACAAACAAATATTTTTCTTTTAAAAAGTTTTTGAATTGCATTCCAAACCACATAAAATTGTTGACAATCTCTACATATGTTAACTTACAAGAAAGTTCATTCTTCATTCAAGGGATTATCCGCATTATCGAAAAATTATTTCTGTGGATCTGTATTTTACAATCAGAAATGTGCTTATTTCTTCCACAATAGTGTTAGAAGAAATTTTAAAAATGTAAATTGTCACTTTCAGTTTGTTTTGTACAATGAAAACTTGAGGATAGAAAATATTTCAAATTTTTTTTAAGTATAAACATTTATTTGTAAATTTTTAATGATTTTATTTTGGTATAAATATTTTAATATTAGAATGAACACATAATCAATATTTATTTTAAGAGTTCTGAAACGATATTCAGAAATAAATATTTCATATAAACTAAGTAACGCTATATTTGTACTCCCTCTGTATTTTTTTTTTTTTGAAATTTTGGAAAATAAAAGCCTAGAGAGGCGATATCTCCTAATGCCTAGTAGTATTCAGAAGTAGTAATTAAGGAGTTACTTAAAATTAACTATTTTGAAGACCTTATTTTTTATTTATTTTTGGATTACTTTACATTTTCAATTTTCAAAAAAAGGAAAAAGTTGAAATATAATGAAAACTGACAGGTTAATAGCAACAAAAAAGTTCTATAATTTTTAAAATATTAAAATATTAATTAATAGTTTAAAAGGAAACAATTCTTTGGTATCGTTAAACTGAATAATCTATTATTTTAAATTATTATTATTATTAGTATTTTTTTATTTTAACTTTAAAAGTGTAAAAAAATTCCTTTCATTGGTATTTATCTTTCATTGGTATATATATTTATCTTTCAGTGGTTAATTTAAAAACAGCTGTACCTTTTAAAAATTACAAAAATTTGGTATGTATTAATAATCTATGTGAATTATTTCTATAAATTGTAAATGAATTTATAGAAGTAGTCATATAAAGTTTTACATATTTTTTCAAATCAGTTAAACAAAATAGCAGTACAGTTCTTCTCGAATATAAAGTTGAAAAATGAATTTGTAGTTAAATCTTAAATAATCATTTTTAAAATAACATGTGCATGTGTACCTTACTAAAAGTCAAATTTAGAAAAATTCTTTTTTATAATGGATTTTTTTAATATTTTGATGAGAATTACTTAAGTTAAAAAACCTAATCAAATTTAATGAAAATAAATGTTGTGGAATAAAATAAATATATTTATAGTAATTTCTTATATTCTTAAAATTGCAAATAAAAATTCCTTTTACACGAATTTGCTAAAATTAATTATTTAAAAATAGGTTTTTTTAACAAATTAAACACCTTTTACGCAGATTTATGGAAAAAAAGCGGACGGTAACGAGTTTCATGGAGCACATTTCATTCCAATTTACATAATGCTTGGTAGGTAATTTCATAAAATATTTCAAACTCAATTTTTAACTGGAGATTACCTTGTTTGAAGTTCTATCAATCTTGCATCTAAACGCTAATTCTTTGAGATTAACAAATTAAAAGGAATCCTAAATATATTCACACAAACGATTACAACCCATATGACATGAATTTCTAATTTGGAAATCTGAGTTATGACAATTCGAGTAATACTTCGAGAAACAGAACATTAGATATCATCAAAAGGCTAGATAAAATTTTATTATTTTGGTCACACAATGTAAAATTTTGGAATAATAAAGTTTCATAAAACAGAAACTTATGATATTTAATTTTAGAATTATAAATAACGATTAGTTTTTAAAACATTCATAAATTATCATAATAATAAGAAAAAATTGAAAATTAAAAATATGACCATGATTACAATAGTAAAAATAAATCTTCATATTATCAAGAAATAGTTTGCGATAGTTTTTTTTTTAAATAATATCCTCAATTTAAACTAAAGATTTTGGAAGAAAGAAATTGCTCTTAAGTGAAAAATATTCACACAAATTATTTAAATTTCAAGGACTCTAAGAGATATATATACACTCTTAGAAACTTAAATTGCTTTAAGAGAGACACTATAATTTATTATATGTTTTGAACTTTTTATCTCATGTTTCCTTCATGAACAATTATATTTTTGGTTTCCTATAAATAACTATTTTTAAAGTGTTGTAAAAAAACAAATTTATTACTAACTGTCCAATTTTTAAAATTAGCAAAGGTTGAATGTAAGCTTTAAACATGCAAAAATTTTACGGAGGATTCTTTTGGAATAATATACACAAATTTAAGAAATTAAGAAATAAGAAATAAATACACAAATTTATGTATAAATTTTAATTTTTTAATTCATTTCAAAAGCAATCTAAAGTACGTTAGTATCCTTATTTCCTCTCATCTTGTAACTCAAATATATATGTATATATACATATATATATATATATATATATATATATATATATATATATATATATATATATATATATATATATATATATATATATATATATATATATATATATACACTCTTAGAAACTTAAATATATACTATATATATATATATATATATATATATATATATATATATATATATATATATATATATATATATATATATATATATATATATATTTGTTTATTTTAATTAACTTCAATATTATTTCAATATTGATGCTATAAGTTTGAAATTGAAGCTATTGCTCGTTTCTACTTTATCTACTTTATAAATTAGTTTTGATTGTTTCAAAGACAAAAGAAATTTCAAGCCATCTTTTTTTCTATTAACATATAACCATCTTATTTTTAGTTCTCAGTACTCAACAAATAATGCTTTTCAAAATATAATGTTGCTTTGACACAGTAAATAATACAAATATAACTCAACATTTTGATTATTATCGAATTAAGTTTAATTTTGAATACTTTGACTATTTTAATGGTATATCAGAATTACAATTATAGCTTATGCATTTTAGTTTCATAATTTTCTATTTTGTTTTTAACAAAACTACAATTATATTAATAAAATTTTTAGATTATGATTCTTAATATTCAATATTCTTATATAAGTTTGTATTCCAATTTTTGTTGTAAATATGATTTATGATGTGAAGTACAATTCTTTCTGTTTTTACTGGAAAACATTTCAATTGCATTATTCTAATAAAAATCCTAAATGACATGAATATACATATAGAAATATTTAAAATCCAAAAGTATATAATTAAAGTTATTCACATTCATATAAATATGGCTTATTCTATATGTATTTTATATATTATTATCTTTTTCTCTAGTTTCTAATCATGAAACAAATTATGCTTAGTCTTAAGCAAATATTTATATAATCCTTTTAAATACAACAAACATGTTACCTTCACTTAAACAGATACAATTAAGTATTTTTATTTAAATATGATTCATGAATTTAATTTCTACCTAAAATAATTTACAATATTGATTACTTTTGGAAGAAATGTAATTTATGATGCAATCATTAATTTATAAACACTTTTAAAAAATATATATATATATTTAAAATTTTTCTTAAATCTAGTTCTTAATTTTTCTTTTGACTGATTATTATCCAATACCTAATGATAATTAATGTAGAAAGTAGAAATTCAAGGATATTTTATTTTATTATTTATAAAAACTAATGCTTGATTTGGATAATTTTCATACACGATTAAGTAAGAATTTCATAATTTTCATTCCTAAAAAAGTCATAACAAAGTATAGTAAATGCGATTTGTGATATTCTGTTATCTATAAATGTAAAGCATCATTCTGGTTAAAGCAAAATAGATAAATAAATCTCCCGTAATTTGAAAAAAAAAGAGTAGGATTCTATTATTATATGATATGTGTTTCAAAATTCAGATAGAAGACGAATTGAAAAAAATATTTATATTATAAGAGCTTATCAAAATGAAAAATCTTTCATGATATTAAGAAACTCACCGATTAATTTTTCATAAATTAAAAATAATAAGTTATATAATATACGTTTCATTATTTTTTATTCATTAGATAAATTGCTATGCATTACATTCATGCATATTAAATTTTAGAGATCCCATATTCAAATTTAGAATTTAATACGCTATGAGATCGGAATACTGAGCAAGATTCGAAAATTTATCTGAATAATTCATTGAAATAATAATTTTATTACGTGAGATAATTCCAATCTTACGTGCAAGATCAAGAAATGGGAAGAAATTACTTTTTCTTAAAAACAATATTTTAGAACTCTATTTATTTTTTCATCTATATTCCCTAATGTTTATGCGAACTTTTTTTTTCATTTTCCCACAATTTTACATTATTATTATAAGGATATTTTTACAGAAATTCTCCAATTATTTTCATCGAAACAGTATTTCTTTGATTAATTATTTCTAATTCCTTAATTTTTATCATAAAAAGAAGTGATTTCAATATTTAAAACTTAAAAGTTAAATAAGGTTTAAAAGGCCTTACAAATAATAATTATATAATTGTATTAGGTGGTTTGTGCGAAAAAAGAAAAATAATTGTAGGATGTAATTATTTTTTTGATGTATATACCTACAACATTGTTTTTTTAATTAATTTCACATAAAATATTATCAATTCAGTATAATGGCCATAACAAAAGATTATTTAAATTTCATTATTTAAACTAATTTATGCGTCAAATACCGGTATTCATTTTTAAGGAAAAAATTAAGCATTTATAACTGTATTTTTACAATATCATTTTGAAGTTAATATTTAGGATTCTTTTTGTTAATTGACTGCACATGTAAATGCTATTAACTGCTTTTTCATATGCTTGTTGACAAATATCATCTATTGTTTGGCATTTTAAATACCATATAGCCAACCATAGTTTCCATAGAAATGATTAATATGAATTAAAAAGTTATCATAATTAAATAAATGACTATTTGTTTAACTTTTAAATTGGTGTTTCCCTACTTTCATTAACATTTTCAATCTGTATTAACTTTTACAAATCCTATGCTAGGTAGTTTAGTTAGAATGCTTGGTAGTTTAGAAAATTCTTAGGAGCTTGTATGTTAATAGTACTGTAATGTTAAAATAGATTAAAGTTTTATAGTTGAAAACGCTATTATCAACAATAATTTGTTTATTTTTGTGATAAATTTTTAATATTCCATTCAGAACAAATGAATTTTAATTTTTAAATAATTTTTAGGTCTTTTTTTCATTTATAATACTATTTTTGGTATGAATTATTTATAAATTAATTATTATTTGTCCCTTTAAATACATATATTAAACCGCGAATTTCTTCCCAGTTTTTCAAAGGATTCGATAGGAATTTTATCATTTTTTTAAAATTTAAACTCTAATAATATGACACAAATATTTCATTGTATATTCGATTACATGAACATTTGTTTACATACATTTTTTCTTCTTCCAGGGTTAAAACCGAAGGCTTATTATAATATCAGCAATGAAGAGATCTTCTGAAGGAACTCAAAATTATCCAATGTGAAAATTTGTTAAAATTTTATTCTTACACTTGAATTTATAAAATATAAAAAACATTCAAACCAGAAAATATACAATTGACCTTATTTAACCTCATATTTCACCTGTAACTCCTAAAAATCATTCTATATTAAATTTATCTCTTAGCTAGAATGTAAGAAAATTTTCACATTCGAAGGTAAAAACAATCGTTAAGAAATACTTTTAAGTACAAAAATAAAAGAATCTTTATTAAAAGTTTTTTTTTTCTTTTCTATAACCTTACTTTGAATAGATTTGCAACCATGGTAACTTTATTTGATGCATCAGAACTTGTCAAACTAGAATATGATAATGAAAGCATTCTAAATTTAACAAATGGGACAGAAGAAGATTTGGATTTTCTGGAATTCAAAAGCGAATCCAGAATCGAGGCTATTATCTACTGCCTCCTTTTTCTGCTAGCTGCAGGAGGTAATGTACCAGTTCTAATAAGTTTGATAAAAAATCGTCGAAGGAAATCTCGAATTCAAAACATGATTTTACATTTGGCGATTGCTGACTGCATCGTCACATTTGTAATGATACCTCTGGAAATAGCGTGGAGAATAACGGTCCAGTGGATTGCAGGTGACATTGCTTGTAGGATAATGCTCTTTCTTAGAGCATTTGGTCCCTATTTATCATCTATGATTTTAGTTTGTATCAGTTTGGATAGGTATACTGCAATTGTTTATCCTCTTCGTGTTAACGACGCCCAACGTCGAGCAAAAGTTATGGTAACCTGTGCATGGATTGCTAGCATTGTCTGCAGTGCACCTCAGGTAATTAATTTTTACTAAACTTTAATCCGATGTTTCAAAGTATATATATATATATATATATATATATATATATATATATATATATATATATATATATATATATATATATATATATATATATATATATATATATATATATATATATATATATATATATATATATATATAATTTTCGTTAGTATAATGTTTGTATTAAAATTTGTTTGTTCGTGTTAAATATTTAAACCATTATATTGAAAATACTTACGTACATATTGATGTACACACTGAATACGTGCACATTAGATGGTTGAGGATATGTAACCAAAATATAAAATATACTTTCTTTAATTGTGGATCATTCCTTAACTAATATGAAATTAATCAATAAATTATAACATTTGGAAGAAATAAACAAAATTACAAACATTGTTAAAATTAAAAATTTGAAATAATAAATCATACTATTTGGAAGAATTAAAAAATTACAAGCAATATAAAAAATAAAAATTTGAAATCTTAAAAGTGGAAATATACTAATAAAAAATGGTAATTTTCGTGTTTAAATTTATTGATATAAAATTAAAATATTTCCAATATTTATTTGAATTATTTGTCTGAATCAAATAATTTGTGAAAATAAGACAAAGTTTTAAGAAAAAATTAATGTTCAACTGACTTCTATTTCTTCTGGGGTGTCTTATTAGGTTCATTCATTATTTTTCTCATTTTAAAGACATATTATATTTATAATAAAAATATTTATGCATTTTAAAACATGCATCATATTTATTTTAGTTAGTAAAAAGTTTAGTTTTAATAGCTGCCGCAATTACATTACATTTTCATGTTCGCAGTTTGAGTTTTGAACTGTTTAGAATGTTCTGGAACTTTGAATCTGTCATATTCTTGAATTTTGAGCAAAGGCAAGAGCTGGCTGGTGCATGTGGATTTCTGTAATCTACAAAATGTCCTATTGCATTCAAATTTTCAAGAAGAAAGCGTCCCAAATTGTTAAGTCTCTAAGAACAAATTCCAAATATAGTTATAAATGACATATCAGAATCATCCGCAAAATTTTATGAGGTATACTAACTGACATTTCTCAAACTCGAGATATTCGCCTCACACTGCACATTCTCAAAGCATTATAAGCACTTCTTGAAATTCCATAGCCGCAACATCCACTGATGTCAAAAACGTTTCTTTCCACTTTCTGACAGATATCACATCGATGAACTCCAATTTATTAATCATAATCTTCAGAATAAATACAGTTACCAAATCAATACCGCTTCTCTTACCCTATAACTTTCAGAACTTTTCTAATACATTTACCATGCAGTCACTTATTTTTAAAAATAGCTTCCCAAAACTTAAAGAATATACTGTTTCCTGAAATTTAGTGTAATGGGAATACATGTTATCCACCATTTTATCACAAGTGCAATAGGATACGTGAGTCATATCCTTCATTTAATCAAAAAAATGAGTGTATTTTCTCACGTGATTGTTTCTCACCTTATTAAGAGTGAAAATGCTATCTATCTAACAACTTTGAAAAAAAAGATTTTCTTTTACGAAACATTCTTGTTGCTACACGTAAATTTAGATGACATATGCTGCTGACTGATAAATGATTGGTTTTTATATTTTATGGAAATTGCGAATATAATTACAGTTACTGGATACAATATATTCATTATTAAAGTTACACTTTGAAAAGGCTATACAAAGAAACACTATGAAAGCAAAAATTTTCAAATCTGGTAAAAATATGTGAAATGTTTCATAAAAATGATTAAACAATTTCCCATGATTAGGGAACTGGGATACATACAATAGTTTCAAGCAAAATAAAGCATATAATTGTAATGCTGTCAGTCTTTTTTAATACATTTACGAAGCATTTTAAGCACTTATTCTCAAACCAAAGTAGATCTCATTCGTTGCATATAACGAGAAATTTAAATATGTATCGATATATAACATCTAAGGATTTTCTAAAAACGCTTACTTAAGATTGTCACTAACCATTATTTACAAGCACCCATTGATTTTATTTTAATATCATACTTAATTGAAAAGGTTATACCGATACAAAAAGATATAGCCACCAATGATTATAAATAATCATTATATTATTGCAATATCAAGCTTAACTGAAAAAGCTATATACGATGAGTAACAGTATATCATTAAAAATATATCGATACAAAACATCTTTTGATTTTTAAATTATTTGATTTTTTTAATTTTATCATTATACTATAGCTTTGAAATAACCGTTAATTTTATTACAATATCAAACTGTAGATCTTAGAAAGTTTTTCCTTGTCAACAATAACATGAATATTAAAATTTTTATTTGAAGGCTACTAGCAAAAGATTTCTATAAAAATCTAAATTTTATAGCTGTTACAAAAAGTTACCCAGTTTTACAGCAATTAAACTTTTTTTCATACATTCTATTCATCTTCAAATAAGAATTTGAGATTTAGAATATTCTATGCATATCAGAATGAGGAATGATTAAATTATACTAAATTTTTTGCCAATAATGCAAGTAAATTTTCCCGATTTTGCATATAATGGGTACATGTTATAATGTATATTTTTCTATGAAATTTTAGTCCCATCATTTTTACTTTTTCACAATTATCCAAAAAATGAGAGAGAGCATTTGTCAAAAAGATTTAAACTACAAATAACCACAAAAATATTCAAGCTTTTGAAAACAAGAATTAATTAAAATTCTAAGCAAATTTTTCCTTGCCAAACTAAATGCATTAATAATCAAAAGTCTTATTTATTTGCTAAAAATTTAAATATATTAATTTCAAATAACTAGTGTAATCTTTTAAATTTTGAATCTTATTTTTGTAATTATTATTTATAATATTAACAAAATAAGCAAGGTACAAAAATATCTGCAAAATTCATTTGCAAATATACTTTGAAATAGGTAAATTCAAGAATTTAGAAGAAAAATTTAATTGATATACTATTTACATATTTAACTGGCTTTCTTAAATTTTCTTTTATATATATATGTGTGTGTGTGTGTGTGTGTGTGTGTGTGTGTGTGTGTGTGTGTGTGTGTGTGTGTGTGTGTGTGTGTGTGTGTGTGTGTGTGTGTGTGTGTGTGTGTGTGTGTGTGTGTGTGTGTGTGTGTGTGTGTGTGTGTGTGTGTGTGTGTGTGTGTGTGTGTGTGTGTGTGTGTGTGTGTGTGTGTGTGTGTGTGTGTGTGTGTGTGTGTGTGTGTGTGTGTGTGTGTGTGTGTGTGTGTGTGTGTAACAGATCTATATTAACTCTACTGACAAGAGATGGCGTTACCGTCCAATAGAGATTAACTTACACAATATTCAATATCCAATAAGAAATTAGAAACAGATAGTATAGAAGAGAGATGTGTAGAATGGTAGAGGCGAACCATCCGTTTCATAAATAAATAATTTTGTATATTATGTGTACCGTACTGATAATATGTAACCTTGTTTATTATTTATAAGTAATTTTTTAACTGTTTTATTCATGTGCAATGTCGTAATAAATGTTTTGTTCTGTAATATTCTAATTTCCATTTTATCTTACGTCTCTTCATATATATATATATATATATGTATATATATATATATATATATATATATATATATATATATATATATATATATATATATATATATATATATATATATATATATATATATATATAATGTTATAACAATTTCCATTTATTTTTGTCATTTTCATTTGTATGGAATGACTATTCATTGAATCCATTTTTACCTCGCAGTATTGTGCCCTTTTTATTTTCTCTCGAAGAAGATTCTCTTTTTGTTTTCGAGACGAAAAGAAATATATTGCTGTTTTATTTTACAAAAATGTAGTAAAATTCATTTCTACTAATCTTCAGTTTGACAATATAAGAGCATAAGAATTTTTTTTTTCATTTTATCTTCCTTCATGTTTTTCTTTTTATTCTCCTAACTTTTTTTATTTATTATTTATTCTTTCATATTTATATTCAATAATTTTACATTTGTAAAAAATTCTTTGCAGAAAAATATATTTTTTAATAGTACGAGAAAGCAATAATTATAAATCTTGATAGTTAATTTCGTTTATTTTTTTATACTTTTCATTTCTTAAATTAAATACATTAAAAAATCATTCCAGCTCATAATTATGACTTTAGCAGGTAAATATTTTTTTAATTTTTTTTAAAGTGCTTTCGTTGGAAAGAGTTTATAGTTAAAAAGCTGATTAGCAGGGGTCTTGCATTTTCTTCTGCATTTTATTTATGCAAATGAAAGAACCTTAAATTATTGCATAGTTGCTAAAACTATGGATTGAGTAAATTTATGCAAGCATTTCGGGTACTATGCAAGTATATCATGCAAGAAATTTTGGAATTATTCTTTTGAATTAGGATTCTTTAAAAGACAAACCAAGGTGTAAAGTTTGCTTTAATTTCTAACTGCTTGGTTTTATCATTACAAAAAACTACAAAAACTGTTTTCTGGTGTATTAATTGATAATTTAGTAACATATTTACTTTTTAAAAATTCAAGAACAGTTTTGTTAATCTCCATTTGACAGATTTCATCATACATTTCATTTTTCTTACAATTTTCTTTATTAATTTTCCAAATTAAATAAATATAGCAAAAGTTAAAAAAAACTTAAATAAATATAAAGTAATAGCTGTAATACATTTGTTTTTTAAGTAGTTCTTGCTTTGGTACATTTTAATACACCCAGACTTTAGTAGATGCTTCTATCCTAATATTTTCTTTAGTCAATGTTCAAGAAAACAAATAATACTTTACTTAGTTTACATAGTATATATTTTTAAATATTTTTCATGTTTGGTAAAATTTAGAAACAAAATTTGAAAAAAATATTTCCTAATCTCATGTTTACATCGTTAAAAGGAATCTGAAAGTGACGATTTACTTTCTTAAAATCTTTTCCGACGCGACACCTTTAAGGATAAAACAACATTTCTAACAGCAAAGAAAGCAATTTGAAAAACATATTATAAAAAAAAATTTCTCAGATATTCACATAAAAATAAAATGTAAAGTCACATTTAAGAAGACAGAAGGCTGTCAGCTTATAAGTATTCTTCATAAAATATATATATATATCCAAAGAAGTAGTGCTTCGATAAGATGCATTGGACTTTGAAGCACAAATAAATTCTTTTGTAAACAAACACATTTCAAGATTTTCAAGAAATTTAAAGTGTGTTAAGTTACAAGTCAAAATATTTCTAGGTGAAAAAACCTTATTTGTGACTTACAGAAAATTTTGATTCTTCTTAAATTCAATTCGCTTTGAAATACTACATTAAATATTTTTCAGTATATATTGTTTAATAGTTACAAAGGAATTTCGGACAAGCAATTTAAAATTTACTTTTTTTATAGATTTCTTATATTTCTATATACTTAAATGACAAAAATTTAGAATATATTTTTGATTTGGTACAGAGTATGTAGAATTGAAATATCTTATGTTTTTATTTAATTTATTTATTGAGTTTAGGAATTAATTTAAATAGTAATCAACTCTAAATAGTGTTTACAATTAATTATTCTGTAAAAATTTCTTAAAATTTAAAAATATAAGATTCTATTTTTTTAATTCATAAAATGAAAAATGGGATCACAAATAATAAGTAACTGATTCCCCTTATTTGAGATATAATTAAAAGAAATCGAAACTATAATACCTTACAATAATAAGTTCTTATAATAATAATTACTTAGATTGTTCAGACATTTATTTATTTCAATTTATTTTCCAATCCTATAAGAAATCAAATCCATCTTTATTAGAAATTTAAAATAATTATCAAAAAATTATGGAAGAAAAGTTTAATATGAAAAAAAACAATAAAAGTCTTGGCTTTAAGCGATCCTATGCAGCCATGAATGTTTATGGATTACTTCCGTTTTTACAAAGCACACAATATCCACACAGCCATTAGAAATTTATATCTTTTGATAAAATTAATTATCTATTTGGTTAAGCATTTCTGTCTGATAAATTTGTTTGGTTCATATTTTGCCTTTACTGCTAAATTGCTGTAACTCAAGCGTTAGCCATCATTCTTATAGATATCGTTTATTCGTTTATGAAGTTTCTGACAGATAATCCTGGATTCAAACATCATCAGGACAATTAGAAATCAATTTAGATGTTAAAATTACTTTGCATTCGACTTTTTATTTTCTTCATTTCATTTTTCATTACCATAGTATTCATGAAGAAGGGATATTAAAGCTGATTTTAATGCATTAGAATCAATCAATTTAATAATTCAAAAAATAGGTAATAATATGTTAATATCATTATTTTTTTAAATATTTTCATGCACATCTATCTTTTTTTTATTCACTTAGTTTTACCCTCCCCTTTTAAGATCACATGATAGGGAATCGAAAACTTCTTTGGGTTTTTGAACTGTAAAATCTTATATTAAATAAAAAAATAGAAAATATTTATGTATTCCCAATATTTTTAAGTTATATCCCTCATAAAATTTGAAGTTAAATACTGTACTCGCCCTTAGTATACAATTCAGATTTTATATGACTCATCATATTTTAAGATATAATTATATAATTTCTATGTTTATTCATCATTTTTAAAAACATTTCATTTATATATAATTATATTTTGCTAAATAACACGTTTTAGTACTTAAATATTGTAATATCGAATGTGTAAAACCAATCATATGAATAGAGGTGAAAGAAAATATATTTTGTTATTTAATTGTCAATCTTAATGTATATATATATATATATATATATATATATATATATATATATATATATATATATATATATATATATATATATATATATATATATATATATATATATATATATATATATATATATATATATATATATATATATATATATATGTTGATTAAACAAAAATGTTTCAAAAGCTTAAAGCTCTATTTTTTGCTTTTCTAATAAGGACTTAAAGTTAATTGTATCTTAGCAATAAATCATAATATTTATAATGAACTTGTTTTGTTGTTATTAAAAACACTTGTCTAGTGTTGTTATACTCCTACAAAACAATGCTCATTTACAATCTGCAAGTCATTCATAGAATATATTGTAACTTCGAAACCTTGAGACTAATGATCTATTTATGATAGATTTTCCCCTGTTCCTACATTTATGATACAACTGGAGATAACATACTAGAAAAATTTACATTTATTTTATCATGAATCAAAGTTTGAGATCTGAAATGCCCCCTTAGATCACGTTGAATTTTATATAGAATTATCATAGAACTTGATTTTACAAAAGTGATGGTACAGTAAGTGATAGTACAGTAAAGTTAAAATAGTTTTCTTTGGTTAAGACTTGTAATTTTATATTGCTTCAATAATGTTACTATAAATTTATTGGTATCTTTTGTTCAAATACCACCAAAATTTCTGATTTTACTATAGTTATTTCAAGCTACTTTTACGACCTTGAAATTTAAATGATCATACTATACAATTATGAATTTAAAATTTTATAATCACAAATTTAGAAAAATGTTCAACCGAGAAACATACATTTTTCATATATATATATATATATATATATATATATATATATATATATATATATATATATATATATATATATATTAATATACGTCATGGTAAAATACATCACGATTCCTTTTTAAAATGCTATTTAGTTGAGTAGAATAAAAATAATAAAAATCTTAATAGTTTAAATAAAGGGGCCATTTACATAACGCCTTAAAGAAAAATCAGTAATTCCTTCTTAATTACAAATTTTATGATTAACTTTTTACTCAACAATAAATTTAATATGTTATGTTAAAAAATAATCAGCCATAATGTTAATAATAATGATGAGAAAAAAATTGCAAAATAGATTTAAAGAAGAAATCGTAATCTCTTTCAAATTACTTTATAATAAGTAATCTTTTAATAAATAATTTTATAATTTTTAAATATTTATAATAATAATAAATAATTTTTAAAATAAATTCAAACAATTTCTTATAAAATTTATTGAAAATCTAAACTTTTAAATATACTTTACTTTATAATTTTTTCATGATTAGTATTTAGTATTGGTTATTAATTTTTTTTACCGTAAATGATTTTTTTTCAAAAAATAATCAAATTACATAAATGATTTTATTGATGTTTTAACTGCATTTCTTAAGCAATTATTAAATATTCTTTATAATTCTTTTTAAATGAAAGGCAAATATTTTTTGTCTCAAAATTAAATTTTATAAAAAAGAAATCTTGTAAGAACTTTTTAAATCTTATTACAATGTTGCTGTTAGTTTATATTTTGTACACCATTTTACTTTTGTTAATAAGGATATTTAATAAATATTTACATTTTTGGATATTTATTTCATAGAAATTTAAAAACATAATCAAACTATAGTAAAATAATTTGATATTAATTGAAAAGCAGTTTATGAAGACTAATTAATGATTCACTGTAATGAAGAATATGAATGTAAATAGCATAAATATCAAATGCTGCTCTGTATTTGATTTCTCATAATTTTTATTATATTATGTAACAAATGTTGATTCATTAATGCAATTTTCAATCCTCCCTCATTCCAATAATGAAATAAATTGACAATATAAACCATAATTTTTCAATATCTCTATTAATTCCTATCATATTTCCCACACACAATTAAATATATATTTTATTTATATTATTAAATCTGTTTATATCTCTATCTCTTATAAAGTTTAAAAAATTGAAATAACGCATCCTATGCATTTCAGTTTAAAGCTTCATGTCTTAAATATTTAAAATTTCAAAGAAATTTATTGTTAAAATTTTTGAAATATTTAACAGAACATTAATTGTTTTTAAAATATGTAACACTGTTTAAACTGTAATTATTTCATCAAATAAATAACCTCAGTTATCGTCACAGCTTCATAAATTTAAGGCAGTTATCATGTTGTTAAATATGTAAAAAAATTTATAATAATTAACTTGCTAAACAAAGTTTATTGAACTTTCATCGTTCGTAATGTAACCAACAGATTTATTAAAAGGATAACTATCTTAATGTCGCTGTAATTATTACGTATGGCATAGTGGCATAGGAAAGTCTAAAGTCTATAATACATATATATATATATATATATATATATATATATATATATATATATATATATATATATATATATATATATATATATATATATATATATATATATATATATATATATATATATATATATATATATATATATGATATATATATATATATATATATAAATTGTTGTTTCTAAAATTTAAATAAGAGTAAATTTACCTTTATAATTATTTTCGTTTAAGTCTTATAAATTTAGATGTATTTTTTAAATTTCTTAATTATATTAAATAAAATTTCAACTGTAAATTATTAAGAGAAACATGTGGAAAGGGAGAGTGTACATTTTCTTGTGTACATTTCCTTTGAATATAAAATTTATTATTATACTACAGTTTTTTTTTTTCAAAAACAATTTGCTAAATTTTAAGTATAAAAGTAATTTATTCTTTTTTAAGTTAATATTTCCTATGGTATTGTATCCTATGGTATTAAAAACAGTCACGTAAGAACTTCAAATGCTAGAATGGTCACCGTTTTCTACACTGAATTTCAACTTCTTTAATTTTATAAATTACCTATTAAATTATTCTGCCTTAAAATCTACAGAATATTAGTTAGAGATATTTACTATAAATAAAAATTGTATTATAATTACAATAGTTAATTTTCAAACTTTAGTTTAATCCAAACGTAATTATTTTATTATTTAAATTAATTAATTTTACAATGTGCTATATTTTATACTATTTAAAATTTATAAATTTATTTTTTTCATTTTTCTCATGTCAATCAGTAGTTAGCATGCATATGGTTTCGCGAAAACAAAATTACGTCTTCTAAATTTTTCCAGTCATAATAAATTAATTGCCTGTTGCATAAAGAATTAAAAAACCCAAAGAACAGAGCATATTGTGTATTAATTTTAATTTTACATAGAGGGTTTTTGTATTTTCAATTTAGAAAAATTTAATTTTTACGTAAAGAAATATATAACCCCTGAAACTAGAATGAGCATAAGATGATAATCAAAATAAACATGTATTTTTCTTTATGTATTTTTATTTAGATTAATAATATTTTTAAATACTCTTTGAGTAAATATTATTTATATTACTTTAACTTAAATAAAATGTTATTGACATAAAGGAATATGATATGCAACAGTCATGCAACTCTCAATTTAAAATCGTATAACGTGTGACATGGATTATCCAATTCTTCAAATAAAAAGTGTAAAGAACATCTTAAATACAACACAAATTAATGAACAGAAGGAAACCATTTTAACTCTGTCATTTTATTTTACAACAAGATTATCAAATATTGATGTAAAAAACTGTTTCGATGGGTTTTCCTTAAAATTTTGGAGAATAATAACATTTTCAGTGAGAACAATAAGCATTTTATCATGTATAACTCAAAGAATCTAACTGAAAATATATTACTCACACCACCAATGATAATTTACCAAAACACGTTTACAATCCTTAACCACCAACAGACTCTTTGGAAGATAGGAAAATAATCAATCTGTATTCCAAAACATTTTTAGCAAAATAGAATATTATATTTAGAACAATACTATAGTAAAAATAATTAGGTAACATGAGAAAATGATAGTAACGTATGCCATTTTTATTGAACTTTATTTCCCAGCTACTGGAAAAAAGCTCTGATTTTTCCTACTTAATATTACATAACAGGACATGGATTATTTACCTAACAAGATCAATTGTCCTAAGAGTTACAGGCCCATCTCACTAACATAATTTCAATAAACGTTACGGAGGAACTTATATTGGAGAGGCTTATCTTCATTCTAACGACACATTTCTGAAAGTACAATATAGTTTTAGTACAATACATTCAGATAAGGACATCCAGGCCGCACATATTCTTTGAATTAAGTATTATATTGTATACATAGATTGAGATTCAGAATCTTAAGCAATCGCACCGTACAATTACTGTTTTTTTTTTTTTTTTTTTTTTTTTTTATACTTTATTAAAGTCTTTTACAGATTTTAGATAAATAAATCAAACTTTTCAACAAATTTGGTTAATTTAGATTTTATACATCTTTGATATAGAAGGCAAAGCCTTTCTTAAAAACATGACTTCATGAAAGATAGAAATATTAATGTATGATTAAGGGACTCATTACTTAAAACTATTAAATTGCGTTAGGTTATTCCATAAGTCTGTCTTGAGTCCTCACTTTTTTTCTTTATTTATTGCGGGCATTGAGAAGATTGTCTCCAGAAGATGTGAGGTTGGACCTTTCGCAAATGATACTGTCTTATAGAAATCCAACTATTTGATATTGGTCAAATTGTCTTTGTGGTAAATTACACCCTCCCTAAATTCTTGAGTTTTGCGGAAAATCATGAACTGAATTTTAAAATAACAAAATCAATAACTCTCTTTTTCTATCCTGTTATTATATAATTATTAGCCCAAAATCATAATAGAGGCCAAACCCCTCCATAAGAGAAACATTTCAGTTTTGATTATTAGTATTAAAATGTTTCTCACTGATCAAACACATTACTAGATTACTTCGGAATATGATTTTCAAACTTACTTTGTGCATCACCCACTAACATAGAAAAACTAGAAAAAAAGCAATTAAGTGCTGATTGTATTCTTACAGGCATGAGACATTGCTGCCCCACGGATCTAGTGTTATGATATATCCAAACATTAATACCAAGAAGAAACACGTTATTTGTGACGTATTATAACAAACTTTACAGATTTGGTGCTCAAAATCGTATTAATATTTTACCTCAGTAATTGTACTCAGTGACAGAGATTAAAAAGCGACATTCCTTATTTTCGAATTCATTTAATGGACTTTTTAAATCAAAATGCCAAGAGATACTTTTTGAGAGCAATACTTAAATCCATAGAGGGCTTGACTTGCATACATTTCCAACCTAAACTCAGGACTTGCCTGAATATCTACATCAGTTTACTTTAGAGGTCATTACCAAATCCTAGCAACTTATATGCAGATTCATATTGATGGCAATGAAAACGACAACAGCTATTGTCTTAACGAACTCTTCATCAGGGATTAAGATTCTTCTTCTTAGATTTAAGAAGAAGAATCCAAGTTCGACTCTGTTTTTAGATTTGAATTAGAATTTGTTTTTAGATGAATTAGATTTGCATTAAAGATTTGAGTTAGAAAAGTTGCAGAAAAAGAATAGAAAGAAGAAAATATTTGAATGAATTAATTTGAGATTGAAATTAGAAAAAATATTCAAAAGAAAAACTAGATTTGAATTAGAATTGAAAAAATAAAAATAAAAAAGAAATAGAAAAATTTTAGAATTGAAAAAAAGAATAAAATAGAAGAAAAAATTGAAGAAATGCAAATTTGAATTATTAGCTATACATGTAGCATTCAATGCTACTGAATCTGTAACACCAACCGTAAATCTCTGGATCCTATATGATGGTTGAAGAACCATCCACCACATTGTAATTAAAATAAAGCTGACAGCAAAGCAACTTTACTCACTACTTAACATTCATAAATAATTTTCTCAACAGCAAAAAATTTACTTTCTTTGGATTCTTTCTCATATGGGCATCTATGGCAAATTCAATCCTTTGGCCAATAAAGGCACTTCTGATTTGTCAACTTCTAATCACTCTTTAATTTTTCTGCTATTTGCTCTAAGAAAAAATCTTAAATCAAAAGCTGTGGAAATCCCTTGAAATTACCACTTTATAAGAAACAGATAGCAGATAGTTCCTTACTGTCAATGACGGTAGAGTCAGTTAGTCCACCATTAGCAAGCTCGCAAGTGGACACATCAAGTGCTCTCTTTTAATAAGGGGCAAAAGATCTATGTAAAGTGCATCAACGTAACACCTCTTCCAATCACATATTCAGTGTGCAGGTTTAAATAGAATTGATCTGTTGAACAGGTCTCTTCTTCGTTATGGTTATTTTCTTTCCGGTTAAAAATTATATTAAATTAACATTTAAATTAAACATAACTACTTCTCTATTTGCTTTTAAGGAAAGGATATTTGTATTTTAAATGTAAAAAGCAATTTTTTTAAAAGTATAATTTACTTAAACAATAAAAAATGTGGTAAATTATTAAGCTCTTACATTTTTAAAAAATGAAGTGTAAATACTTTTTGAATTATATTTATTAATAGTAAACAATTTTTCTATAACAAATAATTTCCTTCTTATATGAATATTTTAAGGTGTAAAATTGTGTTATTGAATTCTCATTAACATCATTTCTTTAATGAATAATTTTCATTTGAAGATTTTGCTTTGTAGAATGCAGAATATAAAATGCAATTCAAAGCTCATTTTAAGCATCACAGTTCTTAGACAAATTAATTTAGAGTAAAGTTTCAATTTACGAAGAAATGAATTACGGTAATACGAAATTACACCTTCTTAGCTTTCTGTTTGATTTCAGGTGACATTCCATAAAACACAACTTCATTTCTAATGAGAAAGGGAGAAATCTTTCATCATTATTCTAAACTCACTTTTAAATTGATTTCTCGGGAATCATTTAAAATTTTGAATAGAGAATTTTATTTCCATGTTAACTGATATTAAGGAATTTGTATTTTAAAGTAATAATGTTTTTAAATCTTTAGTATCTGGTATGGGAGGTCTTTCTGTAATATTTGTGGAAAGTATGCATTAAAAAAGTTAATCAAAACAGTTTTCATCAGAAAGAAAACTTTTTTAAAATAGGAATGTCGTATACACAAACGAATGGATAAATGAAATTGGTAGAGACATATGGTCAAACTTTTATTGTCATTAATAATTGGTTATTCGTACAAATATTCTTCTCGTTTATAATCACATGATAAATAATAAAGCAATACTAAATAATTTTAACTAACTTTAAAACTATCTAATTTTAAAGTAACATCAGCAAATGATAATTTACTAAATGTTAAATTAAAAGGCTTATTTCATTTTATTAAAAGTATAGCAGCTACTTTAAAAATTATTTCAATATGAACTGTTACCTTTTATTGAAATATATATCCATAAAAGAAAAGCTGGAAATGCATTTCTTTTACAAAATTAAATTTGCTTTTCAAATCATTGTAAGTAATAGAGTAATACAAAAAGTGCTTATAATAAAGCAATTCCTTATCATAATAATAATTTGGAAAAGATGACTCATGTCAAGCTTATTGATAGAAAACAAACTATGATCACACAAAATATCATTACAAATAGTTATTCTAAAAATTCCATTGTCTAAACTCATCGCATTTTGTTACAATACAATATTAAATGATAAAGTGTAGGAAAGAATGCTCTTAAAATAGCTTCGTTTTTGGCTGAATTCCGAGTCCCATGATATAAAGATTTATTTTATATCATGAAACTATAGCTCAAAATAATGTGGAAATAGTGACATTTCTCCTTTTCTCTATATATATTCATTTGATTTATCTTGAATATTTATTCAAATCATTGAAGTATAATAGATATGAGTATTCATTAGTTTAACAAGAAACATTTAATTTGTATTTTTTTCTGTAGATTTTTCACCATAGTTATTTTCTATTATTTCCAACAAAAATGTTCTTTTCGGAAAGTATTTAAAAATACCATTATGTTTTTATTTCCTCTGAATACGTACAATGGCAGTCAAAAGTTATTTTTCAATATACTTCACTTTCGACATGTAATAAAACATGATATACATGTTGTTTAAATTTTTACATTTTATAGAAATTAAATTGTAAAAATTTATAATTTGAATGAAGACATTTTAAAATAACATGATATATTCCATCTATTTTTGAAACGTATGTTATTTTATCTGTATACTATTATGCTATTTTTGAAGCTTATGATATACATAAGCTTCAAAAATAGCATAATAGTATACACAGATAAAATAACATACGTTTCAAAAATAGATGGAATATATCATGTTATTTTAAAATGTCTTCATTCAAATTACAAATTTTTACAATTTAATTTCTATAAAATGTAAAAATTTAAACAACATTTTTTCTTCCACATTTAAATCTTCCTCAAATAAAGTTATGTCTTTTCCGAATTTTTCTTTCCATTCAATCTATTATTCGATTAAAGTATTGTAATAACAAATTTAACTTCTGTAAGAAATATATTCGTATGATTGTTGTGAGAGTTCTAGTTTTTTCTATATTTCTAGTTTTCCACACATTGTAAGATTTCTAGTTTTGTGGAAGTAACCTATGCTTGGCATGAGGTGACATGGAAAAAAAGAATCAAATATGTTTTAACATTACTTTCTAATATAATAGACTGGATTTGATCACGATTTAACAAACTATTATTGAATATGAAAGTGCTTAATTTATATTTTTTTATTAAAAAGAAAACTGTTAATTAAACAGTTCAATGCACTAAAAGTAAGATAATATAAGAGAAATATTTCCAACTTGTCCTAAATTCCACAATATTAAATACTTGTGAAGGGATATAGTTATTTGTTTCGATTTACTTCATGGTGTAAAATTGAATTAAGAGCTTGTCAAATTTTGTAATTCATTCTAAGTCTCAATGATGAGAATCTTAGTAAGTGTTTGAGTAGGGAGAATATTAAAATAGGACGAAAATAACGATGTGATTGTGAGGGAAAATAGCAGTCTTTGTAATCTTCAATTTTATATATTCTGATTAACTTAAATAACATTAGTGAATTAAATTAATAATGGTGGTTAGTATCTCAGCCTTAAACTTGAAATAAAGGAGCATTTACGAGCAGTTTCTATTTGAAATATTGATTATAAATTAAAACTTTTCAATCATGAAAGGAATTTGTAACTAGTGAAAAGTTTTCATTAATATGGAAAAACTAAAATTTTAAGTTTTCTCTTACGGGATTATAATTTCATCAACGATAGTTTTAAAGTTATGTTTGCTATTAAGAATTATGCAGAAAATGAGGTGAACATGTAGGGCATACTATAATATTTTTACCGTTTTATAAATATAGCTTAGGTCTATTTTCTTGACTTTTCTAACTTTACAATAATAACTAGGGTTGTTTCATTATGTTGGAAGCATTCCATTTCTATACAATAACTCTCAAGTATTTAAGATCGTATTTTAGAGTTTATCATTGAGTTTGTCGATTTTAATAATATTCATAATATTATGATCGAAAAAAATGTGTTATAAGGCTAATATTTAGCATGTCATTATAACCACATAATGTATTATGATGGAAGCTGCATAAAAATGAGGCATCCTTACTTTGATTGATTTTAAGGCTGAATAATAGCAAAATAGGAACGTTGTACTTATTCAGTATGTAAGGCGATATTTTTATTAAGTATACAAAAATTCCACCAATATAATTTTTAATCGAACCTCACTAAACCATTCCATTCAATATTTGACGCATTTCAAGAAAGGTACTCACACACACAAAACAGGTAATTATTTATTACATATCCGTAACTAAACTAATTACTCTCATAATTGTTGTGCTGCTTTGGTTTCATTTAAATTCAAATATTTCTATCCAGACGATATTATAAAAACTTTGTCCCTAAATGTTAATTAATTATGTTTTAAGAAATGTTTTTAAGAAAATTAACTTTAAGTTGATTTATAATTCGCTGAAATTTTCACCACAAGATTCACATTTTAAATTATAGTTTAGATTCCAATTTTAATTATTTTTTAAAAAATAATGAAATAAAAAATAATATTATTATTCAAGATTTTACATACATTAAATGCCCCAAAATTTGGTTTTAATTATTATTATAAAACTTGCAAGCTTGGTAAACAGCTCAACATCAAAGGATTTCTCTACAAGGAAAACATAAAAGACCTTTTTCCTTAGAGTAATTTCTCTGCTATTATAATCATCAGTATTAATTATACATAAGAGTTTTCCTTAAATTTTAATTGAACAACGGTTTTTTATATTTATTCATACTATATTTATGTGTTGTTGAAATTAGTGATTAAAAATTATTTTGCCATTAAATAACTACATTCTGACAAAATAATTCACAGTGTTATTCATTTTTGATTCTGCTCATTCAGTCTGAAAGAATAAAAGGGAAAATATTGCCAAAAAATTAAAAAGATAAATGTTTTCCTGAAAACTTTTTCATCAATGTTAACCATCACGATATATTTCATATAGGAATCTCTTCATGGCAAAAATTATATTTAATATACAATATAAAAATCATGATTACTTTTGAATTACGACTGCATAAGATTTTTTATTAAATGAACAACATTTGAACTAGTTGCTATCATTGAATTTAACAATTTATTTAAGTAGTTTTATTCTTAAGTATAATATAATATAATATAGATTCGTTTGCTAAAATAAGTTATTTTTTAAATGTATTACATTTTTTTACGTTTTTTTCAGTCAGTGATATTTCATGTTGAAGCTCATCCAATTCAAAAAAATTTTGAGCAGTGCGTGAGTTTCCATTTCTTCCAAGCCAACTATCAAAAAGTGACATACAACATTTTTTGCGTAGCTTGCGTGTATGCTGTGCCCCTATTGGTCATCATCTTCTGCTATTCTAAGATTATGTGGGAAATTCGCAAAAGAACCAAAGCTACAAATAGTTAGTGTATATGTTAAACATATTGATGGTGTTGTGGTTTTACTTGCATGTGTATGTATTCTTGTACTTAATTTTGAAATGTTAACATCCCTAAATGTCAATCGAGTTGTGTGAATTAAATGTTGAATGTTTTCCTAAATTTTTATCCCTTTGTTTGTGTGAATTGTATTTAATATATTTTTTATTCGCAAACAAAGTAGGCTTATAGTTCTAATTACTTTCCTAATGATTCTTATATTTAATATGACATAGATGCATAGCAGTGCAGGAAAGCCCGGACTGTATCTTAAGATTAACGGGTTAAGAATACTCGCTCATCCCACTTGACTCTTAATTTGGAACCACGGTCAGGTGACGTGGTCTCCTCTCCATATCCACGCCACACCAGCAGAAGAACTTTGGACGTCTCAGATTAACGTAGAAACGTCCCCAACAAACAAATTCAGTAAGTGAGGGAGAATGTGGTCACCCTCCCAATCACTGCCCGCGGAAAATTATTCATCTCTTTGCTGATCTTAGCTGGAAAGCTACTGAACCACTGGATCTCTATGTTTAATAAGAACCATTTTTCCATAAAAATTGCCACAGTTTTACAAACATATTAAGAATACGCACATAAAATCATTATTTTTTTAACACTTGTGTTATATAATTAAAACAAAACAAATTAAAATATAAATGTTTATTTAAATCATCGCTTAAAATAATGTTTAACAAACTATTCCTCAAGTTTTTACTTGCCTTTCTAATCGTAATTGAATTTATAGTTTAGAATATGAAATATAATTTATCATAACTGAATTATAAACCATGCTTAATTTCTCATAAATTTAATTACATATTTAAGATACGACATCGGTTAACGATAATTTTTGCAATTTAAATATATAAAAATATAATTATGTTATACTATGAGAATTTTGTTCCTCAGAACAATTTATAAAATATTTTACATAGTATCAATTAGTGGATTTCTCTTAATTCTTAAAAATTTATTGATAGGAAGATTTTTTTAATTAGTAAAAGAATGGTTTGGTAAAAATAATATGTAAACAAAATCAAATACACAAATCATAAATATACTGAGAAAATTAATATTTATAAAAACATTTTCATTATTTATTTCAACTTGGGCAGATTTTAATTATTTTTAATATGTTTTAATAATTTAATTTGTTTTTGAAATTAATTCCTATAGTAATTCAAATGATTATAAATTAGTAAAATATAATAAAGGATTTTTCAACCTCAAAATAAAGTTCTGATAACAAATGAAATAAATATGTCTAAGGACTTTAATTTTTAATAAAAACGATGTTTCTACTTAAAACATTTTCAAACATTTTAATTGATAATTATTTTTGTAAAATATTGAGAAAAAAATCAAATATAATTATAAGAAGTTTAGATATTCCAAATCTTTTCGTTTATCTACTTCGATATTGATATCACGATACATGCCCACATCTAAAATAAGCTACTTCATTCCTCTGTTTCAATTTTATTAAATGGGTTAAAAAATAACATGCGAGACTATTTTAAGTTTTGCAACTCAAATAAAAATATCATCAGAAAAGAAAAATTTATCAACTAATGAAAAATATTTGTGTAAAAAAACTTAATTCTATGATTATAAGAATGGTCTATTACCGTACAAAACAATCTATTATAAAAATATCTCGGTATTTACAATATTATACTAATTTGCTTTTCAATACATGGAAATTTTTGTTCTAGTTTTATTTTCATAAGACTAGGATAAAGACCTCTATTAAAATTTAAAATAATAAAATACTTTTCATAATTATTGAATAATTTATAACTTTAATAACACTGAATGCTTTTATTTTTATAAAATTTCAATTTTTGCTTAACAATTTCATATTAATTTTGAATTTTTGCATTTTGGAAGTAAGCTTTTTAATAATTAATAATAATAATTCCAGCATGACTGTATATTTATTTATTATTAAATACTGAAACATTTTTGTCTATTTGCAGTATAAATATTTATATACAATATTTTTTCCGCTTATTATTTGAGTATATGTGCATAGGATTAATAAAATAATATAAAAATTTTAAATAATTAAAATTACTAGAGTTTTTTCAATAATAATACAAAATGCTAATAAATTTAAAGAATTTAAATGATAAGAGGGCCAAATTTAATTGTAACACGCAAAAAAATTTATGCATGTATCATTTCAAAAAACTTGTTCATCTTGCATATTTATATTAAATAATAAAAGAATGGAAGCAAAAAAGGAAATTTATAATTTTTATAACTAATAAATTTAAATATTTTCGAGGAATTTTTTTATAAATATAAAGCAATATTCTTACATTTTAATGAAATTTCAACATTACCTAACTTAAGTTTCTTTTTCTCAAACTACGTAAATATTTATCTCTTATGGAGTACTTCGTAAAATTTAAAGTATCTTAATAATATTTTGTTCACATTACTTACATGAATACATTTATATAAAATACTTACAAAGAACAAAGAAAACATGGATAAATAATATTATGGACATAGAAAAACTTTGTTTTACAATATAATGTAAACTAAAACTTTTTTTTTACACTTAAATTCTTCAAATATAATTTAAATGAAGATAGCCAATGAAGCCATGCCTTTCAGAATGTTGATCTGTCCCTTTTAATATTGTATAAAAAACAATTTAAATCGTTTTTCACATTTGGAAATCTTAAAATTAAAAGCTATTAATTGGATATAAATGATTGAAACTCTACTCCTAAAGCAACATTTTATTTCAAAATTTTTTGCATACATCAGTAATTTTTTACTCTAATCTAAATACACAAATATTACCAAGTGTAAAAAAAAATTATCATAATTTTTTATATAAATATTCCTTTTGTGCACTGAAAAAATTTTCTTTATTCTGAATTATTTTAAACTTTTTGTTTAAAAAGGAAATACAAATAAAAAAACAAAAATAAAAAATGTAAATATCGAAATATGTATAAAGTACAATTAATTAAATTTTGAGAGTTGAGACATGATTACAACAGTAATGAATTAATCTATAATAAATTTTATCTTGATTAAAAAGCCAAAAAACGCTTATTTATTTTATTTTTTTAAGAAATTAATGTAAACTTTACAGACAGAACTTTTCCTAATTATGTTGAAGTAACTCTAACTACCTTAGATTGTTTTCAATCCGGTAGAGAAATACGTGTACAATATTCATATGTATTGTTCTTACTCAAGAAATAAAATCCAAAATCTCTGAAAACATTTTAAATGATCACATTTGTATTGTTCTTCTCAGTACAGTAAAATTTTTTTTAATTTCAGAAATATTATAATACAATTCAATATGTATTTCACTGCGTATTTTATTTTCTTATAATGTTCCCCTATTGCTCATTTTACCTCTTCCATATACATACCTTCAAAATATGTCATCCTTGCTTATTAAATTTCCCTGCATGTGGATGTAGTACATGTTGAATTCTTTTTAGTAAATTTAACATTAAAATTGCTTACAAATTTTAAAAATTCGCTCATCACATATTTTCTTTTTTGTGCAGATGAACCACACAAACATGATTCCAATGAGCCTGCTGGGAGATTCCATCTAAGAATGTCCGATAATAGTCATGTTGAAAGAGCAAAAGCGAGAACCCTGAAGATGACAATTATTATCATTATAACTTTTTTCTGTTGTTGGACTCCTTATATAGTCATCGATTTATGGTATTTGTTTGATGAAACATCTGCTGCTGCTTTGGATCCTAGGGTACAAACTTCCTTATTTATGTTTGCTGTGTTCAATTCTTGTGTGAATCCACTTGTTTATGGCAGTTACATTTTCAACTTTACCGAATTTATTAAGCGCTTATGTCCTTTGTGGTCTACTCGCTTAAAGAGACAAACATCAGCTTCAACCAGAGTGACTAACATGCAAAATAATAGCTATCATGGGACACCCAGAAACCTCTATCGTGTTCATGCAAAACCACAAGAAAATATAGAAATGCAGAATTTCCAGAGTCCATCTACAATTGAACACACGTTTGAAATGGATCGTGCCATGAAATGCGGCAATCACTCTAATCATCACCATTCCGATTGTAGCGTGCGCTCACGTAGCTACGATTAATACTGCTATTGAAACATGATGAATTATGAATGCTGTCAAAAATGCATTTCGACTGCTATGATTTAAAATTATAACGAAACCATTTAATGTTATTTAAACTGGAAAATTAATTTATTACAAATATGCAAACAAATATGACTGCTTTTATAAAGCATGATAAGGTATTTATTTTCTCAGAAAGGAATTATTCACATTGAGGTCACATTTATAACAAAAATATCTTATTTTAACTTTTCAGTATGATATAATTCTTAATATGAATGTCTTTAAATAAATATTAATCATTTTAATTAACACATGTTTCCAACTATTGAGAAGAAACATTTGATTAATAATTAAAACAATCCATCACTTTACAATTGAATGAATTAAATGGTTATAAAGATGCTTTCAAAAAGTATCATACCATCATTCTTCAACAACAGTGTGAAATCAAATATATTGATCTAAGTTATTAAAATGCTTATTTTACTGCTATAGCATTTGCAAATGTATTTCAATTTGTACCGCAATTCATCTGCAATTAACATTGAGAGGACAACTTTCATACCATTTTAGTAAAATGCAGGAAATAACACACTCTTTCCTGAAGAAATAGGAACTATCTCATATTAAGTATGATCTGGCTTGTAAAATTTCTCTAATTACACATTCAATAACCAAAAGTTTTGAAGGAACATTTCGACAATATTTTTCATTTAGAAAGAATGATGGTATTTCCTGTATTCTCACTTTGGGATATAAAAGGAAAGAAATCATCTAAGCAAAGATAATAAACTTTTTGACTGTTAAACTGAATTTACTTATTAATTTTGTATTTCAAGGCTTTCCTGCATTCCTGAAGTTATTTTTACTGAAACTTGAAGACTCTGAATCTAAATTTTAGACTCAAGGAATGATTCATATGAGGAAATAGCGTTTGAATATTTGTTTTATAACTTAAGAAATGACTGAAATATAATGCATAGATGTGTTAAATATAATATCTCATATAAATAATGTAAGACTTTGTCACGTTTTCTGACTAATTATGCAGAATTTATTCTTAAAGAACATATCAATGTATCAATATGGTATGGTCCTATTACATCATACATGTAAACTTAATGGCTATACATATCCAGTCATGTAAATATTTTATGTAATTCAGTGTGAAGAAACATAAGTTTATGAAAGAGTATACATAATGATGTATAAAGTAAATTTTTAAAGATATATAGTACATAGATTCAAAAGATGAAAATGCTTGAATGGAAAAACCCTGTGTCCAAATTAGAAATTGAACAATCACTTTTTAAAAAGATTATTAAGTCAAGTATTTTAAACCATTTTATCATTAATTAATAAAAATGTAATTTTATTAATAAATATCAATTAATATATTGTCATGTATAACTTACAAAAAATAAGAGTTTTCATCATTTGAATCATTTTATTGGAATTAATTAAAGCTTAATTCGCAGTTATTTTGTAATTTAAAACATCAGAATAAATATGAATTTTTATAATAAAAGTTATTATCAAGAAAAGTAATTAAACATTCTTTATGCATTGTATTAATATCCTTCATGGTCTCTTTAATTTTAAAACTTTTCTTTCATTACTTATAAAATTCTCCATGAAGAATATTTATCTCATAAGCTGAAAAGCAACCAGCACTTCCCTAACCATAATAATGAAGGAAATAATTGACTCTACGTATATTATGTAGGTTTTACGGCTACCGTTAAGAGCTTTAAATAGAAATAATTAAATATTGTGATAAGATTTATTTTTAATCTAACTCATCATACAAAACATTAATTAATATTTAATATAAAATACAGAATAAATATTAATTTAATCTTTTAATTACTTAATGTTAATAATTTTTGAGAAGTGCTGCAAAGATTTTGAATTTTAATTGTTCCTATAATTCTCCTTTCCATATTTAATAAATACATTTGTGCTGTAACACAAGTACAAATTTTACCACGTATACTGTAAGTTTGCGTAATTGTTTAAGCTGTATATATTCTGATCAAGAATAAAAAATTAAGAAGTTGTAAGATGTAGAAATAAATTTTTCAAAAAATTAAAATGAACTATTATAAAAAAATTAATGTATTTTAATAAGTGAGCTATTATAAAAAATAAGTGTATCTTATTTTTTATGATAGTTCATTTTAATTTTAATAAAATTTAACAATGCTTGTTTTAACAATTTGTTTACAATGTTGTTTAAAATAATGTAAAATGTTAAATTTAATAATGTTATTGAAATGTAAATTAAAGGTAAATCAAAATGAACAGATTTTTAAAAATTGTATAAAATATTTTACTGTACAAAAAATTTATCTAGATTTAGAAATAAAAATGTATACAACGTATTTTTATATTGAAACTTTTGGTTGGTTTAAAATTTAAATTGGTTTAAAATTCAATTTATAAAATCATTATTTATAAAAGTAATAAATATCATTTTCATTAATGAATATCATTCGAAAGAGGTACATACGGTTTTAATGTAATAATTTTTTCGGTGTTTAATAATAATGCAAATATAAAATTATATTAATCATTGATAGAATGAATGTATTTTTTCTACGTAGAATAAAATTCATGAATAATAATATTAATATAATAAAATTTTATTAATTAAGGTTATAAATTATAATTAATAAAATTTTATTATACTAATAAATAAAGACATAACAATAAAGATTTGACATACTTGATTAATTAATAAAGATTTAACATATTTTATTTTAAAATATTTTCGAATAAAAAATAATAGAGAATGATATATTAAAATTGTCTCACATTTTTTGTAAAACATTAAAAATAAAATGAAATGATATTAGAGTGCGATTAAAATTCAAATATACTTCGATACAATTTTGCTATCGCATTTTCTCTAAATAAGTTCTAAGTGAAGCTGATATTTTAACAGGCAATTATCAATAAATTATCACTATGAAAGCAGGAAATGTTAAATATGCTACAAATAAATAATTCTTCTAAGGATATATTAAAAGCATACACATATATATATATATAATTATTCATTTACAGTGAAGCAAAAATGGTAGAAAATTTTATTCTTTAGAAGTTAGTTATGCAGATACTTTTCATGAAAATCAACCTATTTCACCGAATGTGATTCACACGATGCGATAACAGGGAATGATTGATAAAAAAACCCTATAATCAGAGAATAAAATGTTTGAAATAGTAAATTTAAGCATAAATAAAACAGCTAAAAATCAACTGTGAAAAATAATTAATGAGAAATATCCAGAAAATAACAAGTTGATTTTCCTTACTTCCTTACTAGTACTACAGTGTGATTTACAATACATTATGGACATAAAATGTCTTCAGAATCGTTTTTCTTGAAGTTATAATTACAAGTACGAAATTATTGCGAATGTCAAGTATCAAGTAAGTATTTCCAGCTATTTGAAGCTATGTTTAGATTTTGATTGAATTCTTAGACTATTCTAGGCCCTCAATAACTCTTAAGATAAAAGAAAATTATTGTGTTATATTATACACTATGAAGAGAAAATCTAAACTCAAATCATTTTTAAGCTGACTTCATGAGAGATCAATCAATCAAGGAATTAAAAAGAATTTTAAAAGAATTTTTAGTACAGAAACTTCAAGCTTAATTTAATAAAAAATCAGAAATACAAGTAATGCTTTGCAAGCGGTAAAATCTAGATTTTAATGAATGATTGATCTATTCCTTCTGCATCTCAATAATTTAAATTGCCAGTCTATGATACGATACCAATTTATGATATGGTATGTGACCATTATAGAAAAATCTACTCTCAAAGTATTTGTGAATTAAAGCTATTGATTCAGGAGCTATCTCAGATATATTAGATAATATCAGTGATTGGAATATTTAAAAAGTATGGAATTAAATATAGAAACCAAACAGCATTAATTACGGCCCATCGCTTTCCAAAAGGCTTCTTATGCTAATTATTAAGAATTTTTTTCTTTTATTAGTTCCATATATTTTTTGCTGATCAAATTACATTTCTTCATATTCATAAAGAGAATTCGATTCCATACCTCTATGAGATGTTCTTATATTCTTGTCACATTTAGAACTGAGGAAAGATCTAATACTAATTAAATAATTTCTTAAATTAATATCTTCTTATTACTTATATCTGCTGCAAAAAATATCTTATCTCAAGTAGAATTATATTCATTTATCTCTTGAATACAAACAAGAAGCAGATTTAAAATAAATTCATCTCCCATACAATAAAATTTAATAAAAATTTGATCTAAAAATTATGCCATTGTAATAGATAAGTTAAATTGACATGTTGAAATATTGTGATGTATATGGTTATATTAAATATACGAACGAATGCATTATAATGATAAAAATAATGTACACAACCCAATGTATATAACTTAAAAATTATTTAATAATTTAAATATAAGTTAATAATGAAGGTAAGTATAACTTATATAATCAAGTGTATACTTCATCATCGCATAAAATATAATTAAAAAATATGAATGTAATATTATAAAATTTTAATACAATTTTCGTGAAAATGTTTGTTGTTTGTTATATATCATGTGTTTTATGTCAAATGAGAGAGATGATTTTTTTTGAACATTTGATGACTGAAATTTTTAAGTTTGTAACTTTTATAAATTTTTTTTCCAAAAGAGTTTGAAATATGCTGCAATTATAGATTTTAAAAAAACTAATATCTATAATAACAGCATATTTCTTAAAATGTAAATGTTTTGCTAGGAACCAGCTCAACAATTAGGAGTAAAATCTACACTTGGCATAAAATTTTCAAAATATTGAGTTCAAAATATTAGTGTTCGATTCCTTAACTGGAAAGGAACAGGGTAATATGATGATTAAAATATGAATTTGTCTACGAGATATTGGCTAATAGTTTACTATAATACTCTGAAGAATTTAGCAGGTGATTGCACTCTGTTCTGTATTTCACATTTTATTCCTATTTTTCTAACCGTAAAACTAAAATATATTGGCTCAATCAATTTAACTTGTACTGTTGATCACATATTTCCAATAAAATTTATTAATAATCCACTAAATTATCATTGGGGAATATTTCTATTTTTTATTAATTAATATCGTACACAAGCAGTATATAAAATAATTTTGAACGAATATAATTTGTAGAGGATGTTTGCTTTGTTGAAATTTCAATAACTGAGGAAATAACTGTTATATATAACAGTAGAATATTTTTTCTTCAATAAACTGGACTTAATAGTTGATGCTGCTTCCATCTAAACATGTAGTATACAATATGTAACCGTTTGGGGTTGTTAAATACAATATTTCATGTTTAGATATCAGTTTCATGTAATTTTTTCTATGCGTTTCGTATCTATTTTCACGCCACTTGGCAATAACCTAATTTTCTAAACTGATGTTTGATAATAACTTCAAAGCATTCAGATACTTCCTAAAACGGGGTATATTCTTTAGTTCTTGAGGTGATATTACGACTGATTTTCGAATCTGAATCACAGTAAACTTATTTCTAACTCTTTTAATTTACCAAAATATGATCTTTAAAATAGTTCATATCAAATCTTTTGAATTTTTTATTAGCTATAATAAATTACAGAGGAAAATTTAGACAGCTAAATTTGAAATCCTGAATATCATGTGCTATTTTCAGGTAATACATTATAAGTATGCAATTAGATATACATTTATGTGTATTTCGCAGCATTCATGCGTATTTGTGTGTTTATGAATGTCTATAAAACGTCTAAGTAAATATTTTATCCATTAAAAAGGTAAAAAGTAAATATTTTATCCATTAAAAAAATACTTATTATTAAAGTTCAATATGATCTATACACAATATGAAATAACTATGTGCAATTTTTCAAATATTGTAATCTTGTTTTCTTTTTTTTTGTGATAACAATAAAATAGAAAAAGAATGTATTACATGTATAAAGCTATTTTTATAATAATAGTATGTGCATTTTACTTTCTTTTAATTAAAGTTTAGATTATATGATGATGCATTATGGAAAAGCTTGTAATTCTATTTGAAATATGAATTTAAATTTTTTAATTTAGTTTTATTAATTAATAAATATTTAATATTATGTATTATGAAATTTTTTAAAATATTTGGATTTATAATTATTTAGAGAATATAGATGTGAAAAACTAAATTTCAGTTGTATTTGAAAACATGGTGTTAGAGAATTTGATTATGATTGTTTGTAAGAAATTATAAGCAATACAATAATTTCATATTATTTTATGCATAAAGTTTATTAAGATTTTAAGCAAATACAAATAATATATTGTAGACAAAGTATAATTTATAAAATGTGTCGCAAAAGAGTATTTTTACAAGAGAAATATTTATAATTAGTAAATGTACACTACATAATTGAGAAAATGCAACATTTAGAAAGCGTATATGGAAAGTGATAGAAATGAGTAAAAAGAGAAACATAGTAATATTGCTTATTGCAACATAATGAACTTACTAAAAGATTGATTGTACTAGCATAAAAATATTTTGATGTAATTATTTTCTTTCAGAAATTGGTCTATATAAGGGGTACGCGTGTATTGTTGTGTGAGAGATAGGTGACCATTCCATCTAAATCCTCTATCACAGATCATTATCTAAACATTATGATAATTAGTAAGGGATCCGGGGAAGCAAGTTACCAGATAATTATCCAGACATCTTGAACAATATGTCAGCTGAAACGCAATGTGCGATCTGGTATTATCTAACTTACAAATGATATTTGACATTCCCTTCAGAAAGATTAATGTTTATGGATGGAGCCTATTGAGCCATCACATTGTCTATAATGCAGATTAGTGATACTCTACAATCAAAAGCGATGGTGCTCGATGCCAAGTTTCCAATTTGGCATGTGGTATAATGAATTGAACCTTTTATACAAAATCACTTTACAGGACTCATACATGATGACTGTCACTGCTTTAATGAAAGCGTGGTGCATCTGAAAATCTACATCACCTTTTCCAATATCCTCGAGATTTTATCTCTCATTATTACGAAATTAGATGCATGTGCTTACGACTCCATGGCAGTCTTCTTAATGAGCACCATGAGTATGATCCTGAGATACCAATCTGTGTGTGATATTTCTTCTTGATTTGGGAGCAGGAAGAATGTCCTACACCTGCACCAAAACGTCTATGTATGTAGTTCATTAATTCACTAGAATATATCTGTAAATAGTTTGGTCTAAGTTTGTTAATTTCACAATAGCATCAATTTCTATGTCAGAACATCTGATATTTCCTACTTTCAACCATCATTGACTCAATTGCACAATTACTGTATTACAGACGCAAGCATATATGTCCTCTATGAGTCGATGCACAGATCAACCTGCTTTTAGAAGATTATTCTTCTCGAGGACAGCGCAACACAATTATATTGTCACACACACAATTTTACAAATTTCTTCCTATATATATATATATATATATATATATATATATATATATATATATATATATATATATATATATATATATATGTGTGTGTGTGTGTGTGTGTGTGTATATATATATATATATATATATATATATATATATATATATATATATATATATATATATATATATATATATATATATATATATATGTGTGTGTGTGTGTGTGTGTGTGTATATATATATATATATATATATATGTATATATATATATATATATATATATATATATACCTCCATCTGTCTCAGAATACAATGGACTTCACATCTTCACATTAGCGTTATTTTAGAAGACAAAGCAACACAATTATTGTCAATTCTACAAATTTTTTACCTTTATATATCATTTTATTTATCCCAGAATACAAACGTTTTTCATTCGTATAACTCGGTGCAGGGCATTTGATTTCCAATTTACATATTTTTGATTTTTTATGATGTTGAATTTTCTCAGTCATATAGTGTATAAGTCAAAAATTGATTTTATTTTGCCTTTGAATATTGTTAATCAACTATATGCTGTATTAATGAACTTTATCAAAAATTGCTTAAATACATTTTGTATTAGTGATTTACTTAACATTTGTTATTTGGTGAACTGAATATCTTCTGATTAATGTAGCCTTCAGTTCAGTAAGTTATTTATCTACGTACTATTAGAATAACAAGCGTAGTCAATAATACTTAAATTTTAACATATTATTTAAAATTTACGTAAAAATATATAACAAATATAGTCCCATTGTGTATATAGAATATGTTTATGATGTATATTTGTAAATATCAAACTAGTGTAGAAAATGAAAGTGTAATGTTATTCAGATTTAAATTTACAAAGTAGCTTAATTATATAATATCAATGACTTGTACACTATGATATATAATAATTTGTTAATAAATTTATGTCCTTAATGTTGATAACTGCTTTGCTTAAAAAATAGAATGACTTTTTATTTCATTTTTAATATTCATGAAAATTAAAATGTTATACTTGATTAATACACAATTAAATATTTATGTAACAAAAAGTAAACACCACATGAATGAAATTACGAAGTAAACTGTGAACTCGAACTCCGAAAAGTAACAAGGACTTTATTTTTGGTTCATGGAATGTGCGTTCAATGTATCTTTCTAGAGCCCTGCAGGAGCTTATACAGCAACTCGGTAGTTACAAGTTATATATTGCTTTGGTCCACGAGATGAGGAGGACTAGGCAGGGTTCAATGGGCAAGAAATCTCATCTTTTGTTGTACAACCGCACATAGAGAGAACTGGTTTCTTAATTAATAAAAGGTTGAAACATCTTATTACGTATTTTAAGGTTATTATGCCAAGAATATGCAAGTTGCGTTTTAGAAAAACGTTTGCTAATTACAGTATTATTAATGTCCACACCCTACTGATTACAAAGAAATTGAAGATAAACAATTTTTTTATGAGTCTAGTAGCTCTCAGAGTGTTTTGGAAGCTGCCCACATAATGATATTAAACTTGTTTTGGGTGATCTGAATGATAAAATAGGTAAAGGGAAAGAGTCCATTATTGGTAGCCATAGTGCTTAAGAAGAATCAAATGATAAAGGCATACGCATCGTTGAATTTGCCATTGCACATAACCTAGTTGTTGGTAGTACCTACTTTGAACGTAAAAATATACTTAAGTATACCTGGAGGTCATCTGATGGTGTACCACTTAACCAAATTGATTATGTTCTTGTTGATGTTAGGCATTTTACAAACTTGATAAATGTTAGAACTTTTAGAAGAACCAATATTGACAGTGATCACTATTTAGTGTTAGCTAGGCTAAGAGGCAAGATCTCCAATGCCAATAAAGAACGAAGTAAAAAATAAAAAGGTTTGATTTTAACAAGCTTAAAAAGATCATTCAGTGATCAATACCTATAGAGAAAATTTGGAAAGGAGAATTTCGAAAGAGAAATTGGAAGTTTTCAATGTTACCAAACTTGAAAACCTATCATGCAATTTTAAGAAGGTCTGATACAACATCATGCAATTTTAAGAAGGTCTGATACAACATCATGCAATTTTAAGTAGATCTGATACAACATCATGCAATTTTAAGAAGGTCTGATACAACATCATGCAATTTTAAAAAGGTTCTGATACAACGGCTAAAATTTTGGGCCACAAGACTAGAGAGAATAATAAAGATTGGTTTGACGAAGAATGGGAAGATGCAAATGAACAGAAAACTTATTGCAGGTATAAAAGATCTTTGCAGCATGATACTAGAAGCTAGATAGACGTATACCGTAGGGCACGATGGTGTGAGAAGAAGATTCTCAGAACTGCGTTTGAAGAAAACATATTCAAGGATGTGGAACACCTCATGATGACCAACGAATGCCGTGCATTCTATCAAGGGGTCAGCTATTGTCGAAGAGACCTTAAACCTAAAATCAACAATTGTAGAAATAAAACTAGTAATATACTTAGTGAAAGTTCTAACATTTTAATGATATAGATTGAGCATTTTAAATACTTGCTTAAGAATAATGAATATACTGTCTCTCCTGAGATTTTACTGGAAGAAATCTTAGATAAACCTAAAGAGCTGGCTCTTCCAACCATGTAAGAAACATTGCTCTTACTAATAAAGTTCTTAAAAGTAATAAAGCGCCTGCAACTGACCACATACAGGCCGAAAATTTAAAAAAAGAGGGCCGGAGGTGTTAGGGGTCTTTTCTGGAATAATTCAGTATTTTTGTCATTCAAGAACATTTAAAAAAAAGGGCCAGAGGTGTTAGGGGTCTTTTATGGAATAATTCAGTAATTTTGGTTATTCAAGAAGATGCCAGAATATTATCTTACAAGTTTGTTATGTTCAATTTACAAATAGGGAGATCCTTTAGTATGTGAAAACTGTAGAGGAATAAGTTTATTATTCATTTGCTACAAAGTTTTTTTTTTCCAAATTTAAGTGCAAGAGACTTGTCACTCATGTAGATAATATTGTTGGTGAATATCATTGTGGATTCCATGTTGGTAAATCCACAGTAGACCATAGTTTTGGTCTTAGACAAATTATGGAGAAATGTCATGAATTTAATATTGATTTACATATTTTGTTCATTGACTACAAGGTGGCATGAGATTCCATAAACTGTAATGAATTATTTAAAGCTATGCATGATTTTTATATTCCAATTAATTTACTGAAAATAACTCTCAACTCGACTTCCTGCAGGATCTTGATCCAGGGACACCTCTCTAAAGATTTTCTCTAGAGAGGTGTCTTTGAGAAAGATAATGGAATACTTTCTCATTCTTTTTATTTAAAATGGCTCTGGAAAGAGTCATCAGAAAGTCTGGTGTGAATTTCAGCACAGCAGTAGCTTCGAAAAATCTGTTCATGTGTTAGCATTTGCAAGTGACATCGCACTGGTGGTCAGAAACAAAAAAATACTTAACCGAAGCTTTTGAAGCTATCAAGAGAGAGAGAGGCTAGACCAATAGGGCTTATTTTAATAAAGACAAGACTAAATATTTTCTTGTAACTAAAACCCAATATACCCAAACACATATTCTCATTGGGGATTATAAATTTGAAACGCTTGATGAATTTATTTATCTCGGTTCAATATCTAATAAAAAATAATGACATTCTCTCAAAGTTAAGAAGACGTTTAACTGTAGCTAACGAAGTCTTTTCAGCTTAAAACATTTGTTGAAAACTAATTTTTTATTGCGAAAAACAAAGTCACTAATCTATAAGACGCTTATCAGTCCTGTTTTGATCTATGCTTCGGAGACCTGGACTTTGACAGTAAAAGAGAGGTTGTTTTTGTCTGTTTGAGCGCAGGATCTTAAGAAGTGTCTTTGAAAATACAAAAGAAAATGGTGTCTGGCAAAGAAGATACAAGACAGAAAACTACCGATTGTACAAGGAACTGGACGTTGTGCATCACATTAAAATAGGCCACTTTAGTTGAATTGGGAATGTTATCAGAATGAAAGACAATAAAGCCCTTAACCGACTCAGCGTCCGCGACGTATCTGTTACGTCGCAATAAACTGGTCGAAAAGCGGCCTGCGTCGGCATAGATACGTCGCAGAGTTTTCACCGAAAGCGGCCGCGACGTATATTTTCGCATAGTAGAAACCACTTATTTTTGCTTTCCCCCTAATCGGTGGTTTGATTGATCGGTCTTAATCACTCAAACCCTACACCTTGGAGACTTTTCTTTGAAAACTACAACTCAGCCTGGGTTTTACGCCAAATATCTAAAATACTGATTTTTTTTTTCGCCAAGATTCAACTTTAAAATTTAATAGTCTATAAATTTGTTGCTTTAGAAATAAAATGCAAGTTTATACATTATTATTTTTAATTTTAGTTCCTAAGCTAGTTGAATTAGACGATTTTATTACACAAAAATTTTAAATCCATATGTCCTTTTAAATTAATAACGAGCTTGCCTTCTTTTCTAAGATCAATTTTAATAATTTTCCTGCTTATGCTAATTATTTCTTACATCTTAGTTAATTTAATTCAGTTTTTATTGTTTTTGACGGTATTTTTTATCGACTTGTTATGACTGAAATAAACTAATAAATTTCGTAAATGGAAATTATTTAATTTCCAGTGAAAGAGCTCATGGCTGTTATAGTCAAATCGATATGTCGTCCATAATAAATAACATTTACCTTAATGACTAAAATTCATTTAATTTGCGCTTTTATTTTTGTGCATTAGGAAAAAATTTACTAATAAGTTTACGCTCTGAATATTGCTTTTTATTTTGTTATTACTATAATTTCTTTTTACATACACTTCAAATGTTGATAATAAAACTGAAGTATCATCTTAAGGCAATAGTATAACATGATTGTCTCATAAGTGTGAAGCCAAGAATGTTATACGTGTGTTATTTCTTTTTATTGAAAAATATATCAACACTATTTACTGTTGCACCATATAAAGTCATTATTTTAATATATCAATATTAAAAAGATACTATTTCTTAAAAATTTTACTATATTAGAAATTTTCTCGATTAAAAAATAAACTACAATATTTCTGATATTAGCATTGTTCTGCTGTGAAAATCATTTTATTCTACATATATTTTTTATTTGCATACATGTAATAATTTTTCTAGATGACGTAACGATAATATTTAATAAAATAAAATTCCTTACTAGAAATTTATTGCAGATTTAAAACAAAATAGATTTATGAGGAATATAAATAATCAAATTTTTAAACAGTAAACTATTCAGAAGCAAAATAATGGAGTTTTATATTTAAAGATGAGCTAAACTTTTTAATGCAGAAAATATTTTTAGCTCTTTTATTTTAGAAGGTGTGTGAAATGGAATGATCCTATCGAAATAGCGTATTAGTGAATCGAAATCATATGCTACAATCTAAGCAATTAAATTTTTAACCTACAGAAAATAATTATTTTATTACCAAATTTATTTTTAAAATAAGCAAATTATTAATACGTTAGTTTTACAAATAATTATATTTTAACGCGATCCATATTAGGTATAAAAGAATTTTTAAATATAATAATCTTAACCAGAGAATTTCTTGTTGTAAAATGTGGTTATATATTTACTTTACTCTTCTTATTTGAATTAAAAATTATTTTTTCTGGTTTATCTTTGAAGCATAAAATGGTATATTACATATACGATTGATTTTGTTATCTAAATTTAAAAATATAATAAACGCATTATATATATTTCAAATAAACTTTTTTAAACAAACTTCTTTTCTACAGATAATTATCTTTAAAATGATCCATATTAGATATAAAAGGAATTTTTGTATTATTTAAATTTAAAAATATAATAAATGCATTATATATTTAAAATAAACTTCTTTTTTAAATAAACTTCTTTTCTACAGATAATTATCTTTAAAGAGATCCATATTAGATATAAAATGAATTTTTAAATTTAATAATCTTAACCAGAGAATTACTTGTTGTAAAATCGTGAAACAATTGCTTTACTCTTCTTATTTGAATTAAAAATTAATTTTCAAAATTTATCTTTTAAACATAAAATGGTATATTCCACTTACGAGTTATTGGGTCATTAAAATCATATTAATGAAAAATATAAATAAATTCATTTAAAATATAATTGAAATAAGTTTTAGTTAGGAATGACTGTAAAATAAGTGTCTAATCAGTAAAAGAAAGAATAAATGCACTAAGAAAATTTATATCTCTTAATCAAAATTCAAATTTTAAATTAAGATGCTATATTATCTACAAAATCTATTTAATTAAGAGACTATATAAAAATGTTATAATTTATAAATGTTTTTCATTCGCACAAACGCGTAATATTATGTTGCGAATGCAGCACCATTTTGTATAAAAATACTTTCTTATAAAGAAAGAAGAAAGAATTATTGGTATATTGTTATGTATTATTTTACGTGAATTGAAAAGTCAATAGAAAGCAATACAGTATTATCAATTTTCTTCATATAAATCTGGTGCTTTTGCTAAATTAAATAATATTCTTTTGTTTTTATTTTTAATTATATGTATTCATTTAATCTTTACTGTGAATAAATTTCATTAAGCCTTTCCGAATTTAATGATCAAGACAGTTGAATATTGAAGGCTAAAATTATTTTTTCTAAAATTTTTATAAGTATTCGACAATACTATTTCAAACGGATTCTTATATACGTGAGAGGAGTTTGTTTCCAGGAAGAAAACTATTCATGTGTGACTTCCTTTACGATTTAAGCATGTTTCCTGTTAGTCAGGGAAAGAATGAAAGGGGATGATGTTTACTCATGTAAATAAAACTTTCTGATTATTCTAAACAGATGAGAAATTGCTTTCTCGCCATGAATCATTGCCACAAATTGATGATAATGTTCTACTTTTATAATAACTAAGAACTTACATAACAGAGCACATTACATTCAAAAGTATTTTTGGAAATTTAGATCAATAAAAATCATAAGTAAATCAATAAATTCTTTCCAGTTAGTTTTTGAAATTTAAAAATTCAAATCAAAAATCTAATGAATCAAATCCTAAAAACAAAGCATAAAAAAGATTTTAAAATTATATTGTATATAGTTTCCTATTTAAAGAAAAGATAATTTTTTTATAAAAAATAAAACTGGAATATTTTTTATGCATGACAATAAAACAAGTCTCTAATCAATTAAAAAAAGAAAAATTTGCAAAGAATCTTAACAATTCTCAATTATAGATAAAGTCTCTTTAATTAGGAAACTTTATAAAGTAGAGGTATATGATAATTATATAAAGATTTTGCAATTTGTAATACAATAAAATATTACCAATGCAAGAACTTTTCATGATATATTTTTAAAATGGAATAATAATAGCCTCTTAGCATTTTATTATATATTATATTATGTAAAATTAAATATAAGTCAATAGAAACTCGTTATAAATTTATAAGTTTCTTTCGTACAGTAATTTTGCCAAATTAAGTTGTAAAGATTCTTTTGTTTTTATTTATAATTATACATAAAGTTCAGTTCATAAACGCTAGATTAATATTTAAAAAATAACTCGAGTAATGCACTTGTGAAACCAAATATTCCATTTATATTGAAATAAATTAAATGTAACAGTTTAAGCTTCTTATTAGTACATGCACTGATATATATTTCAATTCAGATTGACAAATGAAGTTAATTTTCATGTATTGTTACAAGTGATATTTTATCTTGTTCAGTTACGAGTAGAAAAAATTAATTTAGCAAATAAATTTGGGCTTTAACGCTTTTAAATAAAACTACAAAATTTATCTATGAAAAAAGAGCATAAGTAATATATATTTTTAGTTCTGCTAAAAAAATTAAGTAAATTAATAATTTTAATATATTTCTAATTCATTTAGACTGTTGAATTATAGAAACGTATAAATAATCTAAATCAGCCTTGCTATGTGTGCTGAAAGTATTATAATATTGAAAGGGTTTGAAAAATATTTATTTACTTGCATTAAATAATTATAAAATTTCTACTTCTGTAACTTTTAAAATGGAATAAATGAGACTTCATAACGTTGCTTGAAGTACATTGCTAACTTTTTTATCGTTCAATGATATCAATTGTTCGCCTTCATGTTACATATCCTCTGAGCTTGCTCTTTTACTACCAACTCTTCTATTAGTATAAATTACTAAATAGCAGTATATATATTTCAAATCACTATGAGGTCTATCAAAGTGCTTAACTCCAAGAATTGAGAAAAATGTATTTCCAGATGAAAGTAAATATATAATAAGGACAGCACACAATAATCTCTCTTCCTCTTTCAAATAATTTAAAGTGCTTAGGAAAAAGGAAGAGGTGCTTAGGAAAAGCTTTCTAAAAAAAAGGTTGTCACATATACTGAAAAAAATTTATTTAAATTCTTTTGAGTTTCGAATTCATTTTCTATTGCACCAGATTGCTTCATAATAATAGAATATTATTTTGAGTTAATGAGAATAAGTATATTGAATACTTAACAAATAATGTGTTTTAGGCAATTTATTTTTCGTCCATCACTTGGAATTATTTTCGATTAAAATACAACTTTAATTTAATACATATCTTGTTAAAAATATCTAAATTATGTTTTTTTAATATGAAAGAAAAAAAATTGTAAAAGTAATAAATGATTTTATAATATTGCTTTAGAATGTAAATATATAAGAAATATCATAATTAAGAAAGTACACAATCAGCAAATATAATGTGTTAAAATTTCTTATACAGAACAATGTTAATGCAAGTTTATCTACATGTATTTTGCATTAAATAGTTTTATTTCATATACATTAATACAGAAATGAAAATTAATCCTTTTTTTGTAAATATTTAATTTTTTTGGGATAAAAAACATTTCCAAATATTTAAATATAAAGTGAGAGTAATGTTTCAGATATAGTATAAACCAAGAACATTACACACATTTATTCACAATGTTATGAAAATTTTCTAATGTTATGTTTAATTATTTAAACTCAAAACATTTATGGATGAATAAATTAAAAAGCTTTAATTAATGTTTTTGAAAATAACATTATAAAAATTGAAAAATAATTAAGCCTTTTATTTTCATATAAACACCACACTAATTACTACATAGATGTATTCATATAAAGTAAAAATTAGTTTGTGTTAAGAAAAATATAATGTGAGAAAATGTATTTTTGCTAACATTATTTTATCTTACTGTAATAAAAATTTGAAAAGCTTCTGTGTCTCATTCAAAAAGAGAAATTTCCATTTTACAGAAAATAATAATTATACAAGAAAATGTGGCAAGCAACTTTCTTAATTAAACTGCGTAAGAAATCTAAAACATCATAATTTGTGGATACCGTTTTTCTTTAAATTTCATATTATTTACCAAGTCAACCTAAAAACACTGATGAATATCTTCAATCATTTTCAACTATACAAAAAACAGTTATTTATTAATAATTTTTGCTTTTTAAGTTTTATACAAAAAAAAAAGATATGCGTTTTCGTTTTAACGACTTTTATTGGGATGTACAATTCTTTCTGGCAAATACATACAACCCTAGATAGGGTAGTTAGTAGTAAGTGACATCCCCTCCCTCTAAATTGAGCGATGTGACAGTTTTCAGGGGGTAGGAAATGTTCCCAATTAGAATGGGAAACAGTCGACGATTTTTGTATAGTTTAGGAAAGGGGCAGTGGAACGATTTTCGCAGATTCTTGAAATTTTCTGAGCCGCTGAGTCGGTAAGTAAATTTTCTTAGCGAAGCCCATCAGCACAAGAAAAAGAGTAAGACTCAAGCTGAAATGGGAGGATGCTGTCGAGAGAGAGAGGAAGAATGTTGGGTCCTTTGGACTAGTAATTGAAGGAGTTTGGCTGCCATCAGAAGTGGCTAGATGAAACCTATTCAGAAGTTGTTCAAAATAATTATTCATACCATCGAATTCATACCAACGAATTTTCTTTTTAATAGATGAGGTTTTCCTTGTTGGATAACTTTTAAGTCTTAGATAAGGGAATATATAAACAATCTGTTTAAAAATATCAAATATTAAATTGGGTAATATTTCCTCACTAGGTACCATAAAAATCTATTACAGATCTAAAAAGTTTTAACAACAGATTTATACGTGCACAGAATTCAATTGTTTACTTAAAACCTCAAGAAACTGCAGATTCTTATTACTTGCTCCTTTGAGTAAATAAGAACTTTTTTTACAATGAGGGATTCCGTAGTAACAACAGTAACAAATGCAATGTATTCGGCTGGAAACTCCAACCATGGTAACATTTGCATGTTTACTGAAGATAAACGATTTCAATTATTCGTTAGATAAAGTATTTTCATAAACTATTTTAACCTAACATTTCTTATATTTCTACACTGGATTATGAATATTTGTTACAAGCAACTATTAGCATTAAAAGCTGATTCAATATTATGTAGTGAATTATTGGGTTAAAAATAAATAAACTAAAAATATAATTAGTCTAATATTTTGGTGAAGTTTAGAACAATAATCGAGGCAAAGTGAAAAATATTATAATAAAAATATCCAAGTAAGGCTGTGAAAACTAAAGTAAGACTTCTCATCTGTGTGATATTTGCGTTTATGTAATATTTTTGGATTCTGATTTTCTTTTCCTAATATTGAGATCCTTTTCCTATATTTTCACAAAAGATGAAAATGCGTTTGCAGAAAAATTCAAGGATGACAAATCAAATGAATATTTCAACTTGAATAAAAACTTTGAAATATATTTTCACAAATGGAATAGACATCAAACAAATTTAAGGAAGATAAATTTAATAAATCAATTGCCTTTCAAAAAATAACTTTTCCAACTATATAAATCAATATATTTGGACTGTCCAACTTTAGGGTATCGTCTTCAAAATTTATCAAAACCATTTTCACCCTTTTTGAATTTTGGACTGACATAAACGAAGTTGAATGAAAAAAAAACATGATTGACATTTTTTCCAATTTTTAATAAAAGTCGATGACTTTTTTAAATTTTTAAGTTAAAAATTGTTTAAAACTAATAATTTCGCACATGTTAAAGTTAATTAATTATTATAAAATATTTGAATCTTATAACTTTGAAGCTTTTTCGCTTATCAAATATTCCAATTTTGAAATGCGAATGATTATTTTAAACATAAAGTTCGTGTCACAAAAATCTTGGACCAAATGCACTAATTATACACCGTCTATTTCTTCACTTACCTAAATATATTTAACTACATATTTATACTGCATTAATAAATATATTAGAGAAGACTAGTTAAGAATTTTTTCTGCTTAAATCATAAATGGATGCATCGTTGAATGAATATCAGAGATAAAAAACAAGATTTTATAAGGAATTGAATCATCAACTTGTTTCTGAAGATAAACCTTATTAATCATTTAATTACTAGCTGAAGCCAGGGATGAAACATGACCAGTATCATGATACAACTTCATTTTCTGATCATTAGTACTCAAAATCTGAACTTAGATATTGATGAACTCCATACGATAGCTTCCAGTGTTAACAAAATTTAATTTTCTAAGCAATTATAAGAATTGTGTGCAACAATCTTTAAAAGAGTAATAAATTATCATATCTTAATAAAAATTGGTACTTGGAAGACTTTTAGTATTGTATGTTATGTATTGAATTTAAAATAATTGAAGTTATACAAATATAAATGTTGATAAATCATTCCAAATTAATCTAATTAGATTAATTTATTGTGATTATAATGTTATTATGTTTAATGTTGGCAAAAAGTGTGTGCATTGTATCTAAAAAGCAAAATTTATTTTCAAATTATAAGCAAAGATTTTCTTCGAATAAGTTTGAAGCAAGTAACAAATATTTTGAAACCGTAAGAATTCCATTAACATCTGAAATGACTTTTTCATGAATCTTTACTTTATACATCTAATAAATAATAAGAAATAAGAAATGATCTGATACCACCTGAATTCACAAAACTTATTAATATGAGTCCCCAATAAATTCAGTTAATAAAATGATTAAAGCTCTAAAAACAATTATGCATATATTTTGCGGCTGCAGTAACTAACCTAGTTGGGATATATATAATTTTCGTTATGGGAAGAGGTAATGAGTTCCATACCCAATCCAGAAAAAATTCTATTGTTTTCTCTAATTATGCCAGAGGCAAAGAAAATAGTTAAAAATTACAATACCTTTTAAGTTATCTGATATGTGATACCTCAAATAATGGTATCCTAGTCAAGAAATATTCTGTTTGGAAGTATAGGACATCTAAATATTGAAAACCTACTTTCCAGGACAATCTTCTACCTTTAGGTACCCTACATCTTGAAATGAATCTGTGTTGCTCTTTCCCTTTAGAGTCATAAACTTGAAAAAAAATTGTCATGAAACACTGGAGATGGTCAATAGATTATTGAAAGTAAATAAGAACAGAAAAATACTGTTAAAAAAACAATTATCTATTTCTAACCATCACCTTCCATTTTTTTTTTTTTTTTTTTTTTGTATTTTTAGAAAATTTGTTATTCTAAATAAGAGACGAGACGAATATAATAAATCGCTCAATTTCATAACTGAATTTCTACTTGCATATTTTATTTTATATTTGCGTAATAAACATAAGAATATAAGTGAAAATTAAAATTGATATTTGCGGTTAAGTTGCATTTCTTTTTAAAATTTCAAAACCTTTAAACATCTGTAACTTAAATGTGTGCTGCTCTTAATTTGAACAGAAATTACATCTCTTAGTTGAAACTACTAGTATGTATTCAATACAAATTAAAATAGAACAATGAAATATAGGAAACATTAAGAGAGCCTTCAAATTTTGCATTAAGTGTGACAAATAATAATGTTCCAAAATGTGACAAATATAGGCTATATAATTTCAATTGTAGCAGAACAATAGATTCGGGGACATTTACTCTTTACTGACAACGTCCATCTCCTTCAGGCCTTGCTAGAAGCACTTTGTTGCTTGTCAGCGTTCACTGGTAATAGACTGCATGTACGTGAACATAATCAAATTTTCCGTATTTCATCAACACATACATGTTTGATGTAACATATATATAATGGAATGTATCTATATCTATATACAATAATTTTTTTGTTAAACTAAACTAATCCTAATTAAAGAACTAAATCTACAGATGCTTGTTACTATAAACAAAAATACTCCATTAATATTAAATGTATATTTTTATCACTCATTATTGTATTATAATTTGAATTAACTTAACAAATAGTTTTCCTTATTGAAATGTGCATTTTTATTAGTGCATTATAATAACAATGCTAAAAATGATGTAATATTTTTTATAAGTTTTTAAATATTTGCATAAAGGTTACACAAAAATTATTATTAATTTATTTAAATAGTTATCCTCCATGAAAAGTCATTAGATATTTTTCGTTCCTGTTTCACATTTTATGCTACTCGTCGAATTCATTATACCATGTAGTACCTAATTTGTTGATAATTCTTACTTAAAATTTTACCAAATGATTAATGTTTTTATCCATAAATTTACTATACTTGAACATATTTTAAATCAGAATCATTAACGATAAATAATTTAGACTATAAAAGGGAAAATAATACTAAATTTGACTATATTAGAATTTAGAAATAAATTTTTTAGTAGAATATCAGGAAATAGTAAGATATCCCTCCACCCATTGGCGACCATTGCGACTTTTTTTTCATCGCCAAGTTAAGTGCATGTTTCTAGAATGGGAAATTTCCTAAAGTTTCAAAAATACACATTTTAAAAACTTTTAAATCACATAATAGCATAAAAGATCTAAAACGTTTTACTGGAAAAGGAATAAAATCTGTTATGTTGGGTTTTGCATCTCTTAAAAACAACCAGTAAATAAAAATAATGGACTTACTTCATATGTCTTCAAGCTCACATGTCAAATATGTCGGTGATATTTTTTGTTTAATACATCCGTTGTATAAACTGTGTTAAATTTTAATTTAATATGTTACAAGTAGTTCAGGGGTGATATTTATTTCGCCATTTTGTTCATTTGTTTCCAATACGTGCATGTTATTTTCGCATTTCGGTGAAGCTAATTTTGTAAAACATTACTATGGTAAAGAAAAATGGTGACTAAATTTAAACTACAGAGTTATTTTGACCAAAAAATGGTGGTTATCAATGCTGCAATATAAACTGATTTATCATTATGTATATAGTTTCTTATAAAACAATTCTGACTACAAATTATATTCAAGGTGAACTTTTTTAAAGTGACAGTGTTTGGAGTGCCCTGTAGCGTGATCTAATAGCTGAAATAGCTCCAAACTTGGTATTTAAACCAATCAAAACACGGGGAAAAAGAATCCGTTAAAAAAACTTTAGTTCCAAAAATTGCCGTTAGGGCATTTTGTGGCGTTTTACAATGTATAAAATGCGAGCAAAGAAAAATATTAACACATGCAATCTTACAGTTAAATTATTAATGTTTATTTGCTACATTAACTTTTCCAGTGGGAAATTAGGCTACATTCATTGTGAGCGCCGTTCTCAGAAATAACACTGTGCATTCTGTGCACAATGTTCTCCACAGCCGTGCGTAACATATCACGAGGAATATTCCGCACTGTCTTTGTTATGTCATCCTTTAGAATAGACAAATTTGATACTTCACCAACAGAACGCACGTTCCGGTAACGTGAAAGGCTTGGCTACTGGAGCTCGTTTACTTCAGCTGAGATTATTTGTCGGAGCTGTCCATTAGTTTCTTGTATAGACCTTATATCTGGCGATGTCACCGCACAAAATTTGCATTTTACTTTGATACCAGTGTTTTATGCTAATTCTCGTTATTGTAAACTATAGCAGCGCTACACAATGCCCTAACGGCGACTTTTGGAACTAAAATTGTTTATTACTGAATCTTTTATCCTATGTCTTGATTAGTCTAAATAAAAAGTTTGGTGCCATTTCGGCTATTAGATCGCTTTACAGGACGCTCCAAACACTGTCACTTTAAAAAAGATCACCCTGTATATATAGTCTTGACAAGATAAAGCTTTTTTTCCCCTTCGTCAAAATACTATTTTTCATTCATTTGCAGAAAAACTCAGTTTAGTCAAACGTAGAAGAATCTGCAACGGTTTTCTTATTATCTAATGTGAAATTGCAACATTTTTTTCCAATGGCTGATTGCTACAAGTATTTAATACTTTTTACTCCATTAATTCGAAAAAAGAATATACATGATAGTTGATTGATTTAAAAAAATGGAATGTAATTAAGAAATATAAACTCTTTGAACTGAAACGAAGAACAAAAGCTTCGAATTGAAAGTAAAACAAAAACTTCAAATGCTGTTGCCACTAAAAAGAGCCCTCTATATCTCGTAAAAATAATGTAAATCACAAGAAAACCAAATCTGTCAACAAAAAAATCTGAAAAGTAATAGAAACTCAAATTGATAAATCTATAATCAAAACAAAGGACGCTAGATTTGGCGAGAAATCTCTTGGGGGGGGGAATATCATACCTATACCGAATATCATGAGCATGTATCCTAAAATTGAATCAAGTTTTTTTTTTATGTGGTTCATAATATTGCATTAAATACTATTATTTCTCATTTAGACAAATTTTTAGTTTACAAATTTGGCATATATTATGCTTCATAATAAAGTCATTCGAAATCATTCCTGAAAGTTGAATTTGCATTTAAATCATGAATTGTTACAATTGAATGAGTAGATTCCCATTGAATAATTCTTTATTTATTCAATTTTATTACTTTTATATTGAAAAATTCGATTTAACTTTTTGCTTTCTAGACTGTACTAGTAATTTTAACAAAGTTAAACCTGCTGTTTAAACATGCTATCATTCTGAATCATTAAAAACATCAATATTTGACTATAAATCTAACGTTTTAGCGTTCTAGATATCTTATTTTAATAAATGCAAAATTTAGAGAATTTACATTTTTAACTTATAAAATTTTCTGTAAATAAAAGTCCTTTTTAAATATTCCCAACTGTAAGCATTTAAATTGTTTTTTTAATTCTCTTTCAGAATATTTCAATGTTATGTTTTTATGTTGAAAAAACTGTACAGTATTTCATGTAATTTGCAAAAAAGCTTACTTTAAAATACAAAATTGACACAAAACATTAAGCAAGATTCGTGTTACTTATTTTCGTATTATTTTATTTCTTTTATCACAAATGTATCTTCCTTCTTTTATGATAACATTTTATACCTTCTCATTTTACATTTTTAACAGGATTTTAAGGTTTGTTGGGGTTATTTCCAAAGAAAGAATATCTAATAAATTAAATTAAAAATTCCTCTTCAAATATGAATTATAATTTGTTTCTTATCAATAAAGAAACAAGATACCAAGTTATAATCATGGTAATGATATATTGCGAGTATAAAATAACAAATAATTTTACAGAGGCGTCGAATTTTATTTCATTTGAATATAGTTCTTTAATATTGTCACATTAATTAGTTGGGTTCAATTAATAACATTACAAACAATCTAGCTAGAGCAAGAAGACAATGTACAGTTCCCATAAAAATATTTGCAATTTATTCCTTTTGATGAAATAAAAAATGAAAGAAGTGACTTTGAATTAAACTTCCTTCATTAGCCAAAGCTAGTATGGTGTTGAATAAAAAAGAAGTAATCTGTAATTTTTTTCATGATTTTGTTACTGGAAAGCCTAGTTTATCTTCTTCCACAGGGAATGTGCATCGTAATTACCTCTAGAAATGGAAACTGCAAACCAGTATATGGAGCATTTACCGTCTGTCAAACCTAGCTCTTCTTTTCAAAGAGGTAGGTATTCATTAGAAATACCTCACCCCGTATTTCCCTTTTCTTAATTTAAATTCCTCCAATTACAATGTTTCATTTCATTATTCCCTTGTCTATTTTATATAACATAGATTCATTAATTTAAACTTACCTTATTCTGAATTCTTAAAAAGATAGTAACAAATATTCTTTGAGATATTTTACCTAATCACAAGAAAACAATAAAATATTGTCCAATATTTATTACTGTACTGAATAAATTATATTATTTTATGGAAATAATAATTTATTTATGTTAATGAACTTTTTATAATTTAATGATATAGAACTATTTGTAAATGTGTTAACTCGGAAAAATATGTTAAGATTAAGAATAAAATTTTCATTTCTTATTAATACAGTTTATGTGAAAGTTTTAATTTTATTTGCAAATTTTAAGTTATACAATTTTCTAATTCTCGTTACAAATTTTGAAATAAAGTTTTAACGAAATATATTGTACATATTTTTCGCTTGAAAGTCTAATTTTATAATTAAGTAACATATTCTGATAATCAGTGATAGTATGATTATAAGAATGTACACATAAAATATTTCATATTTAATTAAAAAGAACTAAATTAATTCTTTTGCTTATTTGACATGGTTCAACTATGAAATATTTACCCATTTGTTTTAAGAGCTTTCTTAAAGTAGGACATGACCTTCTAAAGCTCCACAGAACGGAGTTAAAGTTATTTCTTTAAGCAATTCTACAACACTTAAGGGAGATGTTGGAATGGAAATGTTACATTGAATCTTCTTACTTCGCGACATCCTTTCCACTCAAAGGATCCTTTCATAAAATCTACATTCTGTTTTTGATATATAAAAATTATTTTTCAGAAAACTTATTATTCTCCTAATAATTCTCCTTTGGATATTATTTGCTTTAGTTTATAAATTAAAAAATAACCATTACATCAAAAGCCTTATTTTATTTTTTAACAATGTATTTATATAATTTATTTTTTAACAATGTATATTTTATTAACTATTAATTTAACTATGAATAAAAAAATTTTCTTGGTTAAATTAATAATTAAGAAATAAGAATAAATTTGTATGTGAGGATAAAAAATCTTCATATGTGTCAAGTCTATTATATGCAACAATATGTGCACTTATAATGAATGGTTCTATAGAATTATTGTTAAATATTTATAACAATTATAAAGTTTTTATTAAAATTATTTTTCAACTACTTGAAAAATAAATTAACTATACTGAATTCTGCAATAGATTAATATTGCTGTCAATATATTGAAGAATAAATCTCAAAACTCAAAAAAATATAAGACATAAATCAGTAAATCTGAAATTTCTTAAAATTATAAAATGGTGTGCTTATGCGTTTAAAAAAACTATTTATAAGAAACTTTTTTTTCTAAAATACTTCATCCGCAAAATTCTTAAAATAGGCATTATAATATGCTAAACACAATCACACAAAAATATAGAAAAATAAAATGGAAAGAATCATAATCCTTAAATTTTCAAATTGTGTTAAAGATACTTATGTGGTAGAAATAAAAAAGACAATTGTGACAATTATATTATAACATTGTATAAAAGAATTTCATAAAATAAGCTGCTTATTATGAATATATTTTTAGGCTACTTTATGAGATTTGTGATGTTTTTTTTTCAAATGCGAGTTCAATGTGACACTTTAGAAAGAAATCGCTTAAGTAATTCCAAACTATTGCAAAATTTTAAGAATTTTTAGATCAAAAGTTACTTTGCTAGCTGAAGAAAGTGCAGAAAAGGACAATTCTGTAATAAAAACTTTTTGTCATAAATAACTTAACAACACGTAATTATTTAATACGTTGACTTAACTTAAAATTCTAAACCTATTCTATTTGTTAATTTTAATTATTTTATTGATCTTAATATTCATTTAAGAACTTTATAACATTTAAAAGTCAAAAGAATCATTTTCATTCAGAAAAAACTTTAAAAATAAAATTTTGTCTAGAATTCATCTTTTAAAAAAGTTTCCCTTCAAAACATAACAAGAAATATAAAATCAACTACACATTTAAAAAATTATGTTTGTTATTAAAGATAATAATTTAAAATACTTTTTCTTGAATCGTTTTTAATTTATTTGACTGTACTGCAATAAAGTTTTCATTGTACAAGTGTCTGACTGGGAAAATAAGTTAATTTTTCAAACGAATTAACATTTTTGGGAGTAAATACAGATATAGGTCAAAATATATGGGAACATCCTTTTAAAAGTGTGTCATCCTTCGACCGTTCAATAAATGGCTGCTCTTTTCGCAATAGTGTGTCACCTAGTAGCACCAAAATGAAAGATTTCAAACATTTGACAATGTGAGATTGCATTACTAAATTCTGGTTCTGGCAAAGTGTGATCAAGTCCAACACATTCAAACGCGAAAATAGGCATGATAGTTGGAGACTGCCTCACTGGAGCGTCGGTAGACAGAACAGACAACTTTGAGGGTATTTCAAGTGCCACTATGTCAAGGAGTAAGGCAGACAGCACAAATTTGGTTAAGGTGTTTTCTACGAGGCACAACAGGGGTCTAAAGTCAATGTTGAAACACCGTGATGGATGGATGGATGTTGAAGATGATAATCACCCGAAATTACCACAGATAACTTCCGAGATGAAAACCCACCTGCAATATCCAGTATCCATGAAAACTATTCAACAATAGTTGCATGCTGGGAACATTGATGGCAGAGTAGCTGTTCTAAAACCGTTAGTTTCGGCTCGGAATGCTATAAAGATTTGCCTAGATCAACTGAACTCTATACAACTGCAATCGGAACAAGTCATCTAGGAACAAGATAATCTAGGGTTTAGATCATCTAGGATCTAGGAATAAGAACAAATCATCATCAATCTTCATTTATATTATTTCAGACGACCATGCTTGCGTTCATTTAGCGAACAGCGACAGAAGCACTTGATGTTGACTGCCTGGTTCTAACCTTGAAACATGGAGGGGTTTTGTAAGGGCATAGAGTGCAGTATCTCTCCTTAAATTAGAGCCTTTTGCTGTCTTTGATGGGGTGAATCACAGTTGACTATTATTGAATCATCCTCACCTTATGCTTCTGAATCTCTTTCCACGAAACGTCCTGTGCAACAAAATGACAACGGCCCTGTTCACATATCTCGCTTTGTTCAAACGTGGTTTTAAGAGCGTGATGAAGTAGAACATTCACCTTGGTGTCCTCAATCCTCTAATTTCAATATCCCTGATCCCTTGTAGGGGGCTTAGATAACAAATACATGCTCTGTTTTCTTCCCCACACGCACTGTCTGATCTCGAAACAGCCCAGCTAGAAAAGTGGGTGTGAATTCTGATGAATCAGTTTCACTATATTTAAAAATAGCAAAAGTTATGAAAAATGTATTTTGTTTTACATTTAAAAATATTTATCCTGAAAAAAAAATTTTCTTTTATATAAACATTAGCAAGTAGTAAAATGATGAAGAAATTTACCTAATTTAAAAGTGTTAATTATTTCAATTATGTAACTGAAATTTGAAACGCAATTTGCATACGATTTTTACCCCTAAGGATGTTATTTTAAACCAATCAATATAAAACTTTGTTCAAGGTTATTGATATTATTTATAATTATTTAAATCATACTTCAAAAGAATAATTTTTTTTCAGAAAACAGTTTTCTATCAAAATTCAAATTTAAAGCATAGTAAATACTTGAGAAAAAAGTAAACATAAAATATTTTCGGTAACAATTGACCTAGAACAAAACGTTTATGCTTGTGGATTTTAAAACGAGTGGAAATACTCATTTTTTAATGACGGAATTAAATAATATCAATACATTTTCTTATTATTCATCTGTGAAAAATTCACGGAAATGAACTGTCACGGTTTCAAAATAAGTATTCTTAATATCATCTAAAATGTAAATATGTGAAACCTAAAGAAAATTTTATTGATATAACCTTTTTTATCGATATAACCTTTTCTATTGATATAACCTTTTTCATTTTTTGAAATGCTGATTATTGAACTGAAATATGATAAAACCTAAAATAAATAAAAAATGTTTAATTTTAAATGGGAAGAGCTTAACTAATATATATATATATATATATATATATATATATATATATATATATATATATATATATATATATATATATATATATATATATATATATATATATATATATATATATATATATATATATATATATATTATTTTTATTATTATATATAAGTTTAACTTCTTAAATTCTTTCTAAACTATTTCATCCATACTCTTGAATATTATGAATACATGAAGCTGAAGGAATCCATATAACATCCATTCTTTTTTCTGAAATTATTTATTTTTTTGTTTAAAATAGAAACATTTTCATTTAAACTCTTAAAAATTTCAGAAACATGCTATTATTCCTTTTTAGAGTATATCAATATATTTTATGATAAATATAGGACTCTCAAGTTCAATTTATTTAACTATAACTGAACTAATGTTTTAAACTGTAACTCAAATATTTTAATTTTTATTTTCTATAAGTTGCTGAGATTATACGATAGAAATTCTTCTTAAAAATTTCCTTAACTTATGTTTTTTTTAATATTTATTGGAAAACATGTATATATATTTAAAAGATAAAACGAGATTATAAAGTAATTATTGAATATTTCTGAGACTGAGCAAATACCAGCATTAAATGCAGTTAGAATATCTAAAAGTTTTATTACATTCTTTTCAGTCCATTTCAATCTGACTTTTTGTTATTAAAGGATTCATATGATGATACCTTCATTGAATGATAATTAGACAAAATATTATGATTGTAAAAGGATTTCTGACTGTAAACAAATAAATTATTCATACATATTCAGAAATAATTATCCTACCATCATGTATTGTTCCGGTAACAAAATTAGCTATTCAAATCAACAGATTTCAACAACTATTAAAGGAAATAAAGGAAGTTTAGGTAACATTTTTGAAGAAATTCAATGAATTTTGGTCGAATTTCATGGTAGAAGTTCCTTAAAAAATTCCTAGATTTTTTTTTCAAAATTGAACAAAATTTCTTTTTATTTTTAGAAGAGAAAAGTATAAAACAGTCTTTTTGGCAGACACTTTTCTTTCTGTAGAAAGTTAAGACAAGAATTATTTAACTAATCCTAAATATTTTGTGGTATTTTCTGTTATCCTGAAATTTTGACTATTTCTTATGAATTTTAATTTTAGTTTTTTTATCTTTTTCCCCTAGAATAACATTAAATTTCAAGGAAGTTTGTGTTGCTTCAATCTTGGCTGAGTAATGCGTGAATTCAGTTTTAAAATGTTAAAATCTAAAATTTTTTACCACATTATTTTAAAATAAGCATGGGTGAAATTCAATGAATCCGAGCAATAAAACATAGGTTCGAACTTTTCTATCCGTATAATGCTTATTTTTGGAATATTTAAATAAATATTTAAAAACGTTAAATAAAATATTTTTCTATTGTTTTACAGCTATCTATGTAAAATAATAGATTAAAATAATGGAGTTTTTAGATTAGGAGAATTATTATCTGTAATAACTATATCATTAGAATTTAGAACATAATAAAAAGTATAAAATAATTAAAAATAATGTCATTTTTCCAGAATATAGTTGTGGTCAATTATTTAGTATTTTAAGGAATAAATTAAACTAGCAAAAATAAATAAAATATCTGTTCTGTAGAAGAAAGCACAACTCGAACAAATACAAATATTTATTTGAAATTTAAATTTATTAATTAACAGTATTGTATATTAAAATTATAATTAATAGAAATTTGATTATGGTCCTACACGGCCAACAGAACAAACACCCAAGGAGAGCCAGCTAAACCTCCTCGTTCGCTGGTCAACGACAATCTCCTTCGCTCCGTCGGAGCGAACTCCTTCCTCTCCTCGCTCCCAATGACTACAGCACCATCATGTGAAGAGAATGAGGAGTATCCTAACACGACACCCTTCCCGCAAGTTTTGGGTTTATATTCCACATAAACACATAACTGAATTAAATATGTTAGGATACAAAAGAATAGCACAGACTTAATAATATTTTTGCAAACACGTAAATAAATATTAAACATAAAATAAATATGAACTTGGAATTACGAAATAATTATAGGTATATAGAAAAAATTATTTGCAAATAAATTACTTAAAATTCACAAGTATACATAGAATAATCAATATTAATAATATGTATATAAAAAGATATAAAACAAAATTAAAATAAATCTATCTACTAAATATATATAAATTGAAATTAATGTAAATAAAAAATATACCAGTAACATTAATGTAAATAAACAATATACCAATACAATTAATGTAAACTAACAATATACCAATACAATTGATGTAAACAAACAATATACCAATACAGCTGATGTAAACAAATAATATACCAATACAATTGATGTAAACAAACAATATACCAAATACAAAGATACAAAAAACAAAATAAATATAAAAACATAGATAAAAAAACAAAAAACAATATAGAAACAAAATATTTTCACTGAAATATATTTAATATAGAGAGTTTTTACACTAAGCACTAAAGTCAGTTTTTATCTGGAAAAAGTCTAGATAAAGCATCTGCATTAGGCATCTTAGCTCCTGCACAATGTCTGATTGTTATATTATATCTCTGAAGAGCAAACACCCACCTCTGAAGACGAGGTGATTGATGTGCACATTTGGTTAAGTATGGTAAGGGATTGTGGTCAGTATAAAACTTAATTTCTGAACCAAAAATTATTGATTCAAACCTTTTTAGCGACCACACTATTGCATAAGCCTCACGTTCAATTGTAGACCAGGGTTGTTGAGTTTTAGTCAATTTTTTCTAGCATATGAAACAGGATAAATTTTATCATTGGCACGCTGAGACAGGCAAGCCCCAATTCCTTCCTGAGAAGCATCAGAATAAATTATGAAAGGCTTAACTAGTGATGGAGTGTGAAATGAATGTGCCTTAACTAGGGCTTGTTTTAGAGATATAAACACTGTGTCGTGCACTTCAGTCCAGGGAATTTTGTCAGGCACACGTTTCTTAGTAAACTCAGTTAATGGATATACTAATTCAGAATATTTAGGAATGTACTCATGCTAGAAGTTACACAACCCTAACACACTTCTTAGATCCTTTTTGGTTGTTGGTCTTTTAAGTTGCTGTATAACTTGCACTTTTTCCGGATCAGGTTGATGTTCTCCAGAGCCAATAATATGTCCTAAGAACCTGATACGAGGCTTGGCAAAATCACACTTGTTTATATTGACAGTAAAGTTGAGCTCCTTTAATTTTCCTAAAATAATATTTAGATGCAATAAATGTTCTTCGAAATTATTCGAAAATATAGCTATATCATCAATGTAAGCACATGAAAATTCCTTAAAGGAAGATAGCGCTTTATTCATCACCCTTTGAAATGTAGCGGCGGCATTTTTCAATCCAAACGGCATGACTTTGAAACGATATTGAGATCTATGGATTTTGAATGAGGTAAAATCACGACTAGATGCTTCTACTGGAATAGCCCAGTGACCCTTCAGTAGATCCAATGTGGAAATAATATTAGCCTTTCACATACAATGAATTAATTGCATTGAATCTTCCATAGGAAAATCATCCGTTTTTGTCACAGCATTAAGAGATCTGTAGTACATATACATCCTAATTCCTCCATTCTTTTTGTTTACACATACCACTGTATGTGCTATTTCATCCGATCTCTCCTCTATGAGATCTAATTCCAATAGTTCATCAATCTGGTCATCTATTTGGGATTTAAGAGCCTCTGTAATTCTGTAAACATAAGGTTTTTTACGTTCTTTCCCTTCCTCTAATATGATCTTATATTCATCAACTTTGACTACTTTTACATTTCCAGTAAACAAAGTCTTATAAATACGTAATAAACTCAAAATCTTTTCCCTGTCATCTCTAGATATATGTTGCATGTTTACATTTTGCAAAGGATACCCGGTATGTAATTCACCAGTAAGTCTTGGAGAAGCATGAATTTCACCAAATTCTTCGTCATCTTCAAAGACAATTCCCACAGCATTGACCCTTGGACAATATTTTCTGATTTTGTTTACATAGCGATGTCTAATATTTCCATCTGGGAGTTTAACTTTATAGGAGTTAGGTAGACAGTGTTCAATTACTTCACCAGGACCTGTTCATCTGGCATTCAATTTGTTAGAAGAGCCCGGAATCAATAAATAAACCTGATCACCTACCTTAAATTCCTTAGAAACAGTCCGGTGATTGAAGTAGTCGGTGTAGGCTTGTTGCTTTCCAGCAGTTATCAATGAGGCTTGTTCGACTGCTCTTCAAATTTTACTTTCTGATCTTGTAAATAATCAACAACAGATTCTCATATTAAATGGAATAGGGGTAAATAATCAACAACAGATTCTCATATTAAATGGAATAGGGATTTCACCAGTCCAGCTTGATTTCAAAACACTTAAAGGTCCTCTTGCTTCTCTACCGTACAAAATCTTGAAGGGAGAAACGCCAGTAGTGCAATTTGGCACTTCTCTGTAAGCGAAGAGTAAATAATGGATATATTTATCCCAATTGCTGGGGTCTGATCGTATGACGTGATGAAGAGAGTTCTTCAGAACTTTATTATATCTTTCAATTAATCCATTGCTGGCAGCATACGCTGGCACTGAAAATCTGGGAGAACATCCTAAGCGATTAATAAACTCTTGTGTTAGTTTAGAAGTAAAATTAGTCCCTTAATCACTGGCAATAACGCTTGGAATACCAGTTCTCATAAAAATATCCAATAGCGCATCACAAGTTGCCTTTGCTGATAGAGAACATAAAGGAATAGCTTCTGGCCATCTCGAATGTTGATCCATCAGTACTAAAACATATTTGTGTTTACGTGCCGAAGAAAACTCAATCGGCCCGATAATATCCACGTTCACAACTTCAAACGGTAGGTCTGGTCTAAGAACTGGAGAAATAGGAATTTTTTCGGAAGATTTCTCAGGAAACCGTAATTGGCATTCTTTACATGATTTGCAGAAATTTAAAATATCATTTGACATATTCGGCCAGTAAAAACTATATCGAATTCTTTCTTTTGTTTTCATTAATCCCATATGACTTCCAAAAACAGATCTATGAGCCAAATCCATAATTTTCTGACGGCGACATTTCGATAAAATTAACTGATTTACAGTTTCACCGCAAACTTTCTCTTTGTGGAATAAAATGCCATCTAATTAAAAATATTTACCCTTGCCACGTGATAAAGAAAATCTCACTTCATCCAAAGAGGCGCATTCTTGTTATTCTTTTTTAAATTGTAATGATTGGATCAATTTACAATTTGTTTCGGCTTCCAGCACTTCCACATCGTCAGAAATGACCGGATTCGTGGCGTTATTTGAACAGAGAACCTCACCCATATTTTCGTCGTATTATGATTCAGCAGTCCCATTATGATATTCAACTTCTTCCGAGACCAAAACAAAGCAGGCGGCAGACTTCTTGTTTTCTTCTAGCACTACATTTTCCAATAAATAAAAAAATTTCGTTGGTATTATACATTGCCCTAGGATTTTATTGGTAACAGCTGCAATTATTTCGATGGGTTTCGAGAACATTTTATTATTTTCCGTTTTTAACGCCACTTGAAAGCTCATTTTAATTCAGCTTCTATCTTCTCTCCAAAAGCACTGATTAAAACAACTCTTTCTTTTTCTGTTTTTGATTTTAGAATAAAGTCATTATTTATGACTGGAAGTTGGCATCTCGAGTCTACGAGAGCTTTCACTGGAGTATTATCCACGTATTGAAGAGGATTTATTTCAATCTCCGTTCTTTTTTCTTTTAATAATTGAGAGCGAATTTCTGCTGTTAGAACATCGCTTTTCTTATTATTTTCTTTGAATCTTTTTGGGCATTCTCTCGCAAAATGGGAATCTTCACAGATATAACATTCTTTCACAGTTCTTTTTTCAAAATTTTCTTCTTTCCGAAAATTTTTTAATTTTGTTTGTCTAACATACGGAGGAATATGTTTTGACTCTGCCGAATATTTTTGTTCTTGTTCGTTAGAATTATATCTCTTCAAATATTCTTTGCCAGGAAATTCTTTCGGTTTTGACTCTACCGAATATTTTTGTTCTTGTTCGTTAGAATTATATCGCTTTAAATATTCTTTGCGAGGAAATTCTTTCGGTTTGATGCTAGTATTCATTCTGACATTTTCATAATCATCCAATTTACTTGTTATTTCTTCTGGAGTTTTAAAATTTGACCAAACATCAATAAAATGTTCTTTAACTTCTAAGGGAACTTTGCGTTTTATTTGATCGGTTATTATTAGATCACATAGCTCTTCAAATGTTCGTATTCCAAGTCCATTGATCCATTCTAAGAAATAATTTTTCAGTTCATAAGCAAAATCTCGCCAGTTTATTTCTGGATTCTTATGGTGCTTCGTGAAGAATTGTCTACATTTTTCTGGGGTCATTTTATACCTTTTGAGAAGTAAACTTTTCACTTTGTTGTAATCCTCGGTGACTTCTTCCTCTTCTCTTGCAATAATTTGTACAACATCATATGGCAATAATCCGATTAAATGCGTAACCCAAAGTTCTTTTTAAATTTCAATTCTCTTAGCTTGTCTTTCGAAGAGGACAAGATCTAAACTTATATCATTTGTTTTTAGATCAAACTTCTGTAAAATATTATTTAAATCTAATTTTGCCTTAAAATGAAAATCATTACCAGTATTTCGTAAGTTATCTTCTCCTGTTCGTTCCTTTCCCATTAAACTAACTTTTTGAAGCTCGAATTCCATTTCCAGTTTTCGTTTTTCCATTTCCATATTCCATTTTCGTTCTTCAATTTCTTGCAATCTTTTCCGCTCTTCAATTTCATTTCTTTTTCGTTCTTCAATTTCTTCTCTCTCATTTCTTTTCGTTATTTAATTTCTTCATTTCTTTTTCGTTCTTCAATTCCTTGCAATCTTTTCCGCTCTTCAATTTCTTCGTTTCTTTTTCGTTCTTCAATCAACGAATTTAAGAATTCTTTAATGAAATCTTCGTCGTAGTTTCCCCTTTCTGTTATTTATTTTTTTTTTTTTTTAGTTCGTACAGTTTTAGATTCGCAGCATTCTCAATGCCTAATTCCACCGCAATAGTTCGTAAATCTTCTTTCTTTCCTTTTGCGAGAAAAGTCATTTCAGTTACATGTAAAACACAGTCAAATAAACAAATTCACAGTTCCGTTTCAGATTATGTCAGAAACGTCAGCTCGTAATCCTGTCGATAGCGCCAGTGTAGTGTCTGTTCTGTAGAAGAAAGCACAACTTGAACCAATACAAACATTTATTTGAAATCTAATATTAAAATTGATAGTATTGTATATTAAAATTATAGTTAATAGAAATTTGACTATAGCCCTACACGGCCAACAGAACAAACACCCAAGGAGAGCCAGCTAAACCTCCTCGTTCGATGGTCAACCACAATCTCCTTCTTTCCGCCGGAGCGGACTCCCTTTTCTCCTCTCTCCCAATGACTACAGCGCCATCATGTGAAGAGAATGAGGAATATCCTAACACTACAGCATGTTTCTTTGCATTAAAACGCAATGTAATAGAAATTTTAATATTATAACTGCATTTAAATCTGATATTTGCCCAGTTCAAGAAATATTCAATAATTTGTTAATTATAATCATGTTTTATCTTTTAAATGTACATACATGTTTTCAAACAAATATTTTAAAAAACATAAGTTAACAGAATTTTTAGAAGAGTTTCTTTCCTATAATTTTAGCAACTTATAGAAAATAAAAATTAAAATATTTAATTATACTTTAATTTACTTGTTTAGTTGCAATTAAATAAAATGAACTTGAGTCCTATTTTTCATAAATTATATTGAAATACCCTAAAAATAAATAATAATATGTTTCTGAAATTTTTAAAAGTTTAAATAAAAATGTTTCACTTTTAAGCAATAAATAAACAATTTTAGAAAAAAGAGTATATGTTATTATGAATTTCATCAGCTTCATGTGTTGATAATATTCAAGAGTACGAATAAAATAGTTTAGAAAAAATTTTTAAAATTGCACCTTAATAAAGTTAAACTCTTCCCATTTTAATTTTTTTTAAGTTTGTTTTAGGTTTTACCATATTTTAGTTTAACTATCGGCATCTCAAAAAATGAAATCAGAGCTAGAGAAAATTATTTTATGCCAATAAAATTTTCTTTAGGTTGTACTTCAATATCTATATTTTAAATGATATCACGAATACTTGTTTCGAAATTCTGAAAGTCCATTTTCGTCAGTTTTTTCACCGAGGAATAATAAGACAATGCATTGAAATTATTTAATTCCGTCATTGAAAAATGATTATTTCCACTCGTTTTAAAATCCACAAGCATACCCTTTTTTGCTTTAGGTCAATTGTTACCGAAAAAGTTTTATGTTTACTTTTTCCTCAAGTATTTACTATGCTTTGAATTCGCATTTTGATTGAAAACTGCTTTCTGAAAAAAAAGTTATTATTTTGAAGTATGATTTAAATAATATTAATGCATCTCAATCTTTAACAAACTTTTATATTGATTGGTTTAAAATAACATCCTTAGGGGTAAAAACCGCAAGCAAATTGTGTTTCGAATTTCAGTTACGTAATTGAAATAATTTGCATTTTCAAAATAAGTAAATAGCTTCATCATTTTACTGTTTGCTAATGTTTAGATATAAGAAAATGCATTTTTTATTTAGGATAAATGTTCTTAAATGAAAAACAAGATAGTTTTTTCATAACTTTTGTTAATTTTAAATATAATGAAACTGATATTTTTTATACATTAAAAATGAGGAATAATTTTCAGTTTTTGATCCTGAATAGGATGTTAGAAAAGTTTTCATTTGTGTTTTGGTTTCTAAATTAAAGCTATTCAGATTTTTAAGCAGATTTATTAAAACTACCCTGAATATTTGGTTTTTTTTTTCGCATTATTAACAACTCACATTCAGTTTCAGTTGATATCATTATTTTATACTTCCTTTTTGAAGTGATGCCAATTAATATAGAAAAACTGAGTTTACTGTTTAAAAGGAATATGGTTGATTTTTGCTTATACTAAATTTTTCTGTACAGAAATACTTTCGCCAGGATTAATCTGTATTACCTTTTAGTGAAAAAAAGAAATGTTTAAAAAAATTAATGCTGAAACATAAACATTAATACAGAACATAATCAAAAAGTATCAAATAAGTATAATTGTAAGTCAGTTTTCAAGAATATAGCTGTCGTTAAGTATTTAGTATTATAAGTAATAAAATAAACTCGCAAATATCAATATTGCCTCTCTCTTTGCATTAAAAGATAGGAATCATGTATAAGAGATTAAAATGTTTAAACACTCTTAGTTGGGCGTAATGTATATTATAAATAGAGATTTGTGTATTTTCCGAAACAGAACAAAATATTAAATGAAATTATCAGTGCATAAAATTGCAAGCATTAACTACTTTAGTTCCGACAAGTTGCGTTCCACTAACTATTGATCGAGTAGTTATGCCATCTGCTCTTTAGATTTAGGTAGTTAGGATTAGTTGTTTATTTCTTGAAGAATTTATCATAGTTCAAAAAGGAAATAATTGTGGGTTTAAGAAAAAAATAAGCATTTATTGATTCTGAAATAGAAACAAGAATCATTTTGGCTAAAACTGTATTTGGAAAAAATTCAATTATTCCGAGCCAAGTTCACAGCTTAATATACTGTGTTCTGCCTTTAAATTTCTATTTTTATTGGTTTAGAATTGACTTTAAACTATACACCTTAGACATAAAATCCATCTCTTGCCAAATGTGAAAACAAAGATTCACATCAATAGAATTAAATTATTGTCATACATCTTTATATATTCTACTCAAGAATTTCAACAAAATTATGATACAACAATTTACTTTTGCCTTTTTCTTATATATAAACGCTTTTGTGAAAGAAAATTATTAATTTGTATCTACTGCACTAGTTTATGTATTAAAAATAAATCTTAATTTTAGTGGAGTATAATCACCAAAACTTTTCCAGATATTTTAAAAATAACCAAACTATTGTGACTGAAGACTACTTATTTTGTGCATATTAGAAAATAGTTCAATTATGAATAATACTAAAAATGATCAAGCTTTTCTAACCGTTTCATTTTATCTTAAAATTGTTACAATAAAAGAAAGCACAAAACTTTTAGGCAAAAAGTGAATTTTTGGAATGAAAATAAGACTTTATAACCTTGGAGAAACAAAATATTATCCTTTTTAAATAAATCTCATTATTAATTTCTGAATAAAACAAGAACATTTATTTGCACATGGTAATATAAATCATTAACATTATATTAGATGAAGATTCCTCATACAAAACATCGACACAAAATTTCAACATGTGCATCAGATTAATTTTCTGTAACCATTGCTACTTTAATAACAAATTAGAACAAACAACAGTTAGATCATAACATAATGCAATGTAACGTAACTTCTTTCATCTCATGTAAAATGAAATTAATAAATTATTCTTTTCACTTAACTGGTTATTTTTTTCTCTTCAAATATTTGTTAAGCTATTAAATTACCAGTCATGAAATTATAGAGAAAACTGAGACGTTTCTAAAATTGCTGAAAATGCAACACTATAATGTTGTGAAATGTATTAACAGAAATTATACAATTGTTACGAGAAAAAATTTAATATCGAAAATAAAATTTTTTAATTTATGATAATATTTTTCCATCATGAATAAAAAATTCATCATCAAAACCTTGACACTTATTTTAAGCACATTTGAAATCACTCATCTTGTTGCAGAACAAATTGAATATTTTTATCTGAAAATGTTCATCAATAATTTTGTGCGACACATTTTTATAGTTTCTTCATATTATTTTTCTCTATTGGATTGGATTATTTTTTGCTTATTCGACTACAATAAACTGTTCAAAAAAATTATCAATATAAAGCAAACTTAACAAGTATTTTTATAAGAAAAAATATGTTTTCAATGAAGCTTACACAGATAATTTAATACTCCTATTCACACATGAATGGTTCCTTCATCAAATTTTCGTCATATAAAAAGAAATTTTTTTTCATATTATACCATATCAATTACTTAATTCAAGATGTTTTTAATTTCTGAGCGAATTTATTGTTATGAAGAAATTATTTTCCAATTAGTTTTATCATAAAAATAAAAAAATTTTGCTTGATACTCTAAACATCAATTGAGAAAGTTTATAATCCTTCTTATTTACAAGATATTCTTTTACCTATTAATATAAGTGACTTGTATTATAATATTAGTGTATTTCCTAATTTAAAAGTTCTAACAAATTTGCTTTTGGATGCTCCAAACTTAGAATAGTATCTATAGTTTCAGAAATGACTTTTGAAGACACACTAAATTAAAACTATGTCTAAATGCTTCTTTTTTATAAATGAAATCCCAATGACTTATATTTTATTTAAATCATAATAAATATTACTACTTATAGGTAACTTACTTTTTTTAACAAAGATAACCATTTTACATGGACTTATTTTTAAAAAAAAATTGCTAATGAAATTAATGTGAAGCTTTGTGTCTATATTCTAAATATTTTTAAAATCGGTACCCTAAAAGGATTTAAATAATAAAGTATCATATTATACAAAAATACATGATTTAATTAAATAATGACAAAAAGAATGTTTTTTAAGCATAAAATTTTATTTAAATCTTAAAATTTTTACCAAAGAATTCTAAATTGTTACTTAAATTGATCTTGTTTAATATTTATAACTGTATGTCTGAAAAAGTAGTCAAAACGGTCGAAGAATGTACAAAAGTTTCTCAAACTATTGTACTTCATTTTACTCTTTGTTTCAAAATGGAGAGTCAGCAAAATGAGATGTTCTATGATGAAATTATTTTGAGAAAATAGTTGGTGAAAAGACATAAGGATATTGCAAAAATGTATTGTTATACGAAACTCTGTTATACATCTCTGTAGGGAAATCATTCGACATAGTTAACAATATACTAGACAGAACAGGGGAAAGTCCATGCCATTTTTAAAAGTAACGTCTTAATAAATCCAAACTACGTTAAACCAGGCTTCAACTATTAATGTTTCGTAAAAATATTACTTATTCTTGGTAAGTCCTGATGATTTCTGAAGGAAATAATGTGCATATAAATACTCCAAATATGAATGAAATAAAAATTGCTCTTGATCTATTTTATGAATCAAATAATTAATAAAAATGATTGTAATTAGAACTAACTTTTATGATCATATCATGTAAAATATAAATAATTACAAGCAACTTGGGGCATTATGAAACAAGAAATTACCAATAACTTTTCTTTCCATATTATTTAAAAATTAGTTGAGATTTATATTTCATGATTTGATTAATTATTGCTTTAATAATTTATTGTATTTTCAATTTATATTACAGTAAAAAATAAAAGTTATTCATTTTAAATTTATATGAATAATTTATACTTTCTGATGTAAATTAGAAGTAATGCTCAAATTTATTTAGAGTTAATTTATCGCAGATATAAATAATTAATTTAAGGTGAATTCTTTTGTATGCAAACAGGAAAGTGCTAAATACATAAATAAAGGAAAAAATATTATGCTATTTGAAACATAATTTCATTTAAAAACAAAATATTCCAAAAAAAAAGTACAAATTCTTTGTATTAGATAAATAACAAAGGAATTAGATTCTTCAAACAAGATTACAAAATGATAAAGTAAACGAAAGAAAATTTTCCATTGGGAGTACTGTTGTAAATACAAGAAATACAAGAAATAAATTCTGTCATATTTGCTTTAAAAGAAAATCAGATCAAGGAAGCTGATTTTCTTTTAAAGCAAATATGACAGAATTTATTTCTTGTATAAAAAGTATTTTACTGCAAGAGATCTATCATAAAAGTATGTTTGATTAAAAAAATATTTAATTGAAGGTTTTTTTCCGAAGAGATCAATGTTATGCTAAATTATAAAAATTTCTTAATTTATATACAAACATTCTAAAAATATGTAAAAATTTACAAAAAAATTAAAACAATATTTTAATATAATATTTTTAATAGAAGCTAACCAAATAAAGCTTTTCAATAATTTTAATAAATCTAATTAAATAAAGCTTTCTTGCAATTAGATTTATTAAAATTATTGAAAAAATTTGAAAAGAAAGGAATCATATAAAACATCAATTACTTAGTTTAAACATACTTCAAATTATTTATCTACGTTAAAATTTTATTAGAAGCTTTGAATTCATAAATTTCTTTGTGCTTAGAAAATTGCTACGAAATTCTTTCTTTTGAAAAATTTTGCGATCGTTCAATGATATGTAAATTCATGTAATTATAGAGATAAAATATATTCATTATTAAAAAATAGATATTTTATTTATAATACTATGAAATATATTTATATAGCATGATCTATGCATTATTTGTCATGTAATAAATTTAAAATCACGAATTTAATTCAAAAAAATGTTGTAAAATTTTAGTAATTGTTTCACAATTAAGTTTTTAATTATTTCACTATAATAACGCTTATTTGATTAAAGCTTACTTTTCTAAACTGTTAGTCAACAAAACAAATTAGTTAAGAATAATAAATATACATTCTAAACTACATACTAACTCACAGTTTATTCGCATTTAATAAATAAAACACGCAAAAAACAAATCAATGTTTGTTTCTTAAATATCATATTTAGAAACTGTTTGTAGAAAGATTTGACAAAAGCTTTCCTATTATTTTTCGCAATCAAATAAAATATTAAATGCATATATATATATATATATATATATATATATATATATATATATATATATATATATATATATAGATAGATAGATAGATAGATAGATAGATAGATAGATAGATAGATAGATAGATAGATAGATAGATAGATAGATAGATAGATAGATAGATAGATAGACAGATAGATATAGATATAGATAGATAGATATTCAATGTGCATATAAAATATGGTCACTATAGTTGTATGTGACAATGGAGCAATTGCAAATTTTGTATGAACTCAATGAACATATTGGCCCCAAATAGAATTAGTAAACATGTCAAACGCTCAAATGCTCGATGGGACATTTCATTCAATCCCAGAAATGATAAACTATTGATAAATCACTAGACTTATCTTTAAAAAAATTCTGCTTTGATGCAAATATTCCTGAGAAACCCATATTAAATGAATTCAAACATTGTTCTAGAAGATGGCTGATGAATATTTGATATCAAATGACTGTTTTGTCATAAAAGATGCTTTTCTAAGTATTCTAGACATATTACTAAACTGCATCATTGCTTGGTATGATTTAAAGTCAAAAAATATTTAATAACAAATGCCATACAAATAAAAATTACAAACACTTTAAGCTATGAATTACTAAGCAACAATAATTGTGCAACAAATAAATTTTAGAATTCTTATCTCCTGATTTTGCATGTAATCATACGATTGCATTTTTTGACGTATGCCATTTGGTCAATAATATTTATTTTTTAGTTATTTTTTATTACAAAGAAATGAGAGGTAATTAATTTCTAAACTATATTTTAGCAAAAATTCATTAAAATAAGATTTTACTTTTGCTAAGAATAACTTTTAAATTATATATTAATAGTTTAACTTTAATTATATGTTTTCTTCCATGCATTTATTTAACACTCAGTTTTAAATTTTTGTAAAAATGCTTTTAAAATTTGAGAAAAGTAAAGTAATATTTATAAATTACTTTCTTTGCGCTTTTGTTCAAATTTGTATTCCAGTAGAATATGTTTGCTTTGCACAAAGGTTCTTCATAAGTGAAAATAACTCTAATATATCATGAATAAAAATATTTTACATATTCACATTCTTATTTAATTTCATTCTTCAAATTTAAAAAATATTTATATATTTCTTTTTTTATCTTTTAAAAATTTTTTTCTATATAAAAAAATTAGCTAGAGGCCATAAAATTTATATGTTGCTGGAAAATTGTTTTCAAATAATTTCAATTTTAGCAGAATTGTTTAAATTTATAAATAATTTAATTTTTAATTTGCAATTTAAATATAATAAAGATTTTAATTTTAAAATTAAACAGACTCAAATGATAAATGTTTTAGAAAGGAAAATCGATACTGATACACAAATTTAAATAATAGAAGCTGACAAAATGTAAATAAAAATATACTTTTAGATGCCTACACAAAAAATATTTATTTTATTAAAATTTCAAGAGTTATTATCTGTAACTAGAAACATATCAGAAACTCATGGTATACAGAAATGCAAAGGCTTGGAAAAGGCAACCAAATTTCTGTGTCTCCACTATTTTGAAGAGAAATAATTTTTCCTAAATTTTCCGTTTATCATAATTTACAAAGAGAGTTTTGTGATCTTAAAATGAAGTCTCAGCTTTCTTTTGGGTATTAATCTTCTGATAGGCACAAAGCATTTGCCCAATGACCATTGTAAATGAGGACTATATAAAAAAAAGAGTATGATTTAACATGAGGAATATCATTTTCTCAACAATGGTGCATTACAGAGGATTAAAATGCTTCAAATATGACAGATATAAAAATCCAAAAGTAAGATATTAAAGGAGAGATGTGCAGTTAACAAAAAATAATCTTAAGATTATAGTTTGGTTAAAGATTGAATTTAATCGTTTTTCTGAATTTTTTGAACTTAAAAATAGGCATTTTACTTTTTATATTTTTGTAAATGCATTCATAAGAACCTTTGCATTTGTCTGGTGGATTTTATCGTTTTATGAATATGATTGAAAATATTTTTATCTGAAAACTCTGACTATGAGATTTTTAATAGCAAAAAGATTATCGTGAATTATTATATAGTATTACCATTTATAAAATGAGATTTTAGTATTATTTCTGTAAAGCTCTGAAAAATAAATTACCTTTTAAATTTTTTTCCGCCTTTGAGACTGAAAAACTATCAAGGTTTATCAGTATGCCAAGTAGATTTACTAAGCAAATTCTCAGTGTTTGCTAATTTGTAGTTCTTATTCCTAAGATAATGAAAAAAAATAATTTGCTAAATATCCTTATTACCCTCATTATTATGCTGGAGAAATGGGTCTACCTGATAATATTAGGGTGATCATTTTTGTCTATGAAAGTAATGTGGTTTCTACCACATATTTTCATTTAATACTTATATATGTATGTATATATAATGCACGCGCGCGAGTGTGTGTGTGTGTGTGTGTGTGTGTGTGTGTGTGTGTGTGTGTGTGTGTGTGTGTGCGTGCGTGTGTGTGTGTGTGTGTGTGTGTGTGTGTGTGTGTGTGTGTGTGTGTGTGTGTGTGTGTGTGTGTGTGTGTGTGTGTGTGTGTGTGTGTGTGTGTGTGTGTGTGTGTGTGTGTGTGTGTGTGTGTGTGTGTGTGTGTGTGTGTGTGTGTGTGTGTGTGTGTGTGTGTGTGTGTGTGTGTGTGTGTGTTTTGATATTACAGTTTTATACAGTGAATAAGAGAAATATAATTTTATTCCTTAATAAAATGACGTTAATTAAAAGATAATTTATTGTAATTGTTGATGTGATGTATATTAATCATTTTCGTTCATTCTATTTTCAAAGAAAATTTTTGCATACAACCACTTTTATAGTTCGTATATAGGCATATTCTATTCTTTAAGCAGTAGTGAAAATAGCATCAAATACCATTAATATCGTAGTGATTTACTAGCAATTCGAATTGATTTAAATCTCACTGAACTAATGTCATATATTACTTAAATTATCAGATTCACAAATTATCCTACAGCTTGTCTTCAATTCAAATTGATTTAAATCTCACTGAACTAATGTTTTATATATTACTTAAATTATCAGATTCACAAATTATCCTACAGCTTGTCTTCAACACACAAATAAGAAAACCTGTTAAATGATATCTTTGGAATTTAATTTAATTTAATTATTTCAATATAACTTATAGTGATATTCTATCAAGAAAACTACAAATGTAAGGAAACTTGAGGAAAATATTTCAAGGTGTCAATACTATGTTACATTTTCCATCTTGTGAGCTGTTAAATAAAAAAATTTATTATAAAAAAGTCTTTTATTTTTAATTGAGCTAAAACCAAAAATGGCGATCAATCTGTTTTTCGCAGTCAATCTTCCTGCTAATTAACTTTAAAAAATTAAATATTTTATTTTTGAAATAATTAATCCTCTAATTATTTTTTAAATAAATAATTAGAAAATAAATAAAATTAAATACTTTAAAAAATTAAATATTTAAAATTTGATATTGCACATTTCCAGACAAAATTTGCTTATTGCATATCACGAAAAAAAGTCATAAGAATAATTTTGAATCAATATATTCAAAGTTTTTCAATTTTTTTACAATTCTCTTACATTTTGGACCTCACTATAACACTTAATAACACATCTGAACATACAGCTATGTGATAACGATAGCCAAAAAATAAAAACCTTTCTATAATGCACATATTTTTTGTTTTGCCAGAAAAATGTAACTTTTAGCAAAATAAATGTTCTTAGTCCTACTTATATTTACTAAGTAAAGTTTTATAGAAGATTAGGATTTCAAGACCATATTTTATAAGTCTATACAGTAGTTTACCAATGTTAATCTTTAGTATTTTAATAAAAGTAGAGCATGAATATCTTGAGCTTCCAGCAGTCAACAGGATATGATACTTCTGAAATTTGAATACCAAGAAAATTGTTTTCAAATTTGAGAGTTTCATTTTAAAACTATCTTACATTTCAAACATATGCAAATTATAGATTGTAATATTTATAAAAAAATATCACGAGTGAAAATAGTATTTATCATCATTCCTTATGCTGTTATTAAAGATTTTAAATTTTAGAAATGCTTACAAATATTAAAATTCCGGATTCGAGCAAAATAACAAAACCTACAAGGAATTACCAAAGTGTACTATAAATATCAAAGACTGACTGTAATTTTAGAATGATATTCATTTCAAATGATGAAGTATTCTATTCTCCATGCTTTATTTTCTAATCATCATTATTTGCTAATAATAGCTAATTACGAAATAAGGAAATATTTATCTAAGCAATTAACAAAACTGATGATTTAGAATGTAGTCAAAATAATTCAAATAAATTATACTTTTAAATTTTAGTAACTTTTTTTACAGAATTTTAAAGTACATCTTTAATAAAGAAAGATCACATATAAAATATATTAACATATCAAATACTTTCAAAACTACTGATTAGTATTTTATAATTTTATAATTATTCCTTTTATTTAAAAAGTTAAAAAAAATAATTTGTTTTCACATTACTCATTTTCAAATTATATTGCATAATTCTAAAATATTGAGGAGATTGAAATAAGTGTATTTTTTAAACAAATCATTGAATAAAAATTTTATTGATTAAGATTCATAAATAAAGTTCTTTTTAAAACTTCGGGTGTATATAAATTTAAAACCACTTTTTTTATTGTAAATCATTTGAGTTTTCAAAACTTCAGCTTCAAATCTCTTGAGAATTTTTTTTCAAAATAGAAATTGTAGCTTTGCATCATAAAAAGTGTAAATAATAATATTAAAAGGAAATTTTTATTTAAATTGGTTTTTATGAAAAAGTCAAAATGCTATCGAAGATGTGAAAAATCAAACAAGTTGACTTTTTAAATCTTCTAGAAAAGTAGTTTGGAAATTAAGTAAGATTCTTAAGCATTTTCAAACTGCTGTTCATAATATTTTATAGAAACATTTATGAGAAATAACTATAGATTTGTTAGAGTTATTTTCCATATGTATGAAATAACTATAATAATAGTATTTAATTATATTACAATATAAGACTATTATTTTACATATTTGATTTTATACATAAATTACAAACAATCTTGTATAAAAGAGCTTAGTTAAACAAGATTTAGAAGAAAGTTGATTGCTGATCGTTAAATAAGTATTTTGATTTAAAAAAAGGATACTTTTAAATTTTTGATTTGAAAATTTAAGATTTTTACGATTGTTAACAGTATCTGTCACATTAAACTTTCGGGGAAATTTTAATTGTCGAAATTAACTAAATATGTAAAAAAAGACAATTTCTTTTGTAAATAATAACAATATCTTTAAGTTATACTTTTAGTAAAGTCCCAGCACTTTGCAACAATGACTGCTTCCAACCAATTCCTCACAAACATTTTGTGGCAACGCCTATTTCTAGAGGTATTTATTTCAAGAAGATTTTTTAATTATTTTTTGTGATGAACTGCCATATAAATTTCAAATTTACATATGATTAGAATTTGTTTTGATATTTAAAAATTTAAACATGCAATATTTAAAATTATTATTTCAAGCCTTTAACAAAATTTTCAGCTATGCTACAATCTAATACAAAAACAAAAAATAATAACGGCTCAATGATTTATTCATATCTACGAATTCAAATTTCTTCTTTAATGACTATTTTAGTTTATTTTAATTTGAAAATCCAGATAACATACAACTAAAAGAGCACTTTTAATATGAAAAATTAGCGATTATTTGTAAAATAAACAAGGTAATATTCATATGCCCTAATTTATAAATAGATTTCAAAATAAAAAGTACTTAAAAATAAAAATTAATTGGTAAATATGCACAATTGCGAAAGCTATTAACAATAACTTTTTAGTCATTGAAGAATTGTGAATATGCACATATAAATTTGATATTTCCATTATTTATGAACAAAACAAAAATCAAATATTCTAAATTATAATCCTTATAATCCTGAAGAGCAAAATATAACAAATTTTTTTATGGAAAAAGAGAAAAAGTTAATACACATTTCCATCATGATATCTTTGATTATTTTACAAAGTGAATCTAAAATAAGGGAGTGTAAAATTTAAACCAATTTGTCAGAAAAATATTATGAAACCATATTTGTTTAGAAGCTCAAAAAACATTTATGAGATACTTTTAAGAAACTACATAAGCTTTATTTACCTGAGTCTATCTTGAATTTTTAATGGTGTTTTTGCCCAACGGTCTTTTATGCAAATATTTATTTTGCTTATATTTTAATATTTTATCTCGCAAATGAAAAAGATAAGAATAAAATATTTCTTCTTTTTTAGTGAGGCGGAATTTTTTGCAGATTATCACTATAATCCTTAATAAAAATTTTAAAAGCGGAAAATGCTTCAACACTTTTAAGTTGCACTTCATTCGTTAAAAAACGATATATGAAGTATAACCTTAGAAGAGCAAGTACTTAACTAACTAACCTTTCAAGTTAAATTACATCATTAATAATGTGTTTCTTAGAGCAAAAAAAAGTATATGTTTGAAAAAATCTATTGAGAAGACATTATGAATAGCTTTTTGTTTTCATAAAAAATTGAAAAACTGTATATTTTAAAGCAATCAAAAAATAAAACTTTCATTGTACAAAAGAATACCATACTTTATTTTTTGGAAAGGAAAAAACATCGATTGAATTTACAAAAGAGTAACTTGGAATTATACTCGTATTTCATCAACTCATGCCGATTGTCTTTTATGAAGAAATGCTTGAATACGAGGGGTAAATTCATGTTTATAGAGTTCATTATTCAAGATTTCAACTAATTTTTAAGAACTTGAGATTTAAACTTTTGTTAATAAGAAATATCTTATTAATTATAAATTGCTTATAACAAATGAGGAGTATAGCTTTTTAATATTTAAAAGTTTTTTTATATTTATGGCACGTGATAATTTAAAATGCCTTTTCTTTGGATATAGGATCATAATCGCATGGCGATGAGAAGAAACTCAAAATATCTCCAACCACAGCCTAAGAGATGTGTATTCAGAAAAACAAATATGTATTATACCGTTAAAGGTATGATCAATTATTTGGTACAGGATTCAGAAGAATTTATCGTAATTATTTGGCAATGGCAATTCATATTGATAAAAAAATAATACCACGTTAATGAAAAATCGATAAATTAACGATTGAAAACTGTCGCACACCTTTTAGCAATGTGAAATAATGATAGAACCAAATAAACGGCACAATGAAAGGAAAAAGATAAAAATCACTATTACAATCTCATGTTATGGAGTGTAAATCGTAAAACGTATGTTTTGGCACTCCTACGAAATTAAAATGTAAAAATCTTAAATTTATATTTAATGTAACATTATAATTTCTATAAAGAGCACGTAGAATATATTTCAGCAAAAAGTATATGGTTTCAATCAAAGAAATATATCTTCATATTTAACAGCCTAGCCACTTAAACATTTTAAGATTGAGCCCATTACTCCAATAAGATCGAATATGAATATAAAATAGAGTACAATGCATTCATAGAAAGGTTATTTTTACATAATAAGGCCTTTTCTTAATTTAAATAATGGCATATAATTCGTTTCATAAATTAGACCGTGATGTCAACAATTTATATTCAATAAATTAAATAGCAAATTTGAATATATGTACTACTATTCAGTTCCAAAGGAAATGATGAAACTGGGGATGAAAAGTGAATTACTTATGAAGAAATTATAAGGAAAAGGGTATATTGTACTGAACAATTAGTTCTTAAAATTCTAAAACAAATTTGACTCTGAATAGCAGAATGTTGTGTATATGGTGGGATATTTGAGGATCAATACATTAAGAATTGAGTGAAAACTCAAATCGGAGAAGTATTGTCAGTAAATGGGTAGTGTAAAGGGAAGCAGTCGAATAAAAGAGTTCGTCAAAAAGTTGAAGAAGTTCTGGCATATATTGCCCGGAAATATTATCCTCAAACTATCACTTATATAATATAATATATATATATATATATATATATATATATATATATATATATATATATATATATATATATATATATGTCCTTACTCAAGTTTCTGATGGGCAAAGCATTCAAAAATGAAGAGATTATAATCAAACACTGTTTCTATTATTTGCATGAGAAAATGAAACTTACGCTGGCAAGAATTCATTAATAATAATGGCAATTATATCACTTAATAAAATTTATTGACGTTACGAAAAATTTGCATTATATATATATATATATATATATATATATATATATATATATATATATATATATATATATATATATATATATATATATATATATATATATATACAGGGTTAGCAAGAAATAAGTTTCCCACTTCAGAGGGCTGTAGAATACGTTCTACTCGTCCAAATGAGATAAAATTTGAACTACAGATAATTCAAATGATGCGCTTGACATTTATTAAAAAATAGTACAAAATTTCACCGATAGATGGCAATGTAATACACATAAAAACATTTTATATGCTTTATAAATGTTAAAAAATAATAATGAAAAAGTAGCGTTACAACTCTTCAATATACCCTTCTTCATTTGGCATTCATTTGGAAGGGCAATGTCTACCGTAAAAGGCCAGCATGTGTACCAGATCTGAAGGACAGCATTAGGCGCCATATCCTTGATATTCCGACAGACTCACACCGGTCTGCTGTCGAAAATATGGTTCTGTGGTTATAGAGCACATTGTTGAAAATGAAGAAGGGCATATTGAAGAGTTGTAACGCTACATTTTCATTATTATTTTTTAACATTTATAAAGCATATCAAATGTTTTTATGTGTATTACAGCGCCATCTATCGGTGAAATTTTGTACTATTTTTAATAAATGTCAAGCGCATCATTTGAATTATCTAATATAGTTCAAATTTTATCTCATTTGGACAAATAGAACGTATTCTACAGCCCTCTGAAGTGGGAAACTTATTTCTTGCTAACCCTGTATACATGTATATATATATATATATATATATATATATATATATATATATATATATATATATATATATATATATATATATATATAGTTCTTAAATTAAATCCTAGTAAGAAAATTTTGAAACACTTTCCGTAATGTTTTTCTCTTATTTTCTATTAATTTATCGTAACAAAGACAGTTCAAAAAAATTTTATTTATCACTTAACATGGAACTAAATTATAAATTGATAAAACAGACAAAGGCTTTTACTGTAAATTAAAATTTAAATAACTAGATAAATTCTTTGAAATCATAGCTTAACTATGTTGGATAAATTTATAAATTTTTCTTTTCAATACAAAAGCAGATATTCTAAGAGTTAAAGAATATGTAATTGTAATTATTCTAATAACTAACTGAATTATCCAATTTTCCTTTTAATTATAAAGTAGTTATTCAAAGAATTGTCCCATAAGAGTCTGAAACCTTAGAAATTAAAATGTTTTCCTATTAAAATCAAATTTAAAGAATTTATCAGCCATACATATATATCTTAATAAAATTTATGAAGTTTAATATCTTATAGTAGAAGGTATTAATTTTTATTTATCTTAATATTTTTCTTTATTGCACCAGAAAAATTTTCATATTTTTGGAAAGAACCTTTTTACTTTCTTTATAATGTTAAATTAAAGTGTTTCATTCATAAGCACAATTTCTTAATTATTTTCTTTATTTACTGCATGTGTTTTTAATCTTATTTTATAAATAAAAACAACAGATATAATTTTTCCTTTCCTTTACACTTGTACAAATAATTCAACCTTTTAACTTTTCAACAAGAGAAACTTATAATTTCATAATTTTTTGCAAATGGAAAACTTTGACTTAATTATTTCTGTAATTTGTAATTTACAAAGTTGCTGACCATTGATTGATTTTGATGCTATTCGTTTTGGAATTGCTTACTTAGTATAATTTTTATAAGAAAAATCATGAAAATCTTGAAAAATAATATTTGGTTTTTGTTTATCGTTATTTTGCACATATTTTGTTTACTTTATATATTTTCTAAAAAATCATATTGGTTTTTATGCTATTCTTTTTGTAAATTGCTTACTTAATATAATTTTTATAAAAAAAGTAAAACGCTTGAAAATTATTTTTATTGGAAATTTTCAATGGTTTAAAACAATTCATTCTTTCCTTATTTCATTACTAAAATTGTTACATTTTCAAAATCATATGAATTAACCAGAACATCTACACTTCAATCAAAGGATAATGAACTTTGTATTTTTGCTTTCAATATGAGTTTTTGTTATAATATGTAATTTAATTATATAAGATTAATTTCTAGTAATATGTGAATAATACCATTATGCAGGAAAATTCCTTCTTTAAACCAATAAGGTATTAACGTAGAAAACTTAATGCGTTTTAGTATTATATAATGCCAAAAATAAAATAACAGGTTGTTAAATAATATCCAAAAAAAGCTTATAATAATAATAAAAATTAAAAATCAAGGGTATAGTAAGCGGATCTCATTGCAATAAATAAAGAAAATAAATATAAATTATTTACAGGTTTTTCCCAAAATTAACTTTTCACAATTAAAGCTTCAAAATAGTAAAATATTACAGAATATTTTCAAAACACACACACACACACAAAATTCTGAAATACTTTTCTCAGAAGACTTGCATCTTTTATGCGAAGTAAATATTTAACGCAAACTGCTTAGATACGTCAAATTTTCTTTGTATTTTATTGTAAAATCAAATTTTTAAATTTTTATAAACTTAAATTATCTACTTTTACCATTTTATTTGAATTTACTGGACTTCTTAATTCAGTTTTAGCTACCCTTTACTACATAAGATTTAAGCTTTAGAAATATTTGATTTATTAACAATATTTTTGTTTTTCCGTACGTTATCTTTAATCTTCAGCTTTGTAGTGACATACCTAACATCCTTTCCTGATTATTTTAAGTATATTTGCAACTTCGTCTCCAGGTAATTAAGGATTCACACTTTTCTTAAAACATTATTTATTTCCTCTGAAGTCTGAATCCAAATTCCTTTAACTTTATATTAACTATAAAACTTATTAACTTATTAATAACTTTCATTAGTTCACAATATTTTCCTCGAATATTTTATTAATCTATGTGAAAGGCTATTTTTTCGTAAATTTATTAATATGTTGATAAATATCTCATAAAAACTTGATTAAGTATCTAAAGAGTTACTTGTGTTGATAATTTGATAAAATTCATTTGGAAATAATTTATAAATAATTATTTCCTTTACATACATGTCATTAAGCCATTGATTTCAAATTAGCGATTTTATTCCTAAGCAAATATGTCCTATTCTTCGATTTAAATTTTATTGAAATACTTAAGATATATTCTAATGGCTTTTAAAATATATACTCACTACTGTAATTTCCATCACGCTGCTTATAAAATTCGTAAATTTGTGGTTCGATTTCTTAAAAACAAATTTCCAGCACATTGAAAGAGAAAAATTAAAACATACATCATGTTTACTTGGCATTCAATGATTACATCACATTTAAGGAGGAGTTTGGGAATTCCTGAAAATTGAATACAATAATCAGGGCTTTTGAAAGATCTTTCTCTAAAGCACCAATCCTAAATCCCTTTTTAATCATTAGACAGGATTCTTCTAATTCCAATTTGTTTCATCCTCTCGCTGTAGTTATCCTTGAATATATCAAAAGTAACTTGTAAACTTTTAAAAAATTTAATTAAAAAATGTTTAATATGAAGATTAATTATTATTATATAAATGTAATATATTTTATTTCTGTTAGCAATTCAGTAAATTTTGGTCGCATTACTTTAAAGTATATATGTTTTATTAATAATAAGTAATGAATTTGACTGTAACCATGACCAAAAGTAAAATCTAATTACTATATAAAGTGCACTTACCAGTATATCTCAAAATGCTTGCGGTAGTTAAGAGACCTAGTTGGTTGCTGTTGTTCTGTATTTGGTCTAATTCTAATTAAAAATTATTTTTAATAAATGTTATTTCAATGCATAAGATTTGTATTTATTATTGTCCTTTTAGAAGAATTATTTCTGCATACATCTATCAAATTCTACTGCATTTGTGCTCTTCAAGTTTTCACAGACAATTACAATTGTAATAATTGTGGAATTAATAAATAAAAAAATTTAAAAATATATATTGCCAAACGCAATATTAATGTTATTAGTTGTAACATATTTTTTTTTACTATTTCGTGTTTTCATAATTTATTTACAGAATACTGCCTCAGCTTTGAAGAATCAAGCATCGCTGCTTGTATTACAATATTTATCTTCAACAAATATGAATTTTTTTACTATAATTTGAGGATTGTTTACTATTTTGTTTGTCCTAATATATAGTGATTCTAATTAATTTCTTTAATTTTATTTATTTTTAATTTTATTAATCTCTTAATAACTTATTTGAGAGGAAACAATGTATTCGTCTTCTTACCTTTAAGACTTTTGGGTGTGAATACATTCATAAAACTGACCATCCAGCCAGTCAATTCTTTGAAATATAGCTGCCAAAGAAAACTGTACAGTTAGATATCGAAGAAAAATTGCGATTCGGAAATATGATTATTACTTTTTTAAGGATAATTATTATTCATCTTCGTTCAAAACAGTGTTTAACAAGATGAAATAAGTCCTTTCATTCAACAACATAAATACTAAAATGTGATTTGCATTTTAATCCCTTTAAAAGATATTTCATTGAATAAAAGGGGATAACGTGTCAAGATAAAAAGGTGTCACTCATAACATGATTGGATTTCACTTTGGTCATTTTAAGTACAACAAAATCCAGTAGAAGTCTGTAAATATTTTGTAGAAGAAATAATTGTGTAATTATGTATTCAATAATAGAGGAATATAATTGATTTATAAAATTTTATTCAATTTCTGTGAAAACTCATTAACAATTGTATGTAACAGAAACTGTCTTCTGCCTTTTTTCATTAAAGTTTTATTGATAATTATCTCAGAATAAATGATTCATAACATCTATACTATTTTTTCTAATTTATTTTGCAAATTAGTTTACTTAAATTATATTTGCATTACAAATTACTATACACTTCAAGAAGTTTGTTAAAATATTACTTTAAATAATTCATCTTAATGAGAAATATAATTAAAATATTTACTGCTAGTTTTTATTTTTAGAAATAAGCTAGTGAGATTTTGAAAAAAGTATTATTTATGTATTGATAAGATGATATTTAGGAGTTAAATTGAAAACTTCTACATACTAAGTGAGCAATATAGTTGGGACAAATATATAAATCAATATAAAATATTTAATGAATAATTGATTTTTTCATTAGTATCCTAAATAAATTCTTTGATATTTTTTTGAATAAATATTCTTCTACATTCTATTATTTCTTTATTTCCTCATCCTATTATTCATTTATTATATACATCGTTTTATATTTACCTTTCATATATTTTTAAAAAATTATGACATTTTTATTCACAGCAGCAAATATTTAGATTACAATAAATTTTTCTTAATTTTTGATAACATATAAATTCAAATACATTGCATTTTAAAAGATTATTAAAACTTTTAATTAATATTTTAAAATGTATACTTAAGTTTTTTGTTTATATTTACATAAAATCATTTAAATATAATTTTTGTTACTTTTACGTGTGAATATTAATAATTCCTATTTTCCTAAATTGTATTAATAATTTTTATTTTGTTAATCAGAATCAATTTGCTTAGTTAGTTGCTTTTTGATAATTTTGAAATAGTATAAATTTATTTTGTACGCGTAGATAATTTATATAAATATGACATCTGCTCCTCTTATAAGCATTTATAAAATGAAAATTCAGATGTGCAACCTTATGATATTCTGAAAAAGATTTTTTTAATAAAACTCCTATTTGTTATTCAAAGAAAATATCCAATAAATTTCTCTGCGCTATTCTTAGATTTCATTTTCTTACTAAGTTATTTCAGCATTCCTATAAACTTAATTAATATGATATCTGTATGAATTTACTGAAACATTTTCTAACTTAAATTTATACTTATTGTATGTAAGTAGTAGTTAATATCCTACTTCCGAAACTTTTGGCTCCTGCCCAATACTTTCAGTTTCCGCTCTTTTTTTTATTTCCCAGTAACATTTTATTTACATTCCTTTCTTTAATTTTTACTTCAGGAATCTGTTATTTAAGCAGCAAAGTTAACATACTTCTTTGTTAAGCTATTTTATTTGAAAAAGTAAAACTCAAATTTGTATGTGTTCAAAAATTAAGGTTTACGTTGATGACTTTATTTTAATGAATTTGTACATTATTTCAAGATTTCAACAAAATAAAAATTGTTTTTATTTTATCAATTCTTCGAACATGAAGATTTTTTTTTATTTTTAATAAAACTTTTTTATTCTTCGTAATAGAAATACTTTGTTAATAGTTATAACAAAATTTTTATTATGTAATACAATGATTAGTCATGAAATAATAAAAACAGAAATACTGATTACTATAGCATAAAATGCTTAAATTTAAGCAATGTTACTTAATTTATTAAAAATATACTGCATTTTCTTTTTTTTTGTGTTTTTGTTTGAAATGAAGTGTTTTTGTTTAAAACTATAATTAATCAACTATTAATTTATTACTCTTTCAGGGACTGCTTCTTTTCTATTCCATATTTTGAAATTTTTTCAATTTGAAGAATTGCACAATATTGTTTTTAATTTTTTTAAACTTATATAATTTAGGGTTAAAATTACCTTGTTTTCATCTCTTTGTATCTCCATTAAATAACATTAGACTAAATATTTTACCAACAGTAGGAATATTTAATTTAATACTATTTAGAACACACATTAAAAATATTTCTTTTGAACAATTCTAGGTTTAAAAAAAGCAATGTTGTATAACATTGTTAAAACATTGCTTTTATGAGTTGGTTTTGAAGGATCTAGATTAGTAAAATTAGATCAGTAAGTCATAATCTGGTTATGACATTTTTGCTCGGATATTTTATTAAAAAATACTTCTTTAGAAACAATCTTATCTATAAAAACTTGCATTTTTCTGGTGTCTGGTGTTACTCGTAATTTGATTGAGATGTTAATTTCAAGAATATGATCATCCAATAAGATAATCACTTTGAAAGAGTTAACATTCTTTCAAGACTTATTTCATTATATGACATTAATAAAGCCTTATTCCTAAAGATAATGAAATGGGTTAGTTCATATTAATCTGAAGAAGAATGTTAAAGACAAAATAAAAATATAACTTTAATGCATATAAAAATATAACCTTGAAAAAAGATAAATATTAATTGAAGTTTATTTAAAATATTGAAGCGAAGATAAATAAATAATATCTTTTAGCAATCTGGTTAAGTGAAAAGTTTTCTAATATTCTGCTGGTCATTAAATTTGCTATATTGCAAAGGAATGAAAATAAAAAAGATACATGCTAACTCTAAAAATACGTACCACGACAACTCCCGTGCCTAAAGTGCCAGTATCTGCTTCCACGACTGAAAACCCTATCTGTTTCCATGGTCGAATAGAGTAATGTGAGAATCATATGTCACTGTTAAGTGGCCATATGCCTAACACAGAACTCTTGGTGTTTAGTTCTCAAGCATACTTAATACTCAGTTTACACCATTCACTGAAGGGATGAACGATTGAGTAGACATTGCCAAACCCAAGGAATGATCTCCTTGGGTTTGGCAATGTTGGACTAACTTGGGAAGGAAAAGCGCTACTAGTATCTCACCGGGCTTCATACATGCTAACAAGATATATATTAACAGTAAAAAATGCACAGTAAAAAAGAATGATTAAATTTACAAGCAGTTCAGAGCCTTCCAGAAATGAAAAATTACTAGAAACAGTTGTCACACTTGCAGCTAAGACGGCGTTTTTCTGGTGGTTCATGCAGTTGAACTGGCTTTGGGTGACAAAAAGAAGATATTTTACTGCTGCTTCAAATCTGTGCCGCATTTCATCAAATGTGGTAGCTGAAAAAGTGTCATGTCCAATCTCTGAGAAACTCTTCAGTATAGATGTTTTGAATTAATAAAACCTCTAGTAATAATACCGTCCATCAACAGTCTCTTTCTCCATTTGGATCATCTTTGTATCCAGAAAGATCGGAACATGGAGTATATTTGCTCTTGCATTATCTTATTGAAAAAAGAGTGTTTCACAGCCCTCACAGATAAAAGAAAGCATTTTCCATGCAGAGGTTGTGCTCTACAGGAACTATCATTGAAATCAGCATCACTATAAATTAGAAATATGGATATCAATTACCAAATAGTTCGCATACCATCACACCAAGTGCGAAGCTCCTATGACGATATCGACTGCAACCAGGTAACGAGCGTTGTCTACAGAACCACAAACAACTATCTGGTAAAAAGAATGCTGCACATAGCTCGTCTGAAAACAAAGCGTTGTGCATCTCCTTTAGTCAGCTTTACCGATAGCGTCTATCTCCTAGCTTGCGTGGCAACAATGTTTGCCGGGTGAGCGCCACTAATTTATCCTCAGCATGTTTTCCCACGCTCTTGAAGCGGTGACTCGCCGACAGCAGCTCTTCGGCTAAGGCAGCATGGACAGCCCCCCGAAACCACCTACTGAGTATGTCGACAGCAGGAATAATTCTTTTGTGAGTTTTCACTACGTACTGTAGTTTGTTAGTTCCAGTCTAAAAGCCAAAATTAAAAACAACCTTCCGCGAAAATGGCAAACAACGTGGGACAATTCCACAGCACAGGTCAGCACACCAGGGAAATCCTACCCAAAGTTACAATTGATATTATCTTCTCTAACCCCCATCTAAACTGTCTCCTGACCAATCATGGCCCATGCCCAAATTACTTCAAAAGAATTGGCAAAGCAAGTTCCTTCCTTTGCATCTGTGGACAGAATGGACTCCCGTACATTACTTAACAACATGTCAGCTGACAAGGAAATTCCATCTTTTAAAGTATACACAGCAGACAGCGATGCAATTTATTGGTTTCTGCATCAAAGACTCCTTCAGAGTAAAAAAATAACACAGTTGATGACGTTCCTCCATGAAAAGGGCACTCAGCTGTGCAAAGATCCCATAAACTGGCTTCAGGGAAGCCACTCATCACAACCAGAAGAATATGACTCCGACACAGACTCTGAAAACATATGAATCCAGCAACGCAACCAAAAACTAATATTGAACTCTCTGAACTCTTTAACAACTACTGATCAAATCATGAACTTAAGAACTCTTTGATCACTTACAAAAAGAATATTTCCCAATCAACAACTCAATTTTATTCTTGTTACTTACTTAACTTTTTTGTCTAATATTTCCTCTTATCTTGTATTTATAATAAGTGCCAACTTCAAGTTTGTACCAAAATTGTGATACGGTGGACTACTTTGTAGACCACCATAGGCCTTAAAGTTCCAACTTTGTAATCAAATATTCAATTGATTAACAGGCGGATGTGTTTCCAAGTGGGCACACGGCAAGTTGTACTTTGTGTCCATTTCTATAAGTATGAAGAAGGGGCTAAACCTGATAACCTATAAATATAGACTAGAGCCTATTCTTTTCGTTGTCTGTCTGTCTGTAGTTTGTTAAGGCTGATTCATTGTTCTTTTTACAGGATAAAATTATGATTGCTGTTCTGACGTCCATGCAATTTCAAATATCAGTGTACTATATGAACTGATATTAAACGTATAGTAAACTAGCCCATTTTTGGTCTAATAGTTCTTGATGAAGTTGTTCAGTTTTGTAAAGCAGATTTCCTCATATATTTATCCTCTCGGAGTTAGGCAGGAAGAGTGTATTGAGATCCTGCATGCCACTCAGTATGATTCATAGCAACCCTACAATTCAACATTCGCATAGCGTTAGTTGCATTTCTACCAGTGTGAGAAGCAACAATATGGTACGATTAATCGATACTGTTTGATAACTAAAGATCCTGCTTCTATCGAATTCCAACACTTGTGGTAAGCATTTCTTTTTTCATTCGAGTTATTCATCCCTCCTTAGTGTTGCAGTTTTAAGGACCTGCAATGTAATACTAACATATTTGTTTAATTTTCTGCATCTTTGTCTCAGCTATTAAGCATTCATTATTAACAGAATAAAAATTGCTCTTCAAGTGATCATCAATCAAAATTGAAATCAAGTGATATATTATTGGGTTGTTCGGAAAGTCATTTCGTTTTTCATGAAAATTAAAAACGTGCAGCAAATAAATATTGTATTGCATTGCACATTGTTCATTCTAGTCCAATAGCTTTTACCATCTTTCTGATAGTAGCCCGATTCCACAGTCATAAAGTGGTTGGTTTTTACTAGCAAAAAGCTGATCCATGTAGGAAAAACGAAATTACTTTCCGAACAACCCAATAATTCATATTGTTAAAGGAAATTTTCACAGGAAATCAGTTTTAATTTTTGTTAACATTTTTTGTCATGCCTCTAGTTCCTCTTTTCTTATTAAATTAAATAATTTTGCATGCGCTTAATAATTTTATTTGATTTCTAATTATATTCATTTCATGATAAAGATTTTAATCTTCAATAAAATCTGTAGCGAATGTAAAAGATGTTGGTCTCAAATCTTTTAGGCCAAGCAACTTTTCTAAAATTAATATTTTGTTAATTTAAGCCAGTATTTTTTAAGTTTGTGCTTGTCATCAATAAACCAAACTAAAATCAAATTAGATTAATTATTTGATATAAAAATAGATAGTTAATTTCTTTTAACTCTGTATTACAATTTCTAATAAAACTTCCATTTTAAGATTTCCTCTTGTTTGACTTTTACAAAAAAACTTCTAAAGTTATTATTTTTGAATTCATGCTCATTACTTCCCAAAAAATGTATAGAATAAGTTGCATGAAATTAATAAATATCCGAATGAATGAATGCTGAATAAAAGAAAATTAAAACCAGAAATTATTTAAAAATTTACAATTTTTTATGAATATTTTTTACATGTCTATAGGCTATTAGACATTAAAAATACTATACAATTATAAAGACACACTTTAAAAATAAGACTCGGAAAACTTAGTAAAGATGCTATGATACACAAATGATAAATTTCTCATAGCATTCACATAAAATAGGCAGCAATAATCTCAACTATATTTAAAGAAATAAACTCACAATGGAATTCTAATGCAAAAATTGCATTTGAGCGTTGTTATTTGGGAAAAACTGGTTATGATGCCTGATGTAAGAAATGTTCACCAACTGGTTTCAGTTTTTGATAAGAGTAAAATTATTTCGTACCAAGATTACCATTTAACGTATTGTTTTATTTTTGCTGTATTTTTACTCTTTACAATCGAGATCACAAGTCTATCTACTAACAACCGAATCGATTAATCAGTGGTCTGCTATCACTAATAAACAAGAAGGTAGATATTATTATCATGAATTTAAAGGATTATATATCCCCGTCAGAGGGATAAGTCAAAAACTAGATATTTTAGAGAGGCAATAAATGTCTGCATTAAGCACTCGTTGACGTTTCCGGCATCATGAATTCTCCACTTTGTGACAATGACTTACGTTATTTTGGACCCTATATCATCGGTAAGAGTGCTGCACATAATGCTATCAATAATGATCTTGAATATACTAATAACGCAAAATCTTGTTTCGAACAAAACCCCGTTCTATTCACAGCATCATGGTAGTTACATCCATCTTTGGCCACATTATAGAAAGCACACATTGTTAAGATATGCATTCGACATCGCAATATTGGAACATCATTTAAATTTATGATATGAGGTGCCATTAGATGCATGTCTCAGGCTAAATGTATCTGTTATATTTCAGTAGTGTTAAAGCCTTTGTCTCTACCTTTTATGCTAGTCATACGAGACGTAACTTAGCAATACGATAAACCAAGCTGGAATGATGTTTGTACAGTAGAAGCATTCTTGATACAGAAAATTTCATCTGATGCTTTAGTCATCTTGTCCCAAATCTCTCACTAGTAAGAAATCTCTATTTAGTAGTTAATCTAACATTGGCATAAAGTTTATCAACGTCCGTCAATCATGACGGATGACAAACAGCAGTATCATAACGAAAATCCATGAACAATTCTACCTTTAAGTGCATTTCAAGTTCTTTGACTTAATTTTCAAACGTCAGAACGTGCAAAAGATGTCATCGCTGTCAGAAGTAGTTGTATGGATGTCAATTTTTTTAAGATATATGCTTCTAATCTTCTAAAAAGTCTAACTACTTGTTAATTTTATTACATTACTTTTTTCTTATAAAAATCATTTTATAATTTATATCGCTTCCAAAGTATAACAACTCTATTTTTATTAGTGTATTCTAATATTTCATCATATTGATTAATTTTATCAAATTCTTTTTTCTGTACTATAAAGTAATGTTTTATAAATAATGTTTGTTTTAAACAAGTGACATCATATAGTAAGTTTTCAGATTCTTTTATAAATATATTGCTTATGTAAATAATTCTCCTTTTAATAGTTTCTAGGAAAATACAAATATCAAGTAACCCTTGATTTGATTCATGAATTGATTTATTTTCCTAGACCTTGTATCATGAAAAAAATGATAAATGTAATTTCAAAAACATGCCAGTCGAAAGCACACCTAAAATTTATTCCATAATTGTTAAAAATGTCTGGTATACTAAACTTTTTAAAGTTCATGAACTGTGACAATTTATAATACTATATATCCATGTTTTGCTTTAATATGTAAAACTGAAAATGTATTTCTATTTCCTTTCCATAAAATAAATTTAACTAAAAATCATTCATTTCTCTACGTTCAGTGGCTTTTTCAGAAATATACAGTATTGAATGGGAAATATTTAAAGCAAAGTAAACAATGAGTGTGTATCATAAACATTATAGATTTTCATATATATTCTTGAATGCAAGAGAAACTTAGCTGTCTGGTTTTTTTCACTTTTATTTGGAACTCATAATTTAAAAATAGATTTTTCCTATTTTGCAGCACAAATGTTTTCAGACTTTCTTCAATATTGAATGTTTACTTGAGACACATTTCTACACTATTGATTTTCTTTATTTCCAACAATAGATCTAAAACTATACTATTAAGCGAAAAATATATTTAAATGTTTGTGTGTCTTGCTTTCCAAACTCTAAAGATTCCTTTGATTTTGAAATGTATTTTTATTTATCCAAAAAATTGAAGTATCAATAATAGTACATACATTACTAGCAAATAAAAAACATTTCCATTCAGACATAAATTATGCTTCCATTAAATCTTAAAATACTTATTTATTTTATTATGAAAATAAATGTTGAGAGAGATAAGTATTGCAATATTTTATTCAGCAAGTAATGTTACTGAAAACTCCTTTTAAAATTTTTAATTTATTATTTTTACTAGATTTGTTTAATAAAGTTCAAATTTGTTTTTATACCAAGTAAAATATTTTTTAATTAATTAACATTCTTTCATGACATTGAATATTCGTTGTGAAATCCAAATTTGGTTATATTTACAGTTAGTAAAGTAAAGAAAAGTTCATAAATAAAAACTTAAAATGTATGCACTTGTTGCAATAAAAACAAGATTAAATATAAAGTTTTTTTTAAAATAATTTTCAACTTTCACATATATTCGCAGTATTTTATTTTATTGGAGTCATTTATTCTATAAATGTTTGACCTTGAAAAGTATCATATGAAATGATACTCTATATTATTCAATATCTAATTTGGCATAATTATATACGTAAAATATGCTAAAAAAATGTTATTCGAGTGAATATTTCTGATTAGTTTTTACTTTTAAAAAAATATAATTAGTAATTTGCAAAAATTTTTCTATTAAGAAATATAGAAACATTTTTTGCCTAACTTTAATAATTTTGTTAAAAGTTAAAATCATTAATTATTTTTATAGTTCCTTATACTTAATTTTTCCACCATTAAGTGACAAAAAATACAATTACAAAATACGAAAAAGAAAGTTTAGTGTCTAATTTTTTTGTTCCTAATTTGATAAATATCTGCTTTTAATAATGCAGATTTTATTGCGTTCATGTAATTTGTTATAATTAATGTGAGTTTGTTACGTCAGAAAGTTTCAGCTTTAGGTAATGTTAATTTAAAGTTTCTCAGCACATATGCTGTGCTATAAAATTATTATATTAGATAATTATGGATTGTATCGTGCTACGTTACGTTCCCACTCATATAACACGTCATTTATCATATTCTCAAATAATCAAGCTGTAATTATTCTTGTGAAAAAATCATGTTAATCTTTTAAAGGATTTTTCAATTTACATAACGATGTTTTTGTTAATTTTATAATATATTAAAGACCAATTTCTGATATCCATATTAAAACTATAAAGCTATATTACAAAGAAATATCATAAATAATAAACACATTTTACTAAAGAATATTCGTATCCTTTCAAATTCTCATTTTAATTATATAACACTTTTTAATACATTTCGCTTAATTGCAATTTTAGTAATGAAAGTTTATCTAAATCTCTTAAGCTTCGAATTTAATCATAATTTTGCCTTTCCTCTTGTTTTCTTATTATTTAATAAATAATGTTTAAGCACTCATTAAGATTTATATTCGATTCTTTTTGTCATAAGACTTGCAATGAAGTCCATAAAACTAAATGTGTTTTGAATATTTTTTACCTTTATTTCTAATTAATAGGAATAAAGGTAAATAAAAACTGTGAACGCTCATTAAAAGAAAAAATTAACTACACTTAAAAGAATATTTTGAAAACCATACATTGATTAATGTAACTAACTTACTTACTAACTAAAAAATTGAGTATAAACTTTGCAGTGAAAAAAAGCTTCTATATATTAGTGCTTTTAGCCACTTATAATATTTCATCTTTTCTTCAACATTGTGGAATGATTGAAGTTTAAATTTTTATAACAAAAGTAATTACAATTAATAACCTTTGTGGTCGTTCTATACATAAAAAAATATTCTAACTAATAAAAAACCGCACATATATATTAAATATTAGTAAAAATATTTAGAATTTAAAAATCATTTTTAATATTTGATATTTAATGTAGATCAAAGTAAAAACAGTTTATCTTCTATATTACAAAGTTTTTGTTTTAACAAAAATAATCATTGTGTATTCAACTCAAATATAAGTAAATTTCTACCATTTTCTTCTCCAGCTTATCAATTTGTTCCTTGTACTATGTAGGCTCTGTCTATTCGAAAGTTAAGAAAGAAATCGTCATAGGTTAACCATTTTTATTAACAGTCACTTTCCTGTGTAAAAAATATTCAATTTTTTACTCATATTAATAAATTTCCTACCTTTGATATGTAATTTTTTATTCTTTCACTGAGATTGTGAGGTACATACCTATATTCTTTACTTTCTGACTTTTCCTGATTTCTGCTGGTGGTCGTAAGCACTTGACTTTCATGTAATCATTTTCTTCCTTATCATTTGTCGATTGAATGGCTTATGTTCTGGCATTCAATTTAATAGTTCATTAGTTTGTCTGTTCAGACTTTCATGTTTATAGCATTTGCAAAAACCTGATAACAAAGCAACCAACCATTAAGCAAGCTAACCTTTGTTGTTTGACAAAAATATTGTTCCACAATATTACCTTAAAAAGTAGTCAGATTTAAAAGATCATTCTTCTCTTAATTCGTCCTTTAAACTCGTATTTAAAAAAGAATTTTGGAAATTAATTTCTAAATGTCGATAGCTTATTAGATTCATTATACATACTGCAAAATGTTTCAGCTGTATCCTTAATATAGTCTCATTTTCATTCCCAAACCATCACATAAATGAATTTACACTTTTGTTAATTTAAATTGAAGGCTATTAATAACAGTTTAATGTAATGTGCACCACATATAACAACTAACTTAACGTTTACTTATTTGACAAAAATGAAAGCTTATTTGCCCCTTTTATTATTTTTTATATATAAGTGTTTAATAGCAGTTAGATATGAGCATGAATTCTACCTAATGGAATCAGAAGTTATTTAGCATCCCTCCTATTGTTCTTACTTTCATTATTTTTTCTACAAATATATTAACGTTTTCACGACAATATTGAAATGAATGTTTTCAAATTAGTTTTGTTACAAAATATATAAATAGTTTAAGTTATGAATAGTTAACTATAAATAATAACTAGTAATTAAGAGTTAAGTAAAAATGTATATAAAACTATAAATCGCTTACAAAATACATAAATAGTTTAAATACAGTATTAAAAATATTTGGAATGAAATTACTCATCAACACAATCATCCTGTATCGATAAAATTTTAGTGTTCAAAGCAATTTTATGCATAAACGAGCAAAATGTTTTATTCAATAATGTTTTCATTAATGATTAATATTTGAACTGACATTTATTGTTTATATTACTTATATCTAAGCTAAGTAAATATTTCGAATAATACTGGAATTCGAAAGCCGTCAATAGTATGTGATAACGTATTTCACTTTCATATTTTTCATAAAATAACTTCTATCCTTTTCCTTAAGCTTTTCAGTGTATCCTCTTCAATGAATTAATTGGATTTCTATTTATAGAATTCCAACAAATTCTTTCAGACTCATTACTTTACAACTAAATATATGGAAGTGAAGAAATCGCATTTGCATCTTACATTGTCTGATAACGGTTAATCTAAGCTTATTTTATTTCCAATTTGCTTAGGATTTATTTTATCTTTAATTGCTTTTGAACTCAATATTTCAGAAATAAAAATATATAAATCGATGCCATATAAATAGTTTCCTTAAAAGTTTTTGTGCTATATTAAAAGTAATTATAATTAAAATACTTTAAGTATATGTTTTTAAAAAACTCTAGAAGTGTTATATTAAATTGCAATGTTAATGATATGCATATATAAGGTTGCAAAAGTCCCAAATGTCAGAAGAAAATTTTAGAAATTTTATATTTGATTTGATATTTCAGGTAATGATTAAAATTAAGTAAAAAGCATGAAAATAATGCACTTAAATCAAACAATATTTTACTTAAATATATTGTTTTTTTAAAGAGAGTTAAGCAATATTTTGCGTTTTTCACAAAATATACCACTAGTCTTAAAAAATAAATACATTAAACTACAGAAATATTTACAAGACAACAACAAAGGAACTGAAACTTTAAATGGCGAATAAATTTCAATAAAACCGCAATAATTTCAATACTCCTCAAAAGATTAGAAAAAGCACATCGAGAAACACTTTAATAAGGTTTTAAAATCTCTTCTAATGGGTGCATACTTTCTTGTTCAAAATTAAGAGAATTTTCAGATTTGGTGAATTATCTCCAGAACTACAGAACCAATTTTTATGAAATTTGATATGTACATACATTGATACATTATAATACAGATAACCATGCAACTGTTATCAAATACATACGTGATCTTGCGTTAACACTCATTGGTATCTCTATATCGCTTCACGTTATCATCCATGTAATATCGGTTGCAGAATAAAACTAAGAAATGGGTTAATAAGGATTATGGTCCCTTCTGACATATGTACAGGCCTCGCAGCATGATTTTATACTTGAAATAATGCAGTTTAGGATTTTCAGTGGCACTTGGTGCCACTCGTTTAGCAACGCTATTTTCAGCCTCTTGGGTTGTGAATTGCAATTGCCCTCACCAAAGAGCATCAGGCAAAGGTTGAAGTCTGGTGTTCACTTTCTAGAAATTCGTCAATCAGAAGAGCGCCATATGGCTTCACGTTAATGTCCATTAAAATAAATTTATCACCAACTGAAAAGTCATAGGGCTCTAAGACTTCATCCCTATACCTCACAACAGTCACACTGGCTCTGTCAAAGACATAAAGTGATATGCGGACATTTAAAATGTTGCCTGACCACACCATTAAACCTCTTCCACCATAATGGTCGATTTCGCTGACATTTGAGGACAGGTAGCGAATCTCAGGCTCTTCCCAGAAGAACTTATGGCAGGAATCTGTAATTGAGCTGAACCGAGCCACATCAATGAAGAGACGACTTAACATTGATCCATACTGCAATATATATATATGCTCTCTAAACCATGCTAAACAAACTCTCTTTACATAGAAGGGATCAAAATGCAACTAGTATGTCTTTGTGCAAACAACCCTCTCTCATAAAGTTTTTTAGAAGCATCCTTGAAACTCGGGTTTCTGTGAACATATTCAAGTCACAAGAAAGTTATTTCAATTTGAATTACTTTTACAATTCAAATTCAATTGATTGTCGCACAAAAACACTAAGAAATTCGGATAGGTGTACTGGCAAATGAAAAAGCGCATATAAGGCCTGTTCCTCTACTGGCTTTACTCATACATACAAGTACGCTAACGTATTCGAAATACACGATTTGAACTTTTGTCTCGGAGAAATAGTTTTAAATTTCGTTCAGTTCTTTTCAAGAAATTTCAAAAAATATAAAATTTTTCCTTATTTTGAACATTACTGTATAACCTGGAGTGAAGCAAAACGTTTTTAACATCTCCCAAATCGTAACCACAAACACAAAGACAGCTGGCCACAATGTTAAAATGAAATAAATAATATTATCATACTTGATATTCATAGTATGTATTTTTGTGATAATTATTTACATTAATATGCGTGATCTTTTAGATTCAAGATCATCAATAATTATCTTGTAAGAAGTTCGTTTAAACTTCAGCTAGTAAAATATTTCAAATTAAATTTAACGAAATTTAGATATAAAAAATAAACTAATAGATAATGTAATTCAGAAATTGATTTATAATTTTAATACATCTTAAGAATTTGGGAAAATCGATGAAATGATTTGCAAAGAAGAAATAAGCTGTGCGATTTAGAGTGAAAAAAATGAATTACAGAAAGAAATTTGTAAAAAAATATAAATCAATCCTAAATATTTTACCGTGAATTATTTGAATCAGGTATTTAACATTACCAATGAATAGCGCAATTGCCAAAGAATGTATAATGTTTTTAATATTCATTACATATTATTCATTTTATCAAAAGAATACGTTTAGATTATGGACCTTATTCAATCATCTTTCGAAAAGAAACTTTAAATATCCATATCGACTTATTTGTATATGCAGAAGACACAAACATAATACTTTTTTCCCATTAATCAACAGTACATTTCAACTGTACTTTTACTTTCACTCCAAAAGATTCAACCTTCTCTCAAGACCCACATTTACCTTCGGTTCAATAGTTCATTTATTCAATTTTCCCCTCAGGTTTAGATGTTTTTAGTGGCTCAGAATCCACTTTAAACTTTAGGTCCTGGTCTAACCAGCTTTCGTAAATAAAAAATGACGGTTGACCTATAAAAAAAAATTCAATCTGTCACTAAATATATGCAAGATACTAGATAACATGTAAAATATAAAAGATGTACTACAATATATTTAACAATATGTAGAAGATATTCTAATTATTTAAGAGTTGAAATCTGTTGTAAGACATTTTAAATATTTCTGCTTCATTCTTTTTATATTCCAAAAAGAGCGTACTCATGCAGGAAAAAAAACAGACCCTGACATAATTCCTTATATCAATTTTTTACAATGTTATTGTATAGTTCCTTACCACAGTATAAAGAGTTTATTTCATGGAAATACACTCTTGTCTTGATAGTTCTCTTTGAATTCTATTCAATTCAATTTTTTTATCCATGATGATTTTTTTTTAATTTACTGTAAGCAACACAAATCACACAAAAATTACAATATGTGTGAGTGTGGTACACAAGTGAATCGGCCTATTTTTACATCATGAGGTTTTGTATCAAATAAGTCATGAATTTCAAAAAGTCGTATTATCAAGTCGTTCAATGATTTTAATGTTATTTTATGTCTTTATTAATTCGTTCCCAAATTCATGAAGGATGAAATAAATAGTTTTAGAGAAACTTTCCTAGAATCTTATAGCATGGACTTAATTTATTTCTGCTTTAAACTTTCTTTGTCTGCATATTTCGAAATCTTAGAAATTATAAATCCACAAGTTTGGTAAACTGTAAGATTTGAAAACTTTTATAGAATTCGCTTTTCATTTGCGGTGAATTTCTTTCAGAGTTAAGGAAAATTCGATAATGACTTTGAAAAGAATCATATGCAATGCGCCGTAACAAATAGGATGCAAAATGGAATTCCTCTATTAAACTAACCAAAGTTCAATCAAAATATAATAGTAAATATAAAAATGTTTCTCTTTATTATTTTATGAGATATACCTTTATACTACTTTTCTTATGCATGAAAGTTTCCAGAGTTTTCAACTTCGTTTGCCAAGATTATTTTTAAAATCTAACTTAGTTTGTCTTGTTAAATACATTATTAACTACATATTCAATTTTTAATATCATTTTCATCATCCTGAAATAAAAGAAAGAATTCAATAACATTTAATATAAATTTTCACCAGTACAGAACAAACTTTACATTCTTAAAGTTGTTTATTGAACTGAAAATTTCTTGAAAATACTTTTTATTTCCTCATAAAGTTATTCAAAGTATAATTTTACATAATTTCTTATTGTTTAATTAATTTAAAAGTTACTTGGCAACTAAAATAACCTATTTTTGGAATAAAAATACTTTTAAAGGAGGCGTATTTCCCAGTTTGTCATCATTGAAGACTTGATATTTAATGAAGTGAATTTCAACTTATGCTTCGATAGTGCTTCTCGCTTCCCTTCTCGTAATCGGATCCAAGCAAAGAATATTCTATTTTGATTAATTGAATGCCTTTGAAAATTTTTGATGCCCAAGAGACGTTTCTTTATCAAAGACAAAATAATTCGGTTAAGAAAAATCAATAAACTTTGCCATTTCCCTAAATTTACGGAGAATGCCGGCATCAAAATTAAGAGTTGTAAGTCAAGATAGCGAATTCCAAACTCCCAGCATTGTTTCCAATTAATTTAAAATATTAAAATATAAACGCTGGATTCTTTTGTTACTTTACAGTTAAATACTTACTTTACTTTTGAAAAGAGTATTTCTCAGATTTAAACAAATCTTTATATATATATATATATATATATATATATATATATATATATGTATATATATATATATATATATATATATATATATATATATATATATATATATATATATATATATATATATATATATATATATATATATATATATATATATATATATGTATATAGTATATATATAGTATATATATATATATTAATGAGTGCTCGATCCTCCAAGATTGCTTATAATATTGCTTGCTTAAATTTTTAACTTTATTTCGACAACAACACTCTTTTATTTTTTTCAAGTTCTTTAAACTTTAAATTTGAATACATAATTTTTTAATAATAATGAGGTCAAAATAAGAATTAGCTCTATAAAACTTAGAAACATTTCAATTACTGTCTAAATTTTACAAGGAAAACCGTATTACTTGAAAAAATATTTTAAAATTCATAGTAATCAGATGTGGATATTAATTCCTTTATAGTGATTGAATATCATTTCTAGAGATTGTGTGAAACGAATAATTTGATTTAAAATTTGATTTCATAAAAGAAGCCTTTGTTTCCGCAATTTTTAAAAGAAAATAATAAAACTGTAATTATTTGATAGTAAGGAAGTTCATTTATCAAAATGTATAACCTTGAAAACGTAAGTCCTATAACAATTCAATTCTGATTTTTTTTTAATTGAAAACTTAAATTTAATATTCCTGTTTGTATAGAGGCATATACTATATTATTATTCTTAAAATAAAAATTTTAAAATGCTAAGAATTTTAAAAGGTCTGAACAAAACAAATTTTAATGTAGTAAAGCAATATATATGGCAAGTTTTGCATAGTTTTCAGATTTTACATTTTTATGTGATTTATTTATTTCTTACTAAGCTCACCCATTTTATAAAAATACGATGAAAATAAAAAAGCACTTTAATAGAAAATTTAAGAGGAATATTTCTTAGTAAAATTTACCTAAAACTTTTAAAATGTCTAATATTTGTAACAAATTTTAATAAAATGAATAAATATTTTGGCAAAGGTTGAAAATACTTAAAACCGAATATTTTAATTTTGTTCTTCTTTAAAAATAAAAATGAATAACTTTTAAATTCTTGTTAAGTATTCCCACTAATTGAAGCATGAGGAACATACAAAAAAGAGAATTACTTCAGAGAATAAATTTTACTTTTCATTTAATTTAAGGGAAAAACAATTGTCAAGAAATTAAGAGCGATAGAAAGAGAGTATGAAATTGAAATACATATTCATGTTTTATAGAATTAATGATCCAACTCTAAAATTCTTTTTAACTTAATGAGTTTCCTTTGTTATTTATATTCTTCCTTTTCTATATCCCATAATATCAATTATTTGATTTTTGTGCCTTGATTTATTCTTTTTCAATATTTCATTTAAAAATGAAATCTTATTTAAAATATTTTCCTTTCCAAAAAGTGTGAATACTTATTATAATGATTAAATCATGTGTTTTAATTAAAAAACATATTTTAAGAAAAGGCATTTTTTTCCATTGAACTTGAAATATTGTGTTTATTTCATATAAAAGTATAACTTTTTTGTATTTATAAAATTTATAAACTAAAATGCGAATTTTAATAAAATTTTATGCAAAATTTTTAGCATTTTGATTTCAAATAAAAACAATTTTTAATTCTCTTTAATACAAAAAATGTCCTTACTCATTCTTACAATTTATTAGTAGGATTTTAAATTTTCTATATATTAATATTGTTTGACACATGTTTTGAATATTAATAGCTTCATTAATGATAATATGTTTCATTTCCATTGAAATTTAATGTTTATATCAGTAATAATTTAACACTTTTTTTCATTATTAAGAACTTCATGAAGTTAAAAAGATGTGTGTGCAAAGTAATGATACTATATTTCAATTGCGAGCTCAGCGAAATTTTTACCTATTTTTCATATAACGGATAATTTCTGTGCTTTTAGAAGTCTACAGCTATTTATCATTATAATTAAAATGACTTAATATTAGGGCTTTATAAGAAAGGTGTTATTTCTATTGCAAAATGTATTCAAAAGAATACAGAAAAAGGAAAAATGGGATACAATGCCTTGTATACAAAATGCAATATAAAATTTTCGAAAAATAGAATAAAGTGTAATGTAAGGGGACACAGATTGTATGCATAAATAGATAATGTTATTTATAAAAAATTAATTTTGTAAGTAGTTGAAATAAGAACAATCAGTCAATCACATAGAGATGCTTGCAGTAAATCTGCATAGATTCAATTAACTGTATAGAATTCAATTCAAAATATAGAGATGGTGACTTAAAAGATGCGTGTCTACAATTTATGAACCAATCTTTGAAATTTAAACTCTGACAGAGGCTGGGTTATAACAGAAAAATCACACACACACACAACCACTTACTGACCTTCATCACATATCATATTTATGAACAATCAGGAAACATCTCGAAATAAGAAAGTAATTAGTTATGTTCCAAGACTTTTCTATTAATAAATACCATGTGTTGTGACATGTAGCCCTGCTAGAAAATGTTATCATGTAGCTAATGAAAATGGTGTAGCATAATTGATTACATCATAGCACCAATTTATTGTTGCAATGCCAATGTATGTATGTTCTGTTTGATAATGCCATCTTCTATCGTCGCTTATTTTCTACAAATCATCAACTAGGTGGTAGGGCTTTCAATAAGGCACAGGTGCCGTATAATCCATGATTGTAAATTCTGAATTTTTTGGCGATGAAGAAATGTTGCCAAGATAACGTATCGCTGACTTGCGCGATGACGTAAATACTAGGGGTACCAAAATAGAGTTTTCTGCATAATTCTTATAGGTCTCCATACGTATGACGTAATAAAAACAAGGTTGCTAGATACATAAGAAAATCCGCCAAAAAATCGTCAATCTCAGAATTTGGCGCATGGATTATACGGCACCTGTGCCTTCAATAATTGTAGTCAAATCGGCTTCATCTCCATTATACCTGCAGACTCTGGTTTATTCCCCATAATTAGACAAACAGAGCCGAGACTCGTTGCTGATTACTAGATAAAGCTATTCAATTATCCAAGTCTCACATTGACTACACCGTCGCAATTCTTACTGCGATGTTTAACATTGATGACAACTTTCTTTAAGAATGATATATTTTTAATATCACTTTAAGCCAATCGTCATAAAACTATTTTTGAAAAATTGAATCATACAAAGAGTCCTTATGTTTATTGTAAAGTTTCCATAGCGTTCCCTTTGATAATGTTATCTGTATGTTCTTCTGTTAATCTAGAGCAAGATCAAGTCTTTCGCGGCTGTTTAGATTTGTGTTCATTCATCTATTTGATTATGAAAAATCATGTTCAAATAACTCATTTTATTTAAAAAATTCTGCTGTTATTTCTGGTAATATGGTAACAGAATTTGTTAAACACTATGTAAATGACCGCTATCTTCCCGTGTGCGTTATCAATCATTATCGTGCACAGACATCCATAGTTATAATTTGCAATCCAACCTCGTTAATTTAATTCAAGAGTTTCCACGAGCAAGAGATCTTACTGAATATATGCAATTTTCTCCTTGGTCTTATTTTTTGAGTTTGTCGTTTATTCGACAAGTGGCGAATTTCGTTGGTCGACATCTCGCTCGTGATTGTTGTATTATAGTTTCTATATATAAACTCTGAGTAAACTCACAAGCAATAGGGAATGCTCTTTCCAAGTTACTTGATTCCATAGTAGATCATATTCATCATTTGTTTCAGTGCTTGTTTCTAAATCAAATATTGATTCTGGACATTTAATAACACAATTTTTTACTTTGAAAATTTTATTATCTGTTGTAACTTGTCTTTTAATTCTAATGACTTCTTTATGATTTACTTTTTAAACGTGAAGAGTTTGTAAAAATACATTTCTATACAATCTTCTTATTCTTCAATAGTACTACCGCCCACTGTAAGTCAAAGCCGTCTCAACAAGCTTCTTTCAATAGGCGTGGTCAGGCACTTTGGTTAGCCAAAGGTTTTTTAACGTTTTTAGATCTGTTTCTACGTAATCCAGCTATCTCTAGAACTAGATTTATGTATCTAAAATTACTGAAGTCCATTTTATCTATCTAAACAAGAGTTTATAAATGAAAACTTAAAAATAGTTATTAATACTATCATTATCTAAATGTTTTTTTTTATTTCCAGTGGCCTGACAAAACACAAGGAACTAAAGGTTATAAAAAGTAAACTACAGAAAATAGACCAAAATCATTTGCATAATCTTGCCTCCTAATATCTCGCTTCTTCCGTCGAACTGCAAAGAGCCCCACAAAGAGGCAGATGATCCTTGTCCATTACATCTCCAGAGACGCTGAGTGGTCAAGTAGGAACAGTAAGAATGCTCAAGCGCTTCAAATGTGGGGCTAGGCTGTTGTTAGTTAGCCCCTAACAACATGTTCTGTTGTTAGACGAAAAATGGCAACTGCATTTCTTCACGGTAAATCAGGAATAAGAGAAGAACATAAATTTCTCCAGTTTTTTTAGCTATATGAGTCTGTAGGTCTCGTGAGGCATTATAAGCAAAATGATGCTTTAGAAAATGTTTAATCTTCCAATACGAGAGGGCTGTGGAAGGATGTTGTAGAAGACCAGCACCTTTCTTTGCAAGGAAATTTATTATTTGAATGTTATCTATATAATAGTGCAATATGATTGTTTAAATGTTGGAGTATACAACCAATAATCTCAAAACAAAAAAATAAATCTTTTGAACTTAATTATGTTTCACACGCATTTATATAAGATTTTTCCCATATTATTTAATAATAAATTGTAATCATAATACAATTTGTTCTTAATATAAAATATGGTATAAAATTCTTAACTTTACAGTTGTAATAAGACCTTTAAAATTATAATCATATCATTTCTATAATAAAAAAATAATTCATACAAAGTATCTTCCAATTTATTTGTTATGAATATTTTCATGCAAGTAGAACTTGCTGTGATATGCAAATGATTAGATTTTTAGCGCATTCATACAAAGCAGGCGACACTAGCGACATCTACAATGTGTATAAAACCAGAGATTTGACACCAGTTTTCTCATACTCAATTTCCGTTTCAAAGTTGTTTTCGGCAATGAAAGTTGTTGTAATGCTTCGTGTAAGAAGAAGAAATGCCTATCAGCACGTGTCTGACTTTGATCGAGGAAGGATTATAGCCTACCGGGAATGCGGTTTATCGTACCGCAATATTGCTGCTGGCGTCGGTCGAGATCCCATGACTGTTAGCAGAATATGGAATCGATGGGTTCAGGACAATCATACGGAACGTCATGCAGGATCTCAGCGACCCTCCATCACTAACAGCAGAGAAGACAGGCATCTTATCCGCATGGTCACAAGGGATCATACAGCCACGTCACGAGCCCTGAGTCGAGAAATGGAGTCATTTGCAAGGCAACAAGTTTCTGCTCGAACAGTTCGACGACGTTTGCAGCAGCATGGATTGTCTGCACGGTGACCATGGCTACGGCTACCATTGACGCTGCGTCACAGACAGCAGCACTTTCAATGGTGTGATCAGCGACGAACCTGGACGCGGGAATGGCAACTTTTCATCTTTACAGATGAATCTCGGTTCTGTATACAGGACCATGATGGCCGCATCCATGTTTGGAGGCATCGTGGAGAACACGCATTGCCAGCTTGCATTGGCCATCGCCATACTGGCCCATCTGCTGGAGTGATGGTATGGGGTGCCATTGGAAACACGTCTCGATCACCTCTTGTTCGCATTACCGGCACATTGAACAGCAACCGTTACATTTCCGATGCGTTAAGGCCCGTGGCTCTGCCCTATCTTCAAGGCCTCCCTAATGCTTTGTTTCAACAGGATAATGCACGACCGCATGTTACCCGTACTGTTCTGAGCTTCATTGATACAGAACAGGCTTGACTGTTAGCCTGGCCAGCACGTTCTCCTGATCTGTCACCAATTGAGAACGTGTGGTCAATGGTTGCCGAGCGATTGGCATGCCATCACTCACCATCCACTACTGTCGATGAACTGTGGCATATTGTTGAAGCTGCATGAACTGAGATCCCCGTACATGCCATACAATCTCTGTTTGACTCAATGCCTAGGCGGATAAATGCTGTTATTGCAGCCAGAGGTGGCTGCTCTGGGTACTGATTTCTCAAGATCTATACATCCTAATTTCCTGTAAATCTAATCACTTGTTCTTTCCACTCTAATTTATTTGTCCAATAAATATCATTCTGTTATTTGCATTCCTTCTTGGTGTAGCAATTTTAATGGCCAGTAGTGTATATATATATATATATATATATATATATATATATATATATATATATATATATATATATATATATATATATATAATACATTTTTGATTTTCAAATGTATTTACATTACAAAGTTTTCAATTAAATTAAATTTCATCGCAGTGTTGATGTGATTTTTTTACTTTAATTGAAGACAAAATTATTCACAAATACACAAAGTTATTCAAGATCATTACCGTAAAAATTTACTTCTACTTAAAAATTTTCTTGTGTTTTGTAATGAATTTTCATTTAAAATGTCATTTTCTCCAATACTGCTCAACATACTTTACTGAATAATTGAAAATATATCTCAAAATATCATATTTCTTCTCCATGTCTTACTGAAAACATCGAGAAGAAATATGATATTTTGAGATATATTTTCAATGAGATAAAATAAAAATAGGATTATACTTGAAATTTTTAAATTTAAAACATTTCTGTCGTAAATAAAAGTTTAAGTTTCTTTCAATTAAAAAATACTTTTCAATCTTTAGCTGGCTGATCTGAATAAATCTATTGTCAGATTTTTTTTTATTCTCTTTGTTTCTAAATTAATGATACGTAAACCTATTAGATCATTTTGAGAGCAACATTTTAAAGGTTGGAAATTGATGTAATTAAAATTAAAAAGATTTTCTCAAGCACTACTTTTACAATAGCATCAGTAATTGTTCTTCCTTAATCTGTTATTTTTTAAAACCTTTAAATCTTTACCTTTAAATCTATAATTAATTTAATACTTCATTTTTAATTAAGATTTGGTACGAATTTACAAGCTTAAAAAGGTTGAATGATTTCATCTGATTATATCTTTATGATAGATGTATTATTTTTCCATATATATATATATATATATATATATATATATATATATAAATTAAATTTACTACGATATTCTTCATTAAGCAATTTTTGATCTTTTTTAATTTAGAAACAACTATAAATTTATTTTAAGAGAAATTAAATTTTAAAGTATCCCTTAAGCACACTTTTTTATATTTGTTTAGTAATGAGAAAAGAACTGATCAAATTTGTAAAATAAAAAAACTTTTTCAATCAATAATATTACATCGATAGAAAATATTGTAACTCCTAATTTGAAAATATAATTCAAATAAATTATTTCATTTCAAATGATAACAATATTTTTTTTAAAAAATATTAATCGAATATGCAGTGTTAGTCCTCTAATGCAAGCAACATCTTGCTGTTAAAACCGTTGGTAGTATTTATATCAATTTTGTTTTATGGGCAATATTTAAAAGGTAACCAATGAGTTTTTTTAAATAAATTTCATTGAGTAGTATCTGCAAAATGCATTTCCACTACAGTAGTCTGACTATTGTATAAAGACAAATATATTAAGAATTTATAAAGACAAATATATTCATCTTTTTGCGCTAAAGGTAATTCAACCTCACTATGATAATCACCGAAGACGTCCGGGTCTCTTTTTTCGGTTAGACACAGGTATTTGTTTCTAAAAGCAGTAATGAATGTTTATTGCCTAGAAAGACAGTTGTTTTTATTGCACCACTACTAAATTGAACCACTTTTTTCCTTCAACACAGGTGATATATCAAATTAGTTTCCTTAACTTCATGAAATTTGTAGAAATTGTAATCGAAATCTAGATTATGTATTCATCTTTTGATCTGGATTAATCCATCATTTAATTTGTTATAGATTATATACATCTGGATTAATTTATCATGGGTTATATATTCATCATTTGATCTGAACCAAAATCTAGATTACATATTCACATTTTCTGTACCTTAATTATCATTTTTTCATTGCCTACCTGGTGAGCATATTTGAATGAAATTTTTTGGAAAATCTTGAAAACATATATTTTATATTAATTATACCGAATTTCAAAATTCATTCGATTTCACCCAAACATTTTAATTGCAAAATGGGGCTGATTAAATTTTAATTTTCACTAATTATATAGCCCTTCTACAGATAAGTTCATCACTTTTAGTTTTCAAATGTGTATTTTAACACATGTACTAAATTTACCTAATTTAATTAATAAATGTACCATATATATATATATATATATATATATATATATATATATATATATATATATATATATATATATATATATATATATATATATATATATATATATATATATATATATATATATATATATATATATATATATATATATATATATATATATATATATATATATAATTCATGAATTCATGTATGAAGAGATTTTGTTGGAATATAATCTTTTCCAATATAATTTGGATATTAAGATCTTAAGAGAAGTAGAAGTAACAGTTTTTTTTTTTTTTTTTTTTTTTGTAAAATCTGCAACATATTTTATTACCTTATAATAAGGAATATTTTATATACTTTATACATTAATAAATCATAAAAAATTAAAAATTTTATTACGCTTGTTTGTTTATTTGCAAAGTAGCATTGTTATTAACACCCACTTAATACTATGCAACACTTTTAAATTTTATATAATTTCTTTAGACTATTTTCAAATTTTTATTTTCCAATTGTAAACTATCCATAATGTTCCACTCATCAAAAATTTATACCACTCATTTTGTTTTAATCTTTCTACACAGTACTTAAAAGTGTGTTGGTAAAATAAATATATTCATATATTTATCGTATTTAAATAATGTATTCAAATTCGTCAAATATTCGATTAACTGAATCAAACACTGAATACTGGAGAAAATATAAATGTTATTGTAACTAAAACTATATCATAATGAAACAAAGATATTTTTATCTCACCAAACATTTAATCATATTGTGATATTCTTTTTGTCTCTTATCCTAAATCTAATACCATCCTAAATTAAAGATGAATTCTCGACAGAAATCGATACATAAAGAATCTTATACATTATCACTGATTTCAGAAACTTTGGCAGAAAGCTTGTTTACACTTATATTAAATTGTATATCACATAATACATTTACTAATAAAATAAATTCTTATACGTGTAGGTTATAGTGAATAATCTAATTAATCCATTTACTATTTCGATTCGTTAAACGAAAGAAAAATTAACTAGATGTTGGATATTCCATTAAGAGCATTCCTGAAATGATAGTTAATAAAGCAATGCTATAAAAATGTGTAACTGTTGAAGGATGAAATAAATGCCTCTCTTCCAATTATTCTGAGAGTAATGCATGTTCAATTTACATCTTTACAGGCAACATTTCTTTGTGAATTCTTTTTTCTGTTAACATTTAAATCAGAACTTAAAACACTTGTAAATTTTTTTAGATGTTTGAATTTTACTGAAAAAAATATCATTTTTATATAGATGTATATGTTATTAAATTCAATTGTGTAATCTGTTTTCATGTTAATGGGGTAAATGTTTCATTTCAAAATAATGACACGCTTAGATTCTCACTGAAATTTAATTATTTTATAAGTAAATAATCTCATGAATATAAAGAATAAAATAAAAAAATATTATTTTATGAATTTATATGAAAAATAAAATGAATTTTTTTAACTTTGTGTCATTTTCATACAAATTGTAGATAATTTTCAAATAAAAATACATATGAAACCAAAACTGGTTTCCGAAATTGAAAAATAATCTTGTCTATTTAAGAATCTATTCATTTCAAAGATTATGTGTTCGTGTGCCTATAGTTTCTTAACATTTTCAATGTTGACTTTATGAGAATGACTTTATCTTTTTTTTATTTTTATTTATTTATTGCTTTCACATGTTCACGAATCTAATTCCATTAGCAATTTTATGATTATTCTAAGCTTTTTCAAAAAAATTTTATATTTGTAGTGGAGCTAATTACATTTTAATGATAAAATTTTCAGTACATACATATGGTATTTTAAACTTAAAAAATATACGTAAAATATTCGAAAACATTTCTACGAAAAATATCATTTAATATTATGTGAACCGATTATATAGTTTTAATGATTTCTTTGACCTAAATCTAGATTAATGATCTTGAACACTAAACGTGCCTAACTAACTTACTTTGCCTTACATATTCACAACCTTTTGGATCCGAATTTAAATCAACAAAAGTACAGATATTTAATAAATATTATACGTCTTCCACTTGTCTCCGAATTTATCTTAAATTATTTTTCTGCTTTCTTTGAAGAACTTCATGCTATTATCAATTACCTGTAATGTAGAGCTAATGTTATGTAAACATTAATACTACAATCGATATATTCCAGGTATTCATCACTGTTTTCATAAATATTTTAAAATCCTCACGATGACCTAAAAAGATCAAGAAACACAAGAAATTAAATTAATTAATTATAACCATCTTCTCCAACTTTATCATAAGCAGGAAAGTATAAAAAAGGTTAAAACCATATCTTTCTTTTGAAAGTGTTCAGAATGTAAGATCAACACCTATGATGAAAATTTTCAAAATCAATAACAAATCAAAATTAAATCTTAAAAATTAATGTCTAGTAAGAAGAATGACTTGATGCTAAACAATGGGCAGAGTTACGACGATAAATGAATCTATGAAGAATTTATGTAGATCATGTAATTCTCTCTATAAATATTGCCTTATAATTATTAAATTAATTGCAATAATATATTTCTTTTGTTAAGTTTTTACGGATTAATATACAAAATTGTGAATTGCACTAAAAACATAACTAAAACGGATCTATCTTCATAACTTAAGACTTATACATTCACTTTCATATTACCAGAAACAAATATCGAGTTTCAAGCTCAACTTTTTAAAAGTCAAAAGAAAAAAACATAAGTATGTCGTATGCGTTAAAAATGCATTTATTGAACATGTTTTTTTTTTCTTCAAAATTCTTAAAGTTATTTAAAAACTCAAGGACACGCAAATAGACCTGGATTGACATTTAACTATTTAAAAAAATTAGAATAAGTACATAAATTAAATTGAAAAATATCTAAAACATTAACCAAAATGTGCTTTGATCTCTAAGATGCATCAAGAAATCCCTTGCCTTTACCATTACAATAAATTCAATCTTAAAAACTATCGCATAAATTTCTATGTATGCACACTATTGATTGTTAAAATTTTTACTCTTGGAAAACAAACACCTTGCATGGAAAATTCGCAAATAAAATGTGCTATGATTAGCAAATTGTTGACTTTTTAGCAAATCAGATAATAATAGCTATACTAGCAAAAAATGCATGAAAAAAAGTTTCCTGTATACTTAATCTCGTCAGATTCTGTAAAGTATAACATATTCAATGACTAACTAAAAATCAACCAAACTAAAAATCGAGTTTTTGACGTAATGCTTATAATATAAAGCTTAAGAATTTTAATGTTTTTTTCTTCCGCTTTTTATCATTAACTAGAAACTTAGGCTTGTTAATTGTAAATATTTTCTCTCAATTTGTAAATTTTTAAAAGTAAACATTGATATTTAATACTCTTTAATAAACCGAACTTTTTGTCAAACAGCTCAGAGTAAAATCATAAGTCTCTATGCAAGAAAATGTTACGCTGTTTCTTTTGCATTAAGTATCATAAAACTTTGCTGAAGTTGCAAATAATATCAAATCATATGATGTGAAATTGAAATATTTGTCATCTCTTAATGGAAATAAAATATATACTAAATTATAATCTTGAATTAACAAATGGTATTCATAGGGGTAAAAATAAATAATGAAACACAATGTTTCCCAGAAATTCGAGTTTAAAATTTGAGGAGACTTAAAGAACATCATTAAAAACATTTATTAAACATCAAAGCACGGAAAGCAACGTCATTTTCACATGGTAAGACACAATAATGCTATAATCAAAAATGTAGGGTAAACTACTATAGTGAACAACAAAATGATACAATCATAATCTTAAAATAATCACAGGTCTTCTAGTGTACATTTTCTTATTCTATTCAGTTATGCAGTTCCCAAAATATATACTTGTTCTAAACTGTTTAAAATCCTTATCAAAGTATTTAAATACTGTTAAAAATAAACAATAAGTTTTTTGCATATTTATATAATATATAACAGTTTAGAACAAATATTAAAATTCGGTACTGTGTCGGTGTTAAATGAATGCATCCTCAATAATCACTCATTAATTACGACCAAATTTCTCATTAAAAGTTTAAGATTAATAAAAAAATTAAATAAAAATTATTTTCGTGAATATATTACAAAATTTGAAATTTTGTTCACAACAATAAACGGTCTCGATCCATTAACTTCACATAAGAAACAGATTTATTCAATTCTAAGCAATCAAGCATTTAGTACGAATTTGAATGAATGTGATATCTGTATAGGATGCCGATAACATGGTATGATAACCATACAAAGCTTTATTATTTATATAATTTAATGTAAAATAGAAAACATGGTATTGAGAATTTTCTTACAATGAAGGGATTCAAAACACCACAAATGTCGTGTATTCAGAACCTTAAGGGAATTCGCAAATTAAATTGAAAGAAATATTTTAAACATTATCCCCATAGTGACATCTATCTTTCTTTAACCTACTACCTTCCTGCAAAGCTTGGTGACACACCAAGAGACATTTGCGTTGAAGATCATGTGACTTGCTAAATCAACAGTATTCAACTTGTTACTTAACAGATCTAAATGGAAACTTATCCTTACATAAACTGCAACAGCTGGTGAGTGACCTCTGTTATTCAAGATAATATAATTGATACAATACAGGGCACTTATTTCTGGAATGAAACTACGATACGCAGTTTTCTTATTGTTATTCATTTTTAATTATTTTACAATTATCTCCTCCATTCGAAATGATACCTCTAGAGATGGCAGGCCAAGAATTCGGGGTCTTATGCTTGGTACTTGCTTATAAATTATGAAAACTCCCACCCGGCTGCTTCTAAATCGTAGAAACCAGGGCTAAGCTGAAGGGGAGGATACTGGTGCAACAACCAGTGGACGTGATGACAAGCATATTATGCGTAAGGAACTGATGGATCACTCAACCACGAACTATATCGCAACAATTTCCGTCAGTTACGTTTCATGTAGTATGTGGAATATCCACAAGGCATGCATTGCAACGTTTACCCTTGACTCAAAATTTTGGGCTTTTGCGATGCCATTAGTAAGATGAAGAATGAACATGAACAATGGAATGAAATTACATTGTCTTTACTAATAAATCCAGCTTCTGTCAAAAACAACACTAAAGTCGAATTCGAGTCTGGGGACACCTGACGACAGATTGCTGAACAGTTTCGTTTGTATCATCATACTGCTCTTGCACTGTATGAAAGGAGTTTTCAATGTAAATAAAAACTAACCTCAGTTGACCGGAAGCCATCTCAAATATTTCCGGTTTTCCCTCTTCCCTTTGAAAATCAATGCAATCGCAAAATTTTTTATTTAAATATTCTTAGGTATTTATTTCTGTTTTCGAAATTTTTTTTATTTTATCCGTTAAAATCATAATTTTTAATAAGAGTGCAATCAATGGTGATCCCGTAAATTTAAAAATTTTTTTAAAGTTTTACTTAAATAATCCTGATGGATTAACATATTTTGCGGGGAATCGCCCCCTACTACATTAGAGTTACCCAGATTTCAGTTTGAGCAACTCCCGTAGACCGACGTGTAATAGGGGGGGGGGTGTTGATGAATGATTCTAACTCATGTTATTATTTATCTCAATTGTTAATCATTTTCTTCTTTAATTAATTTTTAATTTTATGCATTTATTCCAAAATTTTAGGAAATATATTTTGCGCGCGATTAAACTATAAATCATTTCAAATACTAAGCAAGGTATTATATATGCTTTCATTTATATAGTATTATAAATTTTATTAAAATTTTCTTGATCATGCTAGAACATATGAATTGGTATCAATAATGAGTAGAACAAAATTGTTATGATGTGTTTATTTATTTGTTGTGTTTATTAATATTTTAAGCAAATCGTGGTTTTTATTGCAATTAAAATTTAAATCTTATTTTCAAGAGTTGATTTAATATATAGCTAATTAAATTAAGGATTGTAAATCGGGTTCTATTGGAAATTTGAACATTTTCACTTGCGAAAGTAAATTTGTTCCAGCTCGCATATTGCAACCAAATGCTACGCAACAACTACTACCTTTATTTGCTTTCTGCATTTCAAAATATTATATAGGATAATTGCTTTTAAATGAATATTTCTCAAACGCAATGGAAACTACAGAAAACAAGCACAATGGTATAAGACAATAATGGAATAGTAAGCAGGAAGTTTTCTAGATCTCCACGGTGGTAGCGCCCTCTATTCTACGTTTTAAAGAAACTTCCCATGAACTTCTCTTCATAAAATATTTCATGAATGAAAAAAATAAATAAAAATTTATGACTATACACACAAAAGTGACGAATATATATAAGTCAAAAATTAAATCTATCTTTTCAGAAGTCACACATAAAATAATTAGAATAGCAAGCATATCGCGCAGATTTCTCAATTCACCTTTAAGCATGTGCTTCGAACCAAAAAATGTTAAGACCTGAAACTTAAGAAAAAAAAGTTTTTTTTCGCAAAACTGGAGGAAAATTAAATGCATTGATGTTTAATACAAAGACAGTGGCTAATCACTCATTAAACACAGTATTTTTACAAGATAACTTATTTTAAATCATAAAATAATTGTTACATAACTTTGAAATTTAGTCATGCCATTTCCGTCGGGTGGGAAATTGTTCTTCAGTGGATACCTAGCCATTGTCATCATTAATTCCTAACTGAGTAAAAGTTAAAAATTCAATGTATTCGATTAGAAATTATTTTTAATTCCATTCAAAAAATTGACTTAACATCAATGAAAAAAATATAAATATTGTAACAAAAACATATAGTTCATATTTAATAAAAAAATAATTAATGTTTTTTTATTAAACCAGTTTTTTTTTTCAATGATCTTTTAAATTTCATAACATCAACAAAAGCAGTAAAAAGGTGTAAAAATCAACCTCAACAATTAATTAATCTTGCTACTCAAGATGATGAGGAATGTATTTGAATGAAAAATATTAGTAGAAATAATTTATATAGCAGATATTAGAAAAATGCTAACAAATTAAGTGCATAAATCCCTTTTAAATCAAAAATTTGAGAGATTTTAAGGCGATTTTTTAATCAATGCATAAAACTTTGTTTACAAATAAAACCTTCAGAATTTGAATTACTAATTATTAATATTTTTAAAAAACCAAATGTTGAACCCTTTAAACTTAAATAATGAATTTTGTAAGCATCATAATGAAATAGAAAAACTGTTTAAGATACATTAATTTTCCATAAATAGCAAATTTTGAAAGATAAATTTCATTTAGTAAAAACAGCTAGTTTAAGCAAATATACATAATTAAATAAACTAGAGATTTAATTAGTTAAATTTAATTAATAAAATCTTAGATAAAAAATGTATTGTAATAAAATTAGCAACTAACAATTTTTAAACTAAGAATTTAACAAAATATTTATTAACTTCAGTAGTTAATTTTACTGTATGAAAACATCAACCTACATTTATATCATTACATTAAAAATGTTTTAATAATCCTTTAATAACTTAATTTAATTTCATGGGTAATTTTAATATTGTACAAGATCAAAAATTCGCAAATCTGAAATATTAACTTTATAATGTTGATAAAACATTCAAAAAGTTTATATAATATAAAATGAAAAAAATAATTTAATGGCTGAAAAAATGTAAAGAGAATGAAAATTAAAAGAATAAAGAATACAAAAAGCAATACAGAGAATAAAAAATAATACATCCTTTTACAAGGTCGTGCAAATGTTTTGATGATCAATGTGAATAAAATAAAGTCACTAGAAATTTTAAGAACATATTTTATTAAAAAAAGTAACAAAATAATTTTAAATCCAATAGTTAAAATCTTACAAAACAGATCTAAAAAAAAGTCCATTCTTTTAGTTAAATGAGAATAGCAATGAGATGACAGCAAGGACCATTATTATGAAATTTTAAGGAGCATTTTTCATGACTCACAACAAGTATGTAGCATGCATATTCTGATATCAAACTGCTTTAATCAAGAACCTACAAAATGAAACATATTTAATTTGAAAATCAATTTTAATTTTATTCAAAAATTATTTAAAAAAAATAAAACATTCAAAAAGAAATTATTTAAGGACATACTCCTAAGCGTAATTTAGATTTCACAGTTAAGAAATAATGTTTTAGTTTTTATTTCATTCAAAAATTATTTAAAAAAGACATAAAACATTAAAAAAAAAGATTTCAAGAAGTATGTTCCAAAACATTACTCAAATTTCACAATTATCATATAAAAAGTAACTGCTTGAATTCAGATTTATTTAATTTTGAAAAGATGATATACATTTTAATAATAGATTTTATTCATAATAAATATAACTGATATGCATGTAAAATTGAACTGTTACACAAAATCAGGATCATATATCATCAAAATCAGTTACACAATATCACTTCAAAAATTTAAAGATAAAACTTAAAAAAACGTTTTGTAGAGATCATCCACATGCTAACATGTGGCCAATAACTGCTTGAATGTCCTACAAGAGAAGGAAGAGACAGTAAGAAAAAGCGCAAGGCAACATTAACAGACTATGGTGTTTTGTTGTGTGCCTGGAGACTGCACAATAAATAACCTGCCGACCGATGGCTGAGTGGTTAGCACTCCTGACTCCTGAGCTGTGGGTCCTGGGTTCGAATCACGGTTCGGACATGGATGTTACTTTCTTTCTCTCTTCTCTCTGTATTTCTCTGTCCTTTCTTCTATGATGATGTAAGAATATGGCCCACCTTGTAAACGGGTTTGTGGAGGTATGGCGCGGGCAACGCTTTTCGCCTCTGTGACTTGGTTCACAGGTGCCCAAAGGAGTACGACAAATGAGTAGCAGTTTCTGGCCTTGTTGTGGCAAAAGGTTCGTCACCCTAGTGTCCATCATTGGAAAAAAATACATAAATAAATAACATTATTTATATTACACAGTATAGTGTGTATAAATAGAGCCTGCTCATAAGAGATAGCAGTATCAGAGATACTGCAAAAAGGAAAATTGAATAGATGAGCAATGGGATATAGTATACATTAAGGATAAAAGCAATCTTAGCCTGAGTACCAAATTCTAGACTCATACCCATCTGAAAATAAATAGGGACAACACAGTAACCCCTCCACCATCATGAAAAGTGACATATTTAAAAGTGATAGAATTGTTTCACAAGAGCATATTGTGTTTAATACACATACAAATCATCATATATTACAAGGTAATAATTACAAATGCATATTAATATTATTCACATATAATAGTTTTTAAGGACTGATATGAGTCCTCATTTATGTTGCCTTTTCATGAGCGTCTCATCATAAAAAGACTGTTGCAGAGCTATTAGAAAATTGATATCCAATATATTAATAGGCCTACAAGACTGCAGATCTACATTTAATGAAATGTTTATGGACCACTCCAGAGATGTTTGGTGCAATATAGCACCTGTGGTAAAATTTCAGAGGAAAAAATTTTTATACCCTTTGTAATAGCTGGGACACAAGTAGGACATCTTTCCCCAGGCAGTTTCTTTTCAACCATTCCAGGACCACACTCATATTTTTGGCAAGGGATGGGATGGCATATGCAACTTGGGCAACCATATGGAGTGAATCTTTCAAGGACACATGGAAACTCACATTGAAATGCCACACATTTTATTTTTTCCCCTATAATTAAATGCAATAATTTTTAGTCAATACTAAAAAATAATACAGACCTTAATGAAAACTAATTTTCTATCTTTTGAAATAGTCAAAATTAATTTTACTTAGACAAACTTAGTTTTAATTTACAATAAATTTTAAGAGTTAAAATTCAATTTTTTCTTAATTTTAAAAATCTTTATTTAAATAACATTTTGTAATTTGAATTAAAATGTTATAAATACATCAGTGGCCATAAATACAAATACAAAATTTTTTGGACAAAAGATTGATATGTAATAAGTGTTTAAAGTATTTATTTTTCAATGAAAATCCTGGAAATATTTAAATAATCAGGAATAACATAAATTTCAGATAAACATACTATTTAAAATAGTTTCATTTATTTATTTAGTAAATAACAAGTTTAGAATTAGAGTTTAAAATACCGGAAACTTGCTAATTAAAGTGAATGATGGTAGCAAAACTTAATTAAATCTCAAAATACCTTGGAAACATTTTTTTTTTTACATATTTTATAAACTCTGTTAGAATATTAATTTAAGTAAACAATTTTCTAGGTTAAAAAAATTAATTCATAAATTTCTAGTATTTTAGTAATTTAACAATTTTGAATAATGTTCTGTATTTTTTCTTCACAAGCTCCACATTTCAAATTCTTTTAATAATTGGATATAGTATATTTTTACCACCATATATTTTCTCATTCATTGTTTAATATTAATTGCCTAGTAATAATGAAAATATTTGTAGAGTAAAATAATAAAATAAACATTTTTTTCAAAATTTCATTTGTCACAAGACAATAAATTAACATAAAAGAGTAATATTAAAACAATTCTAAAATTCACAACCAAATTAAATGAATACCACAAAATATTAGAAAATTTTAATATTTATATTTTTAAATGTATGATTTATTTTGAAATATCTCAGTAAAATGTTAATTTAAGATAATATTACTTTTTAATTGCAGTATAAAAAACCAGTTTAAATTAGCAAAAAAGTAGAATATCATGAAAAGAATGTTAATAGTTTTAGACTAAACATGTGGGAAATTGATTTATCAATTAGAACACAATTAAAAGGTCACAGATGTTGAATATATTATTAATTTCAATGATTTAATGAAAAATTTTATTTATTCCAAAATAAATTCATTTGCTTTTCTTACAAGATGGGACATAATAAACGAAAAATATTTCATACATTACAATAAAAAACAGGAAAGTATAAAAACATTTGGATAATTTTATTTTAAAATAGATATAACTTACCAGCTCTTCCATTGCATATACACCCAGGGCAACGATCAAATTCAGATGGATTGGTATCTCTTTCACAGCCGAAACCACATTTTGTTTTGGCACAAGATGGATCACCATATACAAAAGGACTAAGCTGTAAAGGTGCATCTGCAAAGAAATAAGAGAATAAATCTGAAAGAATACCCAGAATTTAGGACATTAATTTTATAAAAAAATATAATCTTTGTTTTTTTAATCTATAACTTTAACTTTTATTTGAATTTAACTTTTAAAACAAAAAAGAAATATTAGCATAAAATATTGATTAAATGACTATAAAAGTAAAAAAATCTGCAGTAATTATAATAATCGAAAATACAAGTTTGTCATGTGATATATTGATAAGAGACTGGAGAATATTGAAATTTTTTTCTCTTAAACTTGATTTTCACCTCATGTGATAGGCACAATAAATGAAACACATGATAGAGTGCATTCAAATCCTTTTGTGATGTATTTGAATTTCACAATGAATCTATACAACAGTTAGGAATAATTTCATGGTGGAAAAGTATTTACTGATAAAGATTAACAAAAAGTAAATTTTAAAATATGCCTAAAGCTGAGTGTCAACAGAATTGTATTATTAAAAAAATATTTTATTCATTTGATATTACATGAAATCAAAAATTATTATCTTCTTATTTTTTTATTCTGATTATTCTGATTAGGATTTAAATATGTAGAGTTTTCTTTTCTTCAAAAGTATATTTCACAAAAAAAATGTTTGGGTAATCAAATGGTATGCAATACACTTAGAGATAAATTTCAATTTTAAAATATTATTTTAATGCCTTTGTTATTGATAAACCCCACAAAAAAGTAAAGAAATCAATTATTCATTACTATTGCTAATAGATTTCTTCTTTCAGACAAACTTAAGAAATAAAATCCATAACCTTGATTTCTTACACATAAAAGGCGAACAAAAACAATTATTTATAAACTGAGTGATTCATTCTAATTTAAAGTGAAAAAGAAATACAGAAATTGTGCAAAAGATAATACATTTTTTTAAGCATCAATAAATGAAGCTTAGTTTATGAGTAACTTAGCAAAATTTGCTGTGAAAATCATATTTGTAAATCCATAATTTCTGATCCCTAGTTAGAATAACAAAATCAAACCAATTCGATAAGCTTAAGTACTTCCAGAAAAGTTAAAAAAATCAAGAGGTATGGGAAACACATCATCTAATTTAAAATGGATGCAATTTACAATTTGCTCAGTTGTGATTATAGCAGATTTACTCTTGGTGCAAATTGCAAGAGACAAATCTGCAGTCATCTGTTGTCCTTGAAAAAGATAGCAACGCCAAGGCTCTTCATAGAATATCAATGGTGTTCCAGTGGAAGTTTTCACAAGTCCCTATTCAATTTTGTTTTTTCTGAGAAAACCTCACTGAATGTAGAACACATGTTTGGTTCAGGTGTCATAAAAGTACCTGCTTTATCCAAAGTGTCAGCCATTTCATTGCAGAAATACTGACAAGAAATGGTACTCATTGATATGGACTTCAAAATTATTATAGTTGATAAAAGTTAACATGGACATCCCATCTTTGTCACCAACCTTCCTTCAAATTACTAAGGTTTTGAACTGAGGATCTACTTTCAGTGAGTATCCACATTGTTGTAAAGTCAGGATCAGTAATACAAAAAAGGCCATTTTTCAACTGCGATAAACTCTTACCTGAACATAGAACATTAGTCAGAATTTCTGTATTCTTAACTTATTTTTTTCACTGAGCTTAAACTTGAATGATAAATCTTTTTAGAATACAACATCTATAAATTTTTGTCATATTTTTGTATTTAAAATGCCAGGGATTTTTTTATTTAATAAACTGTATATTTCATATATAAGCATGGGGATTACATATAATTAATTGATCACAAATAAGGGATTATCTTATTATTATAAATACTAAAGGATTAACTTTAAGTCTTAAGAGATTTTTATGTTTGAAAAAGAAAATTCAAATAGTTAACTCTCTAAAAATACATTTTAAAAGTTCTTTTATAATGCACATAAGATTACCATTAAATACTTTTTCAGTAAAAAAGTTTTCAAAAAATAAAAAAATTAACAAAATAGGAAAAATAAATTAATAACTCAGCATGTTGATTTGAAAATATAATTAAATTTAATAAAAGTAACATAACTATCAACATATTTGTATCAGCGTATGTCTATTAAATTTAAATATTCACAATTGATATTTTTTATACACACACACGCAATTTATTTTAATAAAATTTTTATCAATCATTGAAATATTTAAAATTTTTTTAACAATACTTTTATTTCAATAAATTATATAATACAAAAATTATAAAACTAATTTAATTTTAGGGAATAAGTTTAATTATAAGATAATTAATAATCTTAATTCTTCTCAACTGAAAATACAGAATAATGAGTATAATTATATTAACTATAATTTTTAAAATTTTGTTAAATATTTTTATATTATAGTCATAATGTTTATTACTGAGAGGTTTCAAACTTTTTAATTAAAATGAAAACACAGAATCAGAAATAATAGTATTTAAGTATTAAAATACTAACAACATTACAACTCCATTACAAATATTCCCAATGGTAAAAATCACTTCTTTAATTAATGTGTATGCAAAAAAAAATTTAAAAAAAGAAAGAAACCAATTATTTAATTATGTTTAATTAGAAAAAATAATACATGATTATTTTGACATCTTTAACTTCAATGAATTCAAGAAAAAAATACTCAATTATGCATTTTACATAAAAAATTTTTTTTATAAAATCTTCATTCCTTCCTGTATAAAAATAAAGCAAGCAACAGTGAATTAAGAATTAAAATTTGCTAATTTCATAGACTAGAAATTTAAAACTTTTAACAAACACACAAAAAAGTTATATAAATTAACTTTTGTAATTAAACAATTAATCATTAATACATCATAAAATTTCCTAATGAAAAACAAATAGATTGAATCAAAATGATATGAAATGTTTATTTTAAAATACATCAAATCATCAATCAAATTAATTTTACAAGCAAAACTTACATCTCCTTTGAAAACTATCACACACACATGCTGGACAGGGTTCAGCATTATAGTCCACTCTACATCCATAATCACATTTTGGTACTGAACAGTGCATACAAACACAACTAGGGCATTCACCCTGAACAGACATAGCAACACATCCAGGATCACATGCTACTGGAGAGCATTGTAAAGTCTCTGGCACTAAAAAAGAAATGTATTTATTTACATAAAAAATAGTGAATTATTTTAAGTAATATTTAAATTTCATTATTAAAATAAAGCATTATAAATCAAACTATATGAATAATGTAAAGATTAAATTTCTTAAATACAAAATTATGCATTAAGCATCTTTAGTAGAATAACTTCACAATTGTAAAAATAAAATTATTAAAATAAAATATACTACAGCTTTTAATTTCGCTATAGTAATGAAGAAAAGAAACTGCAAAAAATATTAATATTCCACAATGACAATAAACATTTTAAAATACAAAAATATTTAAATAAATTAATGTCAAAATGTAGGGATCAATTTCTTTATGTATCCATAATTAAAAATCACGTAAATTTAAGAAGCAAGTATAAAATAAAATTCATTACATTTATGTTTCCATTTCAATCCAAGGTTAATATATTAAATTAGGAATTAATAAAAGAAATTGTTTAGAAACAAAAAATACATAAAAATATATGGAAAATATCATACTTTGACATTAGATTTCTTGGATTTTAAGATTAAAATCAAAACTCTTAATAATTAATATTAACTTAACAAATACAAATATACTTACTTAAATCACAAACACAAGTTGGACAGGGTTTGCTTTCAAAATTAATATAGCAGCGAGGATTGCAACGAGGCATGGAACATCGAATACTTGGAGTTCCTACATAAAATATATATGTATCTATGCATGCATACAGAAATATGCTCTGAAATTTCATTTACTAAACAAATCTTCTTGCTAATCTTCTCTGGGAGATTTAGCCTACTTTTTTGGATGTTTAGTTCAAGTAACTTCATAACATAAAGATTTTTTCTGTATTTTTGCATTTTAGTAATACCATACATTTTCCTTCATAAATGCAATTTTATGCACACTTTTTTCACATATATTTACTTAAAAATATCTTGTATCATCATCCTCAAATGAAATAACAAATTATATGCTGCTCAAAAAAATCATAAACTGCAGCAATACAATATTTTTAGAAAAAATTTTATTACAACATAAATACAAAAAATATTTTTAGAATTCTCTTAAAAAATCTCACACTTTTGCAATGCAGAATTTAATGTCTTCAATTCAATTCAGTTCACTTTTTTAAACAGTATAAAAGGATCCATATTTAGATCCAGTACTATTTATGGATTAATCATCTTCATACGGTAAAATTGTCTTAGTATATGGCATTTATTACATTTTGCTTTTATTATGCAGTAATTTAAAATGATAATGTAAATAGTTTAAGTATATGTATTAATTTATTGTCATGTATATTTAATGAAAATTGTATAAAAAATAACAATGATTTTCGAGACAATGAGAGCACAGCATTAAATAAAATTCCATGCATGTATCAAAACTCAATTTGACTAAGAACAAATTATCATCAGAAAAGAATGTTTATATTACATTAAGTGCTAATGTTCAGTAGAAATTTTTAAAAATTCCTATGAAAAACCAAATAATGTATTATAATCTTAACCAGAAAAAAATAAAGTCCTTCATAAAAATGAAAGAAGTCTGTTGCTTCTAAATTTATCATTTTCAAAATTCAAGCTGTTTTAAAGTTTGAGAATGAGACCTCTGTTACACCAACATATGACTGCAATTACAGACTCACCTATGACCACTTATTTTTAATTTCAACAAACTTCATAAAATGAAAAAACCACAAAATTAATAAAGTTTTCTAAAATAAATATCTGTATAAAATTTTAGAAATTAGAGAAGTCATTCTTCTTTTACAGGAATAAATTTGAGAAATTCCAGGAATTTCCAGAGCCCTAAAAAATAATCTAATTCCAAACTTTTCAAGAAAATTTCAGGAAACAGGAAACCAAAAATATTATTTGGTGCAGAAATTTTTAAAATGTTTTAATTCTTGCTTAATTCAAGTACGTTTTCTAAATTTTAATTATATTCTTCATGAAATTTTTCATATTCTATTTAATTTTGTTTTTATAAGCACTATTTTACAAATGATAATAATGAAAAACTGAATATGAAAAAAGATTTGCATAAAAATATCAATCAAAGCTCATAAATTATAAAAATTTAATAATATGTATAGAAGCATTTTAAATTGTATAAATAGTACAAAACGCATTTAAGAGTCCTAACAATTACTCATATTTTTTCTTGTAAGTTAAACTTAATCAGTTATGCTTATTTATAATGTTTATTTTAGTGAAGTATAAACACAGTTATACTACAGATTCATTAATATTGATTTATAAATTTTTATATAAAAATATATAGAGTTTAAGAGACCATCATAACTGCTGGCAAATATAAGCAAGAATTATATAAATTATATAATACTTACTACAAGAGCAAGTTGGACAAGGTTCAGATGAATAATCAACAGTACATGGAGGTTCACATTTTGGAGGAGTACATGAAACTTGTGGAATATCTACAACCATTAAAAATATTATTGCAGCAAAAATTTTCAGAAAAGAAATTTCCAATTATGCAAAGTACTATCTAATTTATCTATAAAGTGTATTTGTGTTATATTTATCAAATCATTAAAAAGTTTTATCTTTGTGTGTGTTATATTATTATATCTTTTATTACATTCAAAAAGGATTTTGGAATATTTTGGAGGATACAGTAACTTAGTGAACTAAGGTGTAATGTTTGGGGTTGAAAGTTTAGGCTTCTTAACCAAGTAAAATTTTATCATGTTGTTTGATAAAATTACCATACAACAATCTAATTTACAAATAATCTTTTGAACCTAACAGTTATGGAAAACATTTTACTCATTCCTTCAAACATTTTCACAGTTCCATGCTATTAAAGCATGTTTCAACTTCTCCATACTAAAATCTCATATTTGATTAATTTAAAACGTAATTTAGCAATATCAAGGGATTAGCAAGCCCAAGTCAGATCTGAATAATGAGCAGTGTCTTTCATGTCAGTTGATTCGGTAGATTGGACTTCCTTTTAAATCCTTTTTTCCTTCAGTCTCTCCTCTTTGAATTTGTTGTAACTGACCTCTTCTGTTTTGAACCAGCCACTGTACTCAATTTTGTTCCCCATTCTCTAGAATTGGTTTCTACAAATCCTGAGCTAGTATAGTCTATTTCATAGAAAGAGGTAAAAGTATAATGAGCAACAGAATCTTATGGGAAAACAAAGTATAGAAGGAAACTTTCAGCCAGATAAAAAAATAGGTAATTTAATTACCTTACAAAGGCAATCAGCTAATGGTTACAATTAAATCTAAGACCATGTTCCTTAATATCATCTAAGAAATGTAAAATAAATTGCAGGGAGTTGCAATATTCTTCAGGTTAAATGATACATCTCTGAATGGTTTGGCAATTCCAGTGCTTTTCTGCTTGGTTCTAATGTCCAAACTATGAGGATTCATGTATGGAGAAACAATAGCTCTCCCAATGTATGACATCAATACAAGTAGCTATCAATTTACTAAAAAACTAAGGAGTTAGAAAATTGCTGAATTTTTGCAAATAATTTTGAATATAAAAAAATCCATGCAAAGTACTATGTATTAAAAAATTATACTATGTATGCACTACTATGTATTAAAAGTTATATTTACTAAATTATAATGTTCTAATAATTGTCTTTTCTGTTAATAATATTTCCAGGTAAAGAGCAAAAAATATTAATTAAATCATTATAACAATGTTTGGGGTCTTTAAAGGAATGAAATATATCTATACTTAGTCTCTTTTAAGATAGCTCCTTGTAAAATACTTAACTCTGTTAGGGAATAAAATTTGTATGAATTGTAAGATAATATATAAAGTACTTAATTTTATAAGTATTAAACTTTTAAAATATTTGAAAGATTTACAATTTTTCCCAAAGATTTAAACTTCAATTTTAAACAAAAAAAAGAAAAACATATTCTAAGTAAGATGATATAGTTCACTCATTATATGTTTTTGAATAAATATCAAGATGAATATTCAGGAATTTTTCTTATTATTGTTTATAAGAAAGACGATTTTGTCTTTGAAATCGCAATATGTGATTGCGATTTACATATTACATGTTTATCATAATATCAAAAAATATTTCACAATGAATAGTAAAAATAAGTTTTGGTTTAGTTTACTTGTTGTTCAATAATCATTTTTTGGACTAATTAAACTGAAACCTACAGTTTAATAAAGATTCTAAACCACTACAAACATCCATGGCCAAAGTGCGATTCGAACTAATGAACTGTTTTACTGAAGGCCAGACCACTTACAATTTGGCTGCTAAATCAGCATAATAGAAGTAAGAAATTTATCATCAAAATAGATCAAATTTACACATTCAAAAATAATTCATTAATACCATAATTACTGCATCTACAACTAGGACAAGGCTTAGAAGAATAATCAATGCTGCAACCAGGATCACATTTAGGAGGAGAGCACATGATATCAGGAATATCTAAAACAATGAATTTACTTATACAGTTTTAAATCATAATATTTCTTAATTCAATAATTATTCATGCATAATTCAATTTTAATTTATGCACATTTAGTTACAAACAAATTAAATGGACGTTTGTGCATTATATTTGTTTCATAAAATTGTAGCAGTCAAATAAAAATACACACAGATATTTGCAAAAGAAAACACATACTATAACCAATTAAAATGTATTAACATTTATCATGTGAAACAATCAGTCAAAAATAAAATTTATATGTTGGAATGTGATACATAGTAATTTGCACATTCAATATATAAAAGATGAATAAATTAGAATAAATTTACAGTAAAAGACATGATGTTTTAAAAATATTAATGCCAATATTTTATAAATACCAACAATTTATTAATATCAACAGTTTAAAAAAGTAAATATTATTTACATTTTTTATATATAAAAGTAAATATTACATATAAAAGTAAATATTATTTACATCTAAATCCCTCCCAAAATCCTATTTTATAACCTCAAAGTGGTATGAGGATGTACACAGATAACACAGATGATGTACAGACACTACATCAAATTGTGGTAGAAGTAAATGGGATGTTCCCAAAATAATCGTAACTTATGATTGAGCAAAATGGACAATAATGTCCTTTAAACCTTTTAAATCACTGGGAATTGATGGAATTGTAGCAACTCTGCTTATTGAGGGAGTCCAGTGCATTACCCCAACTCACTGTAGAATTTTTAGGGCATGTATAACCTTTGGCCATATACTTATTGCTTGGAGGCATACAAAAGTAATTCTTATTCCTAAAATAGGAAAAGATAATTACTACGAAGTTAAATCTTTCAGACCTATCAGCTTAACATCTTTTCTTCAAAAAGCAATTTAAGAGCTGATAGACAGATATATTAGAGAAGTTTATTTAAAGGAAAAACCACTTTCTGACTCTCAACATGCATATTAACCAGGTAGATCCCCTGATAGTGTGATCTACAATCTGTCCTTCATTTTCGAGAAGAACTTTAAGGCTAAAGAATTTGCTTTAGTTGTTTTCTTAGATAATGAAGGTGCCTTTGATAAGGTATCCATTTAAACCATTCTACAATCTCTTGTTAGAAAGGGAATTAATGTCATAATCTGTTCTTGGATATAAAAAAAAACCAGCTCAATAATAGATTTGTCAGTGCCTCATTTTTAGGAGAAAACCTGATGATCCAAGCCAAAGCTGGCTGTCTACAGGGAGAGGTTCTTTCACACATCATGTGGGTTTTGTGTCGTAGATTCCATTTTAGAGGTGATAAAAAAACAAGGCATAACCACCATTTTGGTATGCAGATAATTTAGTTATTATCATCAGAGGTATGTTTAGCGAAACAATCTAGCATCATGTCCAACACCTTCAAACAAGTTGAGACTAGTTGTAATAAAGAATGACAGCCTTCACAAAGAAAAAGAATCTTAATATATAAAAGATAACTTTCCTTGTCAAAAATTAACTTGCTCCAAGGTAATTAAATTCTTAGGAATATTTTTTTACATGAACTTAAGTTGGAAAAAACACCTCAACTTTTGTATTGAAAAAGCAAACAAAGCTTTCTGGTCATGCAGAAATGCATTTGGAAGAACTTGGGGCCTGAACCCCAAAGTTATTCATTGGATTTACACTATGACATTTGTTTCATTAATACTTATGGCCAAAAATCAAAAATGAAACTTCTAAAGCAGAATTAACAAAACTTCAAAGAATGCTTTGTGTAGCTATCTATGGGTCTATTAAAACTACTCCCACATCTATACTGGAGGTTTTGCTTGGTATGCATCTTCTTTGCATGCATATTGAAGCAAAAGCAATACTTAGCATGAAAAGGCTTAAAAATACAGGTCAGTGGAAGAACTACTCCAGGTTTTAGTCTTGGGAAAGCTTTAACACTGACATAACATAGTCATACTTTTGTAAGTATGCCTACTGATTACATGATTGTTAAATTTGCTTTTGATAAGCTTTATACAGTCAAATTTTTCTTGAGAGAAGACTGGAATAATGTTTCCATTAGTGAAAACGTACTTACTGGTATAGTGGTGGCTCAAAAATGAATTCCAACACTGGAGCTGGTATTTGTTGTCCAGCTGATGGTAAAAAATCATCATTACCTTTGGGTAAACATATAGCAATATTTAAAGTAGAAGTCTTTGTCATTCTCATGTGTAGCAGAACATGCTTGGAAAAAACTATTCTCATAAAAGATCAATTATCTGTTCTGTCAATCAAGCTTCCTTACTAGCTTTACTAAAGTCTACTATAACTTCTGTTCTTGTCTGGGAATGTTATCTCACTCTGAGCAGATTGGCTAATAATAATTTCATTACTTTAATGTGGGTGCCTGGGCACTCTGGTGTTCCTGGCAATGAATTAGCTGATGAGCTGGCAAGGGCTGGATTAACAACCAATTTTTTTGGTTCTGAACCAGTGCTAGGTACTTCAAAAGAATTGATCAGAAAGAGCATTTTTAATCTCTTAAGAAAATAACAATTTATGAACTGATACAATGCCAGTGATCAAAGAAAAGCAAGGCTACTAAATAGCACATGCCCTAGTAAAAGGCAAAAATAATTATTAAATCTCAATAGAAGCTGTCTAAGGAGAGTGGTGGGACTTCTACAGGACCTTTCTATCTTAAAAAACATCGCACCATAATGGGAGTATCAGATGATCCTACCTGTAGAGGTAATCATCATATGGAAGAAACTTCACTACACTTCTGATGGGAATGTGAAACTTTTTCTGCACATAGATTCGAACACTTAGGTCAACACTTGATTGAACCTTGGATCCCCCAGGAAATTCCTATAAAATGTCTGCTGAATTTTGCTTCTACCTCTGATCTCTTCAAATAAGGCTTTCTGAGGGGTATAGTACAATAGACTTATGGTCACAATTCTAGGTTCTTTTGGAACCACCCCATTTTAAATATAATCTAAATCTAATCTACATCTGAATAATAAATTCCCTAATGAATATAAATAACATAATGTTCTAATTTGACTTCACACAGAAAAAGAACTAAAATGATAAGTTAATTAAATAATTCAAAATAATAAATTAAATCACAATTTTTTTTCTCCAAGCTTTGGATTTAATTTTACATTTAAAATAAAAACTTTCAAAACATTTTTCTTAATTTAAAAAGATAAAAATAACAATATGTCATACAAATTTAAACAAAGAAGCATTTTTGTGATCATTTTAATGTCAAACTATTGTCTTGATATATCTTAAGAAAATAATAATGCATTTTAAATATTATATTATCAGGAAAAAAAACACTAACACAAGCATACAAATATTAAGATTAAAAAATAACTATAACTTAAATTTAATACCATAATTTTTATCTTATTATTTGCAAAAACATTTTAAGTCTTATAAAATTTCTAAAAAATTTTCAATTTTTATTTAATGTAAATAATATTAAGGAAAGTATACAAAATGTATTTGCAAAAATGCTTACTATCATCACTACAAGTGCAACTAGGACATGGTTTGGTACTGTAATCAATGTTACAACCTGGATCACATTTAGGTGGAGAACACATAATGTGTGGAAAACCTAAAAAATCATGATAAAAGTAGTAAAAATCATTGAACTATAGTACAATAACAGTCTGCAGCATTAAAATCAATTTGCAAAATTTATGAGAAACAGAAATTTATGGAATTGTTTATAATTATCACCACTTAATCAAGTTGTGCATATTTTTATTTTTTATACAAATACAGAAATATTTATATGAATTATTTATATCAATTTTTGATTATTTTTTTAAAAATTTTAAAAGTAAATTAAGAAAACACTTACCATCAATGTCACAGCTGCAACTAGGACATGGTTTAGTTGTATAATCAATATTGCAACCTGGATCACATTTAAGTGGAGAACACATAACATCAGAAATACCTAAAATAAAATATTTTTACATAAAGCAAAGAATTCCAATAATTTGAAAAAGTTTAAAAAATACAATAATTACTTTCAACAATAAAACTGTTTGATCTAATTGCTAAAAAAAGTTAGATTTAATATCATTATATAGAATTTTCAACAATAATAATATACATATATTTTTATTAAGAGAGTCAAAAATAAAATTTTTCACAATAAAGATGCAGCAGGTTATAAGTACTTTAATGGACATGATTGTGTATTTTTTTAGAATGAAATTTGAATTATTAAAAAAATATCAGAAATAATTTTCTGATAGTTACACATTCAGCTGTTTTAACAATAATTTGTTCGAAATCAGTACAAATATTAAAAAGCTCTGTCTAAAAGAATATTAGACATCAAAAATGAGATGTTTTCTAAGTAATAAAAAATAACTTAATATTAATAAATAAAATAATTAATATTAAGTTATTTTTATTTAAATTTAGAAAAGATTTCAACAATAACTTTCAGCTAACAGGCTAAAAGCTATTGCACCAGTATATATCATCAATTTCAAAAACATTACCCTTATTAGGGAAAGTAACTTCATTTTCAATGAATTTACTCTTAATATTCAGATAAATTAACATTGCTGAATGACAGTAAAAAGACTTGAAAACAATTTATTACACAAGTAAGGTAAACCTATCATTAAAGAAAAATTTTTACACCACTGCTAAAGATTAAGATTATTCAACAAAACTCAATTATTACAGAAATTATATTTACCATACATTGAAATATATCAAAGATAAATATCAATTAATATGCAGTTGAAATTATTTAAATAATAAACCATTACCACACCAATTTATCAGATATATAGAAAGAAAAGACAAAAAAATTTGTAAAAACAAAATCAGAAGTATTAAATTACACAATAATTATTTAAAAATTTAATATATGTTTATAACCTCTCATAAGCACTTCCTTTTTCGTTATTAAATATTTCAAGCAAATAAAGAAAATGCAAATGCTTACGATCATCACTGCATTTGCAACTAGGACATGGCTTGGAAGTATAATCAATGTTACAACCAGAATCACATTTTGGTGGTGAGCACATGATTTTGGGAATGCCTAAAAAATCCAGATTTAAAACTTAAATTACAAAGTAATCAATCTTTATTAATAAAATTTGTAGTATTTACATTTTGATTTTTTCTTTTACAAGTAAATTGATTTTTGAAATTCCAAAATTATTTCTCAATAAAACATTCAAATTAATAATTTTGTTCATAATATATAATAAATGTGCTTTGTTCATAATTTATGTAAGAAAATAAATATCACAAAATAAAGTGTGCAAAGTGTTTAAAACTAGAGAAAAGAGAAAGTAAACCTCAAAAAAATAAATAATATATATATATATATATATATATATATATATATATATATATATATATATATATATATATATATATATATATATATAAGAATTTTTTAAAAAATACTTTAAAATGAAATAATTTAAACACAAAAACTAACTTTTATAGGGAATTATATAAATTTATAGATCAAAAAAGTTCTTAAATGTGTTTATTAGATTAACAGAATATAATTTTTTTATTAATCTCCAATATATTTATAAAAATTATTCAAATACAAATAAATTTCTTTTTCAAAAAATAAATATTAAAATCAAACAAACTCCTTTGGTAATTAAGTTAATCTAAATTACAAAGAAAAATAATAAATTTAGTAACAAAATAATAAAGGGATAATAATCTTTTGTACGATTAGCTTTCTCTCTCTCTCTTTGATATGACATTTTAAATCCTGCATTTTTAAAAACTTACTTCATTATAGATATGCAAAAATAAAACTTAAATTATATAAAATTTTTAGTTTCAAAATTAGCTTAGTTTTGTATTTCAAACTAAAAAGAGCTTTGATTTGCAACAAAAAAAATTTATTGTGAAATATAACATAAAATATAATAATATATTTTATTGAAATATAACAAAATAATTCTGGAAAACTGACCATCAATATTGCAACTGCATGTAGGGCATGGGTTAGAATTGTAATCAATGTTGCAACCAGGATCACATTTAGGTGGTGAACACATGATATCTGGATTAACTGAAAAAAAGTTATTCATAAAATTTACAGAAAATCAAAATATTAATTCTTAATTCAATAATATCCATGTTTCATCAACAAAAACATAATTTAAAAATACAAAAAAGAACAATTTTCATATTAGATTTAAATTTAATGAAAAACTAAAATATTATATAAGTTTCTCAGCCCCAGCAAGATACTATAAAAAACACCATAATTTCTTTCAAACACAACATTTTTAGGTAGAAACACATGAAGAATGCTTGGAAAAATAATTTCTGGCTAATTAAAATAAGCTTTATGAACAACTTAATTGTCTTCAGTAGTTTAAAATAGAAGCCAACAAGGCCTTTAAATCTAATGCAACAAGTGGAAAGTGTAAAATTCTTAGCAAGTTATAAAAGCGTGAGTGTTCAAAATGTATTAATGCTCTATAAAATTTATCTACATGATTTAATGCAATTAAATATGAATTTTAAAAGCTATAATAATCTCTTAAGTTATAAACAGAGAACAATAATAAAGATTCTTAAGCAAAAATCATGCACTTAATGAATATTTTAGCATTTTTGATAAGCAAAAAACAATTAGGGTTATTTATTTTGCATCATACAATACCAAGGGAGCAAAAACACCTTGTCACTTTACTTAAATTATAACAGTATAAATCAATGTTATTATATAAATACAGATAACACTGTTTCATATATATATATATATATATATATATATATATATATATATATATATATATATATATATATATATATATATATATATATACAAGCTGACCCAGCCACGCGTTGCAGTGGCTGAGTTTTTAAAATACATTGAATCAATTTTTTATTAATTCTTGGGTACAATCAAATTAATATTTTCTAAAAAAATTTAAAATAGGTTCATTCATATGAGATTAAAAATATAACATTTTGTAAGAATTTAAAAATAATAGATAAAATATCGAAATTTTGAAATTAAGCACAAACCAACATATACTTTCTGAATTTACATTTTATTCATCTTATATTAAATTATAGTTTGTAATCAGTGACTTAGTTACACAAAATATACTATATAATTTAAAAACATCTAAAAATAAATTGTTATAAATGAGGTAGATTACATTGACATCGAACTATTATTTTTTCAATTTTAAATTATTAAAACTAAAAATTATCTAAGTACTACTTTGTGTAAAACATTACTGGTTAACCTATCTTTCGCTAACATGAAGAGATTTGATGGTTTTCCTACACGTGAGCAGGCAACATATAGCTGTCCATGTGAGAAACATGTGTTTTTCAAATCCAAACCGCAAATAGGCATTGTTTTGCCTATAGATTTATTTATGGTCATCGCAAAAGCTAAACAAATCGGAAATTGGAGCCTTTTAAACGGTATTGGAGATTCTGACGCTATCAGTGGAATACTTGGCAACAGGACGATATCTCCTTTGAATTTTCCCGTCAAAATTGTTGCTTCGAGAATATTTTCGGTCATTTTTTTATGACTAAACGTGTACCGTTACATAATTGAGGTGGGTTAACGTAGAAGAATAATTGGTGAACCAATTTTCAATTGAAGATTGTGTGCTGGCATTCCTGGCATATCCAGAGAATTCAAAAATTCAGTTGGAAAGTTTACGGCTTCGTTTTCATCAATAACTGTGTCGATTGATTTAAAAGACATCAAATCACCGAGCTACCTCTGTTGTACATGGAAGTTATAATTTCGTTCACATCAACGTGTCTTGCTGCCAAAATAGCACGATTTCAGAGCCAATTACCAAATTATAAAATAAAAATAATAAAAGGCTATTAAGAAATACTTACATGTTTTCGAGGTGGTATGAAAATTAGTAGAGAAAAACAGTAATAAATAAAATTTTATTCTACTATTTATAATATTAAAAATACTCAAATTGAACACTGCACAGTAATAACACAATACAAAGTATAATTATAAAAATGATTCACGAAAAATTGTTACAGTATGATTATACATCATGAAAATATATGTAAATTCTATATTCAACCACGCGCTTGCGCACGCACGTTAATTTTCTCTGGAAGATAGTATAATCTCGAAAAATAAACACGGCGCAATCTGCCGAATACCTGTGCAACTTAGATGCTGAACCGCCATCTATTAGGAATTTACAGAACTAACCAATAAATAAACACTAATGTCGCATAATAAATATTGAGATCAATAATTAAGAGATAAAAATTATTCTATCTTTTAAGTTGGACCATATTATAAATGGTTACAAAATTTTATCAAAATCCGTTCAGTAGTTTCGAAGTTTATCGGGAACATACATCGTGACACAAAATTTTTATATACATAGATATATGCAAAAACTAATTAGTAGTTTGGAAAATTATAAAAATATGAGATTTATAGAACTTTTTTGTATGAAATAAGAAATTTCAGACAGAAAAATTCTATTTAATAAAATTTATAACAAAACTTCTCAAATTTAGCATTGAAAAAATATATTAACATGAAAAATCATATGTCAATTATGTCATACTATTAAAGTGAAATAATTTGTACACTAATGCCTATACAACTATGCAATTTTTTAAAAAAAATTATCATTAATGGCACATTTAAAAAAGAATTTAAATTAACAGGACATTTTTTGAGTCATTTTTTCAGAATTTAGTATTTAACTAAGACAGTAAAATTTATTAGAACTAACAGATTTTTAATTTAAAATTCAATCCCTTTAGTTTTTTTTTTCTTTTATATTTTTGCAGATTTAAAACTATTATAAAATCTATTAATTCTTATTGTTTACAATTAAGTGACCAGCTTTAATATCTGTTAGCTATTTTTGCAGATGGAATAAAAAAATTTCACTCTAATTTTTAAACTAACTATTAGTGAATCCTCTCATCATATATCTAATTTAAATCTTTAAATTTAATTATAATGAAATTAACAATCTTTTTATCATTATCACAGATTTTTAATTTTTTAATTACACAAAACCGCACAATAGTAATCTATATAGAAAAAATTAACAGTGTTAATTTTTTTTTTCTATATGGATTATCAAACAAAACCAAATTTCTTACAAAGAATTCTGTAAAAAATTAAAGTAAAAACTATGTAAAGGTTACACATAGTTTTTACTTGTCTCTTATATATTACAGAAGAAGATAAAGTCTAATTTAAATATTAAATTCTGATTTACACATGTGTAATTTTAATCATATTAAGTTGACACACATATTAAAGAAAAGTGTAGATATTGATCATAGCCTTTCTTCATTCTGAAAATTATTTAACAAATATTCTTTTAATTTTCTTATTAAAAGATCATTTTTATTTAATTTTTCATTTTATATAAATGAATTTTAATTTTACCTTATGTTAACTTCCTTCAATTATGCATATATTCTTGGTATCGTTGGAGAGTCGCTATGATGTTATTTATTTAAAAATATGAATTGATAATAATGCTACCAATATTAATTAACATTCATTCAGAAAGAAAATCAAAGTATTATATAATGCATGTCTGCTTGATAAACCAATTTGTGACTCAAATTATAATTCTTAAGCATTATGTCAAATATCAAGAAAATCTGAGAAAACTCTTACTTTAAATACTTGCATTTCCAAAAGCAAAGTATATTAAATTCTAGGGAAATATTGCAGCCACCAAGAATAATACAAATATCAGTCATAAATCAAGGAGGTCAAAAATGATTATAATCTATATTTTAAAAAAAATAGTGAGAAATGTATTATTAAAACACATTATCTATTCTACAGTATCATTGTTTAATGAATCTTCAGCAAACATCAATCATGGAATTTTAAATAGAATGTAAATAAAAATGATTTAAACTTTTCCTGGTGGGGCATCTTTGTTTGAGATGCTTCCTAAGGACAATGCGGAAGAAGAAGAAATTGTACTGCTGCAAAAGGTTTTGACTGCTAAGCCTAACTTTAAAAAAATTTGAAAATGAAGTTTAATTCCCGATGTCATAATTTTGGCAACCATTTTAGCTAATTACATAAACTATAATATGCATTAAAACTAGAATCTAATAACATTTTTCTTTAATTTACATGAAAAAAGAAAAGGAATAATATTTAGCTTGAGAAATAATTTCTGAAAGAGCTATTCCAAATTTTCTGAAATTTTTCAATACTATTCAAACTTTTACGAAATTTTCAAAACATATTAACAAACTTTCTAATTAAAAAACAAATATGAAAAAGCTATTCACAAAAACAAATAACAAAATTTAAATCTTCAGACTGAGAGTGTTATTTTTGGTTTATCATAAGAGTTACAAATGAATTATCACTTTCATGTATAACATTACATGGTTCATTTATCGTATGAGTATATTCTTCCTCTGATAAATAACACTTTCTCACCCTAATAATCTCAGGTTTTTATGAAATAAGAAGCATGCAAAACATACCCAAAAGCAACAAAATCTGAAACAAAACTGACACCAAAACACTGAAAGACCCCACAATCATTCACAAAAAAAGATTTTAAAAAAGTATTTGAAGAGCTAATAGAAACATGAATGCTTATATCATGGGAAAAGTTATATCCATGATCTATTTGTTTACATTCTGGTATATTCTTACTCTACAATAGCTGATTATCAAAATACCAAATGAAGGCATAATATGAACAAATATTATATTTAAGATTACATTTATTTCAAACGTAATGGACACAAGGTGCTATTCAGTGCATCTCAAATATTGTTTCAGGTTAAAATGTACAAATGCACCAGCCATCCAGTAAGTCAGGTCTTTTGGAATGCAAGAGTGATTTGCCGGACAGTAGGAGACATACATGCAGGATGCATATTTGATTCGTACTTAAGATGAGGTTTAAGATGGGAAGATTTGTAATTGTTTAAAAGAATGTTAATAATTTAAAGAAAATCTTTTAAAATATTAGAAGTACTATCAACAATTAAAATAATGCATTTGATTATGAAAGTTGACAAATGCAATAAAACATTGCATTTGTCAAAACACTAACACTGACTAGAACATCGCATCAAACATTGAAGAAAAATTATTTTTAAATTCTATACAGCTAAAGTAGGGAAAATAATCATAAAAATTTACCACCATCATGGCAATTACAACTAGGACATGGCTTAGTAGAGTAATCAATATTACAACCAGGATCACATTTAGGTGGAGAGCACATTACATCTGAAATACCTAAAATGAATTAAAATAGCAAATATGAATCAGAAGAGGGATTAATAACAAAATTATATCAAATTATGAAACTAAAAACACATGTAACGAATACATATAACTAAAACAAATTATGTTAAATATTTTTAAATACAACCAAATATTATGTAAATAAATAAATAAATTTTGTAATTAAAACTTATTTAAGTACAACAAGGAAGAGAGATTACCAGGCAATTCAGAATCGCAAGAACATACAGGACAAGGTTCATCAGCAGGATACTCTTGTCGACATCCCGCAGGACATCTTAGAGGAGAACATTGAAGTCTATTAAAAGCTATAAAAAATTATATTTAATTTTATTATTGTTTATTTAAGTAAATGATTCATATATATTATAACAAATAAAATAAGTAGTGTAATTATTTGAAAAAATTTGCTTATTTTTTAGTATAAAACTAAATATGAAGCTATTAACAAAAAACAATTATACAAAATATGAATAAAATTATTAATGAAAGAAAACTAATTAAATTAAGAACATTTAAATTTCAATGAAAAAAGAAGATTTTTGGCATTGCAAATATTTCCATTAAATAATATTATATCAAAATTAGGGATTATTATAGGAAAGATTTGAGATTTAAAAATAAACATGTTTATATACATTTTATAAAAAAGTTTTTATGCATACAGACAAAAATTTTCAATAAGTCAATGCATTTAACTAGGATTATTTTGAACTATTAATGAAAAGTACAAAACATAATTTTACTAAATATCAGTGAACTTTTTTCCCCAGGTCAGGAATTGGCCCCATCGGCCATTTTCCTTCTAGCAGCCTAATATAAAGTAACCTTCATATGATAGTTGTCAAGCATAAGAGAATTAACGTTGTCCAGCGATGGACAAACAGTCAAATGACTATAATTCATTGCCTCTCTTGTGAAACACAGGGGGCAGTAAGGGGAGATAAAAATACCAATACGACAAAGATGATCTTGAAGGTAGTCATTACCACTCTGAATTCTAATATTTGCACTAAAAATTTGTCATCAGAGGTCCATAGGAATAGGAGTGTGTATCAGTTTAGACCACACTTTTTCTGTAGCCTCTGATTTCTGGCGTTTTTTTACAAAGGCATTTGTTGTTTTGGTAATTTCAGATGAAATTCAGTTGTATGAGAGAGACAAAGAGGGCTGTGGGAGCAAGCATCCCTGTTTTGCCAGTCAATCCTTTCTGTCATTGTCAGGTATATTGCAATGGCTGGGAATCTACTGAAAGAAAAGAATCCATCAATCATTAATAAGTTTGTCTATTCGTATTTTTGTTTGTTCTTCACATTTTGATTGACAAGCCTGAAAGGAGCAGAGTGACAGGATGGCTGCCTGCGAGTCGACAAGGAAGACTGCATGATTGAGAGAAGTATTACAGGTGAAAAGTTGGAAAGTAGCCAGCTTAATAGCCTCGATCTCAGCCTCAAAATTTGTGGCATTCATACCAACAGGGCATGAGCCCTCAAATAAATTTTCACAGTACCAGCCTGCACCAGTGGTACAGTCCTCCTGGGAGGAGTCATCAGTATATATATGGAGCCATTTATTTTATGGAAATCTATTCGCAATAGTTTCAAGAGCATAGGCTCGAAAAGATTCAATGATAGTGTCATTTTTTCTTTGTAGGGTGCCAATAGAGAGACTTATAATTGGGATTTTAAAATTTGGTGGAATCTCTCACCGAAACAAAAAGGTTGGCTAGGAAGATGACTTAGGCTGTATTTAGTCATAAGGTCTTCTGCTCTCTTGAAGAAAGATTGATGAGTTTTTAGCCTATTTTTTGCTGGAGTAAGGTTTTGCCAGTGGTAGACAGGAAGTATTTTAAACTTTTCAAACTGTTTTAGTCGCTGCCTTTCTTTACGAACACCCAGAGGTTCAAGACCAGTTAGAACCTCTAATACAGTGATGAATGTAGAGCAAGCAACAGAGGTAATAAGTCTCAGGGCTTTATTTTGATTTCGTCAACTCTGTCACAACTACTGGCAGAGGCAGTGGCCAGTAGTTCACCACCATAATCTAAGATTGGCCTAACATAGGTTTTATAAACAGTGGTCAGGGCATCTGGTGATGAACCCCAAGTAACACCCGATAATCGTTTAAGGAAACCAAGTCTAGACTCACCTTTCCTTGTAATCTCATCTGCATGTTTTCTCCACAGTAATTTCTTATCAAAGTGAATGCCAAGATATCAGAAATGATCCCGCCTGTAAAAGATCCCGATCACCATATTTGATGGATATTTAGTGCTCTTTTGTAGACAGCATGAAAAATTGATAGACTGTTTTTTCATAGTTTACAGTCATATTGTTATTTTTGCACCAATCACCAAGCAAGAGCATGGCTCTATTAATGTTGTTATTAGCAATATTAACGACTTTATGTATTGAGAATATAACAGCATCGTCTGCAAAGGCAAGGCAACAAATTCCAGGCAAACTCTGAAGCTTTTCAATGAGGTCATTAATCATGATGTTGAACAGGGAGCAGCTTGAGCTAGCACCCTATGGCAAGCCATTTCTCATTTGGACAAACCTTGAAAAAGTGGATTTATATTTGCCTTTGCTTGTTTTTGACATAGAAAGGATTTGAACCAATTTAGCATATGTCCCTGGATACCAATATTTTGTATCTTATTAATTAGTTTTCTCAACCAGACAGAGTCATAGGCAGATTTAAAATCAATGAATACAGCAAGAGTGGATTCCTTACAATGGAAACCATCCTTAATACACTGGGAAAGAAAAGCTGCTTGATCTATAGTTAGTGTTTATAGTTAGAAAAATATAAATTTCCTTAAAATTTCTCATTTTAAAAACACTGCTTCCCATAAATTTGTCTTGTACTGAAACGAAAAAGCACATTTTTTTCTGGAGCTTTTCAATCAGGTCATTAATCATGATGATTAAGAAAGAAAAGCTGCTTGATCTATAGTTCCATGTTTTTTACGGAAACCAACTTGAAGGTCTGAGATTTTATTTTTGGTTTCCAAGAAATAAGTTAGTCGGTTTGCGATCATATGTTCCATTAGCCTGCAACCCCAAACTAAGTTAATATTTCAATTCTGATACTTACAGAATACAATAAAGCTTATAAATACATAAATAATTTAACTGATATAATGGATAGCAACTATTTTCTTAGAAGTAAAAAATCTTGTTTAGATAAAAACAAAAGTGTAAAAATAAGTTTCTAGAATATTTAACACATTTTCATACTTTTATAGTTAACTAACAGACAAAACATAAGTATGCAATCATAAGTTTATTACATATATATTCACTTTATACAAAATTTATTACATAAATATTGACTCTACAAAATTTATTACATAAATATTTAAAATTAATATATAAATCAATATACTAATATTAATATATAAAGCTGAAAATTGTACATCATTTGAATTTTAATATAATTGAAGTAAAATAATAATCTTATTTTTCTGAAATAGAAAGGTAAAAAACAATATCTTCATAAAATGATAAATATAATTTATTTTGATAATAGCAATATAACTGATTTTATTAAAAAGTGAATCTTTTACATGAAAAAAATTACCAAATTTGCTAGGATCACACACGCATCGAGGACATGGTAGAGCATTATAGTTAACTTGACAGCCCCTAGCACATTTTAGTGGAGAACACTGAATTCTACCGATTCCTAGTAAAAATATGTAAACAAAAAATAACAAAGTTAATTACAATGACATCTTTTAAACAATAATTTCAACTTTATATACATTATAATTATCATCATTACAAATTATCTGAACAAAACTAAATATTTCCAATAAATTTTAAAATAAGATTAATATATTTGCATATTAAATATAAAATAAATTTAATTATACATTTTAAATCAAAAATCCCAAATTTCAGTTTATTTAAGCAATCATTACTAGTTTATCTACACAGTAAAATGTAAAAATGTATTTTAAACTAAATCTGTTTATTTTTATGAGATTAAAATAGAAATAAATTCATAATAGATAAAAGAAAGAATAGAAAAGTTTTCAATTTAATGCTTCATACACTGGCCTCCAAAAGTTCAGGAACTAGATTTTTGTGGCAACTAATTTGCAAATGGATGAATGAAGAAGTTCTGACTTTGATGACAAGAGCACAAAACAGGTATGAATTGATTGTAACATAAATGTTTGCATAAGAAACATCATAAATAATTTAGAATTAAAAAAATGTTATCTTACTGGAAAAGTTCATTCTTGAAAAAAAAACACAGTTTTATGTGGTAAAATATCATAAAAACATAAAAAAGTGTTCTTGATATACGATAAGTCCCACATATAGGATATAATATATCCTAGAACTATATGCCAGAATACATCCAAGAAATATCCTAGAATTATACACTGAAGTTTTGTTAAGTTGCTTTGATTTACATTTCCAGCCACAAAGCAAAAATGCAGCTCATTTTAGTTGAGAATGTTACTAGATTAAGATATAAATGTATATCAATTTCTTATTCAGTTTCTTCAATGGCAAATGTGTTTAAAGTACATTGATCTATTTACTAGGAAAATCCGAAATTAATTTAATGCATGATGCCATTGCTCAAACAATGGACGACTTAACTAATATCAGATTAGAATCAATATATATATAGTTTTTTTTTTTTTATCCTACGCCCGACCTTGGTTTTTCAACCATCAGTCTCTGTCGGGCAGCCCAATACAATCTTGAGGTGAATGAAAAGTCATCTTCTGCAGAATTTCTATCTGCGACGTCCGAAAGTCCAGGGCAAGTGAAAAGGTGGTCACCAGTCATATCCTCTAGTCCGCAAAAAGGGCAGATTGGAGAGTCCCTTAAACCCAAACGGTGAAGGTGTTTTTGCAGATAATCATGCCCAGTTTTAAGGCGAAAATTTGCCACTCCCACAGCTCTGTGGAGGTTACACGGAATAGGCTTTGTTAATAAGGAAGCCCATGCTTTCTCCTTTATGCACATCTTGTAAATATTTCTACGATAGGAGGCTATATTTGACTTAATAAGCCTTTTAACAGTATGGTACTCCAAGGCTGGAGAAGGCTGTTGTAGATTTGAGCCAGCCTTTGCCAATTTATCAGCTGCCTCATTTCCGGCGATACCACAGTGGCTGGGTATCCATTGCAGCACAATTTGTCGTCCTTCTTCCAGTAGAGAACTAATTGCCATTTGACAGAGATAAACAGACCCAATACTGCTAGGATATTATATAGTATACCCATTTTCATCTACAGCCCAATAAACTTAACGTAAATTAGGCAATTTTTGTCCCTATGCAAATATTTCCTTTTCTAGTCACATCATCAATGAGTTATCCATTATAAGCTACAGGTTTGCTTTGTAGCATACATGAAAAATATCATTCTACAATATTGGCAAATCACAAGTTTGAGTATTTTTATAAAAGATTTGTTGATTCCTAAAGATATGTGTTCATTAAATCTAAAATCTACAGAAAGTTTCTAAATATGATTTTACAATATTTTATACATGATTATAACACACACACATTGAAATGAATTTTTAAAAAAATGGCATGATCTATGTTATCTAAATAGCACACACATTACAAAATAATTCTAACAAAGCTGATTGGAAATTAAAAAAAAAGCTGATTAGTAAACCTTAGTAGGTAATTTTGCCCAAAGTAGTTACGTAAATTTGCCAACGTAGATATGTACATTTATGCATATAGTTTCACATACATAATGTTAATTTCTCCAAAATTGCTATTTTAAGTATAACTTAAAATAGCAATTTTGGAGAAATTGGAACAATTTTTCATAAAGTATAACTTTATGAAAAATTGTCAAAGGAAATTGTTTAACTTTCCCATTATTTCCAATCAATTTGCAAATTTAAAACAAATAATAAATTTTAAGCACAACACTTCCTTAAATACGATTTTACAAAATTTTTACTGTCTAAAAGCCACAAGAAACATTTGAAGTTTTAAATTTTTTTAAACTTTTTATAAAACTCAAAAATAACAGTTTTATTGGTGTAGCTGCACTAAAAACAAATAAGTTATTATTACTCATAAAACATTAATAAAATATGAATGATAATTCAGTTTATCTAGTACAGATTTCTCCAGAAGTTTTCAAAAATTGAGAGTACTCATTTTGTAAAATTCTCAAAAATAAAAATGTAAGTAAATTACACAAAATTTAAGAAATATGAAATCTACACCATAATAAAGAATTTAACGAAACAAGAGCTTAGAACACAATGGTACAAAATCAAATTATTTTTCTGCAGTGTGGGATCAGCATTATTTGCCCATACTTAGAAATTTATTATCCAAAAAAAGTAGAGAAAATTAATATTTCATCCCTATATGCAGTGTTCCTCACAAATGTTAAATTATTAATTGAAACTGGAAGCATAGAACAACGCAAATCACAAAAGTTGTCCCATACATATCAAATCGAATACAGATCCAGGAAACTTGCCAACTAATCAATGAGTTGCATACCTTCATTCTAAAATTGTTCTATGTAACAGGCATTTAATAATTAAGTGTAAAATTATCATTTATGTAGAGTAAATAAACAACAATAAACTTTGAAAAAGTGCTGTTGTTTTTGATGATGATGATGCCAACCCAAGATGGTTCAATTCCAATATTAGATCAACTCCATAAGTCCATAAACAACCAAGAAATCCCAAAACACAAGGGGGCATGAAAAAGTCTCTTCCAAGTCAAAATTCAAGCAGCTCAAGATATGCTCAGGTGATGCCTGTTCAGCTTTACATTTTGTACACAAAGTCTTATGATCTTGCATCAATTTGAGGTCACTTAGGTGACCACTGGCAAAGTGTGAAATCCAAGTCTGATGGCTTCTAGTTCCCTCAAAGAGCAATTCGCCAGCACTACACATAAAAATAATTTGAGACGCTATATAGATATCAGTGACTGAAGGCCCTTGAAAAATGTTAATATATAAATTCAAATACCAAGAAACTAGTTAAAACTAAGACTCCAGCACCCTCAAATTGGTCCTATTTGATAATATAGGAATGATTATTGCATATTTCTCATCTCAACAACAATATATTCACACAAAATCATTTGTCAAACTAATTTGCTCATAAAAAACATTCAGCCATATTGTTCAAATGCTCTATTCTAGGCAACACAGAAAACACATTCTCTGATAAGATAATAATTAATGCATTACTCGTTGGGCAAGTTAGTTCGAAATAACTTAAGATAAATATAACTTTCAAAGATTTAGCAGTTGTGAAGGTTGTATTTGCAATTTCTCCACATGAATTGATAAACTTTGTGTTATGCATTGGGAAGTATGCTCTCAATAACTGCAGTAAATCACATACTTGGCTTTTATATATAAATGAATGTCATAAACGTGACTGTGCATGTATATATTCAAAAAATTTTACTTACTTTGACCACATATACAACTAGGACAAGGGCTAGCTGAATAATCAATTTCACAACCAGGGTCACATTTAGGAGGAGAACACTGTATAAAAGGCATTCCTTAAAAAAGAAAGTTGAAAAAAATAAATTAGAAGAAGTAAAAATCCACTGTATAAAAAGCATTCCATAAAAAAGAAAGTTGAAAAATATAAATTAGAAATAATAAAATACAGGATGAAACTACATGTACATTTTTTTAAGTTTATCATTTATTTGGAAAAAAGGTAGTTCTTATAGAGCCAATAAAATTGTATTTACAAATCAAATAATGTTTAGAAACATAAATAGATAACTTGATTGAACTGTTTTTCAAGCAAAAGATGCACAGTTAAACAGATAAATAATTTATAAATATTTTACACATAACTTGCCCATTTAAGTTTTAAACAAAATGCATTTTATAAACTGATAAAAAATTTTGCTTTGAAATTAGATTACCTGAAAAACATAACATTCCTGATTAAATAAATTGATGTCAGAAATAAATATAAAAAGGATGTCAGCACATATCAGTTAATTAATTTTATCATAGAAATAATGAATATTTATCAATCTTCTTAATAACTTCTAAAACATATGAAACATATTTCTAAAATATATGAAAACATAGAAAAATTTCTCAACACAAACTTGGCAATTTTGCTTATCACTAAATGCTATAACATAACTTGTCTATTTAAAAACAATGATAGGTAAAACATTTTACACAATTCAAATTATTTACTTTCTTTAAACATTTATACAATCTGATTTTCCTTTCAAGCTAAAATATTTTATGTACTTAATAGTACAAAATGAATGAGAAGAGTTTTTTTAAAGAAATCAAAAGATTTTCCATGAAATATATTTTGATGTGCACAGATTATTAGCATATTTTGCAAAGTCAATACTTATCTAACATAATTAAAAAATAATCCTTCGTTATTTAAGAAAAACCCAAAATATCAGTATTTATTTTAGTAGGATTAAGTAGTATTTATTTTATAGAAATTAGTAGTATTTATTTTAAACATAACTATAATTGAAATGAATGCAAGTTATATAAAATTATTAATTGAAAATATGTCTTTTATTTTATTTGCAAATTCTCATTCTTTCCTTTGAAACAGTTATTTTTAATTAAAACATAAGATAGTTAATGAAGTACTTTTTAATCTTACCTCAATGTAAAATTTATTTATTAATATCCATAATTCCTTTAGCTTTTATAAATTCCTCATCTATACAGTTTATCCCAATTCCTTTAATTAACATTATGGTAAATTCAATGAAAATATTATAAGACTGTTAATAAAAAATATCCATAAAAATTGAAAGGCATTCAAGAATATTCTTTCCTAAAATATTAATATATTTATTGATTGATGGCATTAATATATTTATTTATATTAAGTGTAAGCAAATGAAATCAAAAGTGAAACATATACTAGTTTTCAAAAATGTAAAGAGACATTATTTATTACTAAAATTACAAGAAGTAATAATTCTCTTCAAGAAGTTTACATAATCTGAAACAATTAAACAGTATGTAGAGCATAACATGCTTCTATATCTTAATAGAGAATTAGACTTGCATAAGATTCCTAAATATATTTTAATAAAAACTGTTATTACTTTGTGAATTTGAAACCTTACTGCATAAACGTTTAATAATGATTTAGTACATTAAAATACCTAAATTCTACTGTTTAAATTAAAAAAAAACTTTATTTAAATAAAGTTATTAAATTTTAACTAAACCGCATAAGAAACATTTTAAATGTTAAATATGATTTAATCCAAACCACGAACTATTTTTAAACTGATAACATAATTTTAGTTTGCAACACATCATCCTTAGTTTTAAAACTTAAAAAATGAAATTCATACATTAATTATAATTATTTTTAAGTAACATTTCTTGTGCAGAAGCAGGATGAATCATCAATATTTTTTTAGCCTTTTAATTTTAATTGGTGTTGTGAGAAAAAATTTTCAAGAAATGTAAACATAGATTTTGAAATGGTCTGACAAATAAGCATGCATCTTGTATTATTAATAAATAATAACTATATATATATATATATATATATATATATATATATATATATATATATATATATATATATATATATATATATATATATATATATATTCTAATCATTTAGTGCTACAAATATAAAATTTAAAAGTTTAAAATGTCACCTAAATATATTTTTACGATGCTCTTAAGAAATTATTAAATTTTGTCAGTGGTTTTTAACTATTTTTGTAACATATTTAAGATTGATTTTTAATTCTTTTCTCCAAAAGGTCTTGTTATGTTTATTCTCCATCAATTATTCTTAATTGTCAACATTATATGATTATATAGATTATTTAAAAGAGGGAAAGCTATATAAATATACTTTATATATATATAATCTTACTTTGTCCACAAACACAGCTCGGACATGGCGTAGCAGAGAAATTTATTTCACATCCTGCATCACATTTAGGGGGAGAGCACTGAATAAGCGGGATTTCTGTCATGATTTAAATAATAATGATTAAATAGGAAGGAATTTGAAGTACATCATCTAATTACTCCCACTAAAAACTAAACAAATCTATGCAAGAATGAAAACACTTTAAAATAACAGTTAAATAAATCAAAAATAGATAAATAAAATAGCAATATATTCTATTTTGAATTCATGATATAATTAACTGTATACTATGATAATAGCAATGATGAATTATTAATTTTTCAGTTAATGTTGCTATTTTTGAAATTATAGAATTTCATCACAAGAATTGTACATAATAATATTAGCATGAATATTAAAAAATGATGTAAACATGAATTACATATATCATTTTTGGAATATTTTAAAATTTTCGTAACTTATAACAGGTTTAATCTGCCTTTTATATGATGATTTTTTACACACAATAACTTTTATCAAGGATTTATAAATTTAAAATGGATTTTAAACCCACCAACAAAATGTTGGCTCAAATATAACAGTACTAATCACTAAGCAAACAATTTATTTTTTGTCCTATAAATAATCTAAATATATATTATAGACAATAATTAGCTTTGATAATTTTTTCTGTAAAAAAGTAAATTATAAATCTTGAGAAATAACAAAGAAGGTTACTTTGATCTCCACAAATACAGCTGGGACAAGGTTTAGTAGTGTAATCTACTTCACAACCAGTATCGCATTTAGCTGCTGAACATTGGATAAGAGGATTATCTGTGAAAAAACAATTTCAAAAAAATTTTCTTTTAAAGTTTTTAAAACCTGAAACTCATAAACATCATGTTTTATACAGTGAATGTCATGCAATGAAAACTACAATTTTCATTATTAACACTAAAAATAATTTGAAATGACAATGAAATATATACTGTGACATAGAATACATTTATTTATGAATTATTTTAATAAAATATTATATATTAGATTTCCAGACTACATTAAAGAAATCAAGCTAAAATTTTCCCCCGCCATATGGATTAAAAAAATTTCAGACTATAAAGAAATATATATAATCTGAAATTTTTATTGTATAACTATATATATATATATATATATATATATATATATATATATATATATATATATATATATATAACTATATATATATATATATATATATATATATATATATATATATATATATATATATATATATATATAATTATACAATATAGCTTAATTAACATACACTATGATTGAATAAGATTTGAAATAAATGATTTTAAAAATATATGTGTATGAATAAAAAATAACTTTTAATTTTAAGTTTAATTTGGGTCTACCATCTTTAATTCTTAATTTAAGGATAAAACTTTTAGAGGTTCCATTATCAGCAATTTACAGAATCTTTTTAACTAAATTCAATGAAAAATAAATTATTTCATAGAGAAATTGTGTTTTATAATTAAAGAAATTACAGTCTACAGACAAAATCATAGATTAAAAAAAACTACATGATAATTGCTATTTATTATAAAAAATTAAATAAAGATGTCATATTAAAGTTAACATCTGATTTTAAATTTACATGCGATTAAAATTTAAGTCAAGTCATCAAAAATTGAAAATTTTTCCAATAATGGTCTACATTTACATGATGTAATTCTAAGGTACTTTTGAAATATCATATTCAGAGAGCCAAAAGGTAGTAGTATAAATTTATTTAAAATTTAATTTTCAATAAGCAAATTATTAAAATTGTATAATAAATAAAGTATTTTTAGCAATTTCTCATACTTATCTTTGCTAACTTAAATGAAATTCAGAAATTACATTTGGCGAACATAATTGGTGCTGGCATCATTTTTAGTTTTGGTGAGTTTAACTTCATTTTGTAAGCATTAAAAACAAATACTGATTTTTATACTTCTTAAATTATTTGATTAAAAATATATATACAAATTTTTAACTAAAAAAATTTTTAAATACAAAGTTTTTATTGTATTTATGATTTTTTGTGAAATCATAAAGCACTTTAGATTGCTTTATGGTTTCCCAAAATTAGCAGAAAGTAATTAGCAGAAGTATGTATTTAAATGTATTCACTATTTTTCACATGGATATATGATTATTTTTCATCTAAAAATGATAAAGATCGTAAATTTGTTTTAAAAAAATTTATTATGAATTTCTATTCATATGTAAGTAAATCTATGTTATTAAAGAAACATCCTGAATGCAAAATGTGTACTCAAGATATTAACAAATAACTATTATTTGTTTCACTATTTAATTCTATCATTATTTATTCTATTCACTATTTATTTTAACAGTTCCATACATGAATTATAAATTTCAAGTGAATGTTTGACACTAAACTTATATTAATTTTTTAAGCAATTTTTGGTTAAAGTTGTTTTTGAAAACAGATATTAGAAAAATGGTTCATAAATACAAGAAAGTTTATTAGTATTAATTTTAACAAGCATATCATTATAAAATTAGATATTTATTTTCAAATTTATACTCCAATTAAAATTCTAAATTTATAATTAGAATTAGAGGTAACAGAAAAGATTGCCTTGGGAATTCATATTACAATATATTACCTTAAATATAATATTTAAAATTATTCAATAATGTGAAACAATTTGGCTTGAATGTCATTCGTAACATAGCATATAAAGGTTAATTTAATACCTACAATCCATGCTTATAATAATACCTACAATTCATGTTTCCACATCCACACAGATTCCTGATTGATATAAAAATCGAATTTACAAGTTATAATATTGAAGAGAAGGGAGATAACTGCTTTGGAAAATTTTAGCAGCATAATTCAAAAATTATAGTAATAATAATTATAATTTACAAGGAAGATTGTATTCCTTACATCCGTAATATCCTTAATTCACACATGCCTACTGAGAGGTGCTAAATGAATACCTCTTTTCCTTGTTAATTTTTTAAAATTTTATTTCTATTCTCACATGTTATTTAAACTGGTTATTAATTTAATAAATGTTTGTTCTCTTTATTATTTTTGTTCTACTGTGGTACTTGGGCTGTTGTGTATATTTTATGTTGAGTGTTCCAATAAAGTCATATGCAACAACATAATGATTTATAACTTCAAAAAAAAGGCATTACTTTGTGCAATCAGAAGTATTGATTCTGTTTTCAAAATAAATGACAATTAATTTATACTGCTTTTGACACTTATAGTAAATAATTTAAGTTCAAAAAATTTTAATGAAAATAAAATAATTTAGAAACTTTCATGAAATAATTTCTTAAAAATATATCATATAAATTTTATAAATGCTAACTCATCCAAGTTGAATTGGCAATAATTAAAAGTATATAAAATTAGTATATTTAAAATAAATTTAAGAAAAAAATTACAAAATGCTTTAAAGAAACATGCAGTAAAAATTCTTTAATCATGACATCTTCTATTCCTTAACACTGTAATTTAGGATGATTAAAGTATGAAATTCATAATATTAGAATTCAATCTTGTTACAAACATTTTTACCTGAAATATCACATTTGCAGCTAGGACATGGCTTAGATGTATAATCAATACTACAACCAGGATCACATTTAGGAGGAGAGCACATAATAGGTGGAGTTCCTAAAAAGTATGTAATATAATGAGCAATTTTAACAAAAGAAATTTTTAAAAAAATTAAAAATCTGTTTTCCAATTTATTATAACACTAAATAAAACATATATTTATAATATTTAATATACTAAAAATATATTTATAAATTGAGTTTTTACTACACACATAAAAATTTTGCATTGTAGTATTTTTATTTTTAATAAAATATCATTAACTAATCAATTAGTAATTGCATTATATAGTTAATATTTTATTGAAAACAACAATACACATTTTAAACACACACAAGTTGTTAAACAAAACTCATAAATAAGACAAATTTCAGTTTTTAAAATTCATTCATGTTTATCAGACATAAATATTTAAAACAGAGAAAGAAAAAGTGAAGTCCATTATAAGTAGAATACAATTTTTCAGCAATAGCAATTTATTATTTATGTGATATGAAATCAAACATTTTGAACTTTTTAAATATTTTTTAAATGTTAAATATTAATTATGAAATCATATAATGTGAGTTTATTTTAAATATTATACGTTTATTTTACAAATGCTGATCATTAGCGCTTAAGCCATTAGTCTATAGCTCTTCAAATACTATTTTAAATATTTCATTGTGTAAAATATGCTTGATGTGCATTTTAAACATAATGATTAGCTGAAATTGCTTTTAAAATCATATGTATTATAAAAATAATGTATTAGTTGAAGAAAATATTTTAATAAAATATACTAATTTAATAAAGATATCATTTCAAAAATTGTTCATAAAATTTGAATAAACACAAGCATATAGTGAAAACTTGTAATTAACAACAAATATCGTCAAAAGGATTGCTTATGAGTTTACATTAATTCTGCATAATGTTAAAGGAAATTTCATTACATAATAAAATATGATTACGTTTGTTTGCATGCTATAAATTTTTTACACATGAATGCTAACTTAAATTAATGCCTACAAAATGGATCTAATAAAACTGTAAACATCTGTGGGCACATCTATGATATTAATCAAACACATGAACTGTAGCCAGAGTACTAAATATTTATTGAGCAGCCTGGTACCTTATTATAATGAAAAATGGTTTTCAAAGTTTACACTGCTTCGTAAATACACTACTGGCCATTTAAATTGCTACACCAGGAAAGCGGCACACCACACACGTGAAATTTGCATGACAAGTAGAAATTGCTGTGATATGCAAATTATTAGATTTTCAGCGCATTCATACAAAGCAGGTGACAGTAGCGACATCTACAATGTGTATAAAACCAGAGATTTGACAGCAGTTTTCTCATACTCAATTTCCGTTTCAACGTTGTTTTTGGCAAAGAAAGTTGTTGTAAGCCTTGTGTAAAAAGAAGAAACGCCTATCAGCACGTGTCTGACTTTGATCGAGGAAGGATTACAGCCTACCGGGATTGCGGTTTATCGTACCGCAATATTGCTGCTCGCGTCGGTCAAGACCCCATGACTGTTAACAGAATATGGAATCGATGGGTTCAGGACAATCATACGGAACATCATGCAGGATCTCAGAGACCAAACATCACTAACAGCAGAGAAGACAGACATCTTATCCGCATGGTCACAAGGGATCGTACAACCACGTCACAAACCCTGAGTCGAGATATGGAGTCATTTGCAAGGCAACAAGTTTCTGCTCAAACAGTTCGACGACGTTTGCAGCAGCATGGATTGTCTGAATGGCAACCATGGCTTCGGCTACCATTGACTCTGCGTCACTGACAGGAGCGCCTTCAATGGTGTGATCAGCGACGAACCTGGATGCAGGAATGGCATCACGTCATCTTTACAGATGAATCTCAGTTCTGTATACAGGACCATGATGACTGCATCCGTGTTTGGAGGCATCGTGGAGAACGCGCATTGCCAGCTTGCATTGGACATCGCCATACTGGCCCATCTGCTGGAGTGATAGTATGGGGTGCCATTGGATACACGTCTCGATCACCTCTTGTTAGCATTACCGGCACTTTGAACAACAACCGTTACATTTCCGATGTGTTAAGGCCCGTGGCTCTGCCCTATCTTCGAGGCCTCCCTAATGCTTTGTTTCAACAGGATAATGCACGAACGCATGTTGCCCGTACTGTTCTGAACTTCCTTGATACAGAGCAGTTTCGACTGTTACCCTGGCCAGCACGTTCTCCTGATCTGTCACCAATTGAGAATGTGTGGTCAATGGTTGCCGAGCGATTGGCACGCCATCACTCACCATCCATTACTGTCGATGAACTGTGTAGTGTTGAAGCTGCATGGACTGAAATCCCCGTACATGCCATACAATTTCTGTTTGACTCCATGCCTAGGTGGATAAATGCTGTTATTGCAGCCAGAAGTGGCTGCTCTGAGTATTGATTTCTCAGGATCTATGCATCCTAATTTCCTGTAAATCTAATCACTTGTTCTTTCAACTATAATGTAAGTGTCCAATAAATATCGTTCTGTTATTTGCATTCCTTCTTGGTGTAGCAATTTTAATTGCCAGAAGTGTAGAACTGATATGTGTAATTGACTGTAATCATAATTACAAATATCAATTATATTTACAAAAGATAACTTTATATAAACTGTATTATATTCTACAACAAGAAAAAACAATAGAAATAAAGTAAGCATTCTAAGATGAAAAAAAATAAAATATTTTTTCTAACTAGTCATTTTCTGGTGATTGATATTTCTTTTATCAATCATCAGAAAATGACTAGTTAGATAAATACATTACTTTATTTTTACTATTAACAAAAACTGAATGTTGATAAAATTTTCATAACAAAACTACATACATGAACAATGAAAAGACCTTTATAAAATACCAGATTAAATTCTTTCCACATAGTACCCATTATGCATAGGCATTTTAATTTAAGGTGTATAATATGTAACTTATGACATTCAAATTTAAATCAGAAAAATTCAAAAAGCAACCGATTATTTATTCAAATTTAACAGGTTATATTATAAATTTATCAACCTGAGTCATCACATTTGCAACTTGGACATGGCTTAGTTGTGAAATCAATACTACAGCCAGGATCACATTTAGGAGGGGAGCACATAATAGGTGGGATTCCTGAAGTAAGTAAAAATAAATAATATCAATAAAATTTTTAAAAAGTTAGAAATTAGAAACAGAAATTTGTTGTGTAAAATATGTTTGATATACACTATATGCATTATAACTTGTTTAAGTTACTTTTAAAATCATATGCATTATAAAAATAATGTATTAGGTAAAGAAAAGTTTTAATAGAAATATTAATTTAGTAAGCATATCATTTCCGAAATTGTTTTTAAAATTTTATGTTCATTTAATTTTAGATTTTTTCAATTTATGATTACAAATTTATCTTTTTTAGTAATATACATATAATTAGCAATATATATATATATATATATATATATATATATATATATATATATATATATATATATATATATATATATATATATATATATATATATTACTAAAAATGATCTGTTTATGAATTTATATTACTTCTATTTTATCTAAAATAAAATTTAATTATATAATAAAAAAGATATCAGTTTGTTTGCACTCTAGAACTTTTACGCATACAGGCCAATTTAAATAAAGGCTAGCAAAATGAATTTAATACAATTGTGAGTGTCTAATATATGAATAAAACAAGTGAGCTGTAGCCAGAGGGTTAAGCATTTAGAGAACAGTCTAATACTTTATAGTGATGAAAAATTATATATTTAAAATTGACACTAATTGGTACATAATCATAATCACGTGAAATAATTCTATTTTCAAAACATAGCTTTAATTAAATTGTATTATATTCTACCATATGGAAATAACTGAAAAATATATAACAAGCATTCTTAAACAAAAAATAAAACAAATATCAATCACCAGAAATCGACTAATTAAAAAAATATAACATTTTATTTCCACTATCCTCATTTCTACTAAAACAAAAACTAAATCAGAAATGATAGTATTTTCAAAACAAAACTATATAAATTAATCACAAAAAACTATGTGTAATTTAAATTCCTTAAATATGGCACAAAGCATGCATATACATTTTAATTCAATAGATTGTGTGTATTACAAATTTTTCTACCTGAACTATCACATTTGCAACTTGGACATGGCTTAGTTGTATAATCAGTACTACAGCCAGGATCACATTTAGGAGGAGAGCACATAATAGGCGGAATTCCTAAAACAAGTATTAAATAAATATACAAGCCTAATAAAATTAAACAAAAATTTAAAATTAAAAATTGACTTACAAAAAAATTATTTTTAAAAATTTTTGTGGATTTAAATAATATAAATTTTTACTAAATTTCCTGCTATTATAAAAATTAATTATAGTAAATTAAATAATAAATATATAAGTGAAATACATTTAATGGAAACTTAAAGGTTTATGCATACTATTTTTTTCTTTTTTTATATTTTTTTAGTTTTTATTTATTTTTCATTAAATATTTATATAAGAATATATTATTCATAGATATCATATTTTATAGGTAAAAACATTAATAACTGATAGAAACTTCACATTATTTGGATGACATATTAAATAATGCATGAATAATTATAAATTACATACTGTTGTTTGTACAAAGTTATAAAACAAATAAAAGAGACAGTAATTAAATAATAAACATTCATTCTATGTTCTTCAACATGTTTTTACAACCGAAATTAATGTATAATATTTTTAATGTAATTTCAACACCGAAATAGAAAATATTTTTAAGAGTATTTTGATACATTTCAATCTGGTTCACATGTTAAACAAACTATTACCAAGGAATTATAATCCAAAGAAAGTAATGAGTAACTTATTTTAAGACAATGTGTATTAGAGAAAGAAAATAATGTATACATATAAATAAATATTAAGGAAATATACATTTAGGTGTAAACTTCATTATTTAATAAGATGTTCACAATACCTTTATAGATATATTTTAAATAGTTTTGAATTTCAATAAGCATTTTTGAAGACAATGGTTTATTTATTGATATTACATGTTACTTCTTCTAAAATTTTAAATTGGAAAATAATCGCTAAAACAATGAGATCATATATGATAGTCAAATTAGCTAATGCCTTTTTAAAATATTCTTCAGAATTGCAACAGATTGCTGATATATGAAGAGAAAAAACATATATTTTCTGCCCTTATTTTCCAAAAACACATAAAACATATTTGACAAACCTTACAATTAGACTTAAAATAATCAATAAAATACAGTTTAAAAAATCATAAATAAAATTATAGTTTTATACATAAGAATGAATTATAAATCAAAAATATATAAAAAAAGAAATAAATGTATTGACCTGATGTTTCAGAATCACATGCACAACTAGGACAAGGTCTAGTGCTATAATCAATGTGACAACCCCTAGGACACCTGAGAGGAGCACATTGTACTCTTGAGACAGCAGAATATCCTGATAAAAAAGAATATTTTTATTTTTTTCCTGAAATCTAATTATATTCAACTATGATTTGAAATCTACTTAGGTTATTTACAAAAATACATTATAATAAATTTTAAACTTTGAATAAATTATGACTTCACATAATAAAAAGGCAAAAAGTTGAAGTTATCATAAAGCATGTGAACTTCATTTGAATATATACACATGATGTGAATCATTTAAGTCACGAAGAAAAGAACTAGAGAACTTTCATGCACTCACTCACAACCCTGCCGGTGCTGAAAGCAGTGGCTCAATATCATTGTTCAATAATGGATAAATTTAAATCTAGAACTTTCATACCAAGGAATGCAGTTCAGCCACTAGATCATGAGTCAGTATTAAATAGATTACATTAAAAACACATTACAAATAAATTTAAAGAATACTCAAAATTTAACAATTTTACGCAGATAAAGATTATGAACTTTACTATGCATGTGTCAGTAAATGAATGAATGTGAGAGAGTTTATTATTTTTCCTTTTAAATTTAGAAAATCCATTAATTAAATATTTTGATTCACATTAGTTCAACAATTGTAGTTGTTGTTTCCAATCCTTCAGAGATCTAACAGCAGCTAGAGTAGATCCATAACACTTTGAACCCTGATGAAGTTGAGCATCAGTAGTGGACTTGCACAAATATCGGCCAGAGCGAGTGGTATTTTCATTGGCCAAAAATAGGGAGTAGATTTCAGAAGAGGCGGTGGGGATTTTGCTACCTTCACTAGCAAGCTCATTAGCAACTTCGTTTCCATAAACTCCCATATGAGGGAATCCACTGAAAATACTCCGTGCCACTCTGGGTCAAAGCAGCCAATTTTAGAGTAATATCCTGTCCCAATTTATTTAAAATATTAGGCCAATTATTCAGGTACTGAATGGAGATTTTACTATCGGTCAGTATCTAAATATTATCTGCATCAGCCTCAAAGCAAAATTTAATGCCTTCCTAATATCAATGAGCTCAGAGCAAAAAACTGAGCTGTGATAGGGATTTCCAAAACAATGTCTGTGTTCTCCCATGTTTTTTTTTTTCATAAGAACATGACTGCCTGTTTTTCCCGATTCAGATCTGCTTCCCTCAACATAGAAGACAAGAGTTTGGGAGGGAATACTATTTATGACTTAAAACAAAAGCTGGCATAGCAGTTTTGGGTGTTTGTTTTGTTTGATAAAATCCATGCTCAGGCCTTCCTTAAAAGTTACCTTACTACTAGTAATAGTATGTGTTAATAAATGAAAAGAAATAAAAGGCTCACACAATTTCACACACACAAAATCTCCCAAAACCTGTTTCCATACAAAAACCAAGAGAGCTATCCTTCTTCAGATTTTGATTATCCATCAAGTAAAAAATTGATGTTCTGTATAGGGTCTAAAACTTTTAAGTATTGCAATGTATTTTGCACAATTTGCTCTTCTTCTCAATGACAAGGGCTTGAGGTTAACCTCATAGAGAACAATATCTCTGAGACAACAATGCCTGATACCAGTGATAATTCTAGTTTCACTAAGTTGCACTCTCTCTAATTTTTTTCAGATTAGAAGCTGCAGCAACCTGGTAGATCAGGTTGCTAAATTCAAAAACTGGTCAGATAAAAGCAATATACATAGTTATGAGAGTCTTTGTATCTGCAATTCAATCCTTGCCAGAAATATATTTAAGGAGCTGAAGTCTCTTTCTACCTCGTTTACACAAATTATTAATGTGTTTACTCTGCAGTTAATTTCAATATCCAAAGTGAACCTCAAATAAATAGGAGTCTTGATAGATTGGAGCATTAGTTCCTTTAGATAAATCTCAGGTTGATAGTTGAGCAGGTGTCTATTAATTGTGAATAGGCAGGTAAAAGATTTTATAATATTAAAGTTACTTTTATAATCCTCTGCAAAAAACTATATTTTAACCAAGGTATAAAAGGAATTTTCCAGTTTAGTTAAATCTGTATCGCGATTCCAGGCACAACATCATCAGTAAAAATGTCTATTTGACACGAAGATGCCACCTTTACTATTCCAGCTATAAAAAGTGAGAACAAAGTGGCGCACAATAATATGAAAATATAGAAAACAAGATGAAAAGTTACAAAGGATATGCATACAGTAAGTATAAAATGTTATTGATTATTTAACTTTAATTCATTAGTTAAATTTATTTTTTTGATGCTTTAACTTTTTTAATAGTAGAATTCTATGAACAGTTTTTTATAAAATATTTTGTAACAATAATTTTATCTTTTCAAACTATTAATGTCCAATAATATATTTTCATCTATAGCATTTCTGTAAAATGCTTTATTCTAAATTAAATAATCTAAGTATTTTATATTTGCAAAAGGAAACATTCTCAATAACTATTCCAAAATAATTATTATGTTGTTTCAATGGAGAACGTATATTCTCTTTCTTACTTTCACTTTTATTTATAAGAAAATAGAAGTACAGTTTTTTTTCTTTTTAATTTTTAAAAAAGAGAATTATTGAAACAAAACACTTTTTGAGGATAAGATCCATACCTATCTACAATGTTTCTATATTTTATCATAAAAAATATCTTCTCCATTAAATAAATAAATATCCTACAAAAATAAACAATTTTTTACAACATAAATAAGAGATAATACATAAAAATAAGCAATTGGAAGCTTCTTTATTTTTAATAAAATTATTCATTTCATGTAAAACATTTTATAATACTTTAAGTCAGCAACATAAACTGCTATATTTTAATTTATATAAATTTCATTTAAATTTGTACTAATTGCATATTGTACGTTAAAGTTTGTCAAGAGAATAAAATATAAAAAATCCACTACAATTCATAAATAGAAAATATTAATTATTTCTGCCTCATTTAAAAACAGAAAATTGATAAAGGAGTGAAATAAATTGTTACAAATATAAAAAAACTTACAAAACAGCACTATAAAAATAAAAACTTTCAATAAATTTTAAAAATTGCTTTTCCACAATTTCTATCGCCAAAAGTTTTAAAAACGGAAATCTTCGCTTATTTTTGCCAAGTGCAAGTAACATTAAATTAATTCAATAAAAATGGTTGCTTATATGCTTAGATTATTGATTTCATTATTCATTGTTGATAAACAGACATGAAATATTCAAAATAGCAAATTTAGATTTAAAATGGTATATTGATTTCAATATAAAATAGTGTAAAATAAATTGATTACATTTTAATAAATAATTTTTTTATGATTTGAATTATTTTGTTTGAATATTGAAAGTATTTCAGAATTATATCTATGCAGATATCATTCTGAATATATTTTTGTATAATAAAAATATCATATAAAACCATCTAGGTATTCTTTACCTAAAGATTGCACAAGTATAATATCACTGACGAGTGATATTGTAGCCAGAGCCATAAAAAGTTTTTAATTCATTTAAAGATTAATGCAATTAATTTAAATCTGTTTCTATTATTTTATGAATTACTAAGCATAAAAATATGATGTTTTATAAGGCTCATGTACAGTTTATTTAAACATTTTATAATAAATTCAGTGACAATGCTTACACAAGCAAAATGTAATTAAAAAACTAACATTTAATAATGCAAAATCTAGTCAAAATTTACAAAAAAATTCAATCTCTGAAAAAAATGACATGATGAACTTTCTTTGAAGACGATTTATATTAAATACTGCAATTTATGAATAGTTACAAAAAGAATGTTAAAATCGCTGTGATCAAACAAATTTTATTTCAGAGAAATTATTAAATTTGAAAATACAACATAACAATATTTATTAATGAAACATACAATCATTAATAAATTCACTCATATTAAGAGCTATGTTCAAACTGTATCTTATATATTTTAAATTAATGAAGAGTATTTGAGGTTACAGATTTATTGTAATTTTTTTCCTAAACTATAAAATTAATCTTAATAATTTAAGCAATTTCATTTTAAATAAAATTACATTACAATTTTAAGGGTTAAAATTTTAAATACCAAAACAATTTCTTTAAAAATATTTAATAAGATTAAAATTTCAAAATTGCAAATTACAGTTTATAAATAGTAGAATTCAAACAGAAATTTAATGTTTCCTTAGATAATATTATTTATGAATGAAAAAAGTATATAGATCACACACAGGTCATTAAATATATGTATATGAACTATTTATAAATTGAAAGGAACATTGTACATTCAACAAATATTTCTTATTCATCAAAAAAATTAATAATTTTCAATTCGTAACAATACAGAATATTTACATGAATTATTTTATAACAATTTAAAAATAAAATAATAAATAAATTCTGAAAATTAAAACTACATCCTCCTGAACATATTAATATATTAAATTCCTTTTGGTAAAAATGTATTATAATTAATTCTACAAAGAATATTGAGTATAAGAAACTTAAAACATTTACTTCTTATTGCTCCATCACAAACACAGCTAGGACAAGGTTTAGCTTCATAATCAATATCACAACCTGGATCACATTTTGGTGGAGAACACTGTAAGCTTCCATCTACATGAATTTTAAAAGTATTTAAACAAAATGAACAAAATACTTTTATGTTTGAGTCAATAATATGCAATATGTAAATTATTTTTTAATTCAACATTCTTAATCAATAAAGATGAATTGAGTACTGAAATTAAGTTAATTATTCTGTTAAAGTAATTGTGTTGAAGTATCTTATTTTTCTCTTTGATTCTACAGAATCTATAATGGTCTAATAATATCTTTAAATGGATCTTTACAGGATATTAACAGCATATAATTTTGTAAAAGGATATTTTATTAATTGGATTATATTTCTGAGTTCTAAATGCAGTAATTCAGAGAATACAAAGCTTACTGAATAACATGATTATGTTTAAAGTAGACGTAGAAATACAACAAGCATCAAATATTGGATATAAGAATTGAATCTAGCAACTTTGGTTCCAAATAACACAGCAACACTGAAAAATTGCAGTGAGCCTAACAAAAGCTATGTTGGTAAATTGTTTAATTTATCATATTTAACTCAAATCTTAAATTTTTACTTTTTATAACGATTAAAAAATGTTTATAATAATATGCGTGTGTGCGCATTAAGTTAACCTTATGTTTTTCCATCTAACTGCAACAGATAAATTTTCCTCAACACAAAATGTAATTACACATAATGAACAAATTACTTTGGCCTCTGTTTCAGGTAAATGGGCGATACGCTGTAGTCCTTAGCACATCAATCGACTCACATGGATCAAGCGACTGTATATCTGCTGAGTGACTTGTTAAGGGTGGAGTTCACTTCAGATATATTGAAAGGGTATAGAGACTGGCTAGCACTAGTGTAGCTATCATATATTCCTTAGCAGAGCTCCATGGTGAATGATGCAGTTCGGCACTGAATTAATCACCTTTTTCTATGGAGTGTGATTCTAATTCTTTTTTCCCTTTGAAGAACAAATAATATGTGTTCAGAAATATTTTGTCTTTAAAAAACAAAGAAAAATTTTGATAATGCTTCTCCTTTCTTAATAAATAAAAGTCTCATTGGTATAGCTGGAAATGTCAAAAATGTTTGCAAGATGAAATATGATAACTTCTTGGTTGAAGAATTATCATCTAAACAAGCTAAAACCACAGTAAAACTGAAATTTCTTGGTAATATTGATGTTACAGTATCTGCCCTTAGTAGGTTAAATTCTATGTGGAGATTAATTTTGACTGATGATTTGTTTGATGTTTCAGATGATGAAACTTTGAATAAGCTTGCTGACCAGTAAAAGTGTCATGTATAATGAATTACAATTAGGAGAAAAGGCACAAATATAAAAGCTAAACACCTCATTACTCATGTTTTCAACTTCTACACTATCTACATTTATTACAGCTGGTTATCTATATTGCAGTGTCTGACCTTATATTCCAAACACTTAATATTCTTTAAAACATCGATGTTTTGGTCACGCAAAAACTACTTGTGGGGGCCCTTGACTTGGACTCGATGTGCTTCAGTTGGACATGATAGCAGTATGTCTCAATTATGAGAAAAATGTGTCAACTGTATAGTGGTAAATATTCTTTTTACTCCCAGCCATGCCCAACAAAGATATTAGAAAAAGATATTACAACCATAAAAATAAAACAAAACTTATTTTACTCTGAAGCCAGACAACCAATGTATTCCTGTACCCCTCAACAAGGTACCACTTATTCATAAGCTGTTCTGATTGCAAAATTATTTTCAATTATTTTAGAAGCGAGCGTTTGATCTATTCTAACACATATTTTTCTAAAGTCTTTGGCAAAATCTAAGTCCCAAAGATCTCAAAAATTGAACCATGCAAGAGAAGGGCCTAATAAATCACCTTTTATGAATAAAAGAACTCTAGTTGCCCCTGAAACAGATGCAGTGAAAGTAGATCCTAGCTGGCTTCCTCTAATGCAGAAACATTCAGTTTTCCCTAATGGTATTCTTCATTTCTTGGAACTGACAAGAATATTGCATTTATATAGAAAATATCAAAACAATTATTAACCTGTATAATCCAGTGTGATTTGCCATTCAAGAAACATTCTTGAAGTCTCAATATTGTATTAAATCTTATGGTTATAACTGTATGAGAAAACATCTTAATCATGATACAGCATGCAGAGGTATATGCATTTTTTGTGCTTTGTGACTTCCCTATTTCTGTATGATTCCTTAACTTGTCTTACAGGCTATTGCAGATGTGTACATACATCTTTCTTTACTATTTGTAGCCTTTACTTACCTCCCCATGCTGTTATTCATGAGTGTAATTTGAGAAATTTATTAAATCAACTACCTAGAGCCTTTATATTGCTTGGTGACTTTAAAGGATATAACATCTTATGGGGTAATGATAATACGAATTCTCATGGTTACATAATTGAATTTATTTCTAATAACAATATCTGCCTCTTAAATTCTACAGAAATAACTTATTTTTACCTATCAAGAACTTTCCATGCATTAGATTTGGTTATTTGCTCTTCAACAATTTGACTATTAGTGAATTTTAGTTTTGAAAATGATCTATATAAGAGCGATAATTTTCCTTCTAATTATAACCCAAACAGGGATAAATAGACCACAAGTCATCGATTTTGTTGGCCACATGATACTCAATTAGCTATGATTACTGACAGCATGGTTAGAAGTGAGGACATTGATGATGCTGTTCAAAAAGTTACTAACATACTTCTAGATGCTGTCAACAACACAAATAGCACTGTCTCCATTCCATACAAACGTCATAACTATGATAGAGCAATAAGTGCCAAGTATCATATAAGAAACAGAAAAAGTGGAGGGCTATTTTTGTAAGTGAAATATAGAAAATGTTATAGCATAGGAAACCTAGAAGAATTGAAAAAAGCTAAAGCTTTCACTCACTGAATACAGCAAAATAGTCAAAAGAGTTGAAGAAAGTTAAAGCAGCCTGTGGTTTATATCAGGATTTCTCTATCCCAATATTACAAACATTAGCTATCACATACTCTTTTCAATATAATATATATTGCCAATCTTTTAGGTTTAGATCAATCAAAAGTTTTAGCAAGAAACTTTTGAAAGGTATCTAATCCAGACTCTTATTTCTCAGGACCAAATAGCAAACTGAAAAGAAACCTATATAAAGTCATACACTCATATAATTGCAATTTCTCTCGGCTGAAAACACAGAAAGCACTGTCCCAAAGTAAAAATACAATTCTGGGACCAGATAGTATCTCATATAAGATGCTTTATTATCTTAACCATGATTCTTTAATAAACATTCTTATGTTATTCAATAGAATATGGAATGAACATGTTTATCCCAGCCTTTGGAACCAAAACAATAGTTATTCCATTATGGAAAAGGGAGAAAGATCCAACTTGTCTTCAAAACTACACTCCAAATGCTCTCATAAGTTATCTTGCTAAAACTTTTGAGCACATGGTTAACACCCATTTTGCTTATGTACTTAAACACACAATTAATATATATCACTTCATCAAAGTGAATTCTGCAAAGGTAGATCCACTCTTAACAACAATGAATACTTAGAAACACAAATTGCACTAAATGATGCACAGAAACATCATTTAGTGTCTATCATTTTTGCAATAGAAAAAGCCGATGATAGGGCATAGCATTATAGAATTCTTTGCACTTTATTTACCTAATTCCAATTTTCAAGGAAATTAACCCATTTTTTATAGATACTTTTATAAATTTTTGTGTTATTAATGTCTATATAAAATTTATTTTATCCAATATGACAGGGATCCTTAGGGAAGTGTCTTAAGTATTACTATTTTGAATCAGCAACTTTCTTCATGTATTACAACCAGCAATCTATAGAACATTATATAATGATGATCTCCAAATCTCTTGACACGGTTCTAATATGCAACTGATTGAATGGCAATTACAAATAGTAATAAATAATAGTGTTGCTTGGTATAATGAAAATGGGCATATTTTATATCCTTCTAAAAGTAATTGTATCCATTTTTACAGAAAATGTATGCCTCATCTTCATCCTCAATCTGAGTTAACACATCAGCTACAACTATTCCTGTAATGAATCAGGTATCATTTCTTGGATTAACCTTTAACAAAAAGTTAACTTTCTTATTATATATCTCAGATTTGCAAATGAGATTTGAAAGGTCACTAAATATTCTCAAAGTGCTCTTTAATCCTCTTGGGGTGTAGATCATAGAACATTAATTTATTTGTATCACTCAGTTATTCTATTTCAAATTGATTATGGTAGCGCAATTTATGGAATCAGCCAGATCATCTACATTGTGCAAGTAGACCCTGTGCATCACTCAGCTTTGCAAATCTGTTCTAAAGCCTTTAGAAATTCTCCAATTCGTAGCCTTTATGTCATTCCAACCAATTACTTCTTGAGCAATTGTCTCAGTGTAAGCAATTGTATAAAAGAAATAAGCAATTGTCTCTAAATTATTATTTTAAAATGATATCAGCATCACAACACCCTTTGAGATTTATGATTGTTAATAATTATTATTATACATTGAATTTCTAATTAAGATCACTAAAATATGTAAAATTAAAATATTTATGTATTTACATATCTAATAAGTTTTCTTTAAAATTCTATATAGCATCATAAATACTTTCAGTGATCCTACTTTTAATTAAATAAACTATTTTATTGATATTAAACTCAAAAAGTACCAAAAACAATTGAAAAGTCACCTTGGTGATTTCTTTCACAACTGCATCCTGGACAAGGTCTTTGGTTGTAATCAATCTGACATCCAGGTTCACATTTTGGAGGACTGCACAACACTAAAATACAATATATTTAAGAATTATTTCTCTATTCTACTGAGATTCAAATTATGCTTATTAGAATTATTATGAGTAAATAAGTTGATTTATCACAATGACATTCAAATTCGTTAAAAATTTATTTTTATTTTTCTATATATTGATATCACTTTGAATATTTTAACACCACATAAGAAAAGACTAACAACTAAAAGTTTTAATATTTCTTTAAATATCCACTGCATAATTGTTGTACTAAATGACTTATAATTTAACAATTTACCAAATATTTTATTATTTGCTGTAAAATATATTAAAACATAAAGTAAGAAAGTTATATATATTTTTAAACATGTATATTTTAAATAATTTGGCTCATTTTGCTTATAAGAAAAATGTAGCTAGTCAATTGCTTAAGTATAAAAACTAGGTGGAAATAATTTAATTACAATTTTGTAGGGTATCAGTGAACCGAATAAGTTTGTAGTTGAAGCTAATGATATAACTTTATACAAATAAAAAACTATTTAAAATTCTAAAATTTAGTATGCACTAGAAGCATATATAAATTAAGTAATCAATAATAAGAAACTCTAAAAGTTTAATTTTTAAATATAGTTGAAGTTCTTTTACAGAACCTTAAAAGATAAAGAGTTTGTGTTAGTCTAAACAAAAGGTTAGATATTTGCAACAATAGTAATAAAACTTAAAATGTTACCATAGCTGTAACAAGCTTCAAAACCTCTATAAGAAATAACAAAGTGATAAGCTAATCAATAAAAATTAGAGATTGAAACACAAATGAAACTGAACATATTCAGTGACTAAAAATATAACTTTTACTATAAGCATCACTCAAACACACTATGTACACTTAACAGGTTAAATATAACTATTACTCACAATGACACAAACTTCCAAAAACACTTAACATAAAAAACAGTATAGTTATATAGTAAGATTTTAAAAGAACATTACTACTTACCAGAAACATGAAGTAGACATAGAGAAGGACATATTAATAATTAATCAATTGTAATTTTGATCAAATGTTAATCAAAACTACTATTCATTTTTCTAATACCAAAGAGAAGTTAATAAACAAAATATTGCAACAAAAATTGTGTCAAAACAAGCTCATTAAACGTTGAAAAAATATTAAAAGCAGAATTTATAGTTAAAATATCAAAAATATTCTATATATTATGAAATGCAAATAAACATTTTTCTCTATCTGATTATCATTATATAAAAATATATTATAAATTTTTATGCTACTTATAATTTATTTTATAAGAACAAATGAGATTTTTAACTAAGTAAATTAAAGTAAGAGTAAAAATTAAAATAGTTTCTTGAATGCTCTTTTTACATTTAACAATTATTGACTTTTCAAATTATATAAATATTAAAAACAGATGCATAGACAGCATATGTTTATTATTTAAATCTGAATAATAATACAATACACTGATTTAAAGCTAAACTTATTTATTTCTATTAGTATAATTTTTAGGTTCTTACATTATTTCTCCTAAATTTTAACTATAATTGGATTTTTCTAATTGTGGTATTAACACAAAAACAAACATACAATTTACAATATCCCTTTTTATTCTTAAGATATTCTTACACAAAAAATTAAAATTAGTGAGATATATAAGCTTATTACAATTGTGTATATTGTATGAATATATTTAAGATAACACTTCTTTTTACTTAAAAAGTCTTTTAATTTTTTTCAGCTAATTACTTATTAACATTGCCCATAATACAAAGAAACAGAAAAATTCAAATAATTTAAATATAGTAACAAAATTTACATATAACAATTAAAGTTCTTAAAGTAATAAGATTACAAATATTCACCTATATCAAAGTATATATATAAGTAATATTAATAATAACTTACCTTGACTACAACGGCAAGTGGGACAAGGATTACTTGAATAATCAATAGTGCATCCAACGTCACATTTAGGAGGTGAGCATCGAATTTTAGGTCTTCCTGGGAAAGTTAAAAATTAAACAAAAAGTTTTTAAAATTTTATAATTCACAAAACTAAGAATATTGCTTCAGCAAAATTTTATTTATATCTTCGCAGAATAATATTCATATAAAAATTGCATGTCTTTTAATGGATTTTTAATGTACCACAACATTTTCAGTACATAACATAAAAATAACAATGAAAACTTCAGTAATTAATTCCTTTTTCTTTTGTAATGCTGATAATGTTTATGACTTATATATGAACATAAAAGCAATTCATATTATATTTCAATTACATGAATATCTTTGATGAAAATAAAACACAAAAGTTGATTATAAAGAAGGATAAAAGGTAATTTGAATGTTTATCACAGTATTTTTTGTTAATAACGATTTTCAAATTCATACATAAATGTATATATAAATGGAGCATCATATAAAATATATTTACGAGTCATATATAAATTCATTTATAAGTGAAGTGAAAAATAAACTTAACATAAGATTTTGTTTCAAGCTATGTCACACACTAAACAATTATTAAATTAAACAAGTCAATAATTTTAAAAATTATTACATTTTTGATATTCCTCAATAATGATAGAGATCTAAATTCTAATTAAAAAAGTACATTATTTAACCATTCTTTAGCTAATTATTCATTAAAGAATATAATTTAAGTCATAATATATAAATACGATCCAATTAACCATTAAATATAGAAACTATGCATTTTAAAGATTTTTAAAATCTTTTTCATAAATTGTAATAAATGACAGAAATATTCAACATTATTGATAATTACAAACATACATACTTTGCGATTTCCTTCAATTTTATTAGTTGCAAGTAATTAATATTTCATTATATTTATTTAGATACATGTATTATAAAATTACTAGAAATAGAAAAAATAACTGGATTGTAAAAAAAGAGTAATATTTTTGAAAAAATCAAATATTAAGACATTGATAGTAATCCACATTTATATACTAAAAAAACAGTAATATATTGATTTCATTACAAAATTTTAATGAAAGAAAAACAAAATATTCAATGCTGATTCAATATTATTCTCAAAGTTTCTAATGGAGATACTACCAAATCTAAGATCACCTAGATAATATTATGGATTCATATCACTATCAATAGTCCAGTTAGATTTCTTACAATTGTTCAAAGAATAATTTGTAGCCAATTAAGATGATATAATCCAAATCAGATGCAGAACTAAATCTGAAATAAATATGAGAGAGGAAACTTACCTGGATTTCCACAGAGGCATACAGGACATGGTCTAGCACTAAAATCAATTTGGCAACCAGAATCACAAACAGGAGGACTACAGAAAGGCGAAGGAATTTCTGAGAAAATAAATTAGATATAAAATTTAGTTTCTAAAACAAGAGTTACAGCAATCACTATGATATTTATACAAAATCAGCAAATTTTTATTAATATAAATTTTAAATAATAGACACTAACAGATTTTAACTATGCCAAAAAGTATAAATTTAAAATAACAATAACAGTTTAATAAAAGTTTTTAGAAAAATAATTGTTCTTTATAGTTGTATTTTATGGCATTACTAAATTGTTTGGCTTTCATAATAGCTGAAAAGGAAGAATGAAACATAATGACAAATGTATTTTAAAAATATTTTAATACAAAATATTTTTATAAAACATGATTTGCAGGTAATTCTGATCTAATAGCTACATTACAAATCAAGAAATTCAAAGATACACAAATATAATCACAAATGAAAACACATAATTTTTATTTAAATATTAATGGATAAACTTTCATGTAAAGTAATTTATAACCATCTTAAGATTAAAATTTTAATAATAGCATAATAATTAGTTTTTAGCTTAGCTAAAATAAAATGAAAATTACCAATAAAGCATTTACAGATAAATAGCAATGTTATTAAGCTTTTATAGCTAAAAGTTAGCTTTTAAATAAAATTATACAATTTAGAACTAAGTGAAATAATATTATAAATGCTTTAACATAAAGTAAAATAAATCAAATTACTTGAACACATGCAAGTAGGGCATGGTCCATTTTCTACATTGTATCTCACTTCACAACCAGGTGCACATTTAAGAGGAGAGCATTGTGGATCACAAATACAAGTAGGGCAGCCATTATCACCAATAGCATAGATGCAACTTTCATCACATTTAACAGGAGAGCACTGTACAGCTATAAAAATGAAAAATTGGAAAATTTAAACATATCCTAAATATAACAAGATTATTTTGATCCGAGTCTACGGTATTAAAATATAAAAAGGAAACATTCAAACCAATTTTTATATCAACCATATACAAAACGTTAACACAGCAAAAATACTTAATTCAATTTTTCTCAAAATGTTTAAAAATTTATTTAGACAAGGAGGACGAATTTTATATATTAGAAAGAATGTTTTCTAATATAAAATTTAGAGAATGAGTATGTTGTGATTTATATAAAAAACTAATACATTTTTATTACTAATGCTCCAATTTTATCAGAATTAAAGTTTGGTTTCATTTGTCTAGCACTATTTGTTGTTAACCATAAGTACTTAGCCTTGATAAACATTATAACTTTACTAAATCTATTTAGGAAAAAAGTTACTGTATTCAACATGAATAAGAGATTTTTTACATAAAGTTGATATATAAAATATGTAAGTAGTTAATTCAGTTGGGCTACTTTTAAGATTAGACATATTGTCACAAAACCCAAAAATAAAATAAGTTACAACAAAACACATTTCCATTAGTTCTTATTCAAATTCCATCAATTTTTCAAAATAGTTTTAATAAAATAAAATATTATATTTTAATGTTTTTCTGGTATTATGTTACCCAGAAAAATGTGTTAATATAAAATGAATATCAATAATAAATAGATGCATCATTTTGTAATCTTATTTATTCATAAAGTAATTAGACATAAAGTAAAATATGGATGAATTTGATGACAGATAAAAATCGCACAGATAATATCCTAATTTAAGTATAATATAAAAATGATATTTTAATTAAATACAATTTTAGACATTAACCAAGCAAAAAAGATTAAGAAAAAATATTTTGCATTCAACATCTTGTAGCCCAGATTTTCTGATATAAAAGTAAATTTATACAATTTTAATTTTTCTATATTTAGTCACTTAAAACACAATTTCAAAAATTAATGAAATAATTCAAAATTATTTTAAACTATTTTTTCAAAACATTGCTATTTATATCATTTTTATTGGTCTTAAAATATTTGGTAATTTTTATGCATAAACAATATATAATTTGAATCAAATATATAAGTCTTAGGAAATTTAACAAATTGGTATTTTTAAGAGATAAAATACTCCACTTTATTTTTTTCAAATTTGTTATTTATTGATAACTACTAGTTGGTGATATTCATTTCTTTGCCAAAATATAAAAGAATCAAATTTTCAACAGTTCAATCCTAATATACCTAACACTGTGAATTTGGCAACATAAGCAATATTTGCCTACATATGGGTGTTAGATTTTGCAATCTGCAGTTATTGATTTGGCGAAATTCGGAAGGTATGTCCTACCATTTCAAAATTGATAATTCTTTGTTTTTACTTATGTCAAATTTTGTATACATTATTGTAGCAGTATTTAAATCAAATCCTATCAGGGTTTAACAATATCATGCAACTTACAATGGTATGAGTCTAATATTTTCACCTGGTAGGTTAAAAGTAAGAATTTATGGCATGATCATGAAAAACAGATGTTTTTGTCACTCATTCATGCATATTGATTTATTTGTCTCACATGAAATTAAAGTTTAATCGAATTCTGTCTTTCAAAAACTGTGTTTTAAAATGGAAAAATAAACATCATATTGAGATTTTGCCGTTGAGCATGAAATTTGAACTTTCATAAGTTTGAAGGTGTCTAAATATTTAAGTGTGGAATTTTTTGGGATTTTGAAATCCAAGCGAAAATTTACGATAAATCATTGCATAACTTTTAATGAGCCTATCAATATTATCTATACCAACTCGACTGGGAGAACTTGGTCAGTCATAAAGCACAGAAAGAAAGCAACAAAAAACTTAAAAGCAGAGTTTAACTCATACTTGGCCGAGTATGGCGATGAATTCGCAATGGCAAGATAATATCGCAGAAGGTGAAAGCTTTAATTGCTGTGATAAAATGTGTTTATCCCAATGCAGTAGACAGCAGAAAAAAAGATAAAAAAAAAGGTACAGAATATGGATTTCATTTTCTTTTATATATTTGTTATTTTAAATAAAGATTAGTAAAATTTTACAATAGTTAAAATTTATGAATGCTTGCTTTATATTTTTATTCTTTTATAATTTAAATGTTTTTTCATGTTATGTTTATGTGTTTGCTATTTTTATTTTATTTTATTTAATATTTTTCAAGTCAATTCAAGGCAACAATTGTAAAAACATGTTTTATCATTGGTAATAATTTGACAACACTCTTTAATGCCCCATTTTACTGTTGCGACATTTCTTTAAAATTATTTCCAGCATATTATGTATATTAAGATTTTATCCTTTCAACCAATATCAGATAATAAAAAAATGCTTGTAGTTTAAATATTTATTGGTATAAAACTAAGCAATATTGAATGTACAAATAATATTAATGTTCCTTAAAATTAAAGGAATTTGATAAAATTTAACAAGAGAATGAGCGACAAATTACTTTATGAAAATCGTAATTACTAAAAGTATATAAGATAAATCTATGAAAAAATTTTATTATTGATAAATTTCAGTAAGAAAAATTTAAATGATAAAATGAATTCTTATCCTGATGCAGGTCTTTAAACAGTTAAGAAAAATTGTGAAGTTCATTTTAAATTATAAATTAAGTTTTAATTTTTTTTAATGAAATTTCTTGAAAATATGTGTCAAAAGGGAAGGTAGAACAAAATTTAATGTTATTATATTTCAATTACAATAAACTGTATATTTCTTATAAAATTGTTCTAAATACAATGAAATTCTTTCATTAAAATAAAATAAGACTGTTAAAATAATGTTAACTGTGATAATTAAAACCGTGCATAAATATATTGAACTCTATATAATCAAAATGATATATAATGATAAAAAGTACAATTATGAAAAAGAGTACAACAAAAATTAAAACTTGCTAAAAGTAAATTTTAAAATACAACTAACTTTCATTTTTGCCACAGACACAGGAAGGACAAGGTCCCATAGTCCTATCATACTCCAAGTGACATTCTGGTAAACATTTAGGGGGAGAGCACATGGCTTCACAATAACATTTTGGGCATTTATCTGGACCAATTCTTTTTTCACACATTGGACCGCAAGAGACAAATGGACAAGATCTCTCTATAAAACAAAAATTCATAAATCCATTGTTTATAAAATGGTATAATCATGATATAATCATAAATTCATATAAATAGAGGGTGTTTGTACATTTTTAGATGATATTGTCAGAGTATACAAAAATATTGCATTCATATTTTGTGTTTTAAATATTCAATTTAATTGTACTCATTTCTTAACTATAATTCTATATCATAATTTCTAAGTTAATTTGCTTTTTCGTAATATTGAAAAAGGGTACAAGTGTCGTATAATCCAGGATTCTATTTTCTGAATTTTTTAGAGATGAAGAAATGTTGCCAAGATTACATATCGTGATGTGCATGATGACAAAAATACCAGAGTTACCAAAATAGAATTTTCTGCATAATTCATATAGGTCTCCATATCTATGATGTAATAAAAATGAGGTTGCCAGATACACAAAAAAAACTGTCAAAAAAAATCGCCAAATTCAGAATTTGGCATCCTGGATTAAACTGCACCTGTGCCTGAAAAAGTAAATTGTTTCACTTTTGAATGATTTCCACAGTGTTGCAGGTCCATCATTAAGTGAAGCAAATTTCAAGGGACCAAAAAAACTGAAGTTGATAGGTCAGAAAACCATCAAGCAATTGAGCAAGAATATCAAGGAAGGGTATGGTTTTAATTCCCATTTCTTTTCAACAAAAATAATTGTGGATTGAGATTTGTGGCTGCTAGATTTGTCTTGATGCACAGTGCTATTAACATTGATAGCATTTTAAGTAATGATCCAGAATTTTGTATTTAAGAAAAAATTAGAGTAAAAATATATTCTTGATAAATATTTAGAGTTGATTTTGACATTTTTGTCAAATTATTTTACCTTTACCTTGCCTTTGTATGAAAAACCAGCTACAATCATAAATTATTTAGAAAATTTTCCTTTTGATTATTTGAATCATGTAAAACACTTTTTTATCTCCACTTTTAGAGTAATAAATTGATCTTTTTTTGTTGCAATCATTTGAATAGATCCAAACTTCATAACTATTTTCTCTTGATAAATGTTTTATAAAAACAATTTGAAGCCTATTCCATGTTCATGGATAATGTTGCTACGATAGAAAATGAACATTATATATTTCAGCCTTAATAACACTCCTATCAGAGTTAATTTTATTTATAGTTTAAACTGAGCAGTTTAATGCATTTACATCATATCTATGAGTTGGAAAATTTACTTTTAGCATCTTATCTTTGAAATATTATAAAAACATTGTTTTTTACTACTCCTTTGGATAAGTATTTGGAAGAATTTTCCCTTTAGATGCCGAATTATGATGCTTTTTTTCTTCAGAATATTTCTTACTGTGAATTTAGCTATCAAAAACACCATGGCTTTTACAGCATTACTGAATAAGAATAGCCCTCTTCAGGCAGAGAAAACATACCCTTCCATCTATTGCCTTTTTAAAAGTCCCATTTTGCAAGTGCAAAAATTTTTGTATACCAGGCAAATAAAATTTCCAAAAATATAACTGATGAAAATCAAACTTCCATGCAAAAATTTTTTTTCCCACAGCAAAATAAAATCATCTAAAAATATGTGAGGATGTGAGAAGTCTCTAATTGTTGAATATATATATATATATATATATATATATATATATATATATATATATATATATATATATATATATATATATATATTATCCTTTGAATATAAATGATATGAATAATGATGAAGAAGTAAATTACTTTTTTGTAAAGTTCTTGGGGAAAAAAATCTCTACAGTTTAAATTAAAATGTATCAGGAATTTCTTATTTCATTCAAAATTTTAAAATATTAAACTGAAAAAAATTTTTGTGATGTAAGAATTAAAAGATCAATTTTACCTTTATCACAAACACATACAGGGCAAGGCCCACTGTTGGGATCATAATCCAAATGGCAATGACTACCACATTTTGGTACAGAACAAGATGGATCACAAATACATGTAGGGCAACCATCTTGATTAATTGCTTCATGGCAAAGTGGACCACACTTGACTGGTGCACACAAAAGTTGTAGAACAGCTAATTAAAAGCAAAAGTCAAAATTATATTATTAAGAACTGGAAAGATGAGTAATTATCAAAATAGAATATATATGACAAAGCTATTACCATAGAAACATATTTTTAAAATAAAATTTAATGTATTGAAAAAATTTAAATAAAAAAGTTAACTAAAATTTTTTATTTAAATAAACTTTTTTATTAAATTCCAATAATTTTAAAAAAGAGGTAATATTGCATTTTTATAATGAAGTTGTATAAGTGATTCTGAATTTCTATGAGATACATACAAGCAGAAAGTGATATAAAAAATCGATGGTTGGATTTGAAAATAGCTATCTTATCTTAGCAGACAATAATTTTATTAGGAAACTGTAAGTAGCTTAGTTAAAGAATAAATTTTAAACAAATTTTAAATAAACACATTATCATGCTGATTTTAAAATGAAATCAAATCCAGGACACATTCAGCATTCACAATTAGCATTAAAAATAGAAGATCAATCTCATGCTGCTGTATTCAGATAGCTTAAGGAATCACATAAAATTTTTGGGAAGTTAGAATCAGCTATGGATGTTGACAAATTAATATTTTTTTTAAATTTGGAAAATAAGTATTGTCTCACAGGAGCCAAGGATTCTTCTACAACTGATGATTAGGTGAGTACATACACTTTATGTGTTATTCAATTAAAGTTACAATTGTAGGTAATAATTTATAACTACAATTCCATAATATCTTTGTATGATAATCATCGTAACAAGAAAGAAAAAAATCGCAATTTCTGCCGTAAATATTTATGTCATGTATTGATTAAAAATTTTATAATTTTAGAAGCTACTAGGCAAATAGTACAAACATTTTATTTACATTTTATGAACAAATTAATTATCATATATTGACAAAACTTATTTATACGTCAGTTTATTTCTGATGAAAACTACCTAGCAATCGCTTTGATGATCAATTGAAAGGGTATAACGGAATAGTACCAATTTATGAAATTTATTAATTAATAATAACAATTATTAATTAATAAATTAGTTTGTGTAGAATTATTTGACATATATATATATATACACACATACACATAGGTTTATTGTGAATTGTAATTCTTGTAAATTGGAAACTTGATTTTTTATAAGAATTTGTATTATATACATTACTGATTTAGCTATAATGGCCGCTTGCTTTCTGTTCTCGATGGAATTACAATGAATGCTATTTTAAAGTGTGCACTTCTTACCAGTTAATTAAAACCAGAGTTTTTATCAAAATGTATGGGATTTACATTATTGCTTTACATTTATTGCTCAGTTGTCTCCTGATCTATATTGCATTACTGATGTCTTTTTAAAGTGGGCACAGCTGCACAGTTAATTTAAATAAGAGTTTCCTAAAAATGTATGTTTTTCCTTTTATAGTCCAGTTGATACCTGCTAGGTGTTGTCATATATGTTATATTTTAAAGTGTTTTTATTCTTTTGATTAATTAAAATATATAATGGAATACTAAAAAAATTTGATTATGTACATTCTATTGACTGGGCGATCAATGGCTGAGTAGTTAGTGTTCCTGACTCTTAAGACTGTTGCTAACAGGTTCGAATCCTGGTTTGGGCATGGTTGTTTCTTTCTTTCTGTGTTTCTCAATCCGTTCTTCTGAGATTATATATAAATGTGGCCCACCCTATAAATGGGTTTGTGGTGGTATGACATGGGTAATGCTACACACCTGCAAGACTTGGCTCACAAGTACCCATCGAATAACGATAAATGAGTAGCAGTTTCTGACATTTTGTGGTGAAGTTTTAGCACACAATGCCCACCATTAAAAAAAACATTTATCATTTTATTGACCGAATATAAATAGCAATGTTGATTTTCTGAGTTCTTTTCATCTTGTTATATGTAATCTTTGTGAAATTTATGAAATTAGTTTCTAGTTATTAATTTTGTAACATTTTTATAATACATAAATATGAAATAATCACAATTTTGATACTTGAGTTCAAAAACTATGTGCAATTGCTATATTCAAAGTTTGAGTTTAGGCATGATCAATATTTTGAAAACCTGATATTGCATGATGTAACATAATTTAGATTGGCAAGATAACTGCGAAGCACAAAAATTTAAAATCAGGCCAAATTTGCACCAATTGTATGATTTTATCTTTTTTAGTGTGCTATTCAATTGTCTAATATTTTGGCATGATTACCAATTCATTAATTTGGTTTGTCAGAAAATTGGTTGTGGTGACACAAATATGTAAATACCAAAATAGTTCATTTTATAGCATTTTTAAAGGTTGATATATTTATTATTTAATTTAGACATTGTGTTATAGGTAGCCTAATAAAATAATTATATTAAGATTGAACAATTTAAACTTTTAAGTTAGAGGAAAACCCTTTTAAGAAACAAAAAAGTATGCCATAGTAAGGTATCAAATACAAAGATATTATATGAATTTTTCAACACCCAATAGATGAAAGTCTGTAGAATGAAGCAAACTGAATTTATTTTTTATTATGAAGAACATAATCTTGTAACTAAATAGTTTACTTAGATTTGTAATTATGTTTTTTAGTATATATATCTTATTTTGTTCTTTTATTAATTACTAAAATATTGTCTTACACTGAATTGAAAGCAAATAATTCAATATTGTATATGCAATTTAATTTTCAATTCAGCCTGCGTGTCAAAAAACGCCCTAGCTTTGTTTAATAGATTAGAATATTTCGTATTAAATTAGAATTATTCTGAGCAAATGATCTAATTCAAAATTATTCTAAGCAGATGCAATATAATCTTTTTATCTATATTTTTGAATTTTTTGAAGATCAAAAATGTTTTTATGCTTGATGCAATTGTTAGCCCTCAGTTTCTTTCTAAATAAGCATATAAAATCATGAATTAAGATTTTTAAAAAAAATTCATTTAAATTATCCCCACAAGAATTCTAATGAGACATGGTTAAGAGAATATGTTCTAAATTCTCTCACAAAGTTTTATAAGTCATGAGCAGGGAAAATGGAATGATGTTGTATGCTCTTAGAATTCTCGATATTTCTGATATAAAAAATCCAAATTGATAGAAAGATGGTAAAATCCACAAAAAAAATTTACTAAATTCAGAAATGTGCCCATATGATTATACAGTATCTCCATGCCTTACTTTGTTCAGAACTATTTAGAATTTTATTACACCTTGGTATTAATTTACTTAGATGTTTGCTGTCTTTTTAGGAAAAAAAAAGTACAACTGTATTATAGGTTATCGCATTCTTTCTTGACAATAAAGAACATCATTAAAAATAATTAAAAAAACAATACAAAAAACAAGTATTCTTTATATAATCAAAACATAAAAAAGTATAATAATAATTCCAAAATGTTGAAATTTTATACATAATTGCTTCATATCAAATGAAAGAGAAAGACCAATCTTCACTTTAACTGCAGTGTGTGTGAAGCCAAATATATTACATATGATTACTTGGAGATATTTTGTCAAATTCCAACGAAATTGCACCAAAAAGAATACATTCTAACTATGACTAACTTATTGCTAATCTGCTTTTCTTCCTTCCCATTAAATTTTAAAGTTTAAAACCATTTGCCTCTCATATTTTAATTAAATCAGTTAAACAAGTCAACATCATTTATGGTCAATTTCACTTAATGAATTGTTTGTTACCTTATTTTATTATAATTTTGTGATTCAAATAGAAATATTTGAATAATATTACAAACAATTCATATCATCAGTGCTAAAAAATTTTTTAACACATAACAATATATTATATGGAATAAATTTCAGTTACTTTTAAATTACAATAATTTGTAAGTTTTTTTAGTTGCTGTTATTATAGACGATACTGCTAAACAGTATTCAATCAATTTGGTTTAAAAAAAACTGTACCTAAAAATTATAATTTTGTGATTAAAAAGCAATCCTGAACTATTAATAATATAAATTTTTTTACAAAGATTCCTATTAATTATAACAATTAAAAAGTTAACAGCTTAAGAAAAAATAAAATAAACTTTAACTTTTAAAATAATTAATAGCAATTATATTTGATAACATAATTAGATTATTAAAATCAATGATTTGTGTGAATACACAGAAACATTTCCTCATAAGTTTTAAAAAAAATTTTTCTTTCCGATAAGTTTTAACTTTTTTTCTCTCCAAGCCAAAACGGTTACTATAGCCAACCAATTCACAAATGTGAACCATATTCGAGAGAAGAGGGTGACAACCGAACTATTTCATTGTGATTTTCATGACAAGGTGATCCTTATACATCTGAAGCTCAGCTAGAAGTATATGGTTACTCTCAATATCGCCATTTTTTCACTTGTATTGCTTTTTAACTAAGCACGTATAATTTATAATTTAAAATAGAAAAACAGCAAACACTTTTAACAAATTATAATAAGAATTTTTCATCCAATTTTACAATTGTGCTTATTTATTTAATTTCATCACTTCTCTTATTTGTCTACGAATTGTTTAACGTGAATCTACACACTTTCTCATTTCCAATAATGTATTTTTTTTCTATTTATGTTAATTATTCTGTGTGTTTTATATTAAAGAATAAAGTAAAGGAATAAAGGAAATAGAAGGAGGAAATTTACTATATTCATAATTTAAAATTTCGACAAAAAGCAAATAAGCAATACTTCGATTGCAGTAGACATGCAAGAGAGAAAAACAATGTGATTTTCTGAAAAATTTGGTGTTTAAAAAAATAGTTTGAACCCATCTCTTTCTACCAAATGCTTTTAATTGTCTGTGTTTATAGCGTATGGCATGTTGTGTAATATTTTAAATATAAAATGATTTTCTAATTAAAAAAATATCTATTTTCAATTGAAATTTTTTGTTTTTCAATTTATCAAAATTACAAAATTTATGAATTGAAATGAGAAAGTTTTTGCCATTTTTAATGATCCAAAAGAACATGACTTACAGAAAGTCAGTCAATTGTTACTCTTCGAAGTATCAGAGTCAGCATCCAGCACCTTCTGCCAACGTGTTTCCAATTGTCTAATCCCTTGCGGTAAAACTCAGAGGTTTTGAATGCAAAGCTATCCGTGATAGCGTGACACAAGTCTGCTCCTATAGTGAAGGAATTTACACGAAGATTATTGTCCAGAGAATGGAAGGGATAATAATCTGATAGCGCAAGGTCAGGTGTGAGTAAGGAGGACCGTATAAAGTCTAATAATCAAGTCACTGTTTGGTTTTCTTGACCAATCGCGTGATAAGCAACCACATTTTATCGGCAAAGAATAGCACACCCTTGTGATTAACCATTGCTGGCTCCTTCTGTTGCAATGCCTGTTGCACACGTTCCAATTGCTGCGAGTACAGGTTCGTAGGGCCGTTTGAGTCGTTGTATCAGCTCACAATGAATTAGTTGACGACTATTCCACCAGACACAAGCTTCATCACAGAAGGACAATCTCCAGACATAAATTTGGGAAACCAGAATGCTTTGTCGTGCGTTGATTCACGGCACTATCCTCAAAAGCATGGCATATTAGGAAACTTGATGCAGCAGCTGATAAGCTCACTTTAAAGTCATAAATGTAACAACACGGAGCGAATTTCTTCGATACGTACATTTCTCTTCGCTACTATTAGGGTTACGATTGATGAACGTGCGCTGTGGATCTGCTTTTATAAAGACTGATATTTCTATTCTCGACTGACTGGTGTCTTAACCTCATCATATGCTAATTTGGATACTTATTCTCCTTTCATTCAATGGCAATGAAAAAAATGGCAAGACATTTCTTGTTTACCTTCCATAACAAATTTAAAATATTTCAGTTTAACATACTGTCAATATAATCTATTAAATACTTAACATCTTCATTATAAAGGACTTACTAAGGAATTATGTATCATAAATTTTAGCATAATCAAAGGCAAGAGCATTGTAATTTTTAAAGTATTGTAAGAAAATACAATTCCAATACAGATGTGTTTTTATTACGGTTGTTTATTATTTATCTTCTGGATAATTATTTAAAAATATTTTTTTATGATGAGGAAAACAATTTATTCTTCCATTGTCCTAAGTTGTGGGAATGAGGTGTCTAGCTGGTTGCCATTGATTTATTTTTGAATATAAAATTATTTGCATATAATGCTTAAATTTCATAATCGAAAAAAATGAATAAAATAAATCTGTGTTATAACAAATCTGAGTACTCCCAGGCATATGATCTGCATGGGGAACATATCTTTAGCAAATGTAACAAAAATCATAGCAATTTTTCTGGAATAAGAAGAGCACATAGGGAAGTGTTATGTAAAGAGGAGACAAAAAAACTCTACCAATAGAAACAAACAACTCTACAAAAAACAATAGAACAAAATTTTTATTACTAGAAAGGAATAGCCAGTGTTATGGTTCGGTGGTTGGATTCATTCGCAAAACAGTCCTAGGTCTGTGGAAGTTATAACGTCGTACGAGTAATCGTAATATGTAATATCGTATATGTAATTACGAGTAATGTAATATCGTATATGTAATTACGAGTAATGTAATATCGTATCGAGTTATAGTTTTCCAGGTACGTGTCATCATTTTGTCTGGGGATAGTATTAGTCTAATGGATGTTTGGGCAAGTTTTATGCTTCCTCGTAAATAAAACAGCTTTAGATTTAGAGGTATTAATTTTAATCTTCGAAACTGTGCTTGCCAATTTTCTATTTCAGAAATGTGTTCAGAGAGGCTATCGTGTATGGTTTGATGATGCACGTTACTTGCAAGATGTGCGGTGTCATTTGCGAAATCTCAGAGCATGGTTCTTGTGTTTTGTGGGATATTGTTAATAAATATATTAAAAAGAAAAGGACCCAGCAGTAGTGTTGTAAAGGAGGGATAAAATTAGGTTTATTTCAGGGAATAAACCCGGTTTATTCCCTTGGGAATTTTGAAAGTCCTCTCGAATTTTGAAATTTTTCAAATGATTTAGAATTTTTTTTTTCAGGTATTTCTTAAAATAAAAATCCACTTATTTTTATGATTTCTATATTACTAATTACGGTAATAGAAATTTTTGCAGGAAAAGAAAACAATTTTGTTTTAATGACCAATTTAAAATAATTTCAATAATTAATGTTAAGGAAATATTTTTTTTCCTCAGTATGAATCTATGAATTTATAAAGACTGAAACAGGGGAATGTCAGTATTTATTCTGACAGCACTGAGAAATCTATCTAAAATTAACTGATTATTTTTATTATTTTAACATGCATTTTTGTTTTTCTCAGTACGAGAGAGAAACTAATTAACTTTTGTACTAGAAGACACAATAGATATTTTATTGTATATTTGCATAGTTTACTTTTTATGTTTCTTCATAGTAAAAGCACGACAATCCATTAAACGAAAGATTATTGGTTGAGTTTATTCTCTCAAAATTCCTGAATAAATTTTCGTAGTTCAAAATTCCTGGGAATTCTGCATCTCTACCCAGTAGTGAACCCTGGTGGATGCCTGCAAGATTGGGCTTCTCATTTGGAGAGATAATTAACTTAGATAATATGGCAATTCATAATTAATAAGTTTATAAATAAGGCCTACATGCCATAATTTATCAGAGGCCTTCTCCATATCGAAGAAAATACTCCTATTGACTTTTTGTGAGTAATATTTTTGGCTATGTTTTTAACAGTTCTGAACAAGCTGATGAACAGTCGAGAGGTTTTTCCTAAGCCCGAACCGTGACAATTTATACTTCTATTGTTGTTTCTAATCTCGAGACAATCTAGAAGAGGTAAGTAATCCCCATGAATCCGAAAATATCCAAAATGTCTAAAAAAAAAAAAGATATGGCTGCAGCAAAAATTTAAACGCACCAAAATATGAGCAGGAAACCCTCTCTATAAGCTGTAAACCAATGCACTCCAGTATATTTTTTGACCCTGCTTAAAGATGAGAGTTTTGTTTATACTTCTCAAACTTTAAATATTATCTGCTTAATAACTCGTCACATTTGACGTAATATGAGGGTAAAACAAATGCTTAGCTGTTAAATAAATAATTAATAGCCTTATTTGTTTTCGAAACAAATATAAGGGATTAAAACTTTTCTGATTCAAAATTCTAACTTCGTTTGATATTTTATTTCATTTTAGTTCTCTTCTATTTCACTGGGGAAAATCTTGCCAAAACAAATTTTTGATGATAACAAAATACAGATGAAAAACAAAAATAACGATAAAAAAAACTAGTATTTGCGGCATGTTTCTCTTTGAAATCTTAAGTATTTTGATTTTGGTTATAATTTTTGCCAAAAGATTAAAATTTGTCCTATTTTGTTTGAGTTGGTAATACCATTGGCTTATGAAGATGAAATGAAAGTGTAATCTTATTTTTTTCATAAATATACAAAGATAAAGAAGCGTATATAATTTAAGACTATCACCGTATGCGCGTATTTCGTAATGGGGAATAATTATTGTATTTTTTATATAGGAATATTTTTTAAAACACAAATATTTTTACATCATTAAATGAAATACTGAGTAATCAGAATATTAATTTTCTGATGACAAAAATTCTACAAATAAATTCTTTGGAGGAAATAAAACTGCTGTTGTTTCCCAGGTGTGCGGTTACTAGGATTTCCCCCTTTCAGCACTATAAGGCACGGAAGTGAAGCTTCTTTTATATAGTGTTGCAGGGGCGCCGTGTCATTGTGGCCCAGAAAATGTGTGGATCTTCATGATTTAAAAGCCAGAGATTCTCAGAATTTTCCTGCAACCCCAAGGTATCATTTCACATGGAGAACATTGCGACCACGGCTTCTTTTACGAGCTACAGCCGCATTAGTAAACATGACTAATCTTTGGTTGGGATTCGAACTCACGACCTGATACGAGAATAACGTCCTAACCACCCAGGCCACCATGGGCAGATAAAACAAAATTACAAAATAAATAATGAAATCAAAATAGAGAATGTAAAATAGGAAAAGGCCAGCGAAAGCTCTTTTATCTTTTTAATGAATGTTTCATTCATTGTCGTTTTTATTGTAAATATTAAAATTCTTGATCACATATTCTCTCAGAGGTAAAAAAAAAAAAAATAGCTTCTTTTTAAATTTTAAAATATATATTTTTTAATACTAAGTCAAAAGTATAGCTTAAGTTCCTTTTTTTGTGGATATTTTAATAAGCTACTCTTACATTAGTGTGGATTCTTTCACGTTTGAGATCTGAGGTTGTCAATCAACATAAGGTTTAAGCACTTAGCCGAAAATATACAAGTGAAGAACGTCTTCAAATATTTGATCCGGGTCAGCATAAAGAGGCATTTGGTGTTGACATTAAACAAACGTACCTTCATCTCTATTTTGTAATTTTGAAAGATTTGAAAATTGGAAACATTTTCCTCTTTCCAAGTTTTGTTTGTGCTGAAAATGTTTTGCAACAAAGACAAATATTAAATTTTTAGTTTTAATTAAATATAATTCGTCTCCTTGTAGTTCCAATAAGTTTGGGCAAATAAATCAGTCATTTTGCCTATGTCATATTTTGAGATAATTAAATTGTGTAGCAAATCATTGTGTCACTGCTTTCTAGGAATTCCAACACTGAATCAAAAAGTACCTAAAGTTGATTTAAGCAGTTTTAGGTAATCAACATACCTCTATACGAAGACTTTACTCACCTTTGTTTGGAATACGATTATAGTCTTCATCATTTTCCAAACAAAGATGAGTAAATAATCTCTCATTGAAGGCATTCATTTGTATTTTAGTAACTGCTCTAATGATATAATATAGTGACCTATGGAAATATTCACTAAAATTTTTTGAGACCAAATGATGTCGATGTACACAATGTACTGAAAATACATTGAGTACAGCTTGTTTTAAGTATGTCAGAAAGCCTCTATCTTTACATCATTGCTGGATCGCTGTCAGTAACAACAGAAATGATAATATTCAAGGGAGTATAGCTTTTACATCCCAAAAAATCTTTTTAATTCAGTAACTCACCTTTCATATCAGTTTACTAAAATTACACAAATATCAATTTTTTGGGAAAAGTATTCTTTTTTTAATAATTTTTCATAATTTAATTTACTTTTTAAAGTAAAGCTTCCTGGTAAAGTGGACTTATCAAGAGCTACAGTTTAATGTGGATTGCGAACCACTACAAAAACCCACACCCAAGATGGGATTCAAAACCACGAAATGTTAAACGGAATGCTAGAGCGCTAACCAATTTGGCTGCCAGTTAGACTAAATGTTCGTTAAGTTTGAAAGGTATTTTGAGTTTTACATAGTTTTTTTACACAGAAGACTCATTGTGATAAATTACTATTTTCTGGTGATGAAATAAAGCCATACTTCAACTATTCAACTCTGTATTGTTGGTAATTTTTTCTTCAATCAGCTCATATTGTTATCGCTTGAAAATGGTAAGAAAGGATATAAGAAGATTTGTATATCATAAGTTTCAACTGTAACAAACTACTGTTAATTTTTATTAACTTTTTCAATGGAATAGTTTTAATGCAATAAATTCCTTTTGAATTAATTATTTGAAGTACAGATAAAGTTTGTAATTTTTAAATAAAATATAATTCTTATTAGTTAACTTCTTTCAAAAAACATCTACATTAAAAAACTTGCTGGTCCTTAAGTTTTTAATGAAAAAAAAAACAATCCTCTATATTAGTATATTGAAAAAGGATATACATATTCGTACAAATTTTATTTTCAAATATATTTACATAATAAAAGTACACTACCTGCATAGCAATACAAAAAATGGAACTATACGAACACCACGAATTAACAATACCAAACCTTTTGTTTCAACTTTTGGAAATTTGTTTTTATGCATTTCATATATCACCATAAAAGAATGAAATTATTGATTAGATGTGTAATGTGTGACTATTTTATAGATTATGTTTATATTATAGACAAGTTAGTAAAATTAGCCTCATTATTGTATTCCTGTATAAATCTGTTTTCGGCCTTCAAACTTTTACTGTGCTATTCTTACTATAACAAAAGTAGTTGCCGCTAGCTAGGAATATTAAATTTTAGGCGCCATAGTGGAATTTATGTTCCTTTTTTGAGGCATTATTTCAATTATTTCATTTTTCAGAGTTGTTGTGCTTATTTACTGATATTTCGTTGCTAAATTTTAATGGAAATTGAAAGCTTAAGTTTATTGAAGTAAATTACACAATAATAAAGTTTTAATAAAAACATTTAAACAAGTTATACGTATCTTTGTTACGAAAAGTGACAAATTAGCTGAAATACATTTTGTCAGTGTGTTCATTCACAAAAAAATACTAAAGTTCAAAAAGTAATATATAGTATTTTATCCCCGCATCTATATTTATATTTTACTCAGAACGTAAGAACCACTATTTTATTTGTTATTTATTTAAATTTCCATAATAATCAACATGGATCGTAATTTTATTATATTTTACCAAAGAAACCTGCGTGAACTCCCTGACACAATTCAGGAACCTCCAAATAAATTTTGATTTTTCTCGAACCTCTTGAATAATATTAGGATCCCCCAGTCTTATTAGGACCTCTTTGGACGTAGGGACCACTTTGGGAAATCTGTTATATACAGAATGATTTGTTGATTGAATACCTAGGTATTTGTCTGCCACGATATTTTACAATTTCTTAAACGTATCTTTACATCTGAATAGCTGGTTGACGGTAGTCTAAAAACATGAGTCCGGATGTGACTAGCCCCATTTTTTAATAAAAAAATTTCTATGAATTTAAACTGCTTAAAGAATTTTTCCAGAAAAGGAAGTAGGGGCAAAAGAGTGATATGATTTAGAACTAAGTTCAGTTGTCATTATTCAGAATTTAAAAGAAAATCGAATATTTCTAGCTGTTAAATATTTCCTTATTAAATATATAAATATTTTATTGAAAATTTTAACTCACTGGTCGAAAACCAGCCACTGTCATGTGGATATAGAATAGATAGTTTGATTTGATCCAGAATTGTAGTTTTAATAATGACTAATCTAATATAACTTCAGTTTCAAAATCACCCTTTGCTGTGCCAATGTTTTGATAAGAAATTTCATCAATAGTAAATTAAATGCCCTCAAATCTTTTTTTTACTCTTGCTTATTTTATCTGGAATTGGGTTTGCCACAGATTATTCGTTTGTTTGATTTTTCGTTTCAAGAGCCTTAGAGACCAATTCAGTCATTTTTTGGAAAAGAGTAATTATAATGCTGGTAATGTCTCTAAAAATATCTTTGAAAAAATTTGCATAATTTTTTCGATTGTTCTCTTTGTGTTTGACCATGTAATTTATGTCTAATTATGTAATATGTATTTACATGTTTCACTGTAAACTTTTCTACTGCCTTCTAAATTTCTGACTACGTAAATTTTTTGTATTGCAATTGAAAAATTGAAAAATAAATTCCTACATTCTCAAATACAATAATATAGACAAAAATCCTATATTTGTGACACACAGTTGAAGTATTCAACTCGATATTTCTGTGTACACACAAATCATGTATTTAATTTTATTTTGGCAAACATACAACGTTTTTTAATCCACAATTAAAGCATGTTTAAATTAATTTGCATTTCTTCTATTTGGATCAACATAAAACATTGTCGATTATTTTTTTCATTTTCATAATTAAAAAATATAAATTTTGACAGTCAATACCACATATATTCCTAAAGTCTTTCTACATCCTAAATTGTTTTAATTATTTCAGGATTTCAGGATAACTGGGATTTTGCTTACGAATATTTTGAATTCTAAAATGGCATTGCTATTTCATGAAATCAATTCAAAATAGTTTCATGATGTGAAATAATACTGGTAACATCAGGGGTTAAACATTTAGTAGTAATAATGTTCAAACTTATTTAATGTTCAATCAAAGAAGAGTGTGATTTATTAAAGAAAATAATAGAAAGGCAATTTTTCATGATTCGACATAAATATTAAAAATTTTCCATCTGTTCATATAACATGTCATTGGTTATTTTAGATTCAAATACTTTTAATCTCATTTTTTTAAGTTCTTTGGTCATATTTCCGAATCAGTTGCATTGGTCATGATTTCAGAAAATTTTTGAATGTGAAAACACCCCTTATGCTTTCATATTGAATACATTCTTTTAATTTTGAAATATTTTAAAGTACATTATCTAATAAGTATTTGGATACCCATGCAAATAAGGATATCTGATTTATGTCATGCTTTCAGTATTTAAATATCGGGTAAAAAACAGTATTGTTATTAATCGCATACAAGATGCTAAGATATTCAGAGCTCTCTGACTTCGAGAAAGACGTAATTGTTGGCTATACAAGGAAACAATTTAAAACCGGCAGTGGTTTTTATGAATAAGACGTGAAAGTTGAATGTCAAAATGGGTTTCAACCAGACAGACCCACGAAACTAAATAGAGACCGAACAGCACTGACCAAAAAAATTTGGAAAAACCGCACCAAATCGATGGCTTATATGCTCCAGTGATTCCGACAAATATACTGGTCTGTTGTTTTGATAAATACCATGGGTAAGGAATTGCCATGCTGCCGCTTATATAAGCATTTTATTTCAAAATCCAACCCAGTGTTCAGTTGAGGTGGTCTGAGGCACGTCGAAATTGCAGTGTATGTAAGTGGAAACAGGTTTTCTAGAATTATATGAATTTAGGTATGAACTCTACTTGTCAGATGGCAGAGTTTGACTTTGGCATATACTTGGAAAATACCTACTGTCCGAGTAAATTGTACTAACTGCTAAGTTTGGTAGAGGTGGAAAAAAAAATTGGAGGATGTTTCTCGTGGTATAAGCTGAGTCCCTTGATTCCAATTCATAGTAGGCTAGACGCCTATTTCAACTCTTCTACTCTAGACAACAATATGCTTCATACAATGCGGGTATTTTATGGATTGGATCATTGTTACTCCCAGGATGACAAGGGCACTTGTCATGTTCACTATAGATTGGTATTCTGATACTGGTTGAATCAATTGAACTGTCTTGCCCAAAGTTCAGACTTGAATCCTTCAGAACACCTTTGGGATGAGTTGGATCTCTGAATTAAAAGTGTAACAACCATCCAAAATCAGAAAAAGATTTTACACGACTTCTCCAAGCCAAATGGAAGTAGAGACGATTGTCTATCATACAAACACCAGTAAAAAAATACACTGGAGAGTTAAGATTATAATTGTCTCACATGGAGGTTCTAACAATTATTGAATAAACTGTGTGTGCTTTTTTAATCACAGGTGTTCAAATACTTATTGATAGATATGTAGTTTGAAATACTACTGTAAATATCCCTATTTGATCACAGAATATGTATATACTGAATTATATGTATATATTTATATATATATATATATATATATATATATATATATATATATATATATATATATATATATATATATATATAATCTTTAGAGGAAATTCTTTAAGAAGAAAATAGTATGTGTTACTATTCGATTCTTATACTTTCAGCAAGTATTCACCATCAAAGCAGAAAAAATGATAAAAAAATTTTGCATTAATAGAAAATTTCTTTAAAAAAAATTCTTAGTTTCCTTAAAAAATTGTGAGAACAATAAGTCTTAGAATTTCTATAATCCAATGTTCAGTGTAGTTGAAATCATTGACTAGCCGCCAACTAATCAACAGTTATCTGGTTTTCTTATTAAAAGATTCTATTTTAAGTGTTCCACGTTAGCTTTTTAAATTTTTTTTGCACAAACTAATATTAACAATTATTTTCTCATCAAATAAATGAATTATTTGATGATCACTACATACATCTACAAAATAAAAATAGCGATAATTCCTGAAATTCATTACTTCTTTTCAACTCATTTTAATAATATAATTGTAAATAAATCTTTTTCAATACAATCATTATCTAAAATTGTTTTAGTTTGTATATGGTCAGAGATCAGAGAATAAAGATTTTAAAAAGACAAAAGTAATTCGTATTCTTATTTTCTCGTTATATTAACTATTATTTTCTAAAATAAAAAAGACATTACATTTAGATTTCAACTTTCAACAAATGACGTATTCTTTTTAAACTTCTTTCCAATTTTTATGATACTTATTGATATTTTATAAAGAATCATAAAATTTTCTGAAAGCTTTGAGTTTATGTATACTTAATATCAAAGACTTGCGTAATGAAACTTACATTGTTTGTCTTCGCAGACGCATTCTGGGCAAGGTCCTGTAGGATGCGGATTCACGTAGCATCCTGGTTCACACTTGGGGGGAGAACATAGAGGTTTACAGGAGCATGATGGACATCCTGACTCTCCGACTATTTCTGTACATCCAGGAAGGCATTTAACAGGTGAACATTGCACTTGACCTAGAAATTGTGAAGATATTATAATATTCTTTAATAAACAAGAGGAATAATGTACGTAACCGGGCTATGTGATAAAATGATATTTAATAGATTGATATTTGAAAATGGTAATATTTTAAAATATCTGAAAATCTGAGAAGACATTGTAATCAAATTCTGTTTCCGATTTCTAATGTCATTTTATACTGCATATATATTAAGGTTATATTAATTATTAATGACAATCATTGTACTTTAATATATTCAATGTTTGAAATTATTTTATTGTTAGTTTGTGTATACATGAGTCGAAAAGTTATGCTTGCATTGTGTAATTTCTGAAACACATAAAAAATTCATATTTTCATTACTTGTTTATATAAAAAATTATTTTATATAATGAAAAAAAATGACATTGCTAAATTTTTTCTTAAATTGATATTTGACTGATTTAAAAGCTTTACATTATTCCTTAAGCAAATTTAGGCATTTATTTTTAATAAAAAAATTTTAAAGCTCATGAAATTTTGTGATTTGTTCTTTTCATTATTACTTAAAAGATGTAACAAATATGTTATCTAATTGAATAGTCATATTTAAGTTAAATATAAATATACTTTAATATCAATTTTTTAAAATAAAGTGAAAACTTTCACTAGAGTTTTCAATTGGTAAAGACTCAAATGGTATGCGATTGATAAAAATATTGTTTTGATTAAAACCTACTGCTCAGAAGTCAGAAGTTTTTTCTTACGAGAAAAAATAATTTTATGGCTAAATGTAAATACAAAATTTTAAATCATAAGTTGCTACAAATTTACACAAGTTATTATATATAAATGAATTTTCATCAATATTCCATATAGCTACATTTTTATACTAAAAAAATGCAGTATTCATTATTTAATAATCACTTTATATTTAATGTTGATTTAATATCCCCAAGAAATTATAACCAATACAGAAAGATTAAAAATAAGAAATCCTCTTGAATGAAAGCAATTTTTTTATATAAAAATCCATTTATATATGTATAGATAAATTACTAATATGGAAATAAAATATTTATGAGTATACAAAACTACATTTTTCAAAAAAAAAAATTAAATAAATATAATACTAATTAACTGATCACAGAATAAATGTTATTTTTAAAAAACGATGCAGAAAATATATTTTTATTTCTCAAACTGATTATAAAGGTAATATATTAATTGGATTTATATATAGTACATATACTATGTATTTCTACAGAAAAAGAAATTGATATAAAATAAACAAAGATAAAAAAATTCCATTTAACCTTGCTGGTTATCATCGCCTACGCACTGGCAATATGGGCATTCCCCTTCAGAAACATCCGTGTGCACATAGCAGCCTGGATCACACTTGGGAGGGGTGCATATGGGGCCTGTCATGCATGCAGGACAACCTTCTGGATCAGTGACTTCGAAAAAATTGCTAGGACATTTCACTGGTGCACACAGTGGTGTCGCTAAAAATTTAATCATTATAAAGAGTAAAATCTAAGAAATAAGATCAACTTATTTACAAATGCCTCGGTAATTTCAACGTTTTTGTTTGTTATACATATGCATAAATAAAAATGTCGACAATAGGTTTATGAAGTACAAATGCTTTTATTCTTCTTGTGATTTTGGAATGCTGAATGAACGATATTATTAATTAAAATTTAACAAATTTAAGTTTATATAAGAACTAAAGAATTAACTACAAAGTTTCCCAAACGAGAAATAGAAAATAAATATTTTTTTCCATCATGTTAGTAAAATTTAATTTTTTTGGTAAAAATTGCCAATATATGCTAATTTACTATGACTAAGCAGTTACTAATGAATCAGAAAACAATTAATAAATAAATACTTTCTGATGGTGTTTTAAAGTTTTTGAGGCAATGGAGAAATGAATAATAAAATCAAAATTCGTTTTCGTTATAATGTTAGTTTTCAATAGCTATAAATGCAGGTTATTTGTAGTGTTATTCATCAATGATTTGTTGAGTATTATACTTTACTATGTTGACAAACACCATTTTAGCAAAATTCTTCTTTCTACCTTTTAATGGAGGAAAGACATTAAAGAAGGTTCTCTCTCTTTCTTGGCTTATGAAATTTTTAATATTTTATCTACTTAATTTCTTTTGGAAAATTTTATCATACGAAAATCATTACTGTATAAATGACAGAATAATAATAATTATTTATTTCTTATAAATTATCGTCAGCTTTTTCTTTTACAATGATTTATTAAATTTTATTTAATATATATTAAGAGGACATTTTCCTGACTATTAATGTTAATTCTTATTAAATTTCACATACAAAGAATTTTTCAGTTTAAGGAAAATTAGATAAATTAAATGCATTAATTAATATTATTATCAAAATTTAATATTTTCTTAAAAAAAACATAAAATTCTTAAAAATAAGAATATTTTGATATCATTTTGAAAAAAATTAACTAGTTCTCTCTCACTTCGTTTTAACATTTCAACTGAAAATTACTGAAATGAATTGTTGTTAAAGTGTTTAATATTTGAACGAGATTTTGTATTTCATTCCAATTTTCGAAAAGATTTCGCAAATCATAATATTTTCCTGCGAAGGGATAGATAACATTTATTGGTCGTCCCTTACTAGGATTTAAACCAGCACAGTCACACCGGGGACATTCTCCTTCGGGAACAACTGTTTGAATTTTGCATCCAGCAGGACATTTTGGAGGAGCACACAGCTTTTCTTGGCACATGCAGAATGGACAGGATGTGTGGACAGTCACTTCCGAACAACCCTCTGGACAACTAACTGGAGAACACTGAGGGGGAGGCGTTGGCGCTGCCGGAATCGAAGCTAGAAATGGGGACGTTTTTGTTATTAAATGTCAGTGCTAAAATTAAATTAAACCGATTTCATATTATAAATAATAAACGTTTACTAGGATGCTTTAAAATCTATGACATTAATATAATTTTTAACTATTATAATTATAAAAATTTAACATAGTTACATGCATGTAATTATGCTTTCAAGAAATTAAGATGCAGTTATTACTTTCATATATTGGTTAAAAGCGAGTGTATTTATAATGTTAATATATTTCTCAATTAGTTATTTAATTATAAAAAAGATTATATAACTATGTATGAAAATATTCTTTTCAATTTTAAAAATTGTAAACTGTACAAGTAAAATATATCTCTACTGAATATAATCAAAAAAGAAATGTTAAATACTACTTTGAGTAATTTAATCTCAATTATTACATCTAAAAAAACTTTTAAAATTCTTATTTATAGTGTAAATACAGCTTTGTTACCATTATAACTAATGTAAATTTATGCATATTTGTTAAATTAATCTCATATTTTAGAGTACTTATACAGCACATAAACGGAACAAGGAATAAATAAAACCAAAAAATATATATATATCAAAAGAACTTAAACGTATTTGGAAAATCTATAATGTATATGACTCATTTGATAATAATTTATATATACATCATGTCTAGAAGTACAAATTATTTTATAATGTCTTACTAATTTAGAACTCTTATTATTATGGGAATTTTTAAATATTGATGCTTATCGATTTTATTTGTGCTTCCATTACGAAGATACCACATTTTTGTAAAAAAATATGCCTAGTGATCTTTATTGTATTTTAGAAAGAGAAAAACCCATAAATGTTTTTTTTTATAAGATCGTGTATCGAAACAGTCTATTTTAAATATAAAATGTGACTCGAGCGCTTTGTATCACTTCTAAAATGCACTTAGAAATAATACAAGATAGTAATCTTTTATTAAATACATCTACTGCAGTCACAATCGGATAAAAATTATAATACACTGTGATTCTTATATTTGTCTACAGAAAGTTACACTGGTAAAAATTCTGAATTTAAATAATAATATCCAAGATGTATAATATTTGGGAAAAATATGGAGTAAAAGATAGATATCGAAACATATTTTTCTAAAATTTGAGATTTAGAGGATAAATATAAATTATTTAAGATTATTATCCTTGTCTTATGATAAATTACATAATAACAAAATATTATTAGTTAAATGTAATGATAACCGATATGCTCATTTTTAATATATGTTATAATATATTTTGTATAAAAAAAGTTTTTTACCACAAATGACATATTGATAATATTTATGATATTTAATAAAAAAATTAATTTTTAATCTATCATAAAATAATATTAAGCAGCATTATTAAAATTTGAAAAGTCGTGTATAAGGAATATAATCTCAGAATGGTATTGTATAACTCATTCTCATTATAATTTTAGAAACATTTTGGCAAATTGAAAAATTAAGAATGAGGTAATAAATGTGAAAATATACCTATATTATTTATGGAGTATAGTTTGTATAAATTCTAATTACATAGTATAACCAATGCAGATTAATGTAAAATAAAATTACAAAAATTTTACAGCATTAAATATTCGCAAGAAAAAGATTTGGAATATTTTCTAACTTAAACAATATTTTTAGACAATATAAGTATAAGAAGAAATATCTCCCTTATCATTTTAAGTAGAGATGATTTTGATGGTTGAAATATTAAAAATCTGGTTTTCTAAATATTAATTACTGACTGAGAATCAGAAAAGTTGTGATGCCACAAAATCAAAATATTTTGATTTTGTGTTGTTAAAAAAATTTTTCATGGTAGAGTTATTAACCTAATGAAATACAAGAAATTGTTTTCCTTTTTACTAAATTAAATTTTATGTTCATAACTCAGTCAGTTTTCATTATTATTTATTATTCATACAACATACGAATACCTTTATATTACATATGCTGTACAAACACGCACCTGTCAAGACATTTTAAAGGGTAAACACAGATGGTATATAGCTTAAGGAAAAATGAGATACTTGTGTGGTTCTCGTTTTTGAAACGAAGGCTGATTTGCTTTACTCATCCATTTCACCTTGTATAAATAATAGCAGAGACGGAATTAACACTATGTATTACATGCGTGAAGGACAATGTCTTTGTTAAGGTCATGTACATATATGATTACATATGCAAATATTAAGTTTGTGATTCGTCATGTTCTTTCACATCGTTGAAACTGAATTCATTGCTTTTGATATTTACAATGCGAATAATAAAATTGAATTTTAGTTCGCAATTCAAAAATTAAGAAGCATTTTAGAACATAATTTATCATTATTAACACTGAATAAATTAAGTGCGAACCAAAATATATATCTTTTACTTGAGGCTATATGAGACTTTGAGACATTTTGAGCGAATTGTATATTACTTTTTAATTTGTAATATAATTTGATAAAAACAGGTTGATTTTCATAAAAAGAAAGTAAAAGAATGTATTGAATTATGATGACTGGTTTATGGTTTTGACATTCATGATTTGTTTAACTTACGAAAATGCCACAATTAATATTATAAGGTTTTTTATTTTGATTTATTCACGTCATTGATATAAAAAACAGATAAATGGTTGAAAATTAATTTTTTATATGTTATTAGATATGAAGAAGATTGTTAAAAGAGTCGTTGAATTAGCTCAGTGATGTATATCGATAAGAGTATAAAATTTCCATTTTAAAATATAAGAGAGACTATAAAATGAGAGTACAAAAATATAAAATGTCTTTTAACTCTTCGGAAATGTCATTCCAATGACGATGATTTTATAATGCTAACAGCTGATTGAAATGGAAGGTGCAACAAGATTCTATATATAAATTAGATTCAATTTAGTTATTCAACATATAATGCGCGGAAAAAGAATAAAACAGGACACTGTTTGAAGGAGGATCAACTACAACAGCTGTAAAAGTTAAGATTCTTAAAGCACCGAAAGCAAATTAACTTGAACTCAAACAACCAGTGGTTTCATATGTGATCAACAAAAAACAAATAATAATAAATTTTTGTGTAAGAAACCAAATAACATTGTTCATAATATGCTGTTTATTTTACCAAATAGCATTAAATTAAAGTTGATAAGTTGATCTGTGTCTATTTTCATATATATATATATATATATATATATATATATATATATATATATATATATATATATATATATATATATATATATATATATATATATATATATATATATATATATATATATATATATATCTGTTTTCAGTCTTCCAAGGAATGCAAGCTCCACAACGATACTTTTTATTGACTGTCAAATGGAATAGAAGAATGACCACCTTACGTGAGAAATTTATAGTTTCCATGGACATTGGTAAATTGATACCGACTATGATTTTGGCAAGAATGGGTAATCCGTTCAAGTAGAATGAGTTTATGTTCAGTCCGAAGTGCTGCCTTTAAAACAGTAACATCAACATGAAAATTGGACTGTGTTTGATTACGGCAAAATTCTTGGATGATTTCCTATTTGTCAGTAAATTGACAATAATACTCATACAAATTATTAATCAAGCCGCACGTAATCAACTTCAGAACATTATCGGACATCACCATTCAGATGTGAAGGAATATGATTCTAATTCATTTGGATATTAGTATCGCACTGAGCTGCATATCTATGGATGCGGCTGAGAGACTACTGTTCGATATCGAGATTTCTTAGATTTTACTGTAAAATAGAAAAATAAATGTCAAGAAGTACGTGATCATAACAGTACTTATAAATTTAAAAGACATAAAAGGGATGTTTTTTTAATTTCCCAAAGAAATCTTATACGAGTATAAACTTAACTGTTTGTTAAAAAGCTAGTCTTATATAAACCTAACGGCAACGTTAAGAAACTAATGTATTAAAATTCATAAAAATGAGGGATATTTTTTGGTATATCACTATTTCATAAGTATTTTACGATTTATCTATTAATAATTTATTTTTAAATTACTACCAATTTGTTTACTTAATTTATTTCTAATAATTCGCATTTTTAAATATTTTACGATTTACACATTAGAAATTTATTGTTTCGAGATAATGAATTTACTAATTAAAATCAATATTTAATGACTTAAAATTAATAAAGCTTCACACAACTTTACAAAAAAATTTCTTTTTACTTTTGATAGAGTTTGATTAGCTTTTAATTAACCATGGATTTTTATTAGTTTATTTTTTAATGAATTTGAAATTTATTCAAGGTATTTTTGGATTTTAATTTAACAATAAAATTTAACTTTTTTAAATTTTTAGTCTATAAAACTCAAATTACTGCAACGAATAGTTAATAATAGAACAATTACTAATTTATAACTAAAATCTAAATAAATTAGATATGAACAATACATGAGAGATAGTTATAATAATAAATTAATCTTGATTTCAAAATGTAAATAATTCCTAATATAAATGAAAATAATATTGTATTTGCTCAAATGTCAATGCAACATTAATTAATAAAAGAATAATGAAAAATTAAACATATTAGGATTATTATCAAGTTAAAAATATAATTAACTAAATCAAGATATGCACATAGTATATAAAACATTGTAAAATACAAAATCACATGAAAAGAAATTATAGTATTTACTGTCATTGTGCTTTGAAAATCAATGAGTATATAAACCTAACTCAATGGTATTATAGCCCATATTGGGGCCAAGGCTTATAGGGCCGATATTTCTTTTCTTGACCGAGGGCCCTGGAGGTGCAAAGTCTATGTCCCGATTAGGTAAGTAGCCTAAAGCAAAACTCCAAGTTTTAATATACTCCAACGTAAAACCCAAGTATGCTTAGTACTCAGTTTTATCCTCTGAATCCCTTCAGAGGATTCATTTCTAATTATTGTACCAACATTAATTGTTCGTTTATCTAGGACCTTTTGACGTTGCAAAAAATATTTTGTAATCTGAAACGATGATGTGGAAATTTTTGGATGATCCAGAAAACATTCCACTGACAAACAATCATGAAAGGCTGTGTCTATCTTATCCAGGCCGAGGATCGAATTCCGAACTTGGGCTAATTGAGCTTAAAGTGCTACCCCTACTCCCAATGCATACATAGTTTTAGTAAAGTAGATGTATTCCATACAAAAATTCTCATTTTCAATCGTTGTGTTTTAAAAACGAATCCATGAATAAATTTAACAAATTATATGCGTTATTCTATTTTAAGAATAAAAAAATACTCTTTCAAAAATAATGATTACCATGAGAATTAATACAACATATATAGCGATAAGTGATGAACCTAATTATATTACCAGACTTGCGAAGCAGTTGCATAAATTAATTATGTAAGTTTAAGGAGCGTTGATAATAGGTACTTATATTTTGTTAACGTATCTCAAATAAATTCGAGGAGATATAACTTTGATGATCGAGTTGGCCACTTTTCCATGGTTATCTGCTTAAACAAAAGATTTGTGTCGAATAGTAATTTTGAGGCTTTAACTTAATCTTCTCAAAAATACACGGTTATGATCTTTAAAAAATTACGCATATCTTTGCTACATCAATAATTCTCATATATTGGAGTTTTATTCATATTTTCATATAATTTATCTTGTTCGGATTTTATTCTGATTGATTTTTTCAAACCTATTGTAATCATTTTTAATTAAATTTTGGAGACTGATCTGCAATAACGTGATTATAAGACATGAAATTGTTTAAGGTTTCACTTTACATATTCAGAGAATCACAGTTATGTATGCATAATTTTAATGATATTTTAATGTTGAAAAAATTTACTAGCAATTTTAAATATTTAATTTACTATCAGCTTAAAGTCTCACTAAAACTTACAATGACTTTGTCCCTTACAGTCTTAGTTTATATACCTTAATATTAAAAAATGAGGAATTTATTTTAACAAATATTCCTAATGTAGTTAAATTTTGTATATCCTATAAAATGCATTACCTAAAACAAACTTAATGTTTGAAATAGATTTATTTATCATAAAAAATTTTCCTATTGAAAGTGTAGCTACAACTAATGATTGAGAAAATAAACAGTTGGTTTGTTATTTTCTTTTACAGTATATTTATAGATACAATATTTGTTTTCCATTTTAAAACTTAATAGCTATATTTTATGGAATAGACACAGGAATGAAATTCTGTAGTTAAAAATATATTTGAAGTCAAACACAACATTCATATTTATGTCGTAAACATAAATGGAATGCTGAAAAATTAAAAACTACTCTCATTAAAATATTCGATTATACATATTCAAAATTTTATGAGAATAATTAAATACTTCTCATAAAAACATGTTTCTAATATTTAAATTTACTATAATCAGGTCAAGGACATGAAAATAAGAATTATTAATCAAAAATAATTGTATCTATGAAAATTATTCCGCAAGAAATTAGTTAAAAAGTTAAAGAAATTTATTAGTGAATCAAAATTTAAGCTTATTTATTAACTACTAAATACAGAATTTATTTAAATTTCTAGAAAATATGAATAAATATTTGAAAATTTTAAAAAATAATATATTTTTAAATTAATTAGATTACAGACTGCCTATTTACTTTGTTAATGTCTAATATAAGAACTTATTATTTACTGACGTGTAAGTTAATTTTATTTTAAGAAAAATGGTAAATAACTGATTTCTTATTGGGAATTATACTCTCTTACAAATATTTTCTTAAAAACAAAAATTTAATTACAATAATTTCTTGCAAGAAACTGCGCATGTAAATTTTTTATCTTTTGTTCTTAAATTACAGAAGGATATATGTTTTTAAGTTTTATTGAAATTATCAGAGAAAAATATGGTTTTTCCGTAACTATTTATTTTTATGAATCTAAAAAAGTAATTGTTATTTTACTACTGAGATGCATTTGTTATTAAATGAAACAAATAAAATTGAATTCGAAGTATTATTGTATTTTATGAAGCATGTAACTTAAGGCTTAAGAGTGTTTCAACTTTAAATCTCGAAAACGCGAATTTTCGTCGAAAGGGAAACTTTCACTTCAAGATCGTATATTGAACCCAATGAATATGTAAGCAAATTTCATTATATAGAGTATTTAAATTTCCAGAGAACTTTAAAAACTATAATAAAAAGCTTATCAGCTGGGTCAAAATGCTAACAGCCTTAACTTAAAAGATAATATTTTTGCTTGTATTTTGCTTTGCAAATTTTATTTGTAACAAATTTAATTTATGGTATTGCAAGTAATGATAAATAGTTAATATAAAAGTAGTTTTTTAAGTAATTTGCTTCTATGACACCTTAAATTTTATTTCACAGTTCTTTACAGTAATAAAAAAATAATTTAATATCATTCTTCGAAAAAAAATTTCTAGATTCACACTATCCCAATTTAAATACTGTAATTCTTCTTAAAGTAATACTTCAGTACGAATACTGTAATTCTTCTATAATTCTTCTTAAATTTTGAAAACTTAAATATTGAAATACTGTATTTCTAATCAGCGTGTAAGTAATATTTCTTCAAAAAAACTTTGGATTTTATACTACTTTTAAGTGATAATATGTGCTATTAGAAATTTTAAACTATTAAAATCTTCCATTAAGCATTTTCAATGATTGCTTCTATAATTTTATGCCGATTTTCTCTTTCCCATATCTACAATTAATACTTGAAAATTATCTATTTTTCTAACTTTATATTACAAAATATGTTCTCTTTCTTCTTGTAATTGGGATCAATTTCATTTAAAGTTGTCAGGTAACAGGAAAATTACGAGAAAAACACAATAAAATAGATTGGCCAATCCTATAAATAATTTTCTTCAAGTTATAATAATCGTTTACTTTAAGATGTTGTAATTGAATTGTAAGAATTGAGTAAGAGAGAGATGAGACAAAAAGAATTCTCAATTCTTACACAATTAAGATTTATTTTCTAGAACAATAATAAATTGGCTCCAGATTAATAGATTAATGGAAAAATAAATTTAATGGGAATACTTTACTTAGTGTATGATATATTTTTGATGTTAATGTGATGGTCTAACAAGTAAAAAATAGTGCAAAAATAGACTGTTACATTTAAAAAACTATTTACTTTGACCACTCAAATATCAGAAATTTTGATCCACATGTAAATGATCCTTTTTTTACTAAAAAAATTTTTTTGTTTTGCTGTTAAGTATATTCAGAAAAATATTGTTAATTTATTTTGCAATAACACTTTTCTTAAAAAAATTAAAAATTGGCAATAAAGTACAAAATATCATAAACTTTACTTTTGTTTATTGAATTCCTTTTAATCAGTACATCTATTTGAAATTTTTCCATCAATCATCGATTTGAGCTGATAAATCCAATCATAAATCATAAGGAAAATAAAAATCATAACTATTTATTTTAAAGTATATTCAAATTCATTTCATTTGAAATTGTTAAATTAATTATTAATTAAGAAGCTTTGTAAAATATCATAAAAGAAAAAACCTTATAATTCAACTGCATTAAGTTTCCTGAACCTCAAAAATGTATTGATACTTATAATAAATAATTAACTATATTCCGTGCGACAAAAAAGAAGAAAAACTCAAACAATTTTCAAAAGCAAACTATAAATAATTCGTTTGTACAAAGCAAAAATTGATGTTATCTTCTTATTTTCTAGAAATGCTTAGAATTAAACATGAAACCTTTACAACGAAAGATCCTTCAACTTGTCTCGAATTTTACACATTACATAGCAGCTTTTAACTAAAGTACGAATCATGTTCTAGGAAATTTCTGTACTTCTTCTTAAATTAATCTACCGAGTATAATTTCTCAAAATTCCAATCAATCCTTCATAATACCTGAGTATAAAAAGTGGCATTTGCAGCATACTATTTAATTGGGAGAAAACTAATTACTTTATTTTTTGTATAAGTATTTAAAACTGACATATGTTCATAACTTTTTAAACTCTCTTATCAGTTTTATTAAATTAATTCATATTTTATCTCTTTCTACAAACATTTTTGATATATTGCATAATTTTAATAAATTACATATGCCACGTAAACAGATTCCTCTAAATTCTTACAGCTTTATTTTTTTCAGCTAGGAAATAAAAGACAAAGAGACTAGATTTTCTCATTTTAAATCAGTTCTTCTTATAATATTATTAGAAGAATTGATTCTAATAAAATTATTTTTTCACTATTTGATAATATTTAAAAAACATTTTGAAAAACAGAGGTGAACAAATTCTTGGGAAATAAATTTATCGTAACTAAAGAGATAATATCTTCATATTTTAAAATGACTTATAAATTTTCTTGTTAAATTTTGGGTGTCTTTAATTAATCATAAGTATATCATATATTTACTTTATGATATACTTTAGTAATTCCCAATCTATTTAGTGTCTTCCAGTTATATAATGCCTTCATTTAATATTCATACTCAAGGCAAATTGCCATTTTTCTTTTATTTTTGAAAAAATATTTTCTCCCAATCAAATAAATCAGTAAAATGCGTATAACTGTTTTATAAGTTTTATAATAATAATATTTCCAAAAAATTAATCAGGATAAATATTGTGGGGGAAAAAACTTAAGTTTTTAATTGTTCTCATAAATAGTAGATATTTTTGAAATCTCAAGCGTCATTATTTTCTTTCTTATTATGAATAATAATGAATTAGAAAATAATGATGTTTGGCTAAGCTTATAATTGCAGCATGAAAGTTTGAGGAATTTCTTTCGAAATTACTCTTGGAGATAAAAAAATTTATTAGCGAAATTTAAAAAAAAATTAAAGAATATTTTGCATCTTAGCATTGTAATGAAATGCAGTAAATGTAATGAAATCTTCATAAATTGAAATATAAAAAAACTATAATAAGGTTTTATTGCTCAAGAATTATCCTTCACAAAAATAAAGAAATCATAGCTTCGCTTTGAAAAAATTAAAGTGCAATTATCCTGAACAATAATATTTATGTTTTCGTTAATATTTTTGTTTACTGTTTAAATTTTTATGATATATGGATACGTTATTTTAATATTATTTATAATTTATTTATTTATGCTAAAAACTTAAATTCATTTTAAAAAAAGTTTGTTTGAATGAAAAAGTCATTCAAAGAAACTTTTAAGTTAATTAAAATTTTTGTTTGAATTTACAACTAATGTTTGCTTAAAGTTTTATAAAACACACAGCATGTTAAAAGCGCTTTATTTAATATGTATTAAAATTACAGTTATAGATAATGTTTTTATATAAATATTTTGTTGCGATAAAAAGCTATTCTTAAAAAGGGGTAGTTATAGTTTAAATGAAAAAGAAAGTGAGAAAAAGGATTTTAGGAAAAATTATAAATTAAAACGAATTTACTTTTATTATTAATTAATTAAAATGAAAACGAATTTATTTTTATAATTAAATTTTTATTATTTAAAACGAATTTATTTTTATTACGAATTTATTTATACTTATTTTTATTATAAAATTATAAATTTTAAAACGAACTAATGATTTTCTTATGTATAGATTATTTTCGTAAGATTATAAATTGCTTTATTTATTTGAATATTAAAGTTACAATGCAAAATATACCGGAAAAGTAGAAAATTCGGCGTTTTTACTATACATTTTTAATCTACTAAATAATAATTTTTGGAACATTCTGATTATTTTGATAATAATGTATATGTTCGAAATATAATCTGCACTACAAAATTCTTAAAATGTTTGGAAAATTTTTTAAGAAATATACGATTCATTTCAGTTTATTTTCTTTTATTTTGAAATTTTTCATATTCATGAGAAGAAAAGTATAAGTTTCTCTGAACTCTCTTGCTTATCATGACACAGAATAAAATATTTCACACAGAACTCAATAAATAAATGACACATTTAATTTTATATTATAAATAATGGAACTATGAAAAAAACAGTTTTCAAAATTAAGAAAGGGTGCTAAATTAAGACGTTTGCATTTCTTTTGGCATTAATCATTCATTGTGCTGGTGTGCTCTCAATATCCTCAGCTACTACTTTGCTAAACCATGGAATAGGAATCATCCTGGAAAAATGAATTGGAAAATTTAAATCAGGAAGAATAAATGGAAATTCAGTCATGCTATAGAATTGCTCTGTAAATATCCTTCACCCATATATAGTGCCCAACATCGATATTAGTGCAGTGCGTCAAAAATCGAATTGTTAATATTTGTGCATAGTTTAGTACTTCTAAAATAAGCCTGTTCTTTCCCTGGAACTGAGAGTTTTTAGTACTTTTTTGAGCAATTTATTGTAATTTTTAATTTGGAAATTTTATCCCTTTTCATTATGAAAAGGTAAAAATATTGAAATTAAAATTATCATGCAAATAAATTTTAGCAGCAATTACAATTATTAAAAGAGCAAAAATAATCAGTGGGTAAATAAAAACTATTAAATAAATATCTATATTTTTATGTTCTTTTATAACAGAGCCCAAAATTAGGGCTGTCATAAGATTTTTGTAAAAATCACATTAAACCACACTCCTAGAAAATATTTCAAAGATAAAGGGATGCTTTCTTATGTCAAAATAATCGTAAGTAAAAATTATGTATTAGAATAATCTTATCCTAAATAAAAATTGCAAGCATTTGCAACTTTGAGTTGCCAAATTTCTTTTTTATGATCACACAATTTCATTGAAAACCGCTCTCAATGACTTTGAGAATTCATTTAATAAAGGCGTCTAAGAAACCTCAATAGCTACTTAACAAAGCGTAATAATGAAACAGAAGTTAATATTCTCACTCCAACCAAATGAAATGAAAAATTTTCTATCTCATTTACGTCATCAGCCTCATTATTTCAATATAAACGCCCTATATTCAGAATAAAATTTGAGCAATTCAAATAAATAGGCTCAATTCTAGAAACAGTTGGAATGTTGATGTGTTAATAATTGGGAAAGTAGTGTAAATTATTAATGATGTTGAATTATCAACAATAAAATTGCGAGGCAGCCAAAAGCTCAGGGAGTATAATTTTAGAATTTTTGTAATTAGTGCTTCTGATTGATTTTCAAAACTGTTAACGAGTTCTCAAAACACAGTTTTGATTTTGACGTCATGTTCTAAATTTTTGCATACACTTTTTAAATTTTATGTATTAATTTTTTGATTCTCATGCACGTGTTTTGCTAAAATCTAATTAAATTAATTTTGATATCGGTTACTCTTATGTTTTGGAAATGCACTTGTGAATTTTCTATAAACAATGTTTCATAACATGAAAGTTAAATTATTTTTGTTTTAAACACTTTTTATCTATAATTTCAAAATTTATATATTAATTAGGAATCATTGCTAGAACACATCAAATAATATTTGCAAAAAGGATATTATGGGAAGAAAAGAAATGAAGTAAAATTAATTTATGTTTAATGAGATTAAATTAATAAGTGTAAAATGCATAATAGAAAATTTAAATTAATTAACGTTTAACGGTACCAACGAATAGTGCAACTGAAGGAAAATTTATTCCATGGTTCATTTATAGTTTAAATTTAATTTATGGTGAAATAATGAAAAAAATTTCTTAGATTTATAAATTATTTAATATGATTTTTACATACATCATATGTATTAAGCGGAATTGCTTAAAATATACGGTTATATTTCCTAAATTTTAGAATTTTTACTTTAATTTGAATCAAGAAGTGAATAGTTAGAAAGAGAAAAGTTAAGGTTATATAGAGTTACATGAAAATAAAAAATTATTGCTTTTTATACCTAAAGGAAGGCTATAATAAATATTAGAGTTTAAAAAATAAAATGAATATTTGACAATACGACAATGAAGATTATATTTTTAAAATAACAAAGATGATAAGGAAAAAATCCATGGTATGCTTTAAAAAGCGTTAACTTAATATTTACTATGCTGAGTGGTAAAAAGTCGCTTTTTATTAGAACAAGAAAAAGCAGCATCTAATCCTGACACAGAGGAACCAAAAAATAAATACCACATCCTTCTTCTGTGACGCCAATATCAACAGATACGCACTCCAGATTTCAACCATTTTTATTTTACATACAATGTTAACATATTTCACAGTTCATAATTTCAGTCGAAAAGTATAGTGAGAACTCACAAAAACATTCACATCAATCTTGTTCTGCTATTGTGTTCGATGATTTTATTGTAATATGCATTAGAAGTGTGTGAAATTAAACACACACTTTTTTAAGTTTTTTCCTTTTCCCCTAAAATTTTATTACAAGAGAAAAAAATTAAGAGATTTTATCTTTTAAGAAAAATATAAAAGTTCAACGTTTAAACAGCTTGTCAAAATCTGTATTTTTGGAGAAGATAGTTTTTTTTTACCCACTGAATATTTTTTTATGTATAACACGCTTTTATACATATTCACAAAAATTATTTTACTCACCGGAGTGTTGTAAGCAGTTGTAGGTTGGGCAACATTCTCCGGGAATGTAAGTGGAGACACAATTTTCATAATCGTCATTAGGTGGTCGAGGACAACTTCTGTGGACACACGTGAAGTCAGGTGGGGTGACACAAGTGCATGTCACACAATGAGTGGGATGATCGATGTTGAGGATCTGCCCAAGGCTGTAGTGTGTTTCTTTGAAAATGCATGTTTTACCAGAGTCTGCAGAAATTTAAGTATGTTAAAAAACAATTTCATAAAAATCTTATTTATTCATAACCATTTATAATATATGGTAGAAAATATTATACTCACTAATGTCTTCTTGATTAGCATACGACACAGTTGTGTTTCTGAATCCTTCTTCGGGTGTTCCTAAATATCATAAAATAAATAAATCAATAAATCTATTATCATTTAAAAATTCAGAGCTTTTATGATTACCGAAGAAAAATAATGTCTTAACAAAACATTTTCCTCAAACATTATAAAATCTTTTGTAGAATATTTTTTTTATATTTTAATTTAAAAATTTTAATCTCCTAATTTTAATTAGCTTTATATAAAGAAGCTGACTTTTTACAACATCTTCATAAAACTCTCTAAAAATCGGTATTTTGTCAAGTCTGTTTTGCAAACAATTTAAAAAAGCAGAAGATAAAAGTTATTAGAAATTTATTGGTTTTTTAGTATCTCCAGCAAATAGTGAAATGGAAAACGTAATTTAGTTTCCATTTAAATATGTTAGTGAAAACATCTAATTTTTTATTTAATTTTTTAAATACAAAAATTTAAAATTTAGTATAAAAATATAAATGCGCATATTTTGAAAAATATATTTTCATTTATTTCACAATGACTTCTAAAATTATTATACAACATATTCAGGATTTATAAAAAAGGTTGCATAATTTGGTAGATGAAATCATAGAGAAAAAATTTAATAACTAAGAAAATTGTTAATTATATTGAAATTTACAAAATTACCATTGAAATTTAAAAAAGTTTGAAAATATTTAAGAAAAAGGGACTTATCAATATTGATTTTTGAGAAATTTATATAGTTTTAGAGATTTTAATTTACAAATATCCTAGGGATCTCAGCTAATAATCAAATCAATTAATGAGTAATTAAATTTTCAAGAATATATATATATATATATATATATATATATATATATATATATATATATATATATATATATATATATAAAGTAAAAAAATATTCATATAGCGTATGTATATTCCTGCGTGAATATACATACATATATAAATAAGCTAATTAAAAACAGAATTATCATAATTATTGAAACATTTTATGTAGCTATCTATTGATGAATACAAAAGCATAAATCTTCTGCATCTTTGCAGAAGAATTTTGTTTTCCATGAACTTATAATCTTTCCTCTTGATGTAAATACATTAACACACCATTTACACAGAATATTTGAAAATTTACGCACCACAGTAAAATTCAATTGGGCAACAAGTCGCTTCGTGATAGATTGGAAGGCAACCTCTTTCCAACTGATTTTTCTTTAATTCCAAAGCACAGTCGTGAGTCCGGCAACTTTTGCCTCCGACTCCAGTCCAATGCTTCATTGCACAGGCAAATCTGGCAATGGTCTTCTTCTGGATATATTCTCTGACCAAAGTGATATGTTTTTCCTCCATAACTACATGTTTTTCCTGAAGAAAAAAGTTTTTATTATATTTTCCAAAATGTGTGTCATTTCAAATGAAAATAAAAAAATATTAAGTCAAGTATAAATTTGAAAAAAATCAAACTTACAGAGCTTCAAAGATGTAAATTACAATTTTAATTGAGCATAATTTTTAAATATTTGTTTCGTGTTTCATACTTTTTTTCAAATAAATGACTTGAATAAAATATTAATGATTTGAAGTTTGAATAAAGCTTCCAATTTTTTAATTAAGTAAGTAAAGATTTTAGAATTTTTTGAATTATAAAATATATTGAAAATTCTTTTATCTAAAGGAAAATTCAAAACAGAATTACTTGAATTCATAAAAAGTAGAAAAAAATATGCATATTTTTAGAATAGCACATTTTAATTTCTTTCAGATAGCTATCAGTATTTTTTATAAAAAAAGAATGCTATAATTAATTATATTTAATTAATTAATAAAGGATTTAAAATTTCTTGGGTTATAAAATATATTAAAAGTTTTTTTATCCAAAGAAAAATTCAAAAAAGTGTAATAGTGTTATTTGAATTCATAAAAAATTAAATATCGTAGAAAAAAATATACTTATTTTTAGAATAGCACATTTTAATTTCTTTCAGCTTTTAGCAGTACTTTTTTTGTAAAAAAAGAAAATTTTCTAATTAATTATATTAGAGTAATGAAAGCTTATTTCTATCTTCTTCAAATAATAGCTATTAAATAAAGTTTTTCAATTTACTAATAATGAGGTGTAATTTAAGTGCGAAAGTTAAAAAAGAATTTAAAGAAATTAATAGTATATATATGTACTATATTTTATTATTTACCTGAATCAGCAGATTCATCTGTTACTGTAAATATAAAAGAGAATTATAATTATATATGCATTCATAATATAAAGATAATTGAAATCAATATATTTTGATTATTTAATTCCTTGATAACATATTATGACTTTTAAGGACTTTATTTAGAAATGACATTTCATTTGAAATATTGTATAAAATTATTTTTATATAAAAGTATATTTATATAGAAGTTGTTATATATAAAAGTATATAATAAATGAATTGTCTTATAAATAAAATAAATTGTTTTAAAATTAATTTTTTTCACAAAGAAAATGCTTACCTTATTCAATAAACAAAAAATTTGAATTTCTGGAGAAAGCTGCAATTTCAAAAGTAATTTTCTGTTTTTTTCTTTTGGCTTTATGTGTTGAATGTAAAAAGAATTGAATTACAGTGCGTAGAGATATTTTGCAACGAGTCTTAAATTACCATTAAATAGGATGTTAGGATGTCAAGATCCAGTTTTTGAAAATATTTTTAAAAAATGCAACAATGAAAAATGCATTTGATTATTATTTCATGAAAATGTCAACAATTAGATTTGTGAATATACTTTCCATAAAAGATTGCATAAGATAAAAAAAATGCACAAAGAACAAAGCTAAGAAGTTTTTTTAAAACAACAAAAAATAAAAGAAAGGTATCTAAAAGTAAAAAAATTTATGTGTGTTCTAAAATAACTACAAATTTATAATAACTTAAACATATAAGGATGTCTGTTGTTGTTAAAGCGACAAGTATTTCTCATGTAAGAGTCAATATATATAGAATAAATGTTTTTTTTAAAAAAAGAATTGTTAAGACAGTATATGCTGAAATAATATTTATAGTTTCAAAGCATGCATTAAATTTAGAAACCAAAATATGAACAAAGTCTAAATTGCCAACTTTTTTATAGAAAAAATAAGGAATAGATGAATTCTGATATAATGCTTAAATAATTTGTTCAGTATATGCAATTCGAATTTGCACAAATACAATATCTGGCAAGTTAAAACAATTATTTTCTCAAAAAAATATATGATTTTTTCTTTCGTGAAATAATATGCAAATGTTGAGAAATAAAGAAAAATAATTTTGGAATGCTTATAAGAACTTAAGCGTTTTACAGAAAAATAATATTACTTAATTAGAATTGCAATAAGTATAATCATAACCTTGAATATTTGAAGAAACATGTCACTCAAATTTGAGTAATGCATAAAACATAAGCATATTTTCCACTTAAAATAATATATTTTGCTCCTTTATTATTTCGGAAATAAAAAAGATAATGCCTAGGACATAATTAACCCAAAAATAATTTCTTAGGATATTTTTTTCTTCTTTAATTTTCATACGTAAATCTTAAATAAGATCGAAATTTAATTTATGTGTGAAGTATCTCCAAATATCTACTTAGAATTTTTCGATTAACAATGCGCTAAGAACATAATTCAAAAAAAGAAAGATTGCGTTATATTTCATAAATAATAACTTACATTATTCTAAATTTTATAAAGAATAACATTAATTTTATTTTAATTTAGATATTTCATCTGTAAAATTGCTAATTTAAGTTTTTTAGTAGAAATAGTGCTATTTTCATTCGTAGGTATTTAGCATGTAATTTTCTATTTAATAAGTAAGAGTAAAATCTAAATCAGAATTTGAAAAATTACCACTAATTCCAAAATTAAATTACTTGCATATTCTAAATTATGGAAGCAAATTTTTTAAGGTATAATGTATACATTATACACATTTCTTCAAGACAAAATGTAGCTTCAGAAAAAATAAACATTTAAATATATGTTTTTAAAAAGGAAAAGTAAATTATTATTCGTTCAAACCAATAGACTGAATATGTAAAATTAAGAGTTATCAAAAATTTAATCTCCCTTGCAAGCAATGAGTAAAACTTACATTTTAGTAAGTGAAATTTTTTTTATTTATATAAAAAACATATTTTGGTTCGTTATATAATGGAATAAAATAATAAAGTATTCTTTTTTATATTATGGTTGTCTAAGAGAAAATTCGCATTGGCGCGTACAACATTTTAAGACTCTTAAATGATAAAACAAATTATTATGACCAATTCAAATAGCTAACTGATATTTAAGAGTAAACCACATACTGCATTCTATTTTTGATCCACAACATCTGCCCTCCTCATAAGTTTGATAACAGCTATCATTTAGACCTTGTCGGAAATTTTCTGGACACTCCACCATTAGACATCTTATTTGCAATCCTTCATATCTGAAACTTGTCTTGCAAGAACATTTTTGGCAAGGATTTCCAACGTCGATATCATCTCCTTCTTTGTACGTTTTTCCTTTGTACTGGCACACTAAACGTAAATAAAGATATTAGAAATAAAATTAGATATACATAAGCGACTATAGAAAAATATTAACTACGTGATTATTTTTATTTCCTTCTAGCTGAAGAAACCTTGAAAAAATTACTCAGAAATTAATGAGTATTTATACCTATAAGTAATTTTTTATTGCGTAGTGTTACACCTAAATAAACCAAAATATATAAGTGTGCTTTTAGATATATTCTAAAATTATATAATAGTGTACTATGTCTAAAATGAATGCACTGCATCAATCAATCTTTGTTAATAACGACAAACAAATGTTTCATACACCCCTTTTCAAAAATAAAAATAATGAGTGAAAGTGACTACATAAGTAAAAAGAGAAAGACTGAGTTTAATACCGAAATTAATTCACACAAATTGGTTTTATGAATAAACATTTTAAGGAAACTTTGAAATTACCATGTGTACTTAAAAATGTAGCAGTTTAATATTTTAAAACTATAAATGATGTTTGTTGGTGTTATTATATACTAAAAAATTAAACTTTTAAAGATGTATCCTTCTGGTTCTTTTAAAGCTTCATTTCTTAAATACCTCTTTTTAGAAAGCGATGTACATCTTATAACTACTTACACACATGATTTCCTACACACAGAGGCCAACTTTTATTAAATTCAACTAAAAATTTATTCTATAGATCAAAAACAATAGTATTTAAATCACCTACGAAATATTATTTTCACAAGTTTTGCTAAATAATACACTTTACATTTTAAAAAAAAATTAAAAATGCATTAGAATCTGAATTAATATTTATCGAAAATCAACATTATGTGTGTGTTGAGGAAGAAGTCAAATTAAATCATCGTAGAAAAATGTAAAAAATCTTAATACATTGAATTAAATTAGCCTTTGTGATATAACGACAGAAATTCAATTTATTTTTTCATTTTTGAATGCTGGGAAAATTTGTTCATTAAATTATAATCCTCTCCATTTATCACTAAATCCTTGAGTTATCATCACTAAATACTGCTGCATTAACTTTATACTGTTAGCAATATTTAAGTATTTTAATGGCTGAAGATGCAAAAAAAACATTTTTGTAATAAAAAAAGGTTTTTTCCATTTTGATATTCGTACTTCATCTCCATTTCTTAATGTCAAAGAGAATTTACCTATTTTTAGTAGTACTTATATTCAATTTTTCGATTTAAATTGTATTATGCATATTCAAAATTGTTCGTTTGTAATACATTTCTGATTTCTTATTTTTGTCAATAGAAATGCCATTAAATATAGCCAATTGCCTCTAAATTTTTAATCACGGTCAAGTGATGAAATCGACACTTTAGCAAGCACCCTTCTAAGAAATCGCTCTATAAGGAACCCTTAATAGCTTGTCACTTCTTTTTGCAAGGAAATCCATTGTTTATTGTCCCAAAATCCACAATGGCAAAACAACCATTGGAAAATAATTTCTTTCCACTTTAAAGAAAGAGTTCTCTAGAATAGTTTACTGAAAAATCTCAGGTGTTAATGGGCAGAGTCAATTAGTTGGATTGAAATAAAAGTATATAATTCGATTAACTGGTGTCAATTAAAAAATAAAAATTCCTATTCCATATTGATAAAATTGTCTAAAACATTTAAACAGTTTTTTTTATTTAAAATTTTCTGTTTTTTGTGTTTAGATGTAAATTTCAGCAATAATAAAATAAATAAAATTTCTTTAAAAATTTTGAATTACTTGAATACTTCTATAAAAAATTAAAGCTATTGTTTATACTTTTGGAAATTGTTACATTACTACTAAGGAAAATCAACTGACCCATTCTAGTTCATTGAATTAAAGTTTGTAGATCCATTTAGAAATTTTTATAGTAACATTGTGTGTGTGTGTTTTATTGTCTTTATTGATATATATATATATATATATATATATATATATATATATATATATATATATATATATATATATATATATATATATATATATATATATATATATATATATATATATATATATATATATATATATATATATATATATATATATATATATATATATATATATATATATATATATATATATATGTATATATATATATATATATATATATATATATATATATATATATATATATATATATATATATATATATATATATATATATATACACATCAGAATATAGAATGATAACAGCATTGTATCATTTCACTTAATAACTGTGTGTGTGTTTTCATTTTTAAATATTACATTTTCACTGAAACAAATTCTATGTATATGATTATTAAATCATTATATCATAGAAAATTGATTCAAATTTTGCTATCTATATAATATTAAAAAAATTCATTTTTGTTCAAAAGTTCATTGTTTTATGGTTTAATAAAAAATATTGCAGTTTGTTGAATTTTGTTTTTTTATATGGAGGTTTAAAATTAATGCATCTTAAGCATAAAGTGTTGTTTTAAAATGCATTATTTGCAAATGTTCTCTAGTATTTATTAATTAATCATTTTTGTGTATACATTATCATGTATTTTATTTTTAATATATCGCAGATAAAACATTAGCAATACTCGTCTGACTAAGAAAAATTTAAAAAAAATATTTTTGCCTTTATGTTTTAGAATAATAACTACGTTCTGGCAAACGTTATGGTTAATCGGCCAAAACAATGCCAAATTTTATATAATTATAATTCAATATATTTTAAATAATTTTTTACTTTTTCCTGAAAATAATTAAAAAAAACTTCCAAGAGTATAGCAAATTTTTATAGACAGTTAATTAATTTTTATTATTAATATAAAAACATTTGCTTTTGGCAATAGTTCTCACCAGATACTCAAAAAGTACTGAAAATCATTTTAATTTTTTAATTTGTAGTGACTCCCTTATTATCTTTTTGCATTTTAAGAATAATGTGTGAATTTTGAAATATGTATGCATGTAATAAAACACGAGTGTTTTTTATTTTATGGCAAAATTCATAATGTATTTTATTGACGGAATAAACTCAATTTTAAATCTTTCAACAAACAAAACCTAACTATTTGAAAAATACAATTTAACAATAAGGTTCAAAATCTTAAAAATTGTATAAGAAAAATTAATTTGCAAAAGTTCTCCTCGAGCTATAGTTATTCTATGAAATACAAGATTGTGCTTATGAAATTTCAACTTCATGGGAAAAAGTCATCAGAAATTCTTAGTTAAATGCGTAAACACAAGTTACTAAATTTACAGAGCAATATGAAGAAAACAATGCCAAAAGTAATTACTCTGTTAAATTGTTTCGTACTTCTACAGTGCCCTATTACCACACGCTATCAATCATGACAGAGAATAATTTGGATTTTGAGTATCAAACTGAGAAAGATCATCTCATATGTTTCTTATATTGTTCTAACATTCTGATGCAATCTTTGCTCGATAAAAGTTTCGAGTAAATCCTGAAAGGTACAATTCTAGCTCAATAGGTGTTATATCAAAAGAACATGCTGACTGTTGAAACGAGAAATCTATTGTGCATTGAAAGAATTTTTTCTTTCTTTTTTATTTGGACCTTGAGCTTTACAGTATTCTCCTGATGAGGTGACATTTCTTAATGAATCCATAATTTAAAATAAGCAACTTTGACAGTTGTATCCAATTGTATTTTAAGCCAGACAGGTAATAAAATGTGCTCCAGGAAAATGGGTTCATCTTTCTTACGTGTTCATAGCTATAGTCCTGATTGATGATTGAACTTAAAGTAAACGACTACATAATAATCGTCACGACATTAGCTGAGTAATTAGTCCTTTAAATGGCTCACTATAAAAGTATTTTCAGAATATTAATATTTCCACGTCTCCTGAGGAAGCAAAAATGAATGAACAATGGAGTCAAATTATAGAACACCTGTAGATGTTCCCGTGTTAAGCATTTTTTCTCAAGAATGTGGTTGGCGAGTCATAATAGTAAGGACGAGCTTGATTACTTATTGCTTAATATTAAAACGAAAATTTTATTTGGCCGAATCTAAATGATCCTTTTCCTTCATGTACTTATCATTGTTGTGACACTACACCAAATGCGAATATCAGTCAAATTTATTATTAAACAGAGATACATAAACGCATTTTATCTGAGCTTTTCGAGTGAGAGTCGATTTCAAGTTTAAAAACAATTTTTTTTCATTTGTAAAACTTTACTCATTTTGTATATTTCGTTAAATTTACGCATTTTCTTAATTTTGGAATTTTTATTAATCTTAATGTCTGAAGTCAATTATCAAACATTTATGAAAAAAATTGTAAAACAAACTTAGTTATCTTATTCTTTTCTTTAGCTTAAAATTTAAAAAGAGTCATAATCTTTTCGTTTATAGCTTCTTAAAATAATTACATCTAAAAGTCAAATGTTATAAAAAAAAAGTTTCTCTAATTCTTAAAATTTTTTCCATTTTAAAATTTTAAAAAATTTATTAATAAACACTTTCCAATGCCATCGTAACATAGAATCAAAAATTTTGCATTGACATTGAATTGTAATACGAAAACAAAAACATTATAGAAGTATCCTTGAAAAACCAAATAAACTAAGAGCATGAATGTTTCCGCAGATATATATCAGACCACTAAATATTCTCATACATTCGGATTATGAATTTCAATGTCCCCAATGAGCTCATTTCTATGAAATATGTATATAAACTCAGTGACTTTTTTCGTAATTTTTATACTTGATTTCGAAATTTTCCTTGAAAGTGAAATGAAATCGTCAACCCAAATTTTTTGTTTCTAGAAAACAATTTCAAAAAATAACAAACATTTCTGAATAAATAAATAAAAATCACTTAGTCACCAAATTTGTGAATAAATAAAAAGTGGCTGCAAATATCTTACAAATGCAATTATACAAACAACAATTTGGTTGATAAATTAGTAGGTTAGGTCTCATGTCCCAAGGTCTAAAATATTACATGTTAAGATTAAATTTGAATCATTTAATTAAAACTTTAATATTTGTTATTCTTCAACATTTCAACTAATCATATATTTTATACAACGAATTTGCTTTAATATATTCCTTTGTGTAAAATAATGAAAAACCTTAACAAAAATAATGAATATATTTTGAGAGACCAAAATAGTTTTAATTATTTTTACTCATTACCATTAAAGATAAAATGTTTTTCAGTTGAAATAATTTCTATATTCAAGTATGTATACGAATAAAATTTTTAGCAATAATTATCAACTTAAAAAACAACTTAGTTGTTTTTTTAAAATATCAATTATTTTTTTAAATCATGCTTAAAATAATTGACTTTATCATTTGCTTTAATGAATGCTAATTTTGATGTTAAAAGCAGTAATTATCTTATTCCAGGGAATCAATTGTTTGAATTATTTTTATAACTAAATATAGCTTTTGACTTTTATACAATAGTATTGATTTTATAGATAAAAACATGTTGACGATATAGCTCAAAAAATTCGAAAACTGAAAAATGACTATCAAAAATTACTTAAAGTTTGACTGTTTTCTTGGTAATTTATACATATAATAAAAACTAAGCATTATATATTGTTACTAAGCATTATATATGACTTCCTCTGTATGATATTATCAGCGTTTGGGGAATTTGAATAGATAAAAACTCAAATATGAATCGAAATTATAATTATAAACCTTAAATAAATCAGGATTAGTTTGATTTAAAAATTAAATTCACTAACCATAATTTTAAAAGCTAAGCTTAAAATTTGCATAAGTAAGAAAAATTTTGAAAATAAGTATGATATATATATATATATATATATATATATATATATATATATATATATATATATATATATATATATATATATATATATATATACGAGGGTCACTCTGAAATCTTTGAGATACAACTAGGTTTTTAAAGTTATACTTTCAAAATTTTAGGTGTGTTCAGTAGTCTTCTCCAACATGAATGCACTTTTGTAGACGAGTTTTCCACAGATTAAATGCCTCAAGCCATTCATTTCTTCGAATAGATGAAAAAAATGCATTTATAGCCACATCAATCTCTTCTTCTGAATGAAAACGACGTCCACGTAAGTTCTTTTTTAGATTAAAGAATAGCCAAAAGTCGCACATAGCTAGATCAGGTGAATACGGCGGATGTTCGATCACTTTAATTTGTTTTTGTTTATGAAACTCAACTGTTAATCCGGCTGTATGTGAAGATAAATTGTCATGGGAAGCATTAGTCCCCTAACATTCAGTTCTTGTAGAATTTCTGGAAGACATTTAGTGGTATACCAGTTTGCTGTTACTGTCTTCTGTCCTTCCAACTTGATGGCTTTGACCAATCCCGTACTTCTGAAGAAAACGGCATACTTCAAATTTTTCAGTACGCGTTGTTTTTTCACCATTGTCGGCGTGGGATCATCTTCAAAGACCCATACTTTGCTTTCTTGACGGTTTGGAACGTCAAAAAACGGTATGCACGTTTCATCACCTGTTACAATTTTAGAAATGATGCGGTGGCCACCATCATTCAGCATATTAAGAGTTTCTTTACTGATTCTGACACGCTCCTCTTTTTGATGCTCAGTTAGATTATGAGGAACCAAACGGCAAACTACTTTTTTCATATGTAATTCTTCATGAAAGATTTTGTGTATGGCTGCAGATCCAATGTTAAGTTCCTTCTGTATCATTTGATAGATACAGCGATTATCATCCATTAACATTTTTCGTATGGCAGACATATTACCCGGGATTACTGCCGACGGCAGCCTTCCTGTGTGTTCTTTATCCTGGAGAAAATTGCGACCTCTTCTAAATTCTCTAAGCCATCTGAATACAGTAGCACGAGCTGGAGATTCACTACCAAATGCTAATTGCAACCGTTGAACGCATTCTTCTTAATTTAATCCTGCTTTGAAATCGTAGAAAATCATAGCATGAAAATGTTCTCGCGTCAACTCCATTTTCTCTTCTGTTTAAAATTTATTTTACGCTAAACAAGCTGAAGTAAGTCAGTAAAAAATCGTCTTAAATTACTTTGTACTTCAAAATTAATTAAAATACTGTGTTAAAATAACTTGTACTTCAAAATTAAACCGTTATTTTTATTTTGTAAATTCTCGTCTGCGCGTATCTCAAACATTTCAGAGTAACCCTTGTATATATATATATATATATATATATATATATATATATATATATATATATATATATATATATATATATATATATATATATATATATATATATATATATATATACATATATATATAGTTTATTTTGAATATTTCATTAACTATGAAAACTTGACTATAATTAATACTTGTTATTACAAACTAAAAATTTTACCAGTTTTATCTTGTTCTTTCATCTTGTTTTCAGAACAGTTATATCTAGCAGGACAATCATTGCCGTCTTCATAAATTGGTGTGCACCCTTTTGCTTCGTAATGCATCATGTAACGTTTTTCGCATTTAGTTGTCAAAGGCTGCGCCTTATCTATGGATAAAAATAAAATATAAATTTTATGAATGTAAAGTGTCAAACATAATGAATATTAAAATTACTGATATCTATTAAATATAATCACAAATAAAGCATGCATTTTTTTCAGATTTACATTATCTGCTAATGAAAATGACAAATTCTCTAATAATATGAAATAAAAAAATTCCGAAAATGTATGGAAGAAACTTCAGCAAAAATTACTGAATTATTTTACTATCAGGAATAAAAAATAATGACAAATGATTGTAGAATTATATGAGTAGGGTTTAAAAAAAGAATTCAATGTATGTATATGAAAAATATTTGGGAATTAAAATCTTATTATTGAAATACCCAAAATCTCTAATCTTCAAACCATACCAAATAGAAAAAAATTCAGATTTAATTTATGGGCCTCAGGTAATAAAAATTACATTTGAAGCAACGAGAAAAATTTTAAATTACGTTTTTAATATAAAAATTCTACCAACTCAACTAAGAAACGTAATTTTAAAAATGACATAATTTCAAAATTTAATCAAAATATAATTTTAAAACTACAAAATTCAATAAATATATTTAATGACTAATAAATTCTAATTCATAAAAATTAATTGTGAAATAAACAACTCAACACTTTTACTTCTAGGTGTTAATTTATTTATATTACTCTATTAATTTTAACCCCATTAATTTACTTTAATAATAAAAAATGTTAACATCATTTTATGCAATAAATGCTTGTTTAAATTTTCCTATTTTAATCAAATATAAAATTAGTATTTCTGCTTGTAAATATTAAATGGATGTTTTTTTAAATTGCAGATAATTAATAAATAATATCAAGAAAACATAAGAAAAATCTGTACCAAAAGATTTAAATTGTTAAAGAATCAAAAAATATATCATTTACTCGTTTACATTAATGTTATATATATATATATATATACTTATAATTAGAATAATTATTTAATTTGTACTTACTCATTTTTTTCATAATTATTACCTTTCTTTAAGTTATACCTGAAATTTAACTGGGAACTCGAGATTTTTGTTTTATTTTTTTCAGCAAAATTATTTTTTTAGTTAAGTTGATATAATCTTGGATTTTTTATGTTAAAAGAAATAATAAAAAGTGAAATCTTTTTGCTGCACTTAAAAAGCAAGTACTTTTAAGAATTAATAACCGAACTTAGTGAATACGATTTTAATCAAAAAAACCAGAAAAGTAAAAGCGAATTAAATATAAGAAACAGCAAGTTGTTTCTGTATTGCTACATTCTATATAGAAACCACTCATTTACTTACTTCCCCATAATACTCCGAGGACTAAAAATGTGATCAATACCAGTAACTTCATTTCAACTTTTTAAACATTACTGAACTGTCCCCGACGTTTTATACAAACGTTTGAACTGCCCTCTGAGGGACGCGAATGTCACTAGCTGCGTTCTTCACCGGAAACACGTTTTTCTTTTTTTACCAATTGCTGTTTATCATCATACCTTGGCAGAAACAGTATTCTTTTAATTTACAAGCACGATTCTGAGGAATCACAGTGTGTCGCAATATTAGTGACCTTTTTTGTATAAGGGTCGTCCTTGAAATGTCGTTTTCATCTCACTTTCTCTGGGTTTGTAGGTCTGACCACAATGCAGACTGAGTTAAGCTGGTAATGATGGATTACTCATTACTCTTGTGAAATGAGAATATTTATTTGATTAATATTCCTAGCTTTTATGAATTTTTCCCATTCTGATTTACATTAAATTCAAGTAAACTGTAATCGACTTTTCCAACCAACCATTGGATTATTAAATGTGCTTTTTCCAGATTAGACTAGCCTTCTGTACATACATACATACATACATACATATATATATATATATATATATATATATATATATATATATATATATATATATATATATATATATATATATATATATATATATATATATATATATACAAAGATTTTTCAAAAATATTAGATTAAATTCTTATGTAAAATATTTAGAAAAATTTTTGATAGATTTTATAGAAGATGACATTTACAAAAAAGTCTATTAAAAATTCTGTAAATTTTGCTCTTTGTCATTTGCAGTTTTTCACTTCCATTTTGTAGTTTTGTAAAAGCGGTAGAAAGAAGAATTTTACAATTTCACATCGTAATAGGTGTTATTCTTTACTAATATGGAAAGTTGGAAGAAACAATTTGTTTGTTTCAATTATGTAAAATATATCTATATTCTAAATATTTTGAGTTGAATTTTTCTCGGTATTAAACAAGTAAACTTATTAAATGTCATTTTATCTTTTTTAGTTCCATTCGTCACATTTGCATTTAATTGTTTTAAAACAGATTTTTTTTTATAAAATGATAGCAATAAATTTAACTTTTATAGAAATAAGTGGAAGGATTAATCACACAGAATACCAATAAGTTATTAAAAAGTTTAAGATGTTTTTCATTTTGAAATGTTGTAATACTATTATTAAAGCAAAAAACTTCAAACATGAATAGTTGATTAACACTTAAAATGCAGAAACTACTTAAATAAGGGCAATAATTGTATTAAAATAAAAGGAATGCAAGAAATTGTTATGCTGTTTTCAATTAATAAGTCAAATTGTTTATATATTTTTTATCATTAGTCATTTACTTTATGTCTGCATATTTCGTTTCTCTCGTGTGTGTTTTCTAAAGTATTCAATCAAATACAATCTGTGGAATCCAGTGTATAATTTTTTGCTTTAATGTTATTGTTCACGGTTATAGTTCTCTCATTAACATACAAACTATTTGAAAAAAATTAGATTTTTCCTAATGAGTGCTCAAAAGCGTGTAAAGGAAGAAACTATTCGAAGCATTTGCGTATAATCGAGTATTAATAAAACCAAGCAGTAATAATTAATTTAATGATAAATAATAATGTATATTTGGTTATTTCACTATTTGATAATGTTCAAGGTTTTTATATGAAAAGAAAGAGCATGGAATTTTCTTTTTTAAAGAAAAATTGGCTAGAAAAGAAAGTATGCCATTGAAAATTTCCTGTTTCCATTAAATAATTTTGACCAATATTTCTAAAAACTATGATGAGAAGTAATAAAATGCTTGACATTTTTAATAAAGTTTCATTAGCTTAAATGCTTGCTTTGTTGCAAAGCTCAAAAATAGATTTTTCATCCCTTATTTTTAACAGCTATTTCCTGTTAATGAAATTTTCTTTGCAATCGAGACGGCATTGCGTTATATGTGAAAACTAAAGCTTTTACAGTAATTTCTTTCTAATCCAAGTTGAAAGCCTAAATGAAATTCATCTTAACTTATCATAAAAGAGAGATATTTTGGGTGCAGTTCTTTGACATCATTTAAGTTTTCAATTAAAATAACAGAACCACGATTGATTGGTCGCCACTCATCCATTATTTTTGCATACGAACGTTAATTAGAGCGGGACCTACGGCTTAAAGTGGATTCCGAACCAACTGCAAACTAGAACCACTATTCTTTATCATTATGCTCAACTTCCTTAATTAAAATAGTTTTAATTAATATAAATTAAAACTAATTAATAAAGAAATTATTTGTCAAATTATTCAGCATTTATAGTGGATTTTATTTTTTGATGGGAAAATTTTAATTTAATATATTGGTATCAAACAAATTTTAACTAAACCGATATCAAACAATATCGAGATATCATTTGAACTCCACAGTATTGCTCAAGATGCTTATATGAATTGAAATTCGTTAACTGAATATAATGTATGATTTCTATTCTTTTTGCATTTATTTTAAAAAATATGTTACAAAAAAATATAAATTTCTTAGAAAATAAAAAAATTTGTAAAGAATCAACTTATTTACTTATAAGCTATTTATCCTTTATTAAATTATTTAAAGAGATAAAACTTTTATAAAACAGGTGAAATAATATACTTTTCATTATAGATCAAAATTCATGCAATTTTGGAGTATTATTAAGAACTACATTGAAGTAAACATTTGAAATCGTTGAAGAATCAACTGCTAAAATTTATCCTTATTATTAATTTAACTAAAGAAACAGTCCTCAATGGAATAATTTATGCATATAAAAAGAATTGTCATGATCATTGCTAACATTCATTGATCAAAATACAGTCATTTTTAAGTAAGTAGATATAAATAGTAATCATTTGGTAAACTAAGTGTTCAGTGTTGTATTAGAAAGGAGAGAAATCAGTAAATCGAAATTTATTTAAGATAAACCAAGCCATAAAAATTTTCTCTTCGGCTCCACTATAGAATTGATATAATCTGTTAAAGAGTTAATCCTGATTTAATGAAAATTTCAAGGATGAAATTAACTAGACAGAGTAAAAAAAGTTTTTAAAATTTTAATTTAATTAAAATTTTTAAATCTGTTAAAGAGTTAATTCTGATTTAATGAAAATTTCAAAGGTAAAATTAACTAGACATAGTAAAAAAAATTTAACTTCGCGGTTTACTATAACTTAAAGTTTAAGAACTTGTAAAAGGAACTTTAGTGATTTTAAAAACAATATAATATATATCCTCTTTATAAAAGTTCATCAATAAAACTATGAAAATAATTAAAATGAAATATTTTGTTCTTAAAATAATTTACATAGTTAAGTGACAAATGATTTTTTCTCAAAAAAATTTCTAATAATTATATAATTCTTAGTTAATTTTTTTTGGAGGAAAAAAACTCACCACAATCCCAGCGAACAGGACAGCATTCTGTAGCATTGAAAATAGGAATGCAACCACGTTTGGATTCCTCTGTTGGAGGACATTCTATTACAGCGCAAGCAAAACTGTTGGGCTCAACGAAATCTTTGGTACATTTGCAAGCCAAACACATCTTTGATGTAGGAAGATCTTCGCCCTCATTATATTTCTTTCCATTAAATTCACATTGATGACCTGAAAATATGTCAAAGTCTGTGAGGCTCACATTAATTCTAATCAATCGATATTTTTAACAATTTTAACTATAATGATTAGTATTTCATTGCTTTAAATCATAGGTTCCAAAAGTGGTCCAGTTGGACACCTAGAGGTCCATAGGAGACCACACGGGGGTCCACCTAGATGTGAAAAGAAAACAGGGGTTCACAAGTTGAAAGTTGGGGTCCACGAAAAATTTTCTGGTTTTCATAATAAAAAACAAAAATTTTGGCTTGGATTTACCTATCAACGTAGGCAGGTAACATCATTCACTAGGAAAGTACTTAAAAATATTCGAGATTCAGTTCAAACACAGAATTGAATAGAACAATAGATAATAGTACAAGTGTACACCACATGTCGAGACTTGTAAAGTGCTGGCCATGCGTCGTCTCATTAGAAGTATGACTATTTTTATTGTTGATTTTTTGTAATAATAAATGTTTATAATTTTGAATAACCACGAGTATTATTTTAATAAATAGGACACAAGAAAATGTGCTACTTTTTTTTCTTAACACCCCCAATTTAGGGTGATAATTTTTAAAGCGCAAGCAAAACTGTTTTCGGAATATAGTACAAATGCAGCAGCAGGGGGTCTACCGAAAAAAGTAAAACTTTTAAAGTGGTCCACTAAAAAAAAATGTTTGAGAACCCATGCTTTAAATAAATAAAATGTAAATTTTTTTTTGAGAAACGATTTTGAAAAGATAAACACCTTAAGGTACCATTAATATACATTACAAAGGTCATTTATAATGTAGATTAATGATATAGATTGATGAAAAAAATAACATGTTATGTGATTTTCTTTTGGTTAAATAAGAGGATTTCTATATTTTTATATGCTATTAAACATCATAAAACAAACTTCACTTCTAATTTAATTTAATACTTATACATCACTAGTATAACAATTATAATATTATGCTTTATGGGAATGTGTTAAATAGTTCAAAAATTAGTCAATTTAATGGTAAAATTTATAATTAAACAATTACTAATTTAAAGTTAAATAATTTAGCTAAGTATTTTCCATATCTAATAATACAAGAGAATAAAGAATGTAAAAAAATTAACGTTTATTTTTTAGATTTTAGATTTAAAATTAGGGTGGTCCAAAAGAACCTAGCACCGCGACCATAGGTCTATTGTACTATACCCCTCAGAAAGCCTAACTTTTATTTAAAAAGTTTAAATGAATTTAAAGTGTTAGTCACACCTACACTTGAATTATTATAACTGTAGTATTTTCTATATTCGATGGGAAAATAATTTCAGTCAATACTTAAAGCAACAGAATTCTTAAGTCTCCAATCTAAAATAAAGCACAATGAATATCAACAAAAATTATCTTCGTAACTATCTCCAAATATATTTCTGATAGAAATTTAGATTCCTAAACTCTAAAAATAAATGTCATTTGAAAGAAACCATTCGCTGTATTGAAGCAATAAGGGCTGTTAGACTGATAATTAAGAGGGATATGGGCGAACTATATCATTCTCCTAAAAATATATTTTCCTCCTTAATACAAAATATATTTTTCATTGATAATTTGGATTTATTCAACTGTAAAAATTTTTATATTTTATAACATCTTTGAATTCTTACAAAATTTATGATATGAACTTTAACTTTCTTCAAAGAACATTTTATCATTTTTAGGGACTAAAGATTTACTACATATTTAATGGAAAAATTTATTTCAAATAAACAAAATTTTATATTAATAAAAAAATTCTGATATTTCTCTTAAATGTATTATGGAACATCATGTTAGATTCCATTATTACATTGTGATTCAAATATGGTTACACGCTTAAATCTTTTTTTTTTCTTTATGAATATTTGAATTATTCTTATTTTCCTAAATTATTGAAAGCATATGAGGATATAGCAGATTACTTCTCTATTTGTCAATCCGTCCTTTGTGAATGTCTTCTCTATACTATTTTCATCTTGATTCATTTTTACATTTTCTTATAAAAGTCTAGTTTTATGATCAAAATCAGTTTTATAAACAGAAAAATCACTCTGGTAGTAATAGAGCATAGATCTTAGTGCCATCTTTGTCTTATAATCTTGATTTTCCAGCAAAAAGAACATTTTGAGAAATTTTTCAAGATTTTTGGAGAAGCTTAAGAAAATATTTTTCATTTTTTCATTTTTTCAAATTGAAATTCGTGACTCAAAATAGCTTATTCGTATTTATTTATTATTACTTTAACTTTTGCAAACTCTATCACAAATTTATTTATTTTTTTAACTTCTAGAATTTTTTTTTCAATTTTCTCATCTATATAGGTAAATTTTTAAGCTAAATATGAAATTTTTTGTTATTAACAATTACTAATTTTTCATGAGATATTTTCAATATGATCTAGAATAGAAAAAGATCACTTTTAATCCCTTTTTAATTTGTTTATTTGTTTCTTTAAAAGCATTTGATATTTAAGAATTTCATATAAGTTTGCATTATTTTAAATGCATCTATAATTTCGGAAAAGCCTGAAAAAAACATACAAATTAATAAGCAAATATAAAATCACTAAAATTACTTTCAAATAATTATATTTGTTCTTTTCTCTCTCAAACAATTTTCATTTATAATATTAAAGTATCAATAAAACAAAAGGAATACTTAAATCTTCAGAAAAAATTTTTTTCCACCCGTATGATTTTCCTCCCATATTTAAGAGAAAGATCAATAAAATCCATAACTGAAAACATCTTATTCACGTTCATCTTCCAGACTTAACTCATATACAATTCCGTACATTAAAATTTTATTAGAAAATATGTAGCTTCATGTCCCCGGGAAACAGATAATAATTAAAATTAAATTATTTTATCACTTTAGTTCTTAATAAACTATTTCACAAAATCTATGCTCGAAATTGTTTATTCTTTAAATAATAAAGCTTAAACTGTCTTAAAAATAAAACCAAAAAAAAATTACAAAGCAATAACTTTTAAATCAGGGCTATTCTACTTAAGATAACTTTATATTGCAATTTTAATTTAAGAACATTTCGACAATCTAGATTTGAAGTTGTTTTAAAAACTTTTTAAAAAGTGTAGCCCTTCATTTCCTATTATTCCAAACTGAATCAGTTACAATCATAATCAATAAGAATCCATAGTTAATATTTCAACTGTGCATTCTAGAAGTATTATTTTTCTAACATTTATGAGCATCTACTTAATTCATTCTTAATTTTGTGATATTTTTTCTGAAAGTATCCCTGACCACATTGTTTATATATCATATTTTGACACGTATATATATGGAGGTAAAAGTTATATGTTCCAAAAATTAAATAAATGAATAAACTTCAGTTGTATCGTCATAAAACCGTACAGTTAGTTTTTCAAATATTTGCCATGACAAAGCGTTTCAACAATTAATTTTTTCTAAAAACTTAATTTTATAACATTTCAGGCAATCAATGTCGCTTTATTCAAAGTTGAGAAACGTGGTGCTGATAAAATTCTAAAAAAAATTCTTATCTTAAAACATATTCATAAAGCAGTACAAATGTATTTTTAAATATAAATAAATATCTACTTAATAGTCTACTTTTTACGTATTTATTTAATAAAAGCACTGTAAGCGTCTTAAAATTATTAATAATTAATTCAAAAATCACTTTTAACTGCAAAGAGTTTCCAATTAAAAAATATATAAAATAATACTACTTATGAATATCTAATTTTTGAATATCATCGCTTCAATAATGGTTGAACAGTTTTGCATGCATATTAAAAATATCAATTAGGAATAATAGGTAGAGTTCAAATTAAAGATATTTAAAAGTCATTTCCAGTAGATTTAAATGATTTAGGGAAAGATTATATTAAATTTTAAATTTCGTAGACTTCTAATTGAAAATTATTGTACTAAGATTCAATAGCACTGTTAATCAGTTTTTTGTATCAATATCTGAAGCTAAAAATATCTCTAAAAATAATTCTTAAAAAAGTCTAAATCTGTGATTAAATTCTGCAATCAAATTTTTAATAATTTCCTTCTAAGCAGTATCAAGGCTCATTATAATACTTCTTCTAAGATTTTTTATAACAGATAGAAATTTTTTGGTTAGCTTTTATCTCCAAAGTTGGTTTTAAAAATTATAAATTTCACAGTAATTATCGAAAAGCCAACTCTTTTCGTATATTCTAGATTCAAAACATTCACACGTTAAATAAAATTGATATAAATAGCTATTTTATTCAATAATTCAAAACGTTTGAGTTAATTTTGAAATTCAATGCAGTTAACAATTTTTTCTTTTTAAAAAGTTTCATTTCATGTAAAATATTTTTTACATCAATAGCAATTTTTCCTTTGAAATCATTCAAAATAATTTTATTAGAGATATTTTAGCTTCTTTAAAGAGGAAATGCCATTATGCTTGCAAGGTTATATATATATATATATATATATATATATATATATATATATATATATATATATATGTATACAGGGTGAATCTTCTTTAAAATGACAGTGTTTGGAGCGTCCTGTAGCGCGATCTAATGTAGCCGAAATGACACCAAACTTGGTATTTAGACTAATTAAGACATGGTAAAAAGGATTCCGTAAAAAAATAATCGCCGCTAGGGTATTTTGTGGCGCTGCTGTAGCTTACAATAACGAGAATTAGCATAAAACACGGGTATCAAAGACAAATGCAAATGTTGTGCGATGATAGCGCTAGTATTAGGGGCTATAAAAGCAAGTAGTAGACAGCTCCGAAAAATAATCTCAGCTGAAATAAGCGAGCTTCAGTGACCATGTCTCTCACGTTACCGGAACGTGTGTTTATATTGGTGGAGTATCAAATTTGTCTATTCTATAAAGGACAAAATAACAAAGACACTGTGGAATATTCCTCGTGATATGTTAAGTACGGCTGTGGAAAACGTTGTGCACAGAATGCACGGTGTTATTTCTGAGAACGGTGCTCACAATAAATCTGGTCTAATTCCTCATCAGGGAAGTTAATGTAGTAAATAAACATTAATAATTTCACTGTACGATTGTATGGGTTAGTACTTTTCTTTTCTCACATTTTATACATTGTAAAGCGCTTCAAAATGCCTTAACGACAATTTTTGGAACTAATTTTTTTACGGAATCTTTTTTCCTATGTCTTGTTTAGTCTAAATACCAAGTTTGGTGCCATTTCGACTATTAGATCGCGCTACAGGGCGCTTCAAACACTGTCACTTTAAAAAAGATTACCCTGTATATATATATATATGTGTGTGTGTGTGTGTGTGTGTGTGTGTGTGTGTATGTATGTATATGTATATGTGTGTGTGTGTGTGTGTGTGTGTGTGTGTGTGTGTGTGTGTGTGTGTGTGTGTGTGTGTGTGTATGTGTGTGTGTGTGTGTATATATATATATATATATATATATATATACACACATACACATATACATGTATATACGTATATATATATACACGTTAATTTACTAGTCGTATTTTGAAGCATTAATTATAAAAAATAAACAGTTTTTAATTAGAAATATATATTATCAAAAAATTTTAATAACTATTAAATTATTAATGAAAATTGCTCATTCTTTATTCACATTTTTAGTTTTATTCATCATAAAATAGATGAGATCATTTAGGAAAATTCACATAATAGATTTAAAATTTCGTTAAAATAGGAGGTGAACTATATTTTGCCATTGACTTTGAACTATATTTTGCCATTCAGTTGAACAATATTTAATATACATTATCATTGCACGTGAATTAATAAAATATCAAAATATGCACGATTTAATAATATTTGTACAGTTTACAGAATACTTTTAATTTTTTAAAAAACTTAATTTTAAATACTACTTACCATTTGCTGGAGCAGCGGCATCTTCTTTCAGTGATTCTGTTACAGAAAAAGAAATAAGAATTGAAATTAATATACCTCACGATAAATCAATATAATAACTAAAATTTTACACTCAGGACTTTCTAAAGAATTAATTACTCAATTATGCCTGAAAAATTCAGCTTTTACGATCTCTTTTTATTTAAAATATGATTTATTTAGTTTCATGGTTTAAAAATTTTATATCATTATGTAATCATGAAGACATTTAAAATATGATTTACAGTACTTATTTTATAGGAATACACAATATTTATGCTTTTGCAAATTGATTTGATTATTTTACTTGTATTTGCTTCTCTACGACAAGAGAAAATGACACTTCGTGGTAAAATGTTTTTATTCTAAATCAAATTGCAACTAAAAGGTATATCAATACTGTGAAATGAAATGTTGTACAAATATTAAATAAGAAAAAGAAAATTAAATTTCATTAGATCATTAAACTTACAAGTGAGAAAATAATGTTATTGTTCTTTAATTTATGACATGATTCTTAAGTGTAACTGACTTACCTTTTTAAGACATAAATAACACGAAATGATCAGTAAAACCTTTATATTTATGTTATTTTTCCATAGTTATTAGAAATTAACACACAGCCCCAAATTTATTTTTCCTAAAATCCATCTAATATATCTTAAACAGCTATGAGTTTTCTCGAAACATTTTTTTTTATTTTGGTAAACAATTTGAAGTCAAATTCACTTTAACATACAAGTTATTTTAAATTATAACTATGGCCTTCATTAATTCTAACTATTTGATGTCAGTTGAAATTCTTATAAAATATGAAGCTAAAATCTGTTCTCAATAAATTTTGCTGACTTCTTTTTATTGTTCCACTCTCACAATTTTATGAAAAACGATAAAGAAAATTTCATTAATTAATTTTTCTCGTGGATGGTACACATATACTTAATTTTAATTCAATTAATTTGAAATACTTTGTGCTAAACCTTATATTCTGTATTTTTTATTTCGATCATTCAAAAAGTTTTTATTTGAAGAAAGTGAAAGGACTTTTGTTCAATGAAAAATACAATTTGACTGATTAGAGTTTCATATTTAGAAACGCACACAAACTTTTATTATTGGTGAGCCATCAGAAGTATTTTGAGAGATCACACAGAGATAAACTTTCATTTACAGGGTGACAACTTTATATTGTTGACAAAATTGTACTGCTTTTGATTGGTTTAATTCATGTCCACCACTTTTTATAAAAATTTCATTTGCTTGACAGATTTTAATGTTAGTAAAACAAATAGGTAGTTTTTATTTCTTTGTTTGTATTAATATGCTAAACTGACGACGGCAAGTAATTGCTTTTTTTGAGGCTGTATTAAAGCAAATTCAGATTACGGTAATGTGGCCCCCTATTCACCTGACTTAAACCCAATGGACTATAGTGTTTGGTCTATTCTGCAATCAAGAGTATGCTCTAAGCCACATCGAAGCCTGGAATGCCTAAATGCTACTCTTAAAAACGATTGAGCTAAATTAACACCTGATGAACTGCGGCCCATTGCAGAAAATTTTACGAGACGTTTAAGTCTCTATATCGATATCTAAGGGAGACATTTTGAAGACACTTAGATATGTTTCATCTAAGTAACAGATGACTTAAGTAAAGTTAGTTTTTTGAAAATAAATTCCATGGTTTTAGTTTAATACAATATTTTTTGTCAACAGGATAAAGTTGTCACCCTGTACAGTGAAAGCTTATTAATTTCCGAGCTAGATATTAATTCATTAATAAATTATATTATGCTGAATTAATTCATCTAATAAAAGAAATTGTTTAAGATAAGTTTAATAGAATAATACTCTGATTTAATTTCATATGATTACAGTTCATAAAATATAGTAAAACAGATGATGTTAGTGACGCGTAGAACGTGTTTAAATAAAAAAAAAAATCGTATTTATTTCTTACACACAAATTTCATTTGAAGGTTGATGCCTTTTGAAAAATTGTTTTGTTATTTAATCAAGGAGGAAAATTATTTTTAAAGTAATTTTTGACTGCATAATGTTTTATCAGCACAATTTTTACTTTTATAGACGTCGAATTGTAAGATACTATGACTGTAGGTTTATTGTATCGCTGTAGTGCTGAGAGATCCCAAAACTCTATATGAAATATGAAATCAATGTGTTCAACATGATCATACAGAACTCTGATCTTAATCTTGATTAAACTCAACGGTTTGCTATCACAAGCAGATGAGGAGATAGATATGTTATGAGCATGTTCTCAATAAAAAATGAAACTATATGACGAACCCTGAATCAAAAAATGGGGTCATTTGCAATTCAAAAATTATATGCAAGTACATGTCCTTAATAAATCATAAAACCACAATACGAACCCAGAGACAAGAGTTGGGGTCATATGTAAGAATATTAATGTCCGCAAGAACAATTCAACGATGTTTGCTGCAGTTCAATGATAGAAGTCAGTTGACAACCATGACTTCTGCTATCCTTGACAACACGACACAGATAGGAGCACCTTCGATACTGTGATCAACTGTGAATCTAGACTTAAGAAAGGTGTGAAATAGTGTTTTCAAAGGAATTTTGGTTTTTTCACAGCATCTTGATAGTTGAATCCTGGTTGTATGCAAAGATATTTGTTTTGGTTAAAGATTTCTTAGGATCTATGCTTCCGATTTTCTTGATAATTCAAACATTTTTTGGGGGGATTTTTATTATAATGTATTTCTTCAATAAACATCATTTTGTTATTTAAATTTCTTCCTAGAATAGTAAGTTCAAAACCTTTTGGTGCAATTAAAGTATAATCATTATGTAATAGGTTTTCCGTCATATTACATTGTCGGTAACAAAAAATTATCTGAGGCAAGTTCAACATTTATAGATTAAATATTATTCACTCTCGCAAATATCTATAGATCAATTGATAAATTTCACAGCTAACTGTAAATACACCAAATCAATGAATGTTTGGAATAAAAAATTAGTTGTGATAAATCATAAACATGTTATAAAGTGCACAATTTATTTTAAAGTTATAACACATTAACTAACTTTGGTAATACATTGTATACATACGTTTCCTAAATAAAAAATATAATCTATATCTTAAATAAGTGAAAGTGTGAATGCTTAGTTAATATAATTTTTAATTTTACTTTAATAATTGAATTTAAATATTGTTTTAAACAAATTTTGAATCTAAATTTCAGCAATAACAATAAGTAAATAAGTATTTAAAAATCATTTAATCATATCTGAAATGTATTAAAATTAAAAAATGAAGAATATTTTGAGCGTTTCTTATTAAAACATTGTTTAGTATTTAGGAATGACTCTTCAAATATATATCAGATTATAAAATCATATAGACTAACAATCTGTATTTAATGGTACTCTTTATAGAAAATTTCAATAATATTCTGGCAAATAACATAAAAATTCCTTTGTTAATTAATAATATGCTTTAAAAAAATTAAGCATATTTTTATTGGAATGGAGAAATGCCTTTTTTTAAAACTAACTAAAAATGTGTCATCTGTTAACGTATGATTCATATTTAATTATAAATGAATTTCATTATTTTTCAGAATTAATAAAAGAAAAATATATGTCTTATTTATCCTGGGGCTTGAGCAGCTACCAGGCGCGTCGGCAGGTGATGGATAGTCGAATGTCCTGATGAAATGACAGGATAGCCTTGAATATAGAATCAGAGGCCGTGAACCAGCTCCCGTAAACCCTGGTATTATGCGACCCGTGCCTAGGGTTATTTGGCACCGCGGTTATGGTGTCTTAACGGAGCCTCTAGTTGCCTGGCGAACTTCTAGAGTAATTTGCCTTACCCAGTAACTCAGGCAATGCTGGGTGGACTATCATATTACCTGAGCTTATTAATTGTTATCTTGTGGCTGAAAAGACACAAGAAATAACAAACCTCTCTGCATTTGCAGGTGAAGCCTCTGAAGTAGACCTTGCTGAAAAAGACAAGGGAACTCAGAGGCAATCTAGTGAAGGGGCAGCAATGAATCCTTCACAGGAGATAGAAGTGACCTCCAAACCATATTCTTCTGGTGAAAGTCAGGAAGCTATCGCTAGCATGACTGACTCTCTGACCAGAATCATTTGTGGATCATCAGTGAGGATTGCCTCTGAAATTCTAAGATGCTCTAGGCAGAAGATACGTTTAATCGTAGGCTTCATAACTGGGCACTACTATTTCAGAAAACACCTCCATAAAATGGGACTGTTTCAGCAAGACCCTATCTGCAGGAAATGTTATACGCAAGAGGAAACGGCCAAGCATATCATTTACGAATGCGAGGCTCTTGCCCTCCCTAGATTAACTTCTTTAGGCATCATCCATACTAGAGAGTTACACCTAGACTCCATTAAAGGGTTATCGGACTTTATTAATAAAGTAGGTGACCCGAGCAACTGGAACTAGGAAACATTGGGTTTGGAGTTAACAGTACAAAATGCTGATTAAAGCAGAGGTGCTAATGACATACAAACCCAACCTTAAGAAGAAGAAGAAGATGTCTTATTTATAGTTTTGTTAACAATTAAAAAAACTTGAAACAAGTTGATGTTTGCTGAGGAATGATGCTCGTTTTATTTTTCAAATTTATTTGAAAGTGACATATTTAAAAATATTTTATTTTTTATTCTGACAGATTGCAAAAATAACAAATTCTGAGTAATAATATCCGTCATCAATTGTTGTTAAAATATAAAAATTTATTCTGCTTAATTTATTATCTTATGAAAAATTGTTTACTTTTCTCCTATTAAATTTAAAACAAAAACCTTTGCATTTTTACGATTTTTGTATAAACAACTTTCTTATAACACATAACATTCATAAAACTGCAAACAAAGTACAACACTTTCCTAAAACACATAACTTTCATAAAACGTATATTGTGTCAAATGAAACACTCTTATTTGAATCTTAGTTCTTACGTAGGTTTTAAAATGGTCTAGATATATTTCCTAACATGGTATGGGTTTTTTAAATCCTATTGACAGCACCAAGGACCGTACTGTACGTATCGTTACAGTTGCCAGAGAAATCTAAAACACGATTTGGATGTTAGGTTATGTGCAAGAAGCTAAAATGGAAAATATGTATTCATATATTTATGTTTACCTAACATTTTTAGTAAACAAGATTTTTCTCCAGTTTTTTTTTTGGGGGGTTTATTATTTTATTTTTTATGGCCCCTTATCTATTTGTTCACGTAACCTATCCTACTATAATCACATTTTTTGCTTGTGAAACGCAATTTCAAAGTTAGGCCACTAGAAATTTTCCATCTTTTCAATGTTTTATGACACTTCAGGGACGTCTATTCTATCCAGCATTTTTAAGTGATTTCAAGTCATCTAGCTGCGCTATATCTCACCTTAGATAAGCCTTCAGTTGGAACACTTTGCATATTAATTCAAAAAGAAGCTTCACAAACTACAATTTTTATTATAACACAGATTGAAATATTTCACAATTTTCTTAACTGTTTTAGCAAACTAATGGGTATCTCAAAAGCATCTTTAATAAAAATTATGTTTAATAAACTTAATGGAATTGCTTCAGTTTTTCCTCCTTAGATGAATGTATTGTAGATCATCAAATCTTGTATTTATATGATATATATTATTCAGAAAAATATTTATATGTTCTAATAATTTTTTGCTCTTCTATATTATCTGCTATTATCTGCCAAATAATATTAGCATATTAGATTCCCTATACAAATCTTACGTACAAAAGTTCGGACAGTAAAATTTTAAAATCTGGAAATCATGGTGAGTAAAAATTATATGGACTATGTCTAATTAATTTGCTTTAAACGTTCTTATTTTTAGTGAATAGTTCTTGAGCATTTTATTTCATAAACAATTTAAGTATTTCATATTAAATGTATTTTCATACAACGCGGAATAAAAATGACATAAACTGATAATGAAGTTAGCTTTTACTGTAATTCCCTTTATTTTATACAAAACACATTGCTGTGTTTGACCTGATTTTTTTTTTTTAATTTGGTAAATATTAAGGAAAAAATCCTTCTTTAATATTGGAGGACTTTAAAAGATTTTGGCAGAAATTTTACTTTAAAACACAGCTTTTTGGAAAAAATGAGTACAATTCTATAATTACAAAAAGTTCTCTTTGTACATATAGTCAAATAATTTTTAAAAAAGAGCAGATTTTAGTATTGATCTTTGGCACGATGAACGTTCTTTATATCCGAATATATAATTAATACTCTGTATATAAAAAGGAAAGTAGTGGGTATTTTTCATTTCTGCAATTTAAGAGAGTGCTAGAAATATATGATTAATTATATTACTTGCTCAATATGAAGATTAATGTGTTTTTTCTTTTTAGAATTTGTAGGTGGATAGTATGATGCAAATTTGATAAAAAAAAAATGCATAAATAAACACGAGAAATTACAATAAATATATTTTCTACTAGAGTACATAATTAATATATACATAAAATTGAGGGTAATTCCTTTTTGCAGTTTCAGTGAAAGCGAAAAATATTTGCTAACTTTCTCAATATAAAGAACAATTATTTTCTAATTAGAATTTGTAATCGAAGAACATGTTGCTAAACACATTTGCTAAAAAATACATAGGTAAGTGAAAAACTACGATAAAATAGTTTCGTTGCTGAATATTTTAATGAAAAATTTATTTTTTCGATTCGATGAAGTTACAAGGTTTTCTATAGTTTTTAATTTTGTAAGAATTGTCAATATTTTTTCTTTTTCTTTTCAAATATTTAGTGCATTATAAATGAACACATATTTACTCAGCCATTCAATGCAAAATAACCCCCAAGCTAACCCTTTAATGGAAGCAAATAAAATGTCCGGGAAACCCCGTGGTGATTTACTTCCGAGACTTTTGAGACATGGATGTAGTCAGGGACGACTGGTAAAGGAACAGGCGTTGTCCATGAACCTGACAGGTAAATAGATGCAGTTACAGTTTCCCTGCTGGCAGACTATGAAGTGTTGCGTGTGGAACATCGCAGTTGGCGTCAAACAGGATATCTGAAGGACACTGATATCACGATTGAGTTGCTGACGTGAAAACAAAGAACATCATAAACGCTTCGTTGAGTTGTATTCCCTGTATTTAGAATTTTTTTCAAACACCATATATTTAATTTTTATTCGACATTTGTTATGCAATAATTGTTTTTTATTCTTGTTTGATTCAGAAATCATGGCATCAATTTTATTAGAACATGGATATATTAAGAGAATATTAAAAATATGAAATATATATGTAAGATAGTTATTCTATAAAATTCTGCTTTTACTTGTTTTACTATCAATATTATTCTGCTTTTATTTATTTTATCTTTAATTTAATTATAAAAATTTATATATGAAAAATAATTTTATTTTCCAACACATATTTATCAAGAAATTGGAAAAGTGAATTTTATCCCAATTTCGCCTAAAAATACCAAAGGCCAGATTTTACTCAAAATTAAAAAAATAATGATAAGAAGACAAAACTAAAAAGACAAACGACAGTTTATTAATTATACATTAATTAAGATTATTGGCTTAAATATGCTAATTTTTGCAAATAGATGCAATAATTAAGAATGCTGTTGCTAATCTTGGATCTGTCCAGCAGAGCTGGACAATCCCCATGAATCCGTAAATATCTAAAAAGTACATTTAAGCATAAACATCACCATGTTAATTAATAGCATGAAAACGTGAATCCTTTTTTCTTCACCATTTAAAGTTAAAGAGATTCATCTTTAAAAAAACCAAAGATTATTATTTAAATGGGAATAGAATTTGTAAACTAATGTAACGACGTTTGTTTTTTAAATATTACTACTTAAATATGTTTCTTGTTGCTCCTCATATCGTCAAATATAACAATAATCAATGAAATTTAGGCAAAAAAATAATGCAATTGAAAAATAGTAATTTTTATAATTATATAAATACAAAAATTTTTACAATAACCTTTTGATATAATGTATAAGAGCACTACTTATATATGTAACAAACTAAATTACTGAATGCTTTAATAAAATAAATGCTAAGAAAATTATCGTTTTTAACGATTCAATCAAAATAGAAAAAAATTTTTACTAAACACATTGTATAAAACAATAAAGCATATAAAAATTTTATGAAAATGAGAACATAAATTCATCAATGTTTATTACTTTTTATCAAATAAAACATTATGATCTCTTTTAAGATTATTAATTTATTCTTCAAAATTTATGGCCCTTTCTATTTATATTTGTTTTATATCTTATAATAACTAGTAGAGTATTCTGCTATTAGGCTGATTGATAAGATTCAACAGGTTTTTAGTGTTTAATACATTTGAATAAATAAGAATTTTCATGACTCTTGATGGACAATGTCAACCATTTTCATGTTTATTATAGGAGTTATCCTTTCAATAAAAACTATATTTTTATTCAAGAATTTTAATCCAAGTTTATTTATAGACATGTATCACAGGAAGAAAATTTAGCAGTTAGGAGGAGAAGGATGTAAAATTAAGTATAATATGTATCTTAAAATTCAGTGAGGAATATAAATTAATGGTTTAAAATTATACTTTTCTCATCATTTTGAACCACTTTTTTTCTTTTTGCCTTTTTATGTTTTACTTTAAATATTTAAAATGGAAAAGATTTCTTAAGCATTTTCTTCTGTAGGAAGAATTAGTTTTTATTTTTATTAACATTTTAACGAAATATCTGTAATTTGAAAAGATTTTTCAACGTATATATTTTTCAGAATATCTCATAATCAGTGTGGCTTAAGGGAATATATAGAAAAGTACATCACGTATAAATGTACATTAAAGTATACATTTTTTACAAATTCAAATTCTTTAAAAAAATATGCAACAAATCAAAAGAATAATTGTCAAAAACATTTAAAAATAGATTCATCAAGTTATTTTTTCTAAAAAAGGTGTTGGTTGTTTGTCTTGTATACAACATGGAATTGAGTGCATTAAAAAATTCTTTCAAAGATATTTGCAAGAAACATTAAATGTATCGAAAAGATAGTTAGGTTAATCTTTGTAAATGTTATGAATCTGTTGAGTGTGCAATCACTCACCTTGATGTATACTGGACTTCGCTTATTTCAAGAAAAGTAAAGACGTCTATTAATTAATTAACTATTAATCCTAACAACGGTGAAGAAAATCATATTTCTTTCCAAATTGTGTCATCTTTCTTACTTTATTTTAACAAGCGAATAATATACACATAATTTAAAATTTCAAATGATTATAATATGAAAAATTAAAATTATTATTTTTTTAATTTTCAAGAGACAAGACATGTAAATAAAGATTATGGAAAATCAAAATCTCACCTTCTTTGTTTAGCGATTTGGGAATCTGGGAGAAGATTAAAATATATGTGAGCGAAAATCGATTGATGTAAAAAAATAATTCAAATAAAATTATAGAACTATTTTGCTCTGTTTAAAATGTAATTCATGGAATTTACTGTGCGATGTGGAGAGAGGGTAATAGTTATAAATAAGAAACAGAATATAAAAGATTTGCTCTAATTAGAAGAAGTTGTGAAAATACATTATCAACAGCTTATTTCGTGTAAATTATAGATAAATTTTTTAGACATTTTTTCTTCTTTCAATGATATATGACACTGTAAAATCAATCAGCGGTGGGCATCCCAAAATTTCAATCTCAAGTTTTTTTTTTCTTTATTTTCTAGTTAATAATTTGCATGATAGTTAATGCGTGAGTCTAAAAATTCACCCATCTGTGTTTTGGTTCTTTCCTCTTTCGAATATTTGTTGGTTTAGCCTTGAAAACTTTTTTTGTCGTTTTAGTATCAAGCTCTCTATTCCGATGATCAGCCATATCTGGTTATTAAATATTGGCAAAATTTGTGATAGTCGAATTCTTTTTTAATTTTATATAATTTTTGTTAGTTTCTCTTTTCAAATTAATGTTTACTTATTAATATTTTTCTCTTGCGAAAATTGCTACAATTTTCTTATCTTTTCTCAGTCATTTTTCCCACGTTTTAGTTTCGTAATAGTCCTTAAAATCCTTCATATTTATCAGTAATATATATATATATATATATATATATATATATATATATATATATATATATATATATATATATATATATATATATATATATATATATCAGATATATATATAACATGAATAATTTATAAATTACTTAATTAACAGGTATTTTATAAGTTAACATTTATTAAGGATTGAATACTAAGAAAATATGCAATATTTGTTTCTACAATTTTTAGATATTAACTCAAAAACCTCAATTGAAGAAATGAGGATTTATAAAACCTTTTAAACTAGTTTCAGTACCATATCCTGGACAATCTACCGGTAGAAGCAATTGTAAGCCCCTTTTTTGTATATACTGCTAATTTAATTTCTGGGAAGAATTTTTATGGATAATGGGCTTTACATTTGAGCATGTCAAGGAAGAAACCCGGAGAAAGTGCTTAGCATTTACCCTGCCAAACACAAAGAAAAAGTTCATTAATTTAAAAGAATAACGGGAGATAACTTCAAAACACACTTATCTCCCGTTGTTGGGGTAAAATTTCTGAGTTATGTTTAGCATTTAAATATACTTAAATTTATATTTTTATAATGCAATTATATAATAATTAATTAATTATAATAATTATAATTAATTAATTAGTATTAAATTTATATAATTAAGTTAATATATTAATATTTAAATGTAATTTCACTGTTCATTTCAATCCATAGTATTAGTTTCAAGTCTTAAACTATATTATTTCATTGTTCGGTGTGTGTACATATATCTATACACACACAAATATATATATATATACACACACACAGATATGTGTGTGTGTGTGTGTGTGTGTGTGTAACCATATTTTGAGGTAACCATGTATGTATGTGTACACATACATATGGTTACCTCAAAATTTACTTCATTGCACTTTCGATAGGGAATTCTTAAAATTGACCAACCATTGATTGTAAAATTCTCGTTTAAAAAAAGAAAAAAATCATACTATTATTTGCTTGTTACTCAATTGTTCAATAAGCATTAATATTAGTGTACATTAAGTTCCTAAAATAGAAAATGTGAGCAATATATTTATGAAAACTAGTATAATTATGCGCCATATATGTGCACTAAAATATTGAAACGTGATGACTGAGCTTTTTGTTCAGAAATATTGATCATTTTGTATTTTGTTAATAAGCCAATTGATATATTCAGTAGAGTATAAAAAATTCAGTAATAATTCATTCTTTTTACTCTCTCTCTCTCATTTAAAGTTTTTTCTCTTTTGATTTTTGCGAATTCCTAGAAATAATTTAATGAAAACTTGAAATTGTCCTTTTATAAAAGTTTGAAAAGTTATCTTTAATATTTTGTCATCAAAGCACTAATTTTGAGACAGTTTTTGTCCTTTATAAAAAAAATAGTGTCATATGTTTATATTATACAGCTGACAGTTCATAATGATTTCATGCTCGCACCAGGAAACTAGTTCAAATGAAGAACTGCAGCACACGGGATGACGAAAAAAATTAGCTGTCGGTAAATAAATACAATTCTGTGTTTCTGGCAAAAAAAAATTGATGTTAACTTCTTTTATTCACATAAATAAAGATTACAATAATACGATAAATTTATAAATATTGAAATAAAAATATTTAAAAATAATTTATTATTATTAAAAATAATTATTAAATTAATTATATTATTAATAATTAATTAAAATGAAATAAAAATTATGAAAATTATTTAATAATTATTAAAAATAACATAAATTAATCTTTAAAAATTATTTTTCTACTCATTATTTAAACTTCATTTCAGAGTTTCCTAAATAGGAAATTATTTTCTTGCTACAGATACCTGTGATTAATAATATAAAATGTGTGTGTGTGTGTGTGTGTGTGTGTGTGTGTGTGCGTGCGTGTGTGTGTGTGTGTGTGTGTGTGTGTGTGTGTGTGTGTGTGTGTGTGTGTGTGTGTGTGTGTGTGTGTGTGTGTGTGTGTGTGTGTGTGTGTGTGTGTGTGTGTGTGTGTGTGTGTGTGTGTGTGTGTGTGTGTGTGTGTGTGTGTGTGTGTGTGTGTGTGTGTGTGTGTGTGTGTGTGTGTGTGTGTGTGTGTGTGTGTGTGTGTGTGTGTGTGTGTGTGTGTGTGTGTGTGTGTGTGTGTGTGTGTGTGTGTGTGTGTGTGTGTGTGTGTGTGTGTGTGTGTGTGTGTGTGTGTGTGTGTGTGTGTGTGTGTGTGTGTGTGTGTGTGTGTGCGTGTGTGTGTGTGTGTGTGTGTGTGTGTGTGTGTGTGTGTGTGTGTGTGTGTGTGTGTGTGTGTGTGTGTGTGTGTGTGTGTGTGTGTGTGTGTGTGTGTGTGTGTGTGTGTGTGTGTGTGTGTGTGTGTGTGTGTGTGTGTGTGTGTGTGTGTGTGTGTGTGTGTGTGTGTGTGTGTGTGTGTGTGTGTGTGTGTGTGTGTGTGTGAGTGTGTGTGTGTGTGTGTGTGTGTGTGTGTGTGTGTGTGTGTGTGTGTGTGTGTGTGTGTGTGTGTGTGTGTGTGTGTGTGTGTGTGTGTGTGTGTGTGTGTGTGTGAGAGAGAGAGAGAGAGAGAGAGAGAGAAGAAAAAAATTACGATTTCTCAAGAAGAGAAGTTTCTTTATCAACAGAAAATTATAATATGTTTATACTAACATTACTTTATTTTTCGTCAAGTGCAATCAACGAAATCTGTTTTCCGTTACATCTAAAATTGATAACATGATTATGTAAATCCCTCTTCCACTTCATTTTTAAAATTCTAACGTGTTATTTTTAAAACTATCTCGAACTAATTTCATTCAACAAGAAAATGGATTGTTCTCCAGTAAAAGTGGCTTCTAGAAACACGTGTTTAATCTATTGACCTACTTCAGATTTTTTTAGTAAGCCATCATTTTTGTGATTAGATATGACATCAGATTATGCATGTTTATATTATAAGTTCACTCATTTTTATCCTCCAAAATTATAACCTACTTGTAAAATTTTCATTTAAATTAAATGATGAAAGCAATTATTATAAAAAATTATAGGAATATAAATATATCCAAAAAAAAACTAAATGTATATAAATTGATAAATCATTGATTTATAAAATTTTTGCTATTTATATATTTTATAATTTATCATTTAATGTAGGGTATTTTATTATTTATTTCAAATCAATATTAATTTGCTAAATCTGTTTCAGAGAAAACGTCTGTCAACATCGTAATCTCTATCCTTTACAAGTGAAAATGTTTTAATAGATTCTAAAATCTAACTGGTTATTATGAAATATTTTGATCAATATAGTTCATGTTTACTTCATAATTTTTAGAATTTAATATAATAAATTTCTTAATATCTTGAAAATATAATCCTGTGCTGTATTTATTGTCTCAATTTTACGATCGCTTTTTAATTCAGAGACGCAGTGACATTTATTCATAATATTTTCTTTGTCTAAATGCATTATAGACCGTTTAAATATATCATGGGGTTTTAATTGTAAAAAAAGTGTATTGTTATAAGCCTATCTTGTAATAAGTCCTGTCTTATTCAAACATAGCACATCTTTCCTTATATTATAAAAACATCTGCATAATTTTATCAGTTATAATTAAGTCGAAAATATAAATTCTTTTACAAATTATGCTTCCAATTTCCTGAAAATTTTCTATTTCTCTTCGTCAACATTTTTATATTATTTTTATTATATTATTTATAAACATTTTATATTATGCAATTATTAAATGATGCTATATTTTGCTATAAATTTATAACTACAGTTAAAATTTAATAGATAATGTCTCATTCATTGCTTGTACTTTTTTTAAACTTTTCTTCCTATGTTAATAATAATATTTTAAATTCAAATGCCCTACCTTCTTATTGTCTGTTGTTTCAAGTATTTGTGTACAATTATTCTCAAAATTTTATATAATATGCTAGAGAAGCAGCGTAATTGAAAGAGAATTTTCTTGTTATGATTTATTTAAGTTCTATTTTGAAATAATTCTAATGCACTATGAGTTATTCCTCATCAAGTTAAAGAAGTATAAAATTACTAAAATATGATAACAAATATTATATATAGATTTTTTTTAAATTTAGGATAACCATAAAATTTCTTGAGTGGAGAAATATAAGATAGTCATTGTTATTGATATGAAATCAGATAATTTTTCAGGTAATTGCTTAAAATCTTTAAAATTGATAGAAGAACATACATAATGTTTTAGCACATTTTCCCATTAACTAATATCAAAAATTTAAGTACAAATTAAAATTATTCATGCGATGCGAAATGTCGATTAAGTAATATGTTTAAAACTTTTGTTAATTATCAATTTAAATAACATACATAACATATAAATTTATAAATTTTGAATTTTTGTATAAATAGCAATTAAAATAAAAATTTCTGGGATGTTTTTAATGTTTAAACTCGAGAGAAAATTTAATTGCAATACCGAAATAAAAGTGCTAATATTTTCAGTATTAAGCAAACAAGTATTGAAGCAGGAATAAGAGTAATTCCCAATAAAACTTAAGTCTAGGAAAATCAACAATAATTTGAAAGTGAAATTATATTCTTTAATCAGTTACAGATACAAAATGCCTTGTCTGTGCATACATTTTCTGATAGAGCTTGTTTTAAATCATATTTATTTTCATAAAAAATGTATAAAATCTAACATAGAATTTTATAAGGTTATATAGAATGCATTTATTATAATAATTAATAATGTTTTATAAATATCTATGTTGAATATCAAAAATAATAAAAGCTTTATTATTAAATATTTTAAAAAATTCATGTTATTTAGCTTTAAGACATAAATTCTCTTTCTGTATCTTTAATTAAACATTTTATATTACTTTTTAAGAAGTTTTTTACAACAAAACTAAGAAATCAGCATTCATTATAATTTTTTTACATTTTATTTGATTATATATTTTAGTTTAGTTGTAAATTCTTTTATTTTTAATAATAGGCTGATTGCTTAATCTTGTTTGTTGAATAACACTGCATATATAAATAAATTTCCAAATTTTATCGATTTCTATAGGCATGAAAACATATCTTTTTATTGAAATTCTTTTTTTTTTTTTTTTTTTTTTTGTATTCTTTGCTTTGCCGAGATGACAAACTGAAGTGTTTGTGTACCGATCTTTAGTTCAACAGATTATAGGTTTGATTCTCAACTCGAGCTAAAATGCTTGTTATGGTTTGAAATATTTTTTAAATCAAAGCTTCCAATGTGGCTTTCATATAAGCAAGTGACCATATAAGGAACCTATAAACTAATTAATTCTTGCCAAAATTTTCTTTCTATATTTCATAAATGACAGTCTTTATCCAATATAGACAAGAAAAATAGCAGATTTTGATATAAATTTAATAAAAAAAATGTTCTGATTTTCTTTTATGATTGTTTTATTCTTTTTTATTTTTAATCTCTACCAGTTTTATTTTAATATAATTTAGGCTTGTTACAAATGACATTTTACATTTAAATTTCAAGTCAGACCAATTGCGGCCTTTTTCTCATCAGACGCAATTCTTTCCAAGGCTTTTGCCTAATTCTTTACTTTCATATCCACATTCACTTAATTTCTTTCTCTTAACTTTACAAACTCAGATGAATGAGTAGATGCCTTCGGGCAGGTACTCAGTTACTCACAATCAACAGAACAGAACATTTAAATTATTGGTATAGATTAAAAAAAGCCATTTTATTTTAAAACATGTATCCAATATATATTTTTTAAATATATTAAATTAGTTAAAAAAAGTGTTCTTCCATTTTCTTAATTCCTAAACATCCACACAAAAATATGATTTTAAGGTGAAATTTTAATCAAAATAAACATTGCATGAAAATAAAAAAACCATATTAGCTCTTCTTCATAATTATATGTTTAAATGTATTTGAAGCTCTGAAAATACAGGCAGTTTTTATAAACTACAGACCACAGTTTTTTTAAGTATTACTGCAATCCATTAATCATGCAATCAAACATGCTTATGTGAAATTTGGTTAAAAGCAAAATATGAAGATATTAAAGATAAATATTGTGTTGATTATCACAAGCGAAATTTTGTTTTGCTTAAAGTTTGAGTAATACTTTGCTAGTAAATACATTTTTATTCATCAAAGTAATATATTAATAATAAATTATATTATATAATGATATCATTTTATATAATGATATATATATGTAATAAATTATATTTTATATAATGATATATTTCTATTATTATTCTTTCGTATAAATAACTTACATTTAGATTAAATTTATAACTATTTTTTAATATTTCCTAATATCTTAATCAAAAATGTAAATGTTTGTGAAATAGGCTTAAATTAAACAACATTAAATATTTTTTTATTAAAAAGAAGAATAAACATAATTTTTCATATTTTTATGTAAAGTATGATAAAACATGATGAAGACATGATAACATGATAAAAAAATCCGAGAAAATACATTTTTTATTTTAAAATTAATTTCATTTGAAAAGTTACTAAATTTGAAACAATGCACCAATTAAAATTGTGCATCCAATGCAAATAGTTAGAAAACATAGATTAGGGTGAATTTTACTTTCGGGTATTTTAAAAAAAAAAAACGAAAGAAATTTTCAAAGTTCAAGATCAATAAATTTTGTTAATATTCATAAAGAGAAATTATTTACAGAGAACTTTTTTCATTTCAAAAATTTCAATATCTGTAGCTATTCAATATCTAAAACTATATTGAAATAAAGTATTGTAATACGAGTAATATGTATAAATTTTTGTCTGGAAGTATTAATTGCAAATCAAACCAATTGCAAATTTTTTTTGTATTCAAAATGTACTTACTTCCCCGGGCCGAATTCCCAAACACAACTATGATGACTAATATCAGCAACTTCATCTTCACTACTCATCTGCATCTAAAAGAGCACGATTTTTATATTCATCACCTATCACCTTCCCAATCCTCCGTGACGTCACAAACTGCACACTCAGTTTGGGAAGAGTGTGATATTTGTTTATTCTTCCAAATGATAAAAAAGAAAAAAAGCATGGGTTTTCACGCTGCAATTTCGATTACTGGAATTGAGGAGAATTTTCATAGATACTTTGTAACTGCTTAACGTCATTTTAGTTTCCATTCAAATATTAAAAAAAAACAATAATATTGATAAGACTGTGAAAACAAGATAATATTAAATAACATATCATGAATTCACTTAAAGGTTAATTGGATCTTATATCACACATGTTTTTTCTATTTGATATTCAATAATAGCAAATAAAATTACTTTTTAAATTTGCTTAAGGGTTATTTTGAATTCTATACGGGGGACATGTATTTTCTATAATATATTTTTGATAAATAGAACTTATTAAAAATATTTGCAACTATAAAATATTATACTCCGCTGAATAAAATTTTTCTTTCATCATTAGTCCTTCCCTTTAACTTTTTCATACTGTTTAAAAAGTTTATTCTAAAGAAATAAAGTGAAAAAATACGTTAAGTTTTTGAAAAGTGATACACAGCAAAAGTTAGATGAATGTAAGAGAAAATGTGCATAAAAAAATAGAACATTTGTCAGACTAGTTGAAAATTTCATTCTTCTTCAGGAATAAAATTATATGAGTCTTTAAAGTTACAAGTAACTTAATATAATGTGTCGACCATTCAAAATAAAGGATCTTCCTTTGAAGATTATATATTTTGAGTATCATGTGTATAACTAATACAAAGTATGTTTGGCTTGTTAAAATGCAAAAAAAAAAAATAATAATAATAATTCACTGGGCAGTTTAACAGATTTACCAAATACTTGTTTCTTTGTTATATATATATATATATATATATATATATATATATATATATATATATATATATATATATATATATATATATATATATATATATATATATATATAGATAGATAGATAGATAGATAGATAGATAGATAGATAGATAGATAGATAGATAGATAGATAGATAGATATTATAAACATAAAATTTTGGGCAAATTTGTTAGATCGGTTATTATTATTATTACAATGTTATGTTATCAAGACTTAAATTACTTAAACATGACATTGTAATCTATGCATGGGAAATAGGATATACCATCTCCAAGAAAAATGGAAAAGTTTGTATTATTGCTTCTGACTATTATACGTGTATACTAGGGCCGTGGTAGCCTAGTAGTTAGGACATTGGCTTTCCGTCCGGAAGGGCGTTGTTCGATTCCCAATGCCACCAAAGACCCACCAAGTACATGCGATATAAGTGCTCGTTAAATCTGTGGAATCAAAAGTCCTGTGGACGGTCATTGAGCAGTTACCATGGGTGCAAATGGTTTGGAGAAAACCTCCTTCCTTTTCAGATTAATGTCAAAATTGAGGGAGTGGATTCTCTGGTGGTGCTATCTATCGGAGGATTTGAAGAGAAAAGTCGTATTTCACCTTCGTGGTGCTCTTCTTAAACGAAAGATGCTCCCTATTGACTTAAATTTGCATAGCCAAGGCATAGTGAGCTTGGCTTATCGAAGTGTCATAAGTAACAACAACAACATATCATTCGAGTATACTGTCAATACCGACTATTTGGCATAACATCTAATCTTTGGCAGAAGTACTACAGAAAAATGACTTTAAGAAAACCTTCAGAAAAGTATCATGGATAGTGAGAATTCTTAAGCAAAGTAGTTGAAACTATTCATTTTTTTAAATCATTTCGTATTTCAGGACTGCCCATCAACAAATGTCAACATGCTAACTATTCAGTGGACTATTTTTGATACAAGCCTTTGAAGCCAAATGATTGTATGATTGCAGTTATGCACTTCACGTCTCACTACAAGACTTAACACTTTTGCTGAAATCGCTGAAACCGCCATTGAACTATCGATGGTGTGAAACACGTTAACCGGATTCACGTTTCTCGTTTTAAAATGCATCGGACAAAGGCAGGAAAATCTACAGTATGGAAAAACCTTATGAATCTGTAGATCCTACATGCCTATATGAATTAATTCAAATGGGTGAATCTTCTGTGATGGTGAAGGGCATAGGAATTAGGTGGAATATGGCATAAATGATTCGTTTAGAGACGAATTTGTCTAAAAACAGATATATGAATGTCTTGTCTGATCATCTAGATTCGTTTTTGTATATTGTAAATTCTGGCGGACTTGGAAAATTCCAGAAGAACAATCCGACATTTATGTTTTTAAAATTGCTTCTAAATTGCTATTCTAAATTTAAATACTACTATTGGCCAACTAATTTCCCAGATATGAGCACAACTGAGCTTATTTGGGTTAATCTTGCAACATACCATTCAAAAAAGCATATATATTTTAATATTATTCTCTTTAATGTCAAGTACAGAGTACGCCTAAATAAATATTATAAATGTTTATGAACACAAACTTATTTATAAGTAATTAATTAATATGAAATTTTTAAAACCATTTTTTTACATTGCATGGTTAAAATTATTATTTCAACATAATTCAACATCAAATAAATATTCATAATTTAGATTAATTTAAAATAGGTTAATATTACTGGCAAGTTATTCAAGTAACTTGCCTTAAATTTTAACTTATTTTTAATAATAAATATTCATGCATTCCCTAGAATTTTAATAAAAACTTTGAACAGTTAAAATTCCGTTAATTTCAAAAAAATAACGTAATCCAAATTTAGGTTAAAAATATTAATGATATAGAAACAATATAAAGATGTACAATTTTAAGCTTAAATCTTATCTCTAAAATATATAATTGAAATAATATTATAAAAAACCAATAAATAAATAAATAATATGTTTTAAATGAAAGTGTTTATGATTCCAAAAAATGCTAGCATTTCGCTATTTATTTGAACCACATGTATAAATATTACATGATGCTAGAGATACTACATCTTATTTCACAAACAAGGCGTTTGGAGTCACCTTATTTGCTTATTACACACATATTCTAACTTTAACTTAATTGGTGTTTTACCAAGTTATCGTTACTTATGTAATTTGTCTTTAATTCGTAATAAAGTAGATTTTATTTCTGTAACAATATCGGTAATAAAACAAGCATTAAAACTACGAATATTTTCTACTAACAATTCTGACATCATATCCTTACAGCATATAAATCTGAAGTATATGTAAATTGTATTATTAATGAAAATATAAGTATTTAAACATGATTGTTTCTAATTTTACCCTTCGTAAAACTAAATTTTAATATCTGTGATGACCACAAAATGTATGAACTCTAAAAGAGTTTTTCTTAAATAATCAACTTATATCAAGCTTTATCATAACGAATTGATTGATATTACCAAATGAAACGAGAAAATATATTTATATATTATACTAAATATGGAGGAACAACAATTTTATCTGTTTATTGGTTAGCAATCAATTTTTGTATACAAATAAGATATATATGTTTCAAAAAAATGGTAATGACATCTAAATAAAATTGGGACAAATAAATAACACTTATCATTTTTAAGAATTTATGATCATGTCTTGTTATGACCTAATACTAAAGACAACGTTCCCATGCGAATAATTGATTTTGAAGTTTTATCTGATGAAATAACTTGCTCTCGATAGTTTTATCACACAAATGTGGCATATCATCTGTAACATGTTCTTCAAACTTGAGAGGTTTAATACCATTTCTTCTCTTTCTAAAAATATGATCAAAATAGTAATTAAAGTTCTATATTTACTCTTACAACTTTATAAAAATATATTCGAAAAAAATAAAGAACCACACTTAAGTTTTGTTACCTTTAATTAAAAGTTAAAAATTGTTAGCAATTCTTATAAAGGAAAAAAGAAAGGAAATATTTTAAAAATTTTGAAAAATTTTTAATAGAGATTTCTTATAAATCAAATTTATTCATTTTTAGAAAATAACCGACGTGTTTATCATGTGATATCCTTGAATAATTAATAATATATTAACAGAAACACAGTAAAAAAGTTTTTTTTAATATTCCCTTATACTAAATCAAAAAACGAATTAAAATAAGGAGAGAATATAATCACAGAGCTCTCAGTAACAACACAAAGAAATTAAACGATACTCAGAAAATTCCTTTAAAATTTTCTGTCATGAAGTTTTAAACTTTTAAATCTTTCATTTAATATACATAAAGATATGTTATTTGTTTTCCTAATTCTAAATAAAATTAATTTAAATGTTATCTGAAGAAGATTCTTGTGTCAAAAACGTGACAAAAGTCTTGTAGTGTCTCTTCTTGCAGTCGACTGTTATTCAGGAAAATTGCATGCATTTTTATAATATAAGACAATTCTTAAATGGTTAATAAATAAAATTATTCATCTTTATTGCAAGAATAAAAGCAAAGCAACTTTTTAAAGTAGGTTAGAAATTTTCTTCGCGTATTTCTTTAAAATAATGAATTTTATAAAAATTAATTATTTTTTATTTTTTAGCAATTGAATTTTATGCAGATTATTTTAAGAAAATGAATTTAGAAAATATATCATTATATTTAGCAGAAAATCTTATTTTTTCACATATCATGAAACGAATCTTAACTTTTACTGTTGTCGTGTGCTAGCTAGGCTGGCAATATCGGGTGCGCTGCTCCACTTTTCCATCTGAACTATGTTTAGGTGTGGAGTCCGACTTCCTCAGTAGACACATGCCATAGGTACCCGTTTATAGGGTAGGCAATCATTCACAATCTATTCATACAAGGAAAGGACAAAGACAGGATAGATAGAGAGAGAAAGTACATCAAGGCCCGAACCGGAATTCGAACCCAGGACCTCCCTATCCGCAGTCAGACACATTGACCACAATACAAGTTGGGTAGCTTATCTTTTATTACACTTATAATAAGAATAACTTAAGGGATACCGACTATTCAATAAATCAAAACAGAATTAGATAGTTACTTACATAAGAGAGAAATAGATTTAGATAGTTAATTAAGTTAAATAGCATTGAAGAGTTATTTTCTTCTACCGCCGAATTTTTGTTCAAAGTTGAATGGTCTGCTCAAAATTGATCAGAATTTAAATCACAATGTTAATCTCTCTGGCTAATTAAGATAAAAACAAACCATTTTATTATGAAAAATTGGAGAAAATTTAAACTCATTTTTAAAATGTTAAACTTTTATCTTCATAACTTCAAGAATAAAAACTTATCTTTGTTGTTACATGCATTTTCATTTTTGAAAGCTTAAAATAAAAAAAACACGAAGTCCGAGAATAAATTTATTATTTAGAAAACATATGAATCTTTCTATACGCATGTCTAATATACATTAATATGTCTTCATTGATTGTTAAACATTTGATTCATTGTGTTTGCTATACTGCTGAAATTCATTTCACTTCTCACTCTGCTTAAAAGATCAGTTCATTCTTTTACAAAACGCATATCGACAATGAAATATTAAAACAATAGTCTTGACACCTTAAGGACGGAAAATATCTATGTATAGTCCCTTGGAAATTGATTTCTTTTTTCGTCCAAATAATAGACTAACGTACGAGGAGATTTTTTAAGACTCTTGGAACACGTTTATTTGCGTAATTTCAGAAGAAGTTAAATCTCTAAGCATGCTTATCCTGCAGAAATTATCATGCAGAAGGTTGAATGCGTTACAAAGAAATATTTCAAAGTACAGTTCAAAAAATTACATTTATCATAATTTTGAAGCCTTTTATTTATAAAAATAAGAAAATACAATCCGTCATAAATCATTTGAAATATAGGAAATTTTTTGCAAATGATATGTTAATATATAAGCTTAAATATGATAATATGTATGAGCTTGCTGTAATATTTCAACTTCTCCATAACAGTTTTATTTGAATAAATACATAAGTTTCCATTTACTGAAATTTCAAATAAACTTACCACATATTTTTATTCTAAGCAAGTACACTGCCTTATTTGAGTTTAAATTTTTAATCCATTATGCATGACTTCTGAGATTATTGTAATGATCTTCTTTCTAATTGCACATAGTATTATCATTACATTAGTGATCAAGGAAAAATAATATATAAATATTTTTTAAATGATAATATTTACGCTACTATTAATTAAAAATGGTTCATTAAAGTAAAATATGAGAGTTTTTTCGATATTTCATAATTAAAGAATATTTTAAGCCATTATTTTGTTTACACGAAACAAATCTTGTGAGATTGCATAGTGAATGTGCATAGCTTTATGTAAACTTAAGTAGGTAACGTAAAAGGATATGTTGGTTTTATGGGCTTGCTAAAAGTAAAATAAAAAGCAAGAACACACAAAATGTTTGCATTTGCGGTATGATTCACCGAAAATTAAGATCCAGCCAATTGGATGCAAAACCTCAAATCCATTAGCTCTCTTGTAACGCGCGCTATCACATCCCCTGTTGCATAGTTACGTAAGTGCCTATTTCCTGATTTGCTTAAGTACACATATATTACATTTACACACATTGAAATAAATTTTAAAAAAGTTTTTTATCTGATATTTTTTTTAATAATTCATCTCAAGAATTTGTTCTTGGACTTCATTATTTCGTAAGCACTTTCTCATTAACTTTCTTAGATGGAGAAAATATACCAAATGCTCTAAAAATACATTGATTTTAGAAACAATTAAAATAATTTACTAACTAAAAATTAAAATTTATCTCGGAAATTAAATAAATTCTCAATTTTATAATAATTTAATTATATTACATTTTACAACAACAACTGCTTTGTATCAAACATAATTTTTAATCTCATATTTCCTACATACTTGCTGTTGACAGTAAATTACCAATTTCGAAGAATATAAATGTACGTTTAAGTTTAAAAAATTCCGCAATTATTAAAATAAATATGATGGTTTCGTCAATATTAAATTAAATATGAAGTAATTGTTAAAAAAATTTAATTTAAGTTAATATTTTAATTACCCTATTATAATATTTCATTTTTAGAAAATAACACTTTTATTTTTTCAATATACACTGCCCGACATTGAAAATGGAACACCAAGAAGGAGTTGCCGGAAAGTGGTGAAACTCGGCAAGCAGACAGAGACAGCAATGAAGAATAAGTGATCTGAATTTCGAAATGATATGCATTATACAGAGCGAGAACAGGGTCGGGCCAGTAGGTTGTAGGATCACCGTGGACAACGATACATGAAGAAACACCTCAAGGCACAGAGTCAAAAAGAGTACGAATGATGTCCTGAGGAATGGCTCTCCAATCCCTGTCAATCATTTGCCAAAGTGCGTCTTCTGAAGAAGTCAGTGGCAGGGTCTGCAAATGGTGCATAATCATATCCCAAACATGTTCGATTGTTGAGATATCTGGCTAGCACGGTGGCCAATAAAGCTTGCAGGGCAAATTGGCTGATGAGAGCAATGTGTGGTCGGGTGTTATTCTGCTGATAAAGGGCGTTGAGTGCCCCTTGAAGATAGGGGAGCGTAACCGGCCAAAGCACATCATCCACAAAACATTGGGCTGTCATAGTGCCATGAATACGATCTAGAGATGACCAAAAATCGTATGCAATGACACCCCATAACATGCCGCGTTGTCGCATGGTGGAGCGTTCCACAGTTGTTGCAGAATTGGACCTGTCTCCACGTCGACTCCACACTCATACGCGATGTATCACTAAAGAAACAGAAGCATAACTCATCTGAGAAGATGATCCTGTGCCACTATGTAATACACATTGCTCTAATGAGCCTCCATTCCAGACATTAGGGCCTGTTGCGTTGGCACCCGTTCTTCTTAACAGACACAATGAGCGTAGGTCACTAACAACCAATCGACAGAAAATGGATCAGCTAGATTTGATAGCGTTCAGGGTATCTTGCATATGCTGCAGAATTTTGGTAGACTTGCTTTGTGGGTCCACTAACGCCTATCGTCTGGTATCTCTATCCAGGCGTGCAGGCGTCACTGTTGCTGCACCGGCACCCCGCAAATGTTCCACAGTTCCTTGTTCCAACCATCTTCGCCACAGCCGGTGCACTGTGAACGCGTCCAGGTGTCTATCAGCTGCGATTTGACGTAATGAACGACCTGGCTTCTTCAGTCCGATCACCATGACGCTCGTAAACTCGTCTGTCTGCTAGAACTGACTCCGTGGAAACAATGATCTGGTATTCTCTGCTATTACTAGCTTTACAACAAGAACAAACTTCAGACGATTATTTTCCAAGCAGCAATAATGGCACGAATATTGCTCATTCTGTCGCTTCCTCACCTTATATCTTATTCTACGTGTTTCACATCACTCGCGTAAACCTGTAAGCTTCGTCTACCCTGAAGTTGCATAATTTTCTGGCTACTCTTTGGTGTTGCATTTTCAGTGACGGGGAGTGTACTAAAATATGTTTAATTTGTAATGAGTAAGTTTTGAAAAGCAATTACTGATCTTTTATTAATGATGTCTGCCTATTTTCTTTATTTAATAAGTTACATTATTTATAGAGTGTACAAAACACAATTAAATATTAATAAGGTATTCTTTAAAATAGTAATGCCTATTTTAATATCCCTAACATTAGTGGGGATATTAAAATATGATAAAAATCAATAAATAATCCCTAACATTAGATTAAAAAAAGTTAATATTTTCTTCTTAAAATTAACATCTTAGTTTCACATATTAGTATCATGTGAAAGTGAGTTTCTAATTGCTCAAAATGCTCTGATTGGAATGTACATTTCTTTTTTCATTTTAAGTTCCATTCTTTTTTTTTTTGTGAATTTTTCTCTTACAAAAATTATGTATTTTAAATATCTCTTAAATGCTTATGTGAAGTAGCGGAAGAAATGAAAATTCGAATAATTTTTTTTTAGTCCAAACATTAAAGCACAAAATACTTGCAATAAAGTGTTCGGTACTTGAACCGAATATGCTCGAATTAAACAAGATTAAACAAGCAAAATTAAACAAAATTTACAAAATTAAACTTCCTCAAAAAAGAAAAAAAAAACATTGATAAAGATTTCTTTGCTAAATCTTAAATTAATTAATTAACTATATTCTCATGAGATTTATAGCCCTGTAACATCTAAATAATGTGTAGCTAAAATAAAGGAAATTATGTGGGGCTCTGTTCTTAAGAGAATAATTAATTGTTCTATAAATCTGGCCCAAGGGTAATATTAACCCTTCTATGATAAATCACAATTGATAAAAAAGGCTGGTGATGTTGGTCAAAACTTTTCAAAGGGTCTTTTTAAAATGGTTGTTTCTGAAAAAACTTTTATTGGAAAAAACTTTAGTTTGTATTAATTATTCTCATCTAGCGAATATCTTAGAAGCATTTATGAACGTTCCAAGAGTGTTCATCAAAAGATCATTTCAATCATAAAAAATTCACAAAACTTAAGCTTATTTTAATCATTTTCAAAAGGGAACTTCTTTTTTATAAGTAAATAATGTGAGAAACGAATAATATGGCAATGAATTACTAACATCCAATGAAGTATTTCACTTACGTAAAATTGAATATGTTTAATTCAAATTGATACATCACAAAAGAAGCTTTAAAAAAACTTTCATTAAACGTATTTCTGCATTTAATATTAAAAAATAAACATCATCTGAAAAAGAAATTATTGCATTTAATTTCAGAAACCTTCGTTTAGTTTTAAAAAAATGTTCAAGTGCATTCGCAGAATTTAAGCGTGGGCATGTTTCCTGTGCACTTAACTCACAGTATGTCGTAAATAGTATCTTCAAATATTGACCAAAGTGTCAAGGCGCGAAAAAATAGAATTTAAAGGTCATCAAAGGCTTGAGCTTATCATATCAACTTTTAGAAAGGAAATTCTATGTGAAATAATTATTCAGATCGAAATATTTGATAGATGCCGAATCATTAGAAATCGAAAGAGATTATTTCTAAGAAGTTGACTGTTAGATTTCCATTCGTTTGTTTGTCAAAAAAATTCCATATTTAGCATTCTTTTTTTACGTAGATTATATCATAAATGACACCCACGTTCAAAATGTTGATAGCTTTTAATTTTTTTGTATGTTTATTTAATTTATTTTTTTATATGCTCGTAATTTTGATGGCTTGTTTTGAATCGTTTTTATTTCTCTAGATATTATTTAGGATTTCTAGACAATATTAATTTTTTAATATTCATTTTTATTTCTATTTTAAAGCAGATACTGGATAAAAAAGAAATAACACCTTTTTTCAAAGCCTCTTAAATGGTGCGATTGATTGAAACTATTTGTAATAAACATTCGAATCACAGATCTTCTAGATTAAAAATAAATCATTTTCAGATAAAACTTAAAATTTGATTCAAACATATCATATTAAAAACAATAGAATTTCAGATTGTTTCAGAATTTTTAAATGATAATTTATTTGTTTTTATTAGTTTTAGAAAATAGTTTATTATTTAGTCATTTATTCTAAAGAATAAATTACCATTTCAAGTTACGGCTGGGGATTCTAATCTATTAAAAAAATTAATAGTTAGGTCATTTATTCTAAGGGAAATAAGTTAGCAGTTCCAATTAAAGTTAGCGAGTTTTAATCTAGGAAATATCAATTAAAAATTATTTTTATTTCCACCGAATTTTGGTCAGAGTTTGAAATAAGAACGGCTAATGCATTATATAAGCTAAATGCATTAATAGTGAGTAAAAGCGAACACACAGTTGTCTTTATTTCTCCCAAAAGTACTTTAAAATACTTTCTGGAGTGATTTCTGCAAAAATTAACTGCAGCACACTTTTTGATAAAAACGTTTTGAGGTTCTAAAAACTAATTGTATTCTAAAAATGAAATGATGAAGAAAACTTAATTGTATTCTAAAAACAAAGAGAAATGAACATCCAGTTTATGTTACTAATGATGAATTTCTCAATATACTACTTTATAATCACACTAAATAGAATAAGCCACGGAGGCAGAACACGTATACTTAAGGATTTTCAAGGTAAACGCAAAAATGTTACATATGAAGTATTATTTAAATTTATGTAAATAATGTCAAATGAAGAATGGAGCACCTAAGAAAATTATTGCGAAACCACTGGTCAATTCTGAGTTAAACTCAAAATGCCAATTTGATCTGCTAGATGCACAATCACAGAGAAATGGCGAATCTAACTTTATAACGGTGTATCAAGATCATTTAAATAAGTTTGTCCATCTACGATCATTGAAAATAAAAACTGAAGAAGTAGCGTGTCATCTTCCAATATTTTTAAAACTTGGTACTCCAGCTATATTGCATTTAGATAACGATAGAGAATTCAATAATCAAATCACATCCGAACTATACACTAAGTGGAAAGATGTTAAGAAAGTTCATGGAAAGCTTCGTCATAGTCAAACACAAGGCTCAGTTGAAAGAGCTAATCAGGATATACAGAATGTTATCTGCATAGATGAACAATAAAGATGCAAATAAAAGGTCAGATGGTTTCCCTTTTGTTCAGTTTGCCAAAAATATTACATATCAGGAAATAAGACGTTAAAGTCCTTATGAAGCCCTATTTGGTATTAAACCAAGAAGACGTATAGTATCGTCTTTTTTGCCTGGCGAACAATTCGTAAATATTGAAACGAAGAACTACAGAAGAAATTCTAATACTTTTGAAACTGAAGAACAGCTTGAAGAATTTGTAAACATTTTTGAAAGAAGAAAATTTGAACAGGAGCCATACCGAAAACTATATTCTAAAGAAAAATATTGAAAAGGACTTACAACCTACCACGTCTTCATATCAAGCCCTGATTGAACAACACAAGTTTATTTCCTTAAAAAGATTGGTTGCAAAAGGGAAACTTAAACAGCACAAATAACGAAAATATTACGAACCTCAAAAAAAAATTTTCCAGTTCAAAATAGTGATACGGTTGGAATGTAAATCCTTGATGTTCACTTTAATCGTACAGATGGCCAGAATGTGTTGGCATTTGTTGTTGCAATAGAAGACTCTGACTTTTATAAACTAACAAATAAAAATAACACCTTCAAGCACCTTTCTAATCAGTTTCTTAATTTTTGAAAAAAAGATTACTTTCAGAAAATAAGATTTTTTTTTCAAGAAATGTTGCTGAGAAAAGCAGCTGCAGCTAATCCGAGAAACAATGGGCAAAGTTATACACACGCTGTCACTGTAAAAAGAAGTGCTCTACAACTAAACTCAGTTGTAAAAGCAAAGGTCTCTTGTGCAATTCAAAGTGTCATAGAAGTTTAAGTTGCTGCAATAAATAAGATTTCAATCACATTAGTAGTTTTTTATAAGTTATTTTATTTTCTTATTTAGGATGTATTGTGTTTAAGTTCAAAAGTTTATTTACATATGCTATTACTTAAACTTTTTCATGTTTTGACAATATGGTAGAAATGCAAAAGTAGTGTAAAGTAAGTTCCTTATTGGCCAAATATAAAATTAATTACTTTAAATTTAAATTCAGGCTCCACTGCTGTCATCATTAAAAAGCAAGTAAAATCGAGTAGCCCTTCCCACGTTAGAATCTAAAGCTTCATGTCCCGCAGTGAAAATGTCTTTAAAGAGTAACGAACCTCTCTCCTTCCCGCGATTGGTTACTCTTCTCAGAAAAAAAAGTCAAAAAAGTTACGTCACCCTGGTAAAATTTTATAGCACCTGAAATACGGAGAACAAAATGCAAATCTCTGACACATTCAACATTCATATAAGTGCATAACGAATGTCGGCATTTGCAGGGGTAAGTCAGAAATAAGGCAAATATTTTGGATATACACCAAGTGAAGTTGTGAAAATGTTGACATTCTACATATATTATTATTATTAATAGTAAGAGTTATTCGTTACTTAAGATATACGTGATAAATATAAGGATTTTTTTTATTAAAAAAAATAAGGACGCATTTAACAGTACAGAACTGATTCCTTTATTTAATTGATTAAATATGCATATAAATTGTAAAATATTTTCTGCCTAGAAATAAAACTTGATGCGAACAGCTTTTTCGATGAAATAGAAATGTGATCGTAGTCCATTACAAAAATCGTCAGCACGCGAGTCCACCAAAGTTCATTGACATTTTAAAGTTATTTCCTTGCATTCACATTTCAAGTTAAAAATCTACACTCATTATTCCTAGTTTTGCGTGTAATCTTTTTTGTTATTCACAGAGGATCCTTTTATTTTAAAAGATCATTACTATTGTTGATATTTTTTTATTCATTTTCAAAATTATTTTTTTGCCAAGCCTTTTCTCTTTATCTGTATGTGATATCATTTATTTTAAAATATTAAAACGTGAATTCTTGAGTTGTATACCAAATTTATTGTACCAATTCATAATTTTAACTGCTCGTAAGTTTTTTCAACTCTAACCAGGATTTACCAGGAACTCTAACCAGGAAGTATAAAGTATATTTATAAATATATTCTAGAAGTATATATTCCTTCCGATTTCCACAGTATATAATATAGTCCTTACGCATTTCGTTTTAACGCCACATTTTACACAATATTTGTGTTTTTAGAAAAAAAATATTTCAATGAATATTCAACTCAAAATCACTGATACCTAAGATACTATCATATTGCTTTCTGCATTTTTTATATATCTTCCTAAATTGAAGACCTACTAAAAACTCTGATTATACGAAAATAATCGTAATTGGAAACTATATAAATTTGCTCTCAATTTGTGTTAAATGATAACTATTTTTTTTAACCTCTAAAAATTAATATTTAAAATTTATATTCGTTTCCATAAAAAATTATTACTATTCTAATTTTAATTTTTTTATGAATTGAACAATAAAATATTTCAAGAATATAAATTAGTTGACTAAGGTAAATTATAAAATTAACATTTTTAAAATTCCTGAAAAATTACAAGATTTATTTTTTATAATTAGTCATCTATTGAATAAAGTTATTTTAGACTTTATATTAATCTTAAATTTCTTTCATATTATTTTCTTACAACTATAAAATGATAGAGACAAAGGAAAGATTTGTAGTAGTGTGTGATATCAAAAGTAAAATTATTTAAATGAAATATAGACAAGAATCATTATTTTTCGAAAGCGTTGTCATATCAGAAAATATGAAATCATTTTTAAGAATTTATTAACTTGAAGTTAAACTTTTTTAATTTTTATCTTTTTTTAAATAAAAAGAAATAATTTAAGTAAAAGAAAGATATATTTATATCATGAAAGTAATATTTCAACAATGAAAAATAATAACAAAAATTCATTGATTGTAATAAGGTAAATAATTTTCATTCAAATTAAATACAATAAAAAAACATTCTTCTTTGTCTCCATAGAAAAAAATCCTAAAAAAATAAAATGAGAGATTGCTTGAATTGTGTTATTTTTAATAAATCATTTGATTACACTTAACATTCTAAAGTATAAGGTCTACCGGAAAGTTCTGTCCATTTTAGAAGGAAACAAAGGAATACATTTTTTCATACTTTGGGTAATGTTTATTGAATAATATGATTGCCATCATTATTTATGACTTCTTGCCAGCGTGATGGCAATTTGTATATCCCATTTTTAAGAAATGTCTTATCTCTAGAGGCCAAAAATTTAACCAGTGCTTGTCTGATATCTTCTTCGTTCTTGAATTGTTTGCCCTACAAGAAATTATGTAAGGACAGAAATAAGTAATAATCAGATGGTGCTAGGTCCGGGGAGTATGGTGGATGCGACAGAATTTCCCAGCCTAGCTCTGCGACTTTCTGACGAGTCCCCAAAGCAGCATGTGGCCTGGCATTGTCATGAAGCAGTATGATGTCCTTCCTATTGAACATCGCCGGCCTTCTTTTCTTGGAGTGCTGTTTTTAATTTATCCAATTGCTGACAGTACCTCTCCGAATTTAGCCTTTCGTTTGGTTTCAACAGCTCAAAATGTATTGGTCCTCGAATGTCCCACCATATACACAACATTCTCTTGTTCAGGCTCAACTTCGGTTTAGAGGTAGAGGGGGCAGGTTTTCCGGGTTCACAATATGCCCTTTTTCTTATGATGTTTTCATAGGTAATCCACTTTTCATCCCCAGTTATGATCCGGTCCAAGAAGGGTTCGATTTTGTTGCGTGCAAGCAGAGATGTGCATATGATGATTCGATCATTCAAATTCTTCTCACTTAACTTGTGTGGCACCCATCTCGAATACTTCCACACAAACCCTAGTTTCCGAATATGGTCGGAAATGGTTTGTTGAGCTGAATCAAGCCTTTCCGCAATCTCCGATGTTGTCAAAAAAGGATCTTGCTCTAACATGATCTTGACAGTATCGTCGTCGATCAAAGATGGTCGCCCAGAGCGTGGCTTATCAGAAAGGTCGAAATCACCTACATGAAATTTTTTGAACCATCTTCTGCATGTTCTATCAGAAACTGTACCTTCACCAAACACTTTCAATAAATTTCTATACGCTTCTGTAGCATTTCTTCCTTGTTGGAATTCGTAAATGAACTTCGTTTTAGTTCATCTGCGACGAAAATGTGTATACATTGTTAGCGATCAAGAGAGAGCCAAATATGTGTCACAGGAATATGCGCATACTTGTTGAAACTGATTGTAACCGGAGCGGACAGAACTTTCCGGTAGACCTAATAAAAAGCTTTTTATTTTATTTTGTTTATTAAATAACAAAATCAATTACTTATAGTTTATGATAAGAAGAATAAATAAGGAGTAATATACCTGTGATATAATTTTAGGAAAAAAAAAAGTTCCTTTGAAACTAAAAATAAGAAGTTACATAAATATATTACATAACTTACATTTTGTTAATATTAGTAAAAGTATTTAAAAATTTTTGGAGATTTAATAATGCATTCGTTTTTATTTTTGTGCTGAGTGTCATAATATGTGAAAAATCGTTCGTATATAGCATTATAATATTTTTTACTTTGTTGATAATTTCTTTCAATTAGATATTTCTTATTCAAATTTATGTTATTTACATCATGTGATTTGAAAGCGGGTCATTTTTTTCTCATATTTAAAAAAGTTTTAGGTTAGAGATCACACACACACACATGGTTTTATCCTTTTAGTGGAAAGCACCTTTAAATATATAGGTTTTGGTTTAAAATTAATCACAAAAATATGCAATTTTCATGATGATAAAAGATTTATAAACTTTACTGTTACGTCACGATATTAACATTTTAAAAATCCCAACAATATTGTTTTAATATATTTGCAACACACTTACTTGTTTATTTCAAAACAAGTGTTGAGGATTACGTATTGGAGTTTGTAACAAAAATTAATTTGGAATGTGAAGTAAAATTCTACATAGTGTGAAATTACAATAATTAAAAGAGCAGTAAACATACATTGTGACTTTACTTATCCTTAGCTTCCAAATTCAGACCAAATCATGGAGATCATAAAAACTAAAAATTCATGATAAAACTTGACAAAATAAAATAATTGTAAAAAGCACATTGCCCCATCATTATGAATGTATAAAAAAATTTTAAAAAATCATGCGAAATCTTTCCAAATGTTTAATTATTAACGAGTTTAATATCTATTTAATCTTAACGATAAAAAAATGCTGTCTTTAAGATTACAATGACATGTTCTTTATTTAAAGAAATAACCTATATTCATTCTTAATGGTAAAGAGAGAAGAATAAATACAAATGTCCTTTTCAAGGAAAAGTCATTATTTGCCCATTTTTTTAGGTTCAAAGTCAAGATTTTTTCTTGGCTTCTAAAAGAATCGTGTGCTTCATACTAAATGCTTTAAGGCTTGATCTTATAATAGATTTCGACATTAACTGCACGTTTTTTCAAAAACTAGTTTTCACATTTAAAGCAAACAGCCAAGCGCAAAAGGAGACTAAATATAAACAGCAGATGGTAATTTTATAAGTGGGTTGATTGTTTTATCTTATCAAATATTTATCTATCTCATTATTAGCTTTTACATTAAAGAGAAATTTCTAGACCTTATTTTTTTAAATAACTATTTTTGTTATGACTATATTCTAAATAATAAATACACATTTAATAAAAAATATGATTTTAAGTATTTGCAGTACAAGAATTGCACAATTAAAGCGTAAACATGCAATAATTAAAAATGTTTTGATATTTAAAAAAACAATTTGTATGCTAAATCAAACATTTAAAGCATTTAAAAAATTTAATACATTAATTTTCCTTAATTTTTTTATAAAACAATGATTCATTGTTAAAGGAATCGTTGTTTTACTTTATTATCAGTAAAACAATTTTATATTAGTTATTTTACTAGCTTATTATTTTATTCTAACAGACAATATATATATTGATCTACTAATTACAAATTCACAAGAAAGAAATCCCGGTAGTTTTCCAGGAGGCTAAAAATGCTTGTAATTTACATACAAAATATTTTCTAACTATATTTTCGAATGACAGCAACAAATATTTGTAATTAATTTTTACATTATTTAAATCGAATAATACTTTTAATTTAAAATTAATTATCTAAAAACCATTAAATAAGTCTATAGCTATACTAATTACATTTAATTAATCAAAACTTAACATTCAAATATTGCATTTAATATTGAATTTATTAATTTTTAAATTTGCTAATAGGTTTTTGTATTAGTTTTAAGTTTGACAGTTTGTTTTCCACTAATTTTTATCGTGAACTTGAAAGATGTATAAGAACAATTACTATTAAAATAAGATTATTCAAGTCAAACTGAGGTTACAAAAAGAAAATAAAATGAATATAATTAATCGCTAAGCAGAGACCTTTTAAGCAGACATAACAAAACAAATCAGTTTAAGTGGTTTCTGTTATTCTTCTAACAATTTAACTATTTAATAAAAAAAATAGTTTTTAAATTGTTAAATCATTGTGTATGCAAACATCGTGACTTTTATGGTTATTTAATCATTCAAGAGACTGTTGATATGTTATAAAAATTAATAATTGTTTCTCTAAAGCTCCACAATATGACATTTTATTCAATAATTAAAATATCAATTCTTTCAGTTTCTTTAATATAAATTATCACACGCGCTAACGCGTTTCTATAAATTCATTCATAGTATCTCTCATCAAAACCTTTCATTTTTATCCAAGTTCACATCTATTTATCAAGAAGATATTTGAGTTTTTCAAATATCATATGCTCTTATTTCTCCCCCTTGTTTTTGTTCATCTAAATATCACTAATATTTTTAGCAAGGATTCAAAGCAGAACTAAGTAGGTTTTCGCTAATTATCGTATTCTGCTGACACTTCTGACATTTCTGATATAGTATTCCTGGCACGCTTAACCACGAATAACTGCTTGTATCTAACATATATAATTCAATTTATTAATAAATTGTTCATATATGTTCACATTAAACAGAAGCTTGATCATGAGAAACTTAAAATTACTTTCTATGAAGGAAATTAATGTATTTTAAGATCGTTCAGAGGGGGAATTCTTAGTGATTTAAATTGTTCTTTGGAGTTTTGAAATTAATTTAAAAACAGAATTATATTCAGATACTCCATTTTAAATGCATTAAGCAGTGACAAAAGAAGCATCTAGATTTTATTTAAAGTACCTGTCTCGTAACTCATCATAATTCAAAAATCTAAACATCAACAATTTCATGGCATAGAATACTTCAACGAACTTTTCTTTTTTACTAATTTTTTGGCATTGCCATTAAAAACAATTTATAAATCGAATCAAGTCCATTTTCACCTCCGCTAAAATTTAATTTTGAAATTATGTACTTTTTCTCATTCATACCAATGCACAAAATTAATGCAATAAAACTTTATTTAGGAATGAAACATGATTTTATTTTAGTTTGTCTGTAATATATATAAGCTATAGTAACAAAAAAATCAGTTTTTTTTATGTCAAGTAAAGATCATACTTATTTATTGCTGTCAATAAGAAATAACATAAAAGAACGAGAGAAAAAATGGGATGCATATATTCTATACGAAACCACAATTAATATATATATATATATATATATATATATATATATATATATATATATATATATATATATATATATATATATATATATATATATATATATATATATATATATATATATATATATATATATATATATATATATATATATATATATATATATATATATATATATAAATTTCGTGTCACGATGTATGTTCCCGATAAACTCCGAAACTACTGAACGGATTTTGATAAAATTTTGTAACCATTTATAATATAGTGCAACTTAAAAGATAGAATAGTTTTTATCTCTTAATTATTATTTTCAATATTTATTATACGACATTAATGTTTATTTATTGTTTAGTTCTGTAAGTTCCTAATAGATGGCGGTTTAGCATCTAAGTTGCACAGGTTCACATATATGACAGATGGCGACGTGTTTATTTTTCTAGATTTTACCATCTTCGAGAAATTTAACGTGCGCGCGCAAGCCCGTGATTAATTATAGAATTTATATATATTTTCATAATGTATAATCATACTATAACAATTTTTCGTGAATCATTTTCATAATTATACTTTCTATTGAGTTATTATTGTGCGGTGTTCAGTTTGAATATTTTTAATATTATAAATAGTAAAATAAAATTTTATTTATTACTGTTTTTCTCTACTAATTTTCATACCACCTCGAAAACATGTAAGTATTTCTTGATAGCCTTTAATTTTTATTTTATAATTTGATAATTATAATATTTTCAGCAGTACATTTTGATCTAATTTATTTATTCAAATGATAAATTCTTTTAATTGTTCTTTATTTCAGTATTATGCCTCGAAAAAAATTTTTAGTTTTAATAATTTAAAATTGAAAAAATAAAAGTTCGATGTCAATGTTATCTACCTCATTTATAACAATTTATTATTAGATGTTTTTAATTTATATAATATATTTTATAAGTAAGTCACTGATTACAAACTATAATTTAATATAAGATGAATAAAATGTAAATTCAGAAAGTATTTGTTGATTTGTGCTTAATTTCAAAATTTCGATACTTTACCTATTACTTTTAAATTTTGGTGAAACGTTTTATTTTTAATCTCATATGAATGAACCTATTTTAAACTTTTTTAGAAAATATTTATTTGATTGTACCAAGGAGTTAGTAAAAAATTGATTCAATGTATTATAATTACTCAGCCACTGCAACGCGTGGCTGGGTCAGCTTTGTATATATATAAAAATTTCGTGTCACGATGTATGTTCCCGATAAACTCCGAAACTACTGAACGGATTTTGATAAAATTTTGTAACCATTTATAATATGGTCCAACTTAAAAGATAGAATAGCTTTTATCTCTTAATTATTATTTTCAATATTTATTATACGACATTAATGTTTATTTATTGTTTAGGTCTGTAAGTTCCTAATAGATGGCGGTTTAGCATCTAAGTTGCACAGGTATTCGGCAGATGGCGAAGTGTTTATTTTTCTAGATTATACATCTTCGAGAAAATTAACGTGCGCGCGCAATCACATGGTTAAATATAGAATTTACATGTATTTTTATTATTATATTTTCATGATGTACATATATTTTCATATATATTTTCATGATACATATATTTTCATGATGTATAATCATACTATAACAATTTTTTGTGAATCACTTTCATAATTATACTTTGTATTGTGTTATTATTGTGCGTGTTCAGTTTGAATATTTTTAATATTATAAATAGTAGAATAAAATTTTATTTATTGCTGTTTTTCTCTACTAATTTTCATACCACCTCCAAAACATGTAAGTATTTCTTGACAGCCTTTTATTTTTTTTATTTTTATTTTATAAATTGAAAATTATTAATTTATTCAGTAGAACATTTTGATCTAATTTATTTATTCAAATGATAAATTCTTTTAATTTTTTTTATTTCAGTATAATACCGCGGAAAAATTTTTTAGTTTTAATAATTAAAAATTGAAAAAGTAATAGTTCGATGTCAATGTTATCTACCTCATTTATAACAATTTATTTTTAGATGTTTTTAATTTATATAGTATATTTTATAAGTAAGTCACTGATTACTAACTATAATTTAATATAAGATGAATAAAATGTAAATTCAGAAAGTATATGTTGATTTGTGCTTAATTTCAAAATTTCGATGCTTTACCTATTACTTTCAAATTTTTGCGAAACATTATATTTTTAATCTCATATGAATGAACCTATTTTAAATTTTTTTAGAAAATATTAATTTGATTGTACCCAAGAATTAGTAAAAAATTGATTCAATGTATTATAAAAACTCAGCCACTGCAACGCGTGGCTGGGTCAGCTTGTATATATATATATATATATATATATATATATATATATATATATATATATATATATATATATATATATATAGCTTAGAGATAGAAATGTTGTTAACTTCAGTAAAAACACATTTGGTGTTCATTTAAGAAGTCAAAAATACTTTCTACATAGATTGAATATTTATTTGAGAATCAAGTGAATATTTTTCTTATTTTATTCTGTGGAAGAGCATCAATAGTTAATTTATTTTTTACAAGAAAAAATCTTTATTAACAATTTCAAGTTCATATAGCTATCAGAGAGAGAGAGAGAGAGCGATTGACATAACAAAATATATTTCTTTCCTTTTCTCGATAATTTTATTTACACTAGTGTATTTTTTTAAATTTTTACTATACAGAGAAGTGTGAAATTATAATCTAAGATTTAGACAAATAAAATATATACATTACGTTTTAGAATTATTTATGAAAGTATTCAAACTATTTCTAAATAAATCATCAGTTTATTGTTTAAAAATCAAACATGATTTTTTTTAGTTAAAATCTTTAAGTAAATTAGAATTCTGCAAAAATTTTCAAATTCTGCATTTTTTTCATTTTAAAATAATTCTAATTGGAAAATAAATAACTCTTTAAGCATTTTGAATTCTTGATTCCTTTTAAAAGCTTTCAACTTGAAAAATAGTTTAACTTTAGACAAGTAATTTTTAAGTAACAAAACTCCAAAATTGAATTGTCATGGATATAGAGAGAGATTATGTATTCAACTTTCATATAAGCATTTAAATTTCAAAGGACACACATCGAATAATTCATTCTAACTTTAAGTGATTCCTTTAAGATAAAAAAACTTAATCAATCATGATTACTTTAAATAATCGATTGTTCAATTTATTATAAACAGTAACAAACTAAATTAAAAGTTATTATAGAAATATATTTTGAATTCAAAGACATCGATTAGCTAGGTCAAAATCGTGATTTCCTTTTAATTAAAAATAATGTATTTAATATAAATTGTTTTTCTCACTTTTATAAATTTCTTTATATATATATATATATATATATATATATATATATATATATATATATATATATATATATATATATATATATATATATATATATACAGCAGTATTCATCTTATAATAGCTAATAAATTAAATTCAAGAATTTGGATTTTTATATTTTTACATTTATCTGAAAAAATATCGTAAATTAATATGCTTTTGCCGTAAAACAAAAGTTGACAACTATACATAATCCGTTTCTCCTTCAAAGACTTGTTAAGATTGCTATTATTATATTGCCCATAGTTAAAGGGATTATTAAACTTTTTTTTTGCCGCCCAACTTGTCTAGTGGTCAGCGTGCCTGACTGCGGATAAGGAGGTCCTGGGTTTGAATCCTGGTTCGTGCATGGATGTACTTTCTCTCTCTATCCTGTCTTAGTCCTTTCCTTGCGTGAATGAGGTGTGAATGGGTTGCCTACCCTATAAACGGGTCCCTATGGCATGAGTGTAGAGCAAAGTCGTACTTTCACCTTCAAGGTGCTCTGATTAAAACGAAAGACGCTCCAATTGACTTAAATTCGCATAGCCAAGGTATAGCGAGCTTGGCTTGTCCAAGTGTCATTAGTAACAACAACAACATAACATTAAACTTTTTTAGTCTATTTCATTGAAAACGCTTATAAAAAGTGAAAAAGTTATGATTTTTTTTAATAAATGTTTAAAGAAGAAACTAAAAAATTTCAGGAGTTATTGTTTTCTAAGAATATTTAAAATTTCAAAACTTTTCAGATTCTTAATAAAATAATAAGTTTCCAAGATTTTCTACCAGCCATACAAATTCTTCTGTCGTTTATTGACCACACATATTCCTGTTTAGAATATCGTTTTCTTATCTGAAATCATACGAAAGACGATACCATTTAAAGATTCGTAATATGTTAAATCTATTTTTTAGGAAATCATGTTTCAAGAACTGCTAGAATACATTCAGTTCTTTGAAATTTGAAATCCAAATCAGTAAAAATCAGTGTCAACAATTACTTCAAATATATTTCCTTGAATTTTCAAGAACTTTTTGATTTTTTAGACGTGAGTGCTTTCCCTGATACTGTTGAATTGTCTTATTCTTTGTTAGATATAAGAACTTCTCATCAAAACTAATAAAAAAATTTAATTTTGATTTCAAAATACAAAGGAAATTTGAATCGTTGTGGACTAAGACTGATCGTAATACTAAGACTAAAAGATCAGAGAATCAAGTAACTGACATTTGATATAGAATAAAAATTGAAATATTTTATACGTCAAACAAATAAGCTTTGATTAAAACAAAATGCATTTACATTATAAAATTTACAAATTCACTTTTAAAATTTAAAATTTTGCTTTTTATTAATATGAATTAAAGTAAGTTACTTGTTCTCAAATTAACCTAAGGCATAAAATGAACTTCCGATAGGTATTTCTTATAAGATAACCTGCTGTGTCTTGTACCTATCATTATATCGTAAGCATTTTAATATGATTTATATTGGAAAATCATAACTGTCTGCTGAAAATATTAAACACTTTTAAAAAAAAGAATATTTTATAATGGAAATCATTTACACTAAGCTTGGACAATTCATGTATATTAAAAGTCAATGACAGCCAGGAATGGTGTTATAAGTTGCATGTGAAGGCACAAACGATATGTTATTTGTTAATTTGTTTTTTATGTAGCATATAAAAAATAATATGAATAATTCCGTTTTTTCAGAAGAAAAATATTGTAATTTAATTAATATGTGGGATCCTTTTTCCAAGTCAGTGCTTGGGATCCGCTGAGTGAATACTGTACCTACTGATATTGAACTGCTACTTTATATTGAACTATTGAGGACTACTACAGTTAACACACATTTTCAGATCCTGCAGATTCACCAGATTAGATAATTAATCATTAGTTTAGCAGAATCATACCAATCTAATACTTATTAAGATTTTCAATCGTTAGTACGGAAAAGGAATTTACGTTTCTTACTATAAGACATTTATTTTGATACAACAAACCTAAAAATATAAGTACGAATGAACAAGAAAATTAATTATGGAACGAAATGTGTTTTTCTTCTATATTGGATTTGTCTGATATAAGGCACCTCTGGTTAAAAGCATTTTGTACCAAGTTCACCAAACCCAATTAATCCTAGTTCCACTTTTTGGAGTCACCTACTTTGCTTATAATGTCTGAAAATCCCTCAATGGAGCTCAGATGTAACTCTTTAGAATAAAGACTGCCTAGAGAAGTAAAATCAAAAAGGGCAAGAGCTTTTCTGAAATAATAGTGCCCAGTGACGAAAATCACACTTATTTGTATCTTCATTTTTCGAAACCTGATAATTTCAGAGGTGATTTTTATAAAGGAACTGTTAAGCATACTTTTAGCATGCTTTAGACCAAGAGTATTGCTCCAGACCTTGTTCATTTCCAATTTATGACCTTTTAAAGAATGATAAGGATGCTTTACTTCAGGATGACCACTGTAACAGTCTTCAAATTGATGCCACAAAATTGTTCCATTCCTATTGGTTTTAAAGAGGGTCCCTATTTTGTAAGTTCATCAGCTTTTTCATTTCCTCAAATTTCCATGTGTCCTGGCACCGAGGTGAGAATAATCTTATTCCAGAGGTTGCCAACTCTCAACAAAATGTTTTGCTATATGTAAAAATTTATTTTCAATTTCATTGAAATTTAAATTTGAATACTTTCTGGAAATTTATTAAATTATATATTGACACAATACAAAAGGATGGTAATTTTTTAACCCGAAATACAGCTAAGAAACAAACTTGAAATCTTCTATTTTAAATACATACAGTATTCAAAACAAAATTTTAGAAAGAAATGTAAGGAGTTTCAAAGGAAAACTGGAAAATTAGGAACATAGCGCAATTACTTCTCATAAAATATATTTAAAATACATTTATATTAATATATCCAATGATAAAATATACTTTTTACATTAAATGCTGTATTGCGTAAATGTTTATTTACTTTATCCACATAAAAAAATTTTGAATATATATATTGGGTTGACAACTAAGTAATTGAGGATTTTTTTAGAAAATCAAAGACAATTTTTTCATGGAAATAAATAACTTTATTCTGTAATGTATTGCCCATTTTGATCAATGACCTTTTGCCATCTTTCAGGCAGCATCATAATCCCACGTTCATAGAACTTCTGGTTTTTATTACCAAAAAACTGAATCAGGTACGATTTGAGATCATCATTATTATTAGAATTTTTACCAGTCAAGGAGTTTTGTAAAGATCGAAACAAAAAGTAATCAGATGGTGCAAGGTCAGGATTATATGGTGGGTGTGGCAAAATATCCCAACTAAGCTCCAATAACTTTTGTTGAGTGACCAAAGATGTGTGTGTCCTTGGATTGTCATGATGGAATACAACATCTTTTCGATTTGTCAATTCGGGCCGCTTTTCTTCAACTGCATTGTTTAATTTCGTTAGTTGTTCAATCTAGACATCAGAATTGATCGTTCAGTTGGGTGGTAAGAGTTCAAAGTAGACAATTCCTTTATAATCCCACCAAACTGATGGCAAAACCTTCTTTTGATGAATATCAGCTTTTGATGTTGTTTGAGTTGGTTCACCTAGCCTGTTCCACGATCTTTTTCGCTTGATATCGTTGTAAACAACCCATTTTTCAACGCCAGTTATCAGTCGTTTTAAAAATGGATCATTTTTCATTACTTTTCTTCAGCAAATCGCAGCTGTTAATCCTTTGCGTTAAATGCGTTTCTTTCAGTTCGTGAGGAACCCATGTATCGAGTTTCTGAACATAGCCAAAGTGTCGATTATTGCTTTGATTTGGTCGTCATCAACTTCAACTGGACGATCAGAGCGTTTTTCAAATTTGAGTGAAAAATCACCAGAACGAAATTTGGCAAACCAATTTTGACACTGCCGTTCTTTTAAGGCTTCGTCTCCATAAACAGTACATAATTTTTTATGAGCTTACGATGAGTTTTTCCCTTTGCGGAAATAAAAAAGCAAAATGTCACGAAAATGTTCCCTTTGATTTTCCATTTTTCAACGAACGTCAAACGAAAACTACGCAAGCGATCAAAAAACTTTTTTTATTTATTTACAGCTGAATTACCAACTATCAAATAACAAAATGTGTTTTACATTTGTACTACGTATGCAAACCTAAAAATTCAACTGAAGCCATTTATGAGAGAAATCCGCAATTACTTAGTTGCCAACCCAATATATATATATATATATATATATATATATATATATATATATATATATATATATATACATATATATATGTACATATACATACATATATATATACATATACATACATACATACATATATATATATATATATATATATATATATATATATATATATATATATATATATATATATATATGTATACATATATATACATATATATATACATATATATATATACATATATATATATACATATATATATACATATATATGCATATATATATATATATATATATATATATATATATATATATATATATATATATATATATACATACATATATACATATATATATATATATATATATATACATACATATATACATATATAAATATATATATATATATATATATATATATATATATATATATATATATATATATATATATATATATATATATAAAAATTTCGTGTCACGATGTATGTTCCCGATAAACTCCGAAACTACTGAACGGATTTTGATAAAATTTTGTAACCATTTATAATATGGTCCAACTTAAAAGATAGAATACTTTTTATCTCTTAATTATTGATTTCAATATTTATTATACGACATTAGTGTTTATTTATTGTTTAGTTCTGTAAGTTCCTAATAGATGGCGGCTTAGCATCTAAGTTGCACAGGTATTCGGCAGATGGCGACGTGTTTATTTTTCTAGATTATATTATCTTCCAGAGAAAATTAACGTGCGCGCGCAAGCGTGTGGTTAAATATAGAATTTACATATATTTTCATGATGTATAATCATATTATAACAATTTTTCGTGAATCATTTTCATAATTATACTTTGTATTGTGTTATTATTGTGCAGTGTTCAATTTGAATATTTTTAATATTATAAATAGTAAAATAAAATTTTATTTATTGCTGTTTTTCTCTTCTAATTTTCCTACCACCTCGAAAACATGTAGGTATTTCTTGATAGCCTTTTATTATTTTTTATTTTATAATTTGATAATTATTAATTTATTCAGCAGTACATTTTGATCTAATTTATTTATTCAAATGATAAATTCTTTTAATTTTTTTATATCAGTATAATGCCGCGGAAAGAATTTTTAGTTTTAATATAATTTAAAATTGAAATAATAATAGTTCGATGTCAATGTTATCTACCTCATTTATAACAATTTATTTTTAGATGTCTTTAATTTATATAGTATATTTTATAAGTAAGTCACTAATTCCAAACTATAATTTAATATAAGATTAATAAAATGTAAATTCAGAAAGTATATGTTGATTTGTGCTTAATTTCAAAATTTCGATATTTTACCTATTACTTTTAAATTTTGGTGAAACGTTTTATTTTTAATCTCATATGAATGAACCTATTTTAAATTTTTTTAGAAAATATTAATTTGATTGTACCTAGGAGTTAGTAAAAAATTGATTCAATGTATTATAATTACTCAGCCACTGCAACGCGTGGCTGGGTCAGCAATTCTATATATATAAAAATTTCGTGTGTCACGATGTATGTTCCCGATAAACTCCGAAACTATACTGAACCGATTTTGATAAAATTTTGTAACCATTTATAATATGGTCCAACTTAAAAGATAGAATAGTTTTTATCACTTAATTATTGATCTCAATATTTATTATACGATATTAGTGTTTATTTATCAATTAGTTCTGTAAATTCCAAATATTTGGCGATTTAGCATCTAAGTTGCACAAGTATTCGGCAGATGGCGACGTGTTTATTTTTCTAGATTATACTATCTTCCAGAGAAAATTAACAAGCGCGCGCAAGCGTATGGTTGAATATAGAATTTACATATATTTTCATGATGTATAATCATACTGTAACAATTTTTCGTGAATTATTTTTATAATTATACTTTGTATTGTGTTATTATTGTGCAGTGTTCAATTTGAATATTTTTAATATTATAAATAGTAAAATAAAATTTTATTTATTACTGTTTTTCTCTACTAATTTTCATACCACCTCGAAAACATGTAAGTATTTCTTGATAGCCTTTTATTTTTTTATATCTTTATTTTATAATTTGATAATTGGCTCTGTAATCGTGCTATTTTGGCAGCAAGAAACGTTGATGTGAACGAAATTAACTTCCATATACAACAGATGTTGCCCGGTGATTTGATGTCTTTTAAATCAATCGACACAGTTATTGATGAAAACGAAGCCGTAAACTTTCCAACTGAATTTTTGAATTCTCTGGATATGCCAGGAATGCCACCACACAATCTTCAATTGAAAATTGGTTCACCAATTATTCTTCTACGTAATTTAAACCCACCTCAATTATATAACGGTACACGCTTAGTCATAAAAAATGACTGAAAATATTCTCGAAGCAACAATTTTGACGGGAAAATTTAAAGGAGATATCGTCCTGTTGCCACGTATTCCACTGATAGCGTCAGAATCTCCAATACCGTTTAAAAGGCTCCAATTTCCGATTTGTTTAGCTTTTGCGATGACCATAAATAAATCTATAGGGAAAACAATGTCTATTTGCGGTTTGGATTTGAAAAACACATGTTTCCCACATGGACAGCTATATGTTGCCTGCTCACGTGTAGGAAAACCATCAAATCTCTTCGTGTTAGCGAAAGATAGGTTAACCAGGAATGTTGTACACTAAGTAGCACTTAGAGATAATTTTTAGTTTTAATAATTTAAAATTGAAAAAATAATAGTTCGATGTCAATGTTATCTACCTCATTTATAACAATTTATTTTTAGATGTTTTTAATTTACATAGTATATTTTGTAACTAAGTCACTGATTACAAACTATAATTTAATATAAGATGAATAAAATGTAAATTCAGAAAGTTTATGTTGGTTTGTGCTTAATTTCAAAATTTCGATACTTTACCTATTACTTTTAAATTTTTGCGAAATGTTTTATTTTTAATCTCATATGAATGAACCTATTTTAAATTTTTTTAGAAAATATTCATTTAATTGTACCCAAGAATTAGTAAAAAATTGATTCAATGTATTTTAAAAACTCAGCCACTGCAACGCGTGGCTGGGTCAGCTTGTATATATATATATATATATATATATATATATATATATTCTAAAATCATTCACATTTAACCGTAAAAAATTTAATTAGTACAAAATGGCAAGGGATTTTTTAGAGTAGAAGGAATTCCATTTTGTTTCCTAAGATAGAAGCCTCATAATAATTATCTTAAAAGAAAATTTACATATAAGTGTAATATACGAGCTCACATCTTTAAAAACTGTGACACATTTTATGTTTATGACAGTCAAATAACAACTAATAATTTCTAATCTAAACACAATTTCTAAAAAATATTTACCATTTGCTGACTAACTGGCAGAATCTGTAATCTTTCCAAAAGAAAGCTTATTTCAAATAAATAATCCGGGAAAAAATTTGTTTTAAAATCGAACATAGTCAGTTTTTAAATGGACATCAAAATATTTCTAAATTCTGCATATGAATATAATAAATGCAGACTATACAAGTATAGTAAAAAATATTAACTGCATGACAGAGCTGGTTTCACCAGGTCTTTTTTACGTGTTTCAAAATACACTGCAGGCCATTTAAATGCCACACTCTGAAGGAAGCATCCAAATAACATGAAATTTACTACATGCATTAGCGGAAGTGAGATATGTAAACGATTAAAATTTCAGGGCATTCACGCATCAAGTGCCTGTGGCGCCACTTCAAAGCGCTATTTAAGACTTGGAGATTTCGAAGATTTTAATTTTGGTAACTGTTTTTCTTGTGGTTTTTTAAAAAAATGATTAATTATGCCTCGTAGAAAACAACGATCATTTTTTGATCAAATTTTCGAGTTCGACATAGGAAGGATAGTGGCCTACCGAGATCGTGAATTATCTTTCAGGGAAAATCGGTAGTCGTGTTGGACGAAACCAAACAAATGTAATGCGGATATGTGATCGTTGGATGCAGGAGGGTACGACAGTTTGTTTTGTTCGTCGCTCAACGGTCATTTCGGAGAGTACGACAGACCAACGCGTGTTCAATCTTATCCACCTCAATGCACCACTTCACGTGATGACAGGCGGATTGTGCGCATGGCAGCGATGGATCGCTCAGCCACATATTGATACTCAGCACAGCACGTTCAGTCTGTAACGCATCATCCAGTATCTGCGAGTACTATTCGACGCCGTTTACAGCAGAGTGCCCGCAAACCAGTCTTGACGCAGAACCACAGACATCTCCGCCACTAATGGTGCGATGAAAGAAGGATGTAGAAAGCAGAATGAAATGAAATTGTCTTTACTGACGAGTCATGCTTCCATCTGCAACACCACGATTGTCATATTCGAGTCTAGAGACACCGTGGAGAGAGGATGCCACACTGGTCCTGCACCGGGTATTATGGTATAGAGGAATATTCGATAACACTTTCACACTACTCTAGCACACATTGCCGGTACTATAAGCAGCCAGCGCTACATCTCCGAAGTAGTGGAGCCAGTTGTCCTTCCTTACCTTCAGGGCTTGTCCACAGCCATATTTCAACAGGATAATGTGAACGTGCGATCACACGTTCACATTCAATCAGTGGCATGTGTTGTCCAAAGGTTCTTTGTTAATTGCCAATTGAAATGCTTCCCAGGCTGGCTTGCTCTCCGAATCTGCCACCGATAATAAACATGTAGTACATGGTTGTTCAACGATTGACCTAGATTACATCCTCTGCTGCCATACCTGATCAACTTTGGCAACGTGTGGAAGCTGCTTGGTCTGCTATATCCCAAGCATATCCAAAGTCTCTTTGAATTAATGCCGAGGCGTGTGGCAGCGGTGATTTCCAACAATGGCGGATACTCTGGCTACTGATTTTGGCAGGAACCACACTTGACAGAAGTCTATAAATTCAAGCATTTGATACTTGGTCAACACGTTATCTACGAAAAAATTTTGTAGTGTTATCTTTTGTCTTTTTTTCATATTGCAATTTGGGTGGCCAGCAGTGTAGATTAAAAAGCTAATAATCATTTCTATATACCTTTAATTTTATATTTCGAAAAGCTGTGGCAGGTGGTCCTGGCTTCAAACTTACGAAGATACCTACCCAGATGCTTCCACTAATAGGTAGAGTTCAATTCTGGGATAAGTACAGGGAAGTACGCTGGTGCAATTAAAAACACAAAAACACTCTTAAATTTCAATTGTTTTTTAAAATTTACAAAAGTGTAACGTTTAAAAATAAATTTGAAAGAAAATAATTAGAGAAAAATAATTTTTGCATTTATTTTAAGAGCCCCAAAACATATTTTCAATATATATTACAAGAATATAACTCTTTTCCTTAGTCATTTCTATACAAAGGGTCTACAAAACAACAAATAGAGCTTTATTCAATGAATTCTTTTAAAGTTATTTCCACCAATCTTCAAACCAGCTTTGCCAAGTTTCATCAGGTAGTAAAACACACTCATTATCCCAAGACCTCAGAAGCTTATCATCCCTAATTGTTTTCCTTTTTCCTTCATTTTCATATGAGGAAACAGTGCAATTTTTGAACATTAAGGGAGGTATCCAAGAAATTTCACTTCAGTAGAGGTCAAACATTCAGTGCAGTTTTGGTGCAGTGAGCTCAAGCTTTGTCATGGTGGAAAAACCAGTCTTTTCTTGATTTTGGGTACAAGTTTTCCATGGTAGGCAATGTTCAATGTACCAGTTAACTGTGACTATTTCTTGTGTGTCCAAAATGACACAGGTAAACAATATTACAAAATTTCTCTTTTTCTAAATTTTTCTTTTTTTTTTTTACGACTAATGATGTGTCACCAACTTTATTTTGAGCTTTATTGGTACATCATAGTAGTACAATTCTTGCATCCGATCACAATAATGCTGTTCACATACCAAGATTGTCCCTCATCAAATATTTTCAGTAACTCCCAACACCAAGTAACACAAGTCATCTGGTCTTCCATCAGACTATGTGGTACACATAGATAGCAAAGTTTCTTTATGTGTAAATGCTAACACAAAATGGAATGAATTGCTGGTGCATAAAGATGTAAAATAAAGATGTAATCTGCTAGTATGTCACTCCCTATTTCCATTACAACCATTTTCTTTAAAAGTGTTTTCTAGAGTTATTGATATTTGCAGCCTGCCTTCTTTCTCAGCTTCCTCTAAAATTTTCCATTTTGTGAATTCTTATATCATCTGATGTGGAGTGAAACTCTTTTCACTTTTATCTATGTGCAACCTTGAACTTTACTCGGTTTGCACATGCACAGGATTCAAGATAAAAAACTTTTTGTTTTAAATTTTTGTGGAGAGTTAGTTGAACTACTGTGAATTCGGAACTCCTCTGTACCTTTCTTCTTGTAAATGTATCTTTAAAATGTGTATATTTTTAAATTTTTATTAAAAATATTTTCATAATTTCTTTTATTATTTATTTTCACAATTTATATCATTAATATTTTCATTATTATTTTAATTAAAAAATTGACACTGAACGAAATTTTTAATTAGAATACTTTAAAATAGTATTATATTTTGACCCACCATTCATTTTGATGCATGGGCTGGGAAGAATATCATGAGAAATGAATTGGCTGATCAACTGAAGCAAGGTAAGATTTATTGAAACATTTTGAATTAGAATTTGTTTCATTTGGGTGATTTAAAAACTATTTTTTAAGAAAATATGCACATGCATTATATATTTTATGAGAGTTAACTACTCACACACATCGAAAAAGTATTTTTTATTTTTTTAACAAATTTGATAATATGAATTTTTATGATTTAAAACAACGGCCTAAGATTTTTTACGATTCAAATAAAAACTCTGCATGGTACAACCAAATTCAATAAGTTAGCAAATATGCACACTTAGTATCCACAGCAATTATCCTAAATTGATACAATTTCTATGTCACATGATCAGCTGTTGGATAATACAGGTAAACCACACCCATGATTATTAAGGTACTATTTATTATCAAGTATTGAGATATTGTAAAGGTTAATTTTTGAGAGAAAACAGAGGTAATTTTTATAAAATATGTCCATCTCAGTATAAAAATTTTAAAATTTCTCTTTTTATTAGGAGTGAAGAAAATCTAAGGAACATAAAGAAAAATTCAGGTTCGTACCGATTTCCAAGAATGAAATTCAAGGAGTTTTAAATTTTCCAGGAATCAAATCAAAAATTTCCAAGAGGTGTATATTAACATTCCCATTAAATAATTTTTACTCTATTTTACCAACCCTTCTTTCCCAAATAAGCCTAATATATATTATGCATATTTGTTGAAAATGTTGTATATAATATATACAACATTTTTAACAATATCTGTAAATAGCAGAAGGAAATAATTGTAAAAATTAAGGAGAATATTTTTTATTTAAATCAGAATTATATTTATGATTACTTCAAAAGCTTTCAATAAATTTACAGCTATAACAGAAAAAATTTTATTTATAACAAACAATATTCTTTACATTACTGAATTATAGATTTTAGGTAATTTTAGAGTTTTTAAAAACATATATTCATTAGAATTTCACCTATTGTTTTATTAAATATTTCAAGATGTATATTATAGTCACTTTACAAATAAATATACTTATTCAAAATAAATACAACTATTAGATAACATTTCCAGGATGACTTTTTTATTATTTAATAAAAGAAATCCTAAATTTTTCTTCTGCTTACTTTCAAATCCTTTTAGAACTACACAGTTTCAGATCCTTATTTTAGAATTTTCTATTTCTTTATTCATTCAATAAATTTTCATATTTCTTGCTTAATATATACATAAAATTTTGCTGTTAGAAAATGCTACCTTTCCCTCTCTAAAACTTTCACTTTCAATTCATTAATAATAGTGAGTAAAAACTTACTTCTCTGAAGCACCATCATGACACATGTTTGATTTTGTAATTAACGTTAATTTATCAGATTTTTCAGCTGCCTGAGCTCTATTATAGATTTTTCAAGTTAATTTAAGTCACCTTCCAAATGCTTCATTTTGATTTTTAGTTCATCATTTATTTCAAGAAATGCTTTTTGCTTTTCTTCTGTTATTGACTGCTTAGTTTGCTGTTTTAATTCATCTAAACATAATTTATACTTTTGCCTGGCATCAGCAGCAAATCTAACATCTTTGATAATTATATTGTTGACACCTCCTATGATTCAGAAGTGATCATTAATGATGCACTTAGCCTTAACATTGATTGTTTAAATCTTCTATCATCAAATTTTTGTTCACAGGAAACCCGTGTTCAACAGGTGCTTGACTATGAGAGAGTAGTGAAAGCAAATTAACTACTTTACATAAATGACAATAATTTTGTCTATTTGATACGTAAGTTAAAAATATATCCATTTACAAAATTTTTTTATTGTGCAATACAAAAGACAGAAACAAATAGAAAAAGAATCAACTAAAATCGCCCCTGATTGTAACAAATGATCTTATATATTTGTGATTATTCTTCACTTCATATCACACACATTAATCTAAATACCACATCTGGCCCTGACTGAAATGCAACATCATGAAACTATTGGGGCTGAATTAGATATTTTAGTCAACAAATATGAATAAAATCTAATATCAATCGTACTGTTATCTAGAGGTAACATTAAGAGCTGATATAAAAGTTGGTTTTTGAACAATTCATTGAAAATTTTGAAATATTAAAACAAAGAAAACTTTCAAGAATAATATAGTGATTTTTAAGGAGTCAAGTCAAAATTCCAGGAGTTTTCATTATAAGAATGAACCCTGAAATTAAGAATTCAAGAAAATTAAGATGGCCTACATTCTAAGCAAAGTTATATTTTAAAATACTAGAATAGAATTATAAATTGCAGATACTATCTAGTTTACAAATAAAGAAAACCTCATACTTTATTTGATCGTAAACAACTAAATAGTATCTGTAATTCATTGTTACAATTAAAAGTAAGAGGCTACAATTGCCTGGTTGATTGGAGTCTTTCTTGTCGTCAGAAGACAGTGAGTTCAAATCATGATTTAACCAAAGATCCGTTATGTTCACTGTAGGTGGTAAGGGCACATTAAATAGTCAGTGGTCGCAATGCCCTCCGCATTTCACCTGATCTAATTAACAAGTACCTATGGCGGTGGCAAGTCAATCATTAGAGGGTCTTCTACATAATCTTTGCCTTTAAATATCAAAGACTCATAATTAGTAGCTTTCAATTAAATGGTCAAGACAAACTCAGATCTAAGTACAAGAAAATATGGTGGTGCTCATTCACTATCAAATAAAAATCGTAAGTAAAAAAACATACAAGTAGGGCAAAATCTGATTGAAGTACTTATATAAGTTATTTTCTATTCTGTCACTATATATTTCTTTATAAACTATCCACTTTTCTAATTAACTTATGCCCATACTTTAATATTTTTATAATCATTTGAAAATTTTGATTTAATAACTTTCATCAATTTTAATTACGATAGTATAACTATTATGATCTAAATAACAAATGATTAATATTTAATAAACACTTCTAAAAACTTACTTTGTTTTAAAAATATTTTTGGCAGGAAATAATATAAGATAAATATTCTCAAAATTTTATTATTGGCTTGTATTTTTTATAATTCCCTGTAATTATTAAAAATAATCATAAGTGAATAAAATGCATAAGATGTAAATATACAGAATTATTAAGATAAAAATATAAAAAAAGGTTCATAAAAATATTTTTATTTCACTTCAATAAGAATGTTACAAGATTAAATTTATATAACATTGTAATGAATGAGTTATCTACAATTAAAGGAACAATAGTATTCATTTTAATTATGTTTTCATGCACAAATATCAGTTTCTCCACTGTGTAAAAGCAGATGAATTTGTCTGTCCTCCACTAAAAGAAAAAATTAATTTCATTCTTTGATTGCTAATAAAGTTCAATAATATATAATGAACATTTATGCAGAACCAGATATTTGAAAAGATGTAAAATTAAAGCCCATTATATATGGTATACATTCTTATAGTATAAAATATATTCCAAGAACTATTTGTGTTTCTTGAAGCATACGCTTTTTTGATTATAAATAATAACCACAAAAATTATACATTTGTTGAAATTCTTTTATTTCATAAGATTAATTTAGTGGATGTTATGAACTACTATCATAAACTATATCAAACCAAAATTGAGAAACAATGTTTACAACACAAACAAACAAACAAAAAAAAAGAATAGAAAAGAAAACATAAAAAGAGTAAATTTTTAAAATAAATTTGCTAAATAAATTTAATATTTTTTATGAATATCTTTTACATATTAACACTGTTTCATTCAATGAAAAGATTTTTTTTTTTTGAAATAAATATTATTTTCTATATGAAATTACATTAAGATATATGTACATTATTAAATTTATTACCTTTCCACTTTTAAATAAGACTTTAGATAGCTAAAGATAACATTTACAAATAAAATTATTTTAACACAATGTATCTACTTCAAAATTTTCTCACATTTCATTCAAAGAAAAACATTAACTATTTTTCTTTTATTATTAGACTTAAATTTAATCCAAATATAGTGTTAGTATTAATCAAAAACAAATATTTTATATTTAATCAAAAACTAAGAGAGAGAAAATATACTATTCATTAACCCTTACAAACAGTTATAAGATTTTTAATGTATATAAAAAGAATTACCATAGTAAAACACAAAAAAAAATTATTAAATTTAATTCAATCAACATAAAATTTATCCTAATTTAATTAAAACATATTTACCTAGGGCTTCCAAAATTAGATGCTGAACCTATACATAAAAATTTTTTAAATAAATTGATGGAAATCTTAAGAAAAACTGATTATACTAATTACAAGATATTACAGAATTTTACTGAATGATAAATACGAAATTAAAAATAGTAAACATACTTGTAAATTAAATAAAATACTTATATTCAAAAATTTACTTTAAATCAAAATTAATAACGATTTTACTTAATTTTACTGAGAAGAAAAACACATTTTCTAACATAATTGCATTCATAGCAAAATACACAATTTAATATAAATAGTAAAATGAATTTATACATAGTATATACTAAAATATATTTTCAAAGATCAGAAAAAAGCCTATTAAATATGGAAAGAATGAAATTTATTGAATGCATGCAAAAGTATTAAAAAATATTTACTTTAATTTGATAATTCATAAAATTTATTCAAATACCAAAAAATTTTGACATTCATTTTTGACTATAGGAAGAAAAAATAACTTTCTAATAAATCTATAAATTATGCACTTCACTATCATAAATAATTATATTTAAGGCAATTTATTAAATATTCTGGAAATATAAAACAATGAAATTTTAAGAAATATGATAAAACAAATAAAATTTCATACTACCAAAAGTAGAACCACCACCAAACATTGGAGGACTACTACCAAACGTTGGTTGCTGTTGTCCAAATCCAGTTTGTTGAGTATTTCCAAAGCTGGGTGATTGAGATGCTAAAGATCCAAATGTAGGAGAATTGGCAGAGGCAAATCTGTAAAATTTTTTTAATTATTTAGCAAAAATTATAATATAAAGTAAATAATTTCTGTGAAATTATCTCACTAAGATTTATTTGATTATATTTTTAACCCAAAATACAATTTATTTTTAATTATCTCACATTTAAAAATAAGGGGAAGAAATAACGAGCGATGTTTCCCACATAAAAATAATTTTAAAATTATACCTGTACTTGGAAATTCTTGATAATTATCATGAATAATTCGTTAAACCCAAAAATGTATTGTTGATAGTTATTTGCAAAGTAAGAAGACTTAATACATTGTAGGACACACTTTTCAAACAGTGTTGGAGAAAAAATAATTTCCTTTTTCAATATTTCTCAAAACTTTTTAAAATAATAAAACAATATTAGATTACAAAAACAGAATAAAAATGTTAAAACCTTTAAATATTTCATAAATTGATAAGGAGAATTTTTCTCACCCAATGTTTGATTTATGCAATCTTTTAAGCATTTCAATAATTGAAAATTTTAAAATAAAAAAATTACTGCTTGTCACATTCAGAAAATAGTTTATTAAATAAAACAAAGATTAACAGTAAATTCTTGTAATACTTTATAAAACTTTTGATATTTAAGAATTCAATTTTTTCTGTTTAATTAGCTTTCTTGCCATTTTAAGGAGAATATGTACTACTACTGATTTTAAAATGAACCAACCTGTTTTGAAATTCTGCAGAAAAATTAAATTCAAACCATATCTAATATTTCATAAAAATTTATTATCCAATAATATCAATCTTAATCTTTTAAAAAATTTTCTATCCTTATTGCTTTATCCAAAATTTGGAAGTAAAATTTAACATTTTCAAACATTCAATGCTTAAAGATTAACTTCACTAAGATTATTTGCTATGATAAATAATAACATTACTACCATTTACCACCCAAGTATTTTTTAAATTATAAGTATTAATCTAAGCAAAAAAAGTCACTCAAACTATTATTTTTGCTGTACTCAAAAATTTCTATGCTCTGCAGACAAAGAAGAATTTTTTAATATGAGAGAGAGAGAGAGAAATACAAGAAAATTATTTGTGTTAATCATCTTAAAAAATCACACATATTTTTGACATAAACATTTTACAAAAAGTACCAAGAAATTTTGTTTACCTAAAAATAAGGATTTTCTAACAAAAATGAGCACATGTTTAAGTTTTGGATCATAACATCTATAGTATGTTTAAGCTGATAATTATTAGATAAACATACCCAGAAAAATTAGAAGACTGTTGTGATGAGCCAAATACTGATCCTAATGCATTGCCAGATCCAAATGATGGAGGACTACCAAATGTTGGAGGGCTACCAAAGCTTGGAGCCCCACCAAATGCTGGTGCTGTTCCAAAACCACCTAAAATATAAAATGAAATATTATTTCTCCTACACTAAGAAATATTTTTTTCATTCATTTTGATTTTTATACAATATTTGTAGTACTTTTTGAATAACATTTATCACATTCACTATACCTTCATTAAGTAACTAAATCTACAAATTTCTTAACAGAAAATATTTTAATTTTTTCTTCAAATATTTCAACTCAACCTTTAAAAAAATAAATAAAACCCTCCTAATCTAGCTTCTTCAAAACATTCATATAATGAATGCTGCATAATAAATTATCTGTCATAAAATAAGCAATTTTTTTAACAAAAAATATGGCCATTAACACCACCAGCAAAACATTTTTTCCCCTTAAACATCGTGAAATATTTCTGGCATATTTTACATTCAAAAAGTTATTAACTCAGACATTTTTCTTGACCATACTGCTTATCACAATAACATTACAAATCAGATAGTTAGCATATTTTTTTAAGGTGGCAATTATCCCTAACTTGAACAGCTGAAAATTTGAATATATCCACTTCGTGAAAGTAAGTTAAAAGAAACACATGAAAGTACATTATAACACAAATATTTACGAAAACATTAGATTACAATCAAGTAATACAAGTAATTAATTCAATTTTACAATTGTATTGCAAACTATATTTTGATTTTGAATAAGATAATACAAAAGTAATGTTTTCAAATACATAAGATACCCCTATTTCTCTCATAACATTCAAATTTGTTAAATTATTATTATTCTCTGTGACAAGTCAAACACAAGGATACACTAGTTATAAATATATCTAGTAAATATATAAATATTATAAAATTTAAATAATAAAATAAACTATTTTCATCAAATAAAATTCCTTTCATAGATTTCACTATTATTTTATATCAATTTTCACTTTTCATAACAAAAATCAATTTTTAGATGTTTGAATTATATGAATCAAAAAATATGATCAATGTTAAACTTAAAATAATTATTATAAACATATTTTTTAATTTTTAAAGCAAAATGCTCAAACTATTGACAGTAAACTTAAATAAGAAAAGAAAAAAATTGGTTCCTTTTAAATTAAAGTAAAAAATCAAAAGGCTCTAATGATAATTTTTAAAAAACATTGAATTAGGGTATCATAAACAATAGATACTTTAAATTACAAATATTGTAATACTTTAAATTAACCTAATGAATTAATATTATAAAATTAAGTTTTTTCCCCAAAACTTTACTTATGTTTGAAAATTCAAGCCAATTTATCATGCAAATTAATTAAAATTCCCTCTCTTTAAATTTCATGAATTAATAAATTAAAGATAAATGCTTGATACAAAAATAATAAATAAACTAAAATAAGTCAATTAAACAAATTAAATTTTATAACAAATTAAAACTAGCCTTCCTTTAGAAATAAATAATAACATATAGTAAGATAACAAGCGGTAAGATAGTATATTACTAAATGCAATTTAATACAAGTTAAACTTAAAAAAAGAAAACTATTTCGATAAGTTTAGATAAATTTCAATTATCCTTATTATTTTTTAAATGTTGTTGCACATGGTTTTATTGGAAAAATCAATCTAAAATACAAAACAGCTCAAGTAACATAAAATATACTTAATAAAAAGAACGAACATTTAAAGCAACAACCAGAAAAAAGCAATAACTTTTTTAAAAAATTAACAAGGGAAAGAACACAAGAGAGGAGGTCTTTAAGAGGAGCACATGAAAGGTGTTCTAGTACAATTTACTGATATCAATACATTTTTGAGAAGCTCCATCTAATTTTCAGCATACAAGAAGATAGTGAGATTCATAGTGCTCAAAATGCATAGTTGGCATAGGCTAGATAACAGGACGCCTATTTTATTTAGAGGCTGTGCTGATCAATTATGCCCTGTTTGCAGCTTGAAATTTGCTCACTCTCTTTATGGGATTTTTGACAAAAAATTTTCCAAGTATCTTGATTATTAGCCCAGATTTTGCCTGTTGATTTTGCCATCTGGTCAAATTTTAAAGGTATTGGTTAATGCTTTAAAATAACCTTTTTAAGTGACTGTGAAAGAAGTGGTTTAAAGTCCTGTGGATCATGTGTTCCTCTCTTAACTAGTGAATCTACCATTTCATTCCCTTGGATACCCACACAAGAAGGGATCCATTGAAAAATTAGTGTTTTGTTGCATTTCTAAAGAAAGCATTAATAATTATAATTTTCAAGATTATGTTTCTGGCAAAACAAAATTTATGAATTTAAGAGCAAAGAAAAATTAATGAATATTCTGGAAAGGATTTACATCATGCTGTTGGAAATACAGAGTTTTCACAGAAGTATGAAGGTAAATTTACATCACATGCTAAGATGTGTTTATCTTTTCTATTTCTCAATTAAAAATTTAGTAATCTAATGCCCTCACAAAGCCACATATTCAACTTTTGCTTTTGTTTGTTATGGAGTCATAAACTAAAAGTTATTTGATTAATCATATTAAAGGAAATATTAAGAAAAATACCAATAGTAAAAAAGGAATATTTTCAGTAAACTATATAACTAGAAGCATTATCATGAATTTTTTCCTAAAATTCATTATATATCAAAAAGACAACAGAAAAACAATTAGTCAATTATATGCTTATGTAAAAATTTAATGTAAACTTTAATAGGTTCATTATTTCTTCTATTTTTTTCCTATTTTTTTTTTATTTCAAATTATTTTTTTATATAAATATATTTTATGTGATTTCCTAATATATTTTTTGCAATGAAATAAAACTTTAGTCTCATGCAAGGATTTTAAAATTTCTTATTACTGAGAATAAATTTCCTTTTATTCTATTGTCATGAAAATATGGAAAATAATTTAAAAATAAATCAAAAATTTTCGATATATGATTGTCAAGTAGAAGCAAATTCAGTTAGCATTAAGTATAAATTGGCACCCTTAACAAAAATGTTTTTAATTTTATTTCTATATCAGTATATACTATATTATGAATAAAAGAAATCAGATTTTTTTCTTTTTAAGAAATCGTTTCAAAAATACTTTAAATATACAGAGTATCCAGTAAAATATTTACTGTTAATGTGGCTATTAAATAATATCATGGCTGATGATGAGTACTTAAGTACTTTTGAAGGATTTACTTTATTCGTGTCAGACAATAAAGATATATTAGCACTTATTTTTAAAATTTGAAGGCCAAAATAGATTAGATTTCTAATTTAAAAATTTCATCTATATTGATCTCGATAATGGAACTTTGACATGGAGATTAAGATTAATATTGTTTTATTTAACATATGGAAATTCTTAGTTTTAATACATTTTTAAATCAAACATTTAAATTGTTGCAGTTATGAATTTATTTTCTTCTAAATATAAATAGCAATTTCAGTAATAACATTTGCATAGTTTCCAAATATTAACTGAATGGCATTCTGATTTGTAAGCATAAGTAATTGGAGACTTTTCAATTATCAATATAACAGTACCTAATAATATGAAATATATTACCTGACAAAATATAAATCATCAACTAATTTGTAAAATGTCATCAATATTTATAAGAATTATATTTATAAACAATGAAAAGAAGCATTAAATATTTGAAGTTTCGGTAGCTGGACCAAAACTTTAAAGTTTTCATTGTAAAATTTTCAAATAACCATTATATAAAAAATCTCCCCTTTGATAGGCTTGAAATAATAAAATATAAAAGTAAATTTTATTTTATAATCCTGCTATCTCTAATATATAATAAAAAAAGCAATTACTTTTATTTCTATTAACAAAACATTTAAACCAAATAGTTTTCAAATTTTAATAAAGCGAAAGAATTGTTTGCTTCCACGAGTCATTTTTTAACACACAAGTACTAATTAGATTGGCACCTACACTTTACATATTATATATAAACCAGCACTAAACTGGAAATTTGAATGCACTAGATGTATTAATTTAGTTTATAATGGGATAACAAAAAGATAGTTATAGTATTATCCATAAAGAATATCTGGAAAAGGGCAAAACCATTGATAGTAAGGTGCACATTAATATTTTTGTCCATTCTGATGCTGCTATAAAATCCAAGCATCAAACTAAATTCCAGCACGCAAGAAGGTACCGTTAAATCAATCAACAATTACAAACAAACACCAATCTACAACGGAAGGGACTTTGAAGCAGTATCTGTGCCTGTACTGCTTCAAAATGATAAAACAGTTATACAGTACATGTGATCAAATCTGTAACTTAAAGCCTTAGGCATTTATGTGCTATTATAGCTTCCAAAGCTTTTTGTTCGGGTTACTGATTTCTCTAGATCTACGCTTTCATATTTCTTGAAAATTCAATTGTTTGTTATTTCCAGTAAAAATGTTTGGCCAATAAATACCATTTAGTACTTCTTGGTGTAATAATTTTTGATCACCTGGATTTTCTGGCACAAGGTTCTTGAAGGACAAGATATGACAAAGCTTAAGTTTTATAAAAAAATATCTCTTTTTAGTTAATTATTAAATTATAAAAAATCCGAGCAACATTAAAAACATGATAAAATATAAAAAACTGTACATAATTAATTTAAAATCTATATTTTAAATTAAAATTTATGAAAATACTTTTAAACTTTAAAATATATAAATATATTGGAGTTTAAAATATATAAACCTATTGCTTTTCAAAAGGCAGAAAAATTTCTGTTTGGAGGTTACCCCAATAAATTAACCAAAATTCAAAAATCGGTTTTAAAAAGTGTAAATATTCTTGGTTGAAAGCATGATATCATACTAAAATATGATGAAATAGTTATATGGTTCAAGACACGTTTCACACCATGAATTTGATGCACTTAAGAACAAATTTCATTGTGTGAAATGTGTGTGTCCGATAGAAAGGCGAGTTAAACAGACATCAGCTCTTCGTAACAGTAAATTTGATAATGAATTGAAATAGGAGACATTTTGTTGTTGACCTGCATGCTCCATGATTCTTTCCAAAGAAAACAAACAAAAATTTTGATACCATTTCTCATGTCAGAGAGCAGAACCAATGGTAGAATTGGTTTCAATGCAGTCTTTGCAGCTTCATCAGCTCTCTCATTTCCATCGAGATCTATGAGGTCTGGAATCTAACAAAATGCAATTTCTTATTCTTTGCCAGAAAGAGAATCCAATACTCTGAAAATTCTTGACACAACAAGATGAAAGGTATAACTATTGTCTCTTTTAAAGGTTCTACAATACTCATGCTGTTAGTAAAATACAATATTGATGAAAATCTTTTGTATTCACATGCTGAAGCACATAGTAGATAGCTGTTGCTTCAGCAGTAAAGATGGAACAGGACAAATGCAGGCTGTAACTAAAAGATGTGTTATTCATAAAAACTCCACAGCCCACATGTTCAGCTGTTTTAGATCCATCTGTGAATACAAGTGCATGATTCATACTGATAGCGATGAGAAGAGAATAGTTGTTGAAAAACAATAGATGTTGTGTTTGATTTTCTAAATTGAGCAAAGTTGTTAATAACAGATATTTGTTGAATCATACCAAGGCAGATGAGCAAACTGGTTAACTTACTCAATCTGAATATCACATAGGTCTGAGAGCCATAGACATGATTTGGCTCATGTGAGAAAAGGTTAAATGTTCTAAGGATGAACATCATAAAGTCATTTTAAAGAGGCATTAGGAATCATGAAACATAATAATTCATGAGGTGTTGACATGATCTTAACATAATTGAGAGGCTATTGCATTTGTCTCAGGTCTAAAGGCATTTGTTGCCAAATTGAATATAGACTCTGGATAAATGATAGGCAGAGTGCCTCAGAGCATATCCTTAAAGCAAAAAGATGGACAGTGTTCAATCTCTGCAGAAGACCTAGCCATTCCATAGACTACACAACCTTAGTCAATATGGGATAATATCAATGACAGATAAACTGGAGGGAGGGATGTGTAATCTGCACCTCAAGATGTATTTGATAACACCTTGAGGATATTAAGCGATCGCTCACATTTCTTCTAAGATAAATACAAGACGGGCATTGATCATATGTTTGAGAGTCTAACAGAAGCAACTTGTCAGAGCAATTATCAATTTTTAGGATAGGAATCACCATTGCTCTCATCATAGAGATAGAAATTCATTTTTAATCCAGATCCTATTGAACAAAAGCAATAAGTTTAACAGGGAGTCTGGAGTCAAATGTTGAAGCATAACATAGCTGATTCCACCCGGACCGGGGCTAGTATTATTTGTCTGTTGTAATGATTTCTCCAATTAGAACATTCTGAATTCACAGTTGTACAGTAAGGCTTGTTACTGATTGAAGTGATATGGTACTCATTCAGCACAACTCTAACTTAAAATGAAGGATTATTAGATCCTTCATTTTAAGTAAGAGTTGTACTTAACCTTAAAAATGAAGGACTATTAGATTCTGAGCTTGAGATGTTAGCAAATGCTTCACCAAGGATGTTAGCAATATCTGTAGAAGAGTATACAGCAGTTGCAGTATTCAATACAGGAATGGAAAATTCCCTATATACCATTGGATACTTTTCATCTTTTTTCCACACCACAACTGTTTACTTGATGCTGAAGACAAAACTGAAGAAACATAGCCAGATGAAGATTCTTTGTCAAAGAGCTCTGCGAGCCAATGCTCTGTTTGCTCTCTTTTAAAGGCAATAGGATTCTCCATTGTGGGGTACTTCCAAAATAACCCCCAAAACTTATTTTATTTTTCACAAGTTTAATCATCTTGGGTATTGTTGCATCAGCTACAGTGATAATTGTTTATGTGACTTCACAAACAGCTTCATCAAAACTCTCGATCAAAATCATTTCCTTGTCAATAGCTGCCAATTGTGAAAATAACGTCCAATTTGTCTGACTATGCACGTAAGTAGATAGACACTGTCCTACACTACTACCTTTTAATGCATAAATTAACAATAAAAATTAAAGACAATATTATCTTCACAAAATTAACTTTCTAAGGAAGGAAAAGTACATTTTGAATAATAGTTACCAGGTTTTTGAGGAGTTTGCTGTTGAAAAGCAGCAAATCCCGATTGAGCAACAGATCCACCACCACTACTAAAACTTCCAGGTGTGAAACTACCTGTTTTAACTCCAAATGCAGAGGCTCCTGAGGATCCAAACACATCTACAAAATTATGAAGTCCTACATTCAGCTTATGTAAAAGTACATTAATATAATAAATATACTAACTTACATAAATCCTTCTAATAAAAGTTACTTAAAGATATAAAATATAAAAATGTGATTTAAAAAAAAACAAATTTGAAATCGGGAAGATTCTTTGCATAAAAAACATTAAAATAGAATGAAACAGAAATGAGGAGTAAATGAAACAGAAATAAGGTTAAATGATATGTTGGTAACCATGATTAGTAGCATATTAGCCATGGCAAATCATAAGTGTAACCTCTTCCTGGATTATATTTTCATTTTATCAGTATAAGAAAACAATTTGTTGCATAAAAGACAACACAAACATATAGCAACACATTTTTTAGCAATTTTTCTTCTTTTTGAAAAACTCCACTCCAGCTAAAAAAATTTTAAAAACTTGTTCTCTTTACAAGCAACGGCCTCTACAGGGGTTTGACAATACAGATTGAAAAAATGTTAAATATCACATTGCATGAGTTTAATTACAATTACAAAATATCACTACATAAACTGAAATATTAATAAATGGTAATTCTGATTATTCTTATAAAAACACGTTAATTCTTATCAATCTACTGTGTCAAATGCTTCCTTAATTTTTCTACTAGAAATTTATAAATAACTAGCTTGATCAGTAAAACATTTGATTAATATTCATCTCTCATAATCATAGAACATCTGATTAATATTCAAAATACAATAACTTGTTTTTCAAAATATTCTTTAAATTCAGAGGTTTTGTGAACTTTTTTCTAATATCTATACATTATTTCTATCAATGTAGCTTATCAATTTCAATTCACATTTAAGCAAGTTAAAGCTTTTTATTAAAAGATTCTAATGCAAATGAACAAAACCTACAGAGAACAATTAATTTGAAAAATCAAATAATATTTCTACCTTATGAATTAATATTTTTATAAAAATATCCATGTCTTTCAGACATACAAAATAATAAAAAATGCTGTAAATATTAGAAAAAAACTTTTTTTACAATAAATTATTACTTGATTCAGAGCTATCTTTTCCTAAACCTCCCATTGCAAATACATTTTTGGAAGCATTTTCTTCAGATGGTTTGCCGCCAAGACCAGAAAAGAAAGATCCTTGACCAAAAGTGCTAATACCAGTTTGTTGTCCAAAACCAGTGCTAAAAAGATAAAAAAAAACCTTAAATGAAAAAAATATAAGCATCTCAGACATACATACATATACAGAAAGAGAGAGAGATTGTTATCTAAACATTTTGATCAAAAAAATACTCACAAAGGAAAAGGAAATGAACATAGAAGAAAAATCTAAACCCCTGCCCTTAAAGATTAACATATTAATCTGAGATTAAAATATTATTCCATGCAAGCATATAAAAGGAACTTGAATTATTTTTCAACAGAAAATGACATAATGGTAATATATTTTACCCACATCAGTAAAAGTTTTAAATTATGTAAATGCTGTAACAAAAAACAATATTAAAAATAAAAACTTATTTTAAAAAATGAAGAAAAGAATTACAACAAAAGGATGCATGAAATTTTCTTTCTACTTCATGTTATATATTAGAAAACAGCTACATTTTATAAAAAAAGTACTTTTTCCCCTATATCAGATCAAATCATATTTATAACATATGTAATATAGCCAATGGAACACTTCATTAGTATTTTAATAATTTTTACGAATGCAGTGTTTTTGAAATACAAAATAATTTTAAGAAAAGACAGGAGAATGAAAATTTACATTGGACAAATAAAAAGTAAGGAATTCATATGAAGGATAATAACATTGCATTCATTCTCTTTCAAAAGTTTTGAAGAAAAATATTCCTGACAAATTAATTAATCTGAAGTTGTACATTTAACATGAAATGCCTTTATAAACTGAAACACCCAATACACATAAAGATATAAAATACCAAAATGCTTCTAAGAAAACACAAAAAAGTAAAAATAAATATATTTTAAACAATGGCGAGCATCTGGATGATCAACTCTTTGTCACAAACAGGCCAGAAAATGCCACTCATTTGTCATTACCCAGTAGTCACCTGTGAACCAAGTCACAAAGACGAGCAGCCCTACCCATACCACACCAGCACAAACCCGTTTATAGGGTTGGCTACATTCATAAATCCTCACAGAAAAAAGGACAGAGAAACACAGAGAGAAAGTAACATCCACGCGAACTAGTATTTGAACCCGGAACCCACAGCTCTGGAGTCAGGAATGTTAACTACACAGCCGTCGGTCGGCTTAGCATTTTTGTTGTGCACATTGTTTATATACATCCAAATATACGTGAGTTATGTATTTATAAACACATATATTTAAATTTTAATAAATTCTATTGCAAACAAATATTATTTAATTTCAAACTATCTGTCATTTCATAGAATATTATACTAAAGAAGTAACAATGTGACATTACTCTTCCTATTGTATTTGCCTTCCAATCAATATTCATTTTATATTTATGCTGCTTAGATTACAATGAAGATGTAATACTTTTTTTAGAAAATGCAGTTACAATAATCATTTTGTTAAGATGTCACCCATAACATTATTTGTAAATGGAACAATTAAACAGACAACTAACTTGAATGAAATTCATCTTAATTATCACCAAACATATCTAACTTTTTTTTTCATTTTTTGCTTTTTTTAAAACTACATTTGTTTAGTTTGATTTGTTTTACATTAAAATACATGCAAGATTTAAACTGGCAGAAAATACAGAATTTAGAAGTTAACACTAAAGTGCTTGTTTTTGGTATCCCTGCCATTAATTGACGAGCAGCACAGCAAAAAGATAAACAAGTAGAAAAACAAGAGTAAAGTCATTTACTAGCCTCAAAAGAGTTGTCAGTCATAAACTCTAAAACTTCAGGGCAGTTCTTCAGGTGATTAACATCCATATCACTTTGAATGCACAATGGACAAGGAGCAGAGCACCTATTTGATGCAGATGCTCTTGCAGGTAGTCATGTTAAGTTATCACCCAAAAACAAGCAATACCAATAGCTTGTGGTAAAGAGCCAAGGATTTTATGGTTCCCATTAAGTAGAGTTTTCCACTACCTGTCCATAGCTGAATCAACATAAGGGGAAACTCAGCCATTCTTTATTTTACAGAGGATTATACTTTTGACGTTACATAAAAGGGCATGTGGCTAGATCATAAAGGAACCAGCTTTCGCAAGTCTGTCTGCCAGCTCATTTTCAAAAACATCACAGTGACTACACTTAAGCTAAATTTGTAGTTTTAATAAAAATTCATGGTTACAATTACATCAGGCAAGAATGAACATTATATTGGAAAATACTCTTATAACCTCAATTGTATATAATTGTATATTACTTCAAAAGATATGCTTGTGGCTTCATAAAAATATGAAACAACAATGTTACATAAAAATATGTTAAACTTGATGTTTAATATTTACAAGGAGTTAAAATACCTGACAAAACAATGGATGCATCAAAATAATGTTACATACACTGTATACAATCAATCAATCAATAAATAAAAATACAACTTAGCATTATATGCATTTGTAACCTTTGTATTTTTTTTCATTTAATATTCTAAGAACTTGCAGGCCTTGTGTTAAGAGCATTACCCTTAATGAAAAGTGACATTTTTGTTAGTTTTAGATTTGTGATTTTTGATTTTTTTTAATAATAGCAAATTTACTGTATCTAGGATATCCATTATTACTTAAGTTACACTGATAAGAAAAATTATGGAAATTGCTTTAGCAATGTATTAAAATTGCATATTTGAAACCAGAAAAGTAAGAATCTACCTCTTATCTTAATGCATTTATCATAATTTAACCAAATTCTATTATTTAATAATTATGATTATCATTTTTACATGATTTCTATATGAGTTAACTATTGGGAAGTTAATTAATAATGATTAATAAGTTAGCTAATTTTTGTAAGTTTATTAATAATTTAGCTACAATTTAATAATACATTTAAACATGCATCACAAAACAGACTTCTAGCATTAACTACAACTTAGTTTTTAATTTAGTTTCCTTTTCAAGAAAGCTTTGTGACATGAAAATATTATCAGCATTTTAGTTTCCTTCCAATTTAATCATCATTTGTTTACTTAGTCTCAGAAGAATATAGTACAGAAAATTTTAACAGTACCACAATATTTTATAATATCAAAACAATGTAAACAAATAAATTTCATCATTATAAGTAAATATTTCTTAGGCAGGAATAAATATACACTAATAAATTTAAAAAGATTTATTAACTAAATAACTTATTTATAATTAGCAAAATAAGAATAAAACTTACTTATTCTGAGGTGATGTAGGTTGTCCAAATGTGCTACTTTGACCAAAGACTGATTTTGATAATCCAAATGATCTTCAAAAATATAAAAGTTATATATTAAAACCTTTTATATTATATATTGGAAGAATATATTTTTTACATATTAGGTTATGAATGAATATATGGAAATAAATTTGATAAGTTAAATGAAAATATGGAATTGGGAAAGAAAATCAGATTTTCAATAATCAGTTTTTCAGTAGACTATAAAATATATACACATTTATAAGCCAATTTAATTAATTAATGTAATTAAATATATGTATGAAATGTATTAGCAATTCCTCTTTCAATTAACAAGATTAAATCAAACAAAATTATGGATGTCCGGAGGGTTCCACCTACTGATAATTGGTATCCTAGAAAACGCCTCACTGGCGCTTTGCTTTTTTAGGGAACTAGAAGCTATCAGACTTGTATTTCATGCTTCTCTAGTGCTCATCTAATTGGCCTCAAATATGATCAGAGTCAAAATACTTTTAGTCTGTGCACAAAATGTAAAGTTGAACAGGCATTGTCTGAGCATATCTTGAGCTGCTTGAATTTTGACTTGGAAGAGGCTGTTTTAAAGCCCCTTATGTTTTTGGATTTCCTGGCTTTTTATGGACTTGGGGAGTTGGTCTAATATTGGAATTGGACAGTGTGGGATTAGTAACAACAACAACATAAAATCTTATCAATATAAATAGAAGCAATATGTTATATAAATATTTTTTAGCACTTCCCACATTAAGACTTTTAATCCAGTTAAAATTTATAAGATAATCTATTTTCAGAAAAGTAAAAAGCATACTTTGGAAAATAGTCTCATACACTGCAGTAGAAGAACACTAGGTTTTTTTTTTTTTTTCCAAATAAGAGAAGGACTTTGAATTTTTACAAAATAAATTTGTTACAGCACTTTTAAAAACTTATTTATAATTAGATAACTATATATGCAACATGAAATAAAACACTGCTTATTATAATTAAAAATTAATTTCATTCACATCATACTGTGTGAAAAAAGTAGGACAGTTCTAAATAATGAAAATAAAATTCTTATTAATAAGGGAATTCTTCTGTCATTTGCATTAACTACTTCAAAGATTCTATTTGCCATTGAATCATATAAGTCTTGAATTTTGGTTAAACAAAAATTGTCCAATGCACAATTCAAAGCTTTTCCAAGTTTGATAAAAGATTCATCTTGCTTACCTCAGGCACAAACACACTGAGCAGTTACTGACCATACATTTTAAATAATTTGAAGTCTGGACTTTTAGCAGAAACACTACATTGGTCTTTCCAATGTAGCCAACTGATATCCAAACCATTAAACTGTCTCCTCTTATCTGTCAGGTAAAATCATTTTCTCCTTGTATACCCAGAGCATGCTAATAATATTTAAGAAATGCCGTAAAAATTTAAAAAAACTATCTGGGCCATCTAAATTGAATTTTTTTCATCAGAAAAATAACTAAAATCCATTCGGAGTTTCAGGAGATGTATTCTTTGACCCACTGTAGCCAGTGCTCAATGTGCCTTTCGTTCCATTTATGATTGTGCTTTCTTTTCTTGAATATGAATGTATCCTATCTTTTTATGTAGTAGTAAAATCTGATTACATGTGTGAAACCAGATGGACCTTGTACTTTTCCAACGTTTCCACGCATTTTTTAAGTTCTTCAAAGATTTTTATTTGATTACGTAGTTTGTTTGTTTGTTTGTCGCTCAACGGTCATTTTTTGCACACGAGGGCTAATTAGACCGGGACTTTGATTACGTAGAGTCAATATTTTAAGTCAATGCTAATCTTTGCTTTCCTCTGACTTTTTAGATTTTTAAGAAGTTAAAAACAGCGTTTGGACTGATGTGTACGTGCTCTGAAATTCTCCTCTTTTGCTCACATCTTTATATGACACAATTTGGCCTTTTTGAAATACACTAAAAGGTTACCCTCTAGGCATTTTAACTGTAAAAAAATTGAGGATTTTTTTCAACAATTTAAAAGAACAATGTTTTCAACATATTAAACTGCTACAGATTCCAAAATGAGAATTTCTGCAAGTATCCTTTTACTATTTTCACAGGCTAAAAAATCCTTAAGTACTATTTTATTATATTTCCTTAGTCGTTAAAAAAACTCATACACTGAAAATAAAATAAAAATTAGCTTAGTAAAATAAAAAAAATTACATTTATTGAGGTAAAATTTAAAGTATAATTTATAAAATATGACTGTCTTACTTTGTTCCAGCAGTGCATAAATTTTAACAATGAAATCAGCAAATACCATAATTACAATAGATATTTCTGTAGAACATAATTAAAATGGTGGAAAATGCTATACATGAAGAACAGCTTTCAACTACCAGTGAGATTTTGAAAACAAAATATAAAGTAAAAAAATTTATTCTTCTTTGTCAATAGTAATTTTGAAGTGACATGAAACAGAATGTATGTGTAATTATAATATCCAAATATCCAGAAACTGATTCAAACAATAGAAAACTTATAAATTGATATCCTCACTATGATCTGTTTTGCACTTAAGAGGAAAATGCAGTAATATCATATCAAATGTTGCATCATAATTATTCTGGTAATTGAGCTTTCACAAAAATATTAAGAACACAATTAGGTTCTTAGCTGCATGACACAATAGAAGACAAAATTTCTGCATTAGCATTAAAATATTTGGTCAATTTAAGACAACTGGAATATCCATATTATCAGAAAACCCACAGTACACATGACTGAAATAAATGAACTCAAATTGACAAGATTTAATACACAGTTTATATTTTAAGTTCTTAAATATATATAATTATTATTATGTAAAGGTCAGCCATCTCAAATTGTTATACACTTAAAATGTCAATTACATAAGCAGAAATGAGTTGAACATTTTGAAATTTTGCAACAATTTAATGAATTCCCAAGATTAGAGATGTGTCAAATATATAACAGATTTAAAGTAATTATTCCTTGTATTTCCAAATTTATAACACTGTTTAAAACTGAATAAACTATTTGGTAAATATTGAAAATTCATAAATATTGAATAAGAAAAACTATTTGTTTAATTAACTATTTGTTTATTAACTTAATATGACAAAATTTCAAGGCTCATATATGTTATAAGTTACAATGATATCTATCATTAATTATTATATAAAATGGTTCCTTTTCTGAGAAACTACAAAGCAATCTATACAAACTTGTAGAAAAGAAAAAATAGATTACTAAAATTCTGCATATCTGCTTCTCAATAGCTTTAACTGGATCACAATGATGATTAGGTGGTTAAATTATAAATAGATAGAGGATATCAGCTAAAAGTAATATTGAAATGTGCATAACAAATGGATAATTATTGATAGTTTTTGAAATTATGAAATGACTCAAGCATTTTCACTTGCTCTCAAAAAATAAAGTATACAGAGATGCCAACCTCTGAGCATCCCAATCAGTACTAATAGGACATATTTTCAGTACTTTCAGTAACCTTTTCAAAAAATTTCAGTAACTTTTTGAGTAACACGTGGTTTACATTAAGAATACACATATGTGCATAAAATTAATACATTTAAGGTAACCTATGTTAAAAAATAAAAGTAAAATGATCATCTAATCATAATAAATATAAAAAGAAATAATAATTAAGAAAGTAAACCATTCTAATAAATTTAAATGCCTAACCTCAGAGATCCTTACAGCACAGATTTTTACATAATTACAGGAAAAAGAAAACACTGATATTGAAAAGAAAAATTCTTTTTTATTTAAAACTAACATAGCATACTGATCTGTTATCTGTGAGAATAAATAAATAAATGACATGATAAATAGAAATGAATGACAACCAATAACAAATTTTGTGTTATAGCTTTCTTAGTGATACTCATTTCTGTTTGAGAAAATTCTCTCTGATTACACAATTTTGAGTATGAAATATTTTTTATTTTCTCAATTAAGAGCGAATTTAAACACTCTGTACTGAGATATGGCCTAAATTCAGTCACATTTTTTTTATCACACTGAAGATTCTTTCAGTTCCAGCATTGCTATGAGGAACAGTTACTCATCTTAAACTGAAGAGGATACTCATCAGTTTGCTTAAAATTTCTTACTTGTGTTTTCCATTATCTGTTTTCATTAAAGAAATTCTGTGCCAAACTTCATCCATTCTTTCACCATTTCCAATTATAAAAGCTTCATTTTGATAGAGGAAAAATGCAGCTTCTAATTTGTCCAGCACTTCCACACTAAATTTCAACAAGGATGATAAATATTGAATAGATTGAAATCTAACATCTTTTTCTAATTTAACATCAATCAGCTGCCTGAACATGTTCTAAAAATTCATCACTTAAGAGGAAACTTTTTAATGCTATATGAATATGCAGTGTAATAAAAGTGCCTCACTGATTCATAAAAAGAAGAAGTCTCAGTTTCACTTAAAAAATACTCTGGTTTTACCACCAATTGCTAAATCACAATCCTCCTTTTGATTTTGATTTTTTCCCACTTCAAATCCATCAAATTACTGGTATCACTAATAGTGGTAGTATCACTAATAGTAGTAGTGGATGGTTTTATAAATCTAGAAACAATAACTAATAACAGACTGCTAATTGTTTAATACGTAATCACAATTGGATATAATTTTTCATTTATAAAAATCGTTGCTTCCGTTGGTCGCTAATGAAAAATACTTTTTTTAAATAGCTGTCAATATTTCTCTGCTAGTATTCTGTGTTAGAGTGTGTATCAGGGTTGTTGCTTTTAATCTTGCACAAGAAAAATGTTTCGCAATTTTAGAATCGGGAAACATCATTTGGAATAATTGTTTTGCATGATATGCTGTCAATATAGGTAAATTATGTTCGATAAGAAACGATACGAAGAGAAGTGAAGCATTTGTTGGATCATCTGATGCATTACTTGTAGAGAAGAATTTATCTAAACTCGAACACCTGATTTTTTCTTTATATGTTTTTTAGAATCGCAATGGCGACGGCAATCATCTCGTCCACCGTGCGAAATCACAATATCTGACAAACAAATCTTGCAGAATGCCGAGTATTCTGAAACATTAGAACGAGTCAGACATGGCCATTCAATGACCTAAAGACTTATGCAAAGGAAACTACGAGATGTTTAGTACACTTTTAGTGGATGATCACCTGTACACATGCTCTTAGCATTTCTACTTTTTAATATACCAGGTATATTTTTCTTAATCCAATTTCAACACTAAATTAGTAATTTATTTGTAACCTTCACAAATTTTAATCGCTATAATACTATAATAATAATATAATCGTATATGACAAAAAAGGATTATTATTAGAAATTGAGAGAGAAATCTATTTTCCGTAATTTCGTTAAGATCATCGTAACTCCGTAACTAAGAGTTGAAATCTGTACTAAATACGGAAAAATCGTAACAAAAGGCATTTCTGAGTATATAACAATGAATTAAGTAACATTTTACAGATAATTCGTGAAAATTAGCTTTCTCATTAGTTATGTATAGTATTATAATATTTAATATTGTAAAAAAAAAATCAAAAAAATGTACGAAATTTTTCTCTTATTTGAGTTTTTAATTAGGCAAACAAAATGTAATTTATTAACAATAATTTTTAAAAATAAGGAAAAATTCCATATAATTACTAATAGAAAAATTTTAAATTAAATAAAGAAATTATTCTTACCCTTGTGTATCTCCAAATGGTGATTTTCCAAATGCGAAAGAGCCACTACTTTGCCCTAAGAATCCTGAATTTTCAGAGGTGTTACTCCCAAACACCGAAGGCTGTCCTCCAGAAGACTGAGAAAAAAAAGACCCTGTAGCTGATGTAGTAGTGGCTGAAGAAAGTGCATTTCCAAATGGAGATTGCTGAGCAAAAGTATTCTGCCCAAATGTCAATGTTTCAGTTGTTTTACTAAAGAATGATGGAGTAGTAGACACAGTCTCAACAGAAGATTTTGTAAAAAATGACTGAGAAGTATTTGCTTCAGTAGTAGTTTGGCCAAAGAAAGATTTTTGGTTATTTGTAGAGTTGAAAAAGGAAGACTGTGTAGTAGGAGGGGAAGTAAAAAATGATGTGCTGCCACTACTCTGAGCAAATAAAGTTGAAACAGTAGTAGGTGGAGGACTTGTAAGTGAAGAATCATCAGTAGTGGAAGATGGGACCGAAGTAACAGGTGGTGTAAATAAAGATGAGGGAGAAGAAAGGTTTGGAGTCTCAGCCAAACTGGATGATACTGATGTTGTTTTAAGATTAATTGCTTCTTGATCCGAGAGTGATACAGCTGGTGATGTCACTGAAAAACTGGAAGTTATAATAGGGAGTGATGTTGGGGTATTAGATTGTTCAGCTAAACTTGAATCTGTAGATACTTTATTTGAGGGTGTTATAATAGAGGCTCCTTGATTAGGAGAAGAATTTAATTCCTTCTTAGTTTCTGGATCAATTGCTTCCACATTCTGGGATTCCAAAGAGGACTTTTGTCCAAATAGAAAAGATGTAGTGCCTTTAGTAGTATTTGTGCTAGAAGTTGAAACTTGACCAAAGATAGAAGAAGTAGATGTAATAGGAGTATTTCCAGATTTAGATTCAGTAGGATTAAAAGATACTGTTGACAATGCAGCTGAAGTTGTTTCTGGTTTTGAAGAAGTTAACTGAGAAATGCCACTCGTTGTGTTAATAACAACTGATGATTTTTCAACTATTAAAGGATACGTTGTACTTTCATTTTCAGAACTAAAAAAATTAGATTGACTAGAAGTCACAGCAATTGTTTTAGAAGGTACATGAGCACTTTCGGAACTAGAATTTACACCTAAACCTTTATTATCCAAAGTATTTAATGACTGTACTGTTGTAGGCTGTGATTTTGGAAGGGAAGTTAAAGGAGTGACTCCAGATGAAGCATCAGAATGTAAAGATGAACTTGAAGATGTTAAAGGATGTGTATCTTCATGTAAAATGGCACTCGACGAGATATTTACTGGCTTCACATTAAAATTAGAAACATTTGTAGCATTAGTTTTTGATTGGTCAAAAAATGACATTTTACCTTCAGTTTGAAAAAATGAAAAAGATGAACTTGTTTTAGGTAATGTATCTGAAATACCTTTATTTGAAGCAAATGAGGCACTCTGTACATTTGTCTCAGAAAAAGAACTAGGAGTTGTAACACCACTTGATGTTGCTTGAGGAAAAGATTTTCCACTCTGAAGAGTATTGGCAAAATCAGTACTATTATTGATAACATTTTTTGATGCAGTTGACAATGGTTGGGGAACAGAAAAACTAGTCTTCTCTGTTGTGTTTGTGTTTGCTGTGTTTACAATAAAATCGCCACTTTTGAAAACATTTTGCTGTCCAGCAGACAGATTTTCTGAATTTGATATGTTGGATGACTTTGAATTAAAATTTGATTCATTAAATACATTTTTCAAGCCAAAAATATTAGCTGCTGAGTTGGAAGATCCATTATTAAAAGTAGAATGCTTGGAATTAGATTTTTCATTCTGGTTATTATAATTCTTGATTGATATTTCATGTGGATGGTGCACTTGATTTGAAGATGACAGCTGAAATAGAATTATTACATATTATTTAAGTATATGAGCAAAGCATAAGAAAAACTGATAAGAATTTGTTATATTTACAGTTAATCAATTGTGGAGATTGGTGTGAAATTTATCTCTGACAACTTATTACATGTAGTCCTTAATAAAAGATTTCAATACAAACATAACAAATATTTAATTTGAAATAATCAATGTATTACATATAAGAATGTATGCTTCACATTTCTCAGATCACTGTGGAATTTTATTGCAGAAAATTAGTTGTAGCATAGAGAGTCCCATTAAGCAGTGTGTGGGTTAACAACTTGTCCATTTAACCAAGTACTGAGTCACAAATATGCAGCGAAGTGAGTGCCAAATAGGTGAAGTTGTATAGTCACTGCACAATGCTAAACATCACATTAAATACATAGCTACTAAATGTATGTAGATATGTTATGTAATTATTTAATAATAATTATTTTTGTAAAAACTGCATTACAGAAAATACTACAATGCAATGGATACAGAAACAACTTATATTTTCCTCTTCCAATTATTTTAAAATATATATTTTGGCTTGACAGAGATATCTGAAAGATAATCTGAAATATTTTATAAAATATTTTTAGAATAGATTTGTTATAGACAGGATAAGAATTATATTCAGTTTGTGCATGGTATTATCAGTAAGACAAATGATAACATAAAGAAAAATTTTTACAGCTTCCTCTATACAGAAGTATTTTTTTAAGGTGGGCCTAGTTAATTAAAATTGGAATTTTCATAAGAATGCATTTTATTTACATTATAGATTTAACTTTATTCTCCAATTATCACTTGTTGTAGACTGTGTTAACTTAGTTTACATTTGTTTTCTTTATTATGTAATCTTTGTGATATAAGTTTCTAGTAATTAGCATTTTAAAATGCTTTAGTAAGTAATATAATGAAATATTTGATAGTTGAAATTTAAGCACAATCAGCATTTGGTAACCAGATATTGCACGTAATAACAAAATTTAGGTTGGCAAGATAACAGTGCAGCATTTGCCATAAAAATCAGAAATTGCAACAAGCCTGTACAGGAGACTAGATTAATGCCTGTAAATGATAAATCATGCAAAAGATTATTTTCACCATACACAACAGCATAAAAACACCTATGTCTTCATAAGTATATTGTTGTTATATACAAGCTCTTGGTAGATACTAATTACATTATTACTTATAAAGTTGTTCTTTTAAATAAAATGGCAAAGAAAAGCACAGAAGTTAATAGTAGCCAGGCAAAAATTATTTTAAGTATATTATTTATCTAGTTCAAATTAGAATGTTATATGGTTTTTCCTCCCTTACCCCACAGATCTGATTTCCATGTTTTAAACATTCTATCATAATGAAACATATGAAAAATAAAAATACATTTACCATTTTTTGATATTTGTAACAATTATGTATTGATAAACCATATATGGGTTGCAAAATGTAAAAGAACGATACAATAAAATTAACTTATTTTGATGATTTTTTTCCACATAATTGAACACAGTATGTAATAAAGTTCTCTCTCAAGTAATTTTTAGGTAATAAACATTTATAATCAAAATCTGAAAATGCTGCATGGTTCACAATATTTATGAATAAGAAATGAATCCATACCAAATTTTAACAATTTTTGAAGTAAGTCAGGATTGTCACTATCAGATTAGTACTGTCATTCAAAATAGTATAAGCAATTCTAATAACATCTTTATAATTTAGATATTTTATTATTTACTAACATATAATTCTTAAGCTTGTAAATAAGAAAAACATATTTCTAAAGAAAATTTTACATTGTATTTATTCATTTTTAATACAATTAATAAAAATTTGGTGCAATACCGAAAGACGATTTATCTCACAATTCATAATACACACACAAATTCAATTTCTTCATTAAATATTAAAAGCTAAATATGTAGTATTAAATTGAAAATTACGTTTGTCACATTTTCATAATATTGTTTTACATTCATAATATTATTTTACATACAGAATGAACTGATATTCTTTTTACTAAAAATAAATTATAATAATAAAAGTATATTAATTTATAATTAAATTCATAAATTTAAGAAAGAGATTTAATATTAATACTATTTTAAATATTCAAATTAATAATTGGAATAGATAGTAAATTGAGATAATTTATTATAAATTTGAGTGATTCTAATATTTTCATAAAGAAAATATTCAAGAAAAATTTTTGAACAAATAGATATGTAAAAAAAAATGTCTAAAAAAAACATTTAAAATATTAAAAGCTTAGAGCTTTGTCAGAAAATTCAAAACATCCAATACATACTGGTTTTACATTATTATAGAAAAAACAATGTAATGTTTAAAAAAATATAAGGAATACAAATCACAAATATTAAATTAATATTTGTGATTGTGTATTTCTCTCCGATACTGAGATTTTTAGTATTCTTATAAACTTTTATATTATTTTGAAACCACAATAAAGTTTTCCTCTTAGGCCTGGGATTGTATTCATTTTGTTGGCTAAAATATAATATGAATGATCAGTTGAAAAATATTTATAATTTCAATAAATTAAAAATTTGTTATAATGATATTTATAACTAAATACTCAAAGAAACAATTCTACATCTGAGTTATGATGAAAAAGATTTAACTTTTACTTAATTTTACATTTTAAAAATTTTCTTCCTCATCAACTTACTATAATTTGTATGACATAGTGCTTTACATAGTGCAATTTTTTTTATTCTCTTTTAAGTGACATTAATTTGCTTACATCTATCAAAATAAAAGTTTCTAATAATAATATATAAAATTACAATAATGTTAATATTTTTTCTTAGGACTATGATAAATTGCTAGACCAATTTAATACCTTCTTTACTACATTTGCTTTAGTGTAAATCACTTCAAATTTATAAATTTATTGCTAAATTTTTAATTTACATTTTTATAAAACTGACTTGATATAATATAAATAGTAAGCATTTATTTTATATTAAGTTTATATAACTCCATTAGAAAGACAACAAAAAGAACATTACAAAGTATTACTGAAAAAATGCATGTAAATTATAATAAATATCAATCAAGGCATAAACATGATACAAAATATATTAATAGGTCTTGATGCAAACTAACCCTTATATTTTGATCAGAATCATTGTAATTGATAGCACTTAGTAAGGCATTTAATGCTTCTTCATCAGTATGGCCTTGAGATACCAACTGTTGAAGGATTGCAATAATTGCTGAAATAAAAACCGAAGTAACATTAATATATTAAAGAAATATTATAAAAAAATATGATGAAAGGAAAAATAAGCATTAATTTACTGCTTTTTAGCTTAAAAGCAATAATTAAAAATCTTTTCGAATTTATATTAAAAAAGATAAAGCTTCATAAATACAATAACTAAATTTAAATGTCATATTACTGAATGTTTAAAATTGTAAAATATAGAACGCAATAACTAATTTTAAAGATGCTTCTTTATTAGAAAAGATTCCCAACTTTTTTATGACTAGCTAATTAAACTTGTTTTTGAAATTATTATTATATATATGTATATAGTTATTGAACATCAATGTGCCCATACAGTCACACATGACAAAGTTTAGATAGGTGTAAAACTTAATATATTTCACTTGTGGCACAGAAAGACAAATTTACATTAGAATTTGCTTTCAAAAGTAATGTTTTAGGAATATAAAAGAAAGTATGTGCTTCAAGAAAAATTAGAAACTGAAATAATTGACAAAGGGAGACTCATAGTATTTTAAATTGTAGTTTAATAGTTTTATTACCTACTAAAAATCAGCTTTTTTAGCTTAAGCAATAACTTGAAAACACAGTTCCTCAATATGTTAAAACAGTATTTCATATAACTAGCCATTAAAACTCACTATAAGAACGTAACACATTATAAGTATGAAATTAATGAATTATATTACATAATTCAATAACAAAAAGATGCTATGATATGCAAATGATTAATTTTCTGAGGCATTCATATAAAGTGAGTAGTGATAATGCCTAATTTACATGAACTTCCTTTCATTCACAATAGTTATTAATAGGTACTTACAAAGTACTTAAATAAAAAATGTATAGCAATGTCATATACATAAATTATATTTTAGCATTGTTGTCTGGTCAAAAATCTGTGTTCTCTAATGTAAAAAGGAATTTTTACCAGAATGTTACTGCTTTGATAGAATTCCAATTGTAGCATACCACGATGGTGCATTATCGCAACAAAGCCAGTCAAGATTCCATGAAAGTTTCCGAAATATGAAAAAATTGAATTCAAAACAATCAGGTGTATTGCCATACTGACTGGATCTTACTGATGTCATTAAAGCTGATGATGTTTGAAGCAGCAATGACAATCAGGTTAATGATCACAACTTTGGGTATACTAGTCACTACATTACACAGGAGTGCAATCAATATTTAAACATTATGGTTGAACGAAAAACAGGAACAACTATTTGGAAGCAAATACATATATTTTTTGATTAATCACAAATAATATTTAAATGGAATCTAGTTACCAAATCATCCCTTTAAAATAATGATTTGTCACAATATTTGATCAAGAGATTGTATATAAGACTATCAATCAAAGCACATTGAAAAATGCATTGTCAGCTTGCTTTTGACATCATCATACTAGCCCATAATTTGAAGTGGTGGCATGAGGTGTCACTGAACACAACTCTATCACCTCCTGTTTACATTGACTCAACTTTTAAAAAGAGTAGTAAATTGTTGTATACATTAAATCTCCCTCATGAAGAAAATATTCAGTTGCTGCTTTTTCAAAGTCTTTCATTAAAAAATATTTGTTTTATGATTGTCAAATAAAACCAGTTTGCCAATCGATGAACTGTGATACCATGTTAAAATTTACGGGGACCTCTATTTGTTAATATCATTCAAATCTCTGTTTAAATTCATTGGTTAGGGATATGGCTGTTATTGCTAACAGAAGGGTTTTTTCGAGTACTGATATCATATAGATACAGATATATATATCCAAATATATTAAAATTTTGATCACTTTTATTTTTAATGACATATGTTAAGAGTCATGTGGTATTAGCATTCCATCTTGGTATAGCACTTTAATGGCCAATTGTAGTCTGAATGTCGTAGTCTAATTTATGTTAAATTACTAACAACTCAATAAATACCAAAATTAAAAAAATAAATGGAAAATTTTTAAAGGCATTTCAAAATCTTGACAAAGATTCATTTTCCTTAAGCCTCTTAATATCTTTTAAATATGTATTTTAATGAAAAACATTGTACACATGCAGAAACACGTGCCAAAGTTTTTAAAGCATTCTTTCATTAATAAAATATACATAAAACCAATTATTACAAACAGAAAAACAAAAAATTAAAGTTATTAGTTTTTCTAAAAATAGTCCTTTAGAATTAAAGAACAATGTAATCACATTACAAAATTAAGAATTATAATGATCAATATAGGAGAATTTACCACTGTTGAGGAACAACAACTAAATAGAAGCTATCTATTAAAAGAAGCAGCTTAAAATAACAATTTTATATGATACCACACAATCAACTTATAGATATTACAGGCAAAAACTGAATTTGAATTTTAAACCAATTAAGCACAAAAGACAATTTTATACTAAGCATGAAACATTTTATGTGCTCACAAATTTTTATACAAATAAGGTATTAAATGAAAGCATTTTTCAAAACTTCATCTAAAAAGTTCATATATAAGCTATCATGATGCTTCTGATGCAGAGGAATATGATATTTATTCCTCAATATTTCCATACTCTTGTATTAATTTTATCAAATGATTTCATATTTCCCACTGTAGTATTAAAATTTATCAATTGTTTGATTCAGTATGAAATTTGATCAAACATTTATTAATCAATGAATTTTTCCTAAGAGGAAATAAAAATATAGTGAAAATGTAAAATGTTCTCATATTTGTGACTACTATAACTATGAACAGAACAGTCAAAGGAAATTTATAAAATCAAACAAAATAATTTCAATACCATAAAATTTAACTTTTTCCCCTACTCAAAATGGAGAGGAGTGAAGATAAAAAATTTCAAATTAGATGATTAACATACTTATGTTTTAAAAATCAAAAGGCAAGATAAAAATTATGTATTCCATCAATTGTTTCAAATCAAATCTTTCACAGAATTCTTATAAAGACAAAAATTCATTTATGAACTAACTTTTTAATAAAAAAAAGAAGTAAAATTTGAGTTTGTCCTCATGAGTAATGATTCAGAGTGTATAGATTTGTGATAATCAGCAATATTTAAATATTTGATGAATTAAAATAGAAAACAAAAAATTTTATCACTTAATTTTTTAACACCCTTGAAGTTTTGTTATTTTGACGAGCACACCTTAAATTCTTCAAAATTAAAGAAAGAAAAAAAACTTTGAATTTATCAACAAATTTTGCAAAAACTTTTTACCTATGGTGTACTGTTGAAATAATAAACTGCTGTTAATAAAAAAAGTTAAATCATCTAAAGAAAAAACATTCCTTACTTTCAGGGGGATAGGCAACTGGTCCAGGTGACCCAGGAGGAGTAATATCTTCATATAAAGGTCCTCCTTTTAAATTACAAAATATTTGCAGAAATTAAATTAGTATTATTAAAAAACTTTATTTCATAATAAAAATTCTTTTTATTCTCAAAATAAATAAAAAGCATAATGTTTATTAAAATATTTTAACAGATATACTTGTTAAAAACATTTTAGAATGCAATACATAGATTTATGAAAAAAAAAATTTAAATATAAAATATGTAGCAGAAAAAAAGAAGTAATAAAATTAGACATGTTAATTTTATAAATGTGTATAGATTCCATCTTAACTTTGAATTAAAAAAAATCTTAAACACTAATTTTCAATAAATACAAATTTTCCTTATGAAAATAAAAACTAGTTTCAATATTTATTTTTTGAAATAAAAACTCTCATAAAATTTCTTAACAGAATTATCAGTTTTTATTTTTTCAATAAGATTTTTTTACCTATACATAATATTTAAACTTTTATTATATCATTAAATTTTTAAAAACAATTAAGCAGTAAAAATTTCTCACCTGAGGAAGAAACAGATGAAGATATTATTTTGGGTGAACTAATGGGTGCAGCAAATTTTGAAGGAGATGTAGTTTTCTTTTCTGTATCCTCAACAACTGAAGTAACTGAACTAAACAGCTTGGTCATTGTTTCATTAGGTAATGAAACCTACAAATAAATATAAGAAATTTATATCTCTGATATTTTAATTAGTTAAAAAAAAAAGAATTTTAAATTCAACTGTTATAATCAATATAGTAAATAAAAAGTTACAAAAAAATCAATTATATAACTACATACTTTATTCATCTATAAAACAATATCAGAAAATATATAAAATAAATCATCCATATTCAACTAGACATAATTTGCATCAAACTAAAACATTACAAAACTTTATGTGAAAAAAAAACAATCAGGATATATAAAGATAAATCAATCAGATTGAATTCAGTCATATCATTTCCTTTACAATGATATGCATAGCAACAAGTTTTTGAATAAATTAAGAAGCATTATAATAAAATATTGCAAATAGAAATTTTTTAACATAGTGAATGCTTGTTTTTATGAACCTCTAATCTAGGAACATTCACACTTTTAAGAATTAGTTGTTAGTCTTTACCATGACAACATAGGCACAATAATAATTTTAATTCCCATTTATGAACTTAAATTTTGAAAAATATCTTTTTCTGAGAACTTTTGCTTCAGACAAAGACTTTTCTTTTTCACTTTATTTTTTATAATCTGATATTTTTACCAATTGATTCCTTTTAATATTGCCTGAGAACTTCATTCATTCTTGAACAAAGAAGGAACCCATGAAAGCATTTCAGAATTTACATGAACAATAGTTGAAGACATATGGATATCAAATATTTGATAGGAGAATACTGTGGTGCCAAATTCAACTTTATAGCATTTCACATACATAAAGACACAAAAATTTTGTGGTAAAATGCAATCAATAAAATGAAATACTTAATTTTCTATTTTACAAACTGATTTACCTGTTTCTATGAATTCATAAAAGTGAATACCTACTGTAGAAATTAGAAATTCACATTAGTTCTTTGAACTTTATATTTAAATTTACAATTAATTACACTGATTTGCTTATGTTTTTCATGTTTGGTTTGTTTGTTAGTTTATTGATGAATAATTATTTCTTTTAAGCAATGACTTGAGTATCTTAATGACTTAAGTCACTTTAATGACTTAAGTCACTTTAAAGGCATCTCACCATAATGGAAGTATTAGATTATCCTACTCGTAGAAGTTATCTGTAAATATATAGTGGAGAAATTTCATTAATTATTTGGGCTGAAGTATTTCGTATATAAATTTTTGAAAATTTGTATTTACATTTATAAAATAAATTCTTCCTACACTTTTTGCTGTTATTAACTCTAACATCAAAATAGGATTTAATGATAAAAACAATGCAATCAAGATGAATATTTTTGACAATTCTTTGTCGAATATAAATTAGGCTATCACTGCTAAACAAGATTATAGTCTTACATTCCAACTATCATTGTCCCAATTATTCCATTTCTTAAGTAACAAGGGTTTTGAACCAATTTAGTCTATTTGCTTGTAAATATATGTTAGCAATATATGCTTGTGAATTAACACCATTTTTTTCCATGTAGTTTTAAGATTCAGAACAATTTTATTCAGTTCAAGACAAAGAGTCCTTTCACTAATTTTACATTACATTGCACCACAAACGATTTCTATGTATCATGTAAGCTTATTCCCTCAATTCTTCTATCATAAGTTGATTATCAAATTTTATGTCTTTAGGAATTTTATGTTGTAATGAATGGGTCTCATTATATCTTTTTCAAAATTAAATCCTCTTTTGGTTAAATTTTTTACTAATTTCTTTCCTAATTTCTATATAACTGCAACCTTAATCATGTAATTAATTATTTTTCATTGTTTTCTGAACAATCTATAAACTTTTATTGAGATTTCTATAATTTTATAGGCTTTTTAAGGCTTACTGATTAAAATATAAAAGAAACCCCTTTATGAACAATCAGTTAATATGGTGACAAATTTTGTCTCGATACCCTAACAAATAATATCATTAAGAGTTCAATTCTAGTGCAACATTTTTGATTCACAATCAAAATGAAATTATTCCTGATTAGTTTTCTAAGAATTGAATAAATGAAGAAAAGAAACTTCATATGACTAAAAAATTGTTTCTTGTTATTTGGCTTTAATTTTTCATAACATACAGATAATAAAAAAATCTTTATCACATTATATTCTTAATAAAATTATCTCAATTAGTTAAACTTTTATAACAATACTCCAAAAAATATTAAAGATATATGGCTTCAAACCACAAAAATAAAGTAATATATAAAGGCAATTTTTTTAAACATTAAATTAATGATGTCTTAAAAATTATAATTAAAGCTATTTATAATCATTGATTTTCAATTAACAGAATTAGATATTCTAACTATTCTGGTTAAATAAAGTAAATATTATTAAACCATAAGAAATTCATCTTAGGAACAAACTAGGTTAAATATTTAATGAATGGAAAAATAAAAAAGCTTTTTCAAAAGTAAGCAGGAGTTTTCACATGAGATATTAATAAAAAGAATAACACCTAAATATAAATTAGAAAGGTGGTATATATATTTTCATACAAAATATCAAAATCATAAATAAAAAATAACTACAAAGCTCTGAAATTTTTTAAAATTTTGATAATAATAATTTTTGGTTCTTAATTATGCATTCAAATTCATAATAGTAATCACAAACATTTTTCATGTCAAAACATATTCTTACTGGAGGTGAAGATTTCTCAGTTGCTTGAGAATCAGTATTTTTTATATTTTCCTTATACAGGATGGACTTAGAGATAAGTCTTGAACCAGATGGAGAGCCTGGAACAGTATAGTATTTAAGTGAAAATATACAACAAAGAGCAAATATATAATGAATAAAAACTTATTATGTGATTAGCAAATATATAATAAATAATAATATGCTATGATAAGCAAAATATTACACAGAACAAATTTATAACTACTATAAAAATACAAACAGCAATTATTATAAAATTATATAACATACTACTTACACATTTCAAGTTCAATTAATGAATATATAGATTCCATTTAGAGATTAAAAAATTGCAGATTGTTAAATTAAAAAAACTAATATTCATAAACCCTCACAATGAAAAATTAGAAATCATGATAAAATTTTAATATTACATTATTTTTGTAGTTTTTACTTTATGATAAAAATTTGTTATAGGTCACTAATCTAAGATGTACTTAGCAACATCATAAATTTAACTTTTCACTTAAGGCTCCATTTTATCTTTAACATTTGAAGATTTTAAAAACCTGATAATAAATAAACAATGGGGACTAAGAAGTTTGCATGTTTCTTTTGCAGCAAATGTAAAACTTTGTGTGCGTAAATATTGTGTGTGCAGAATCATTTTGGAAATAAATATGAATGGAGCCCAATCAAACTATAATATCTATTTGTAAATTTCAAATTATAGCTATCAGCACATAAAATTTAAAAAAACTCACTAATTTTAGTACCAATGCAAGGAATGCATTAATGAAATATTTGAACATAAATAAAACTGTTATATATAAATATAAACAATAATAAGTGGAAAGAAGCTTTGCATTAGATGGAGTGGCAAAATTATGCCATAGATTTAATGCATTGTTCATGTGTATCAAATCTTATATTTAATTCTACTCAAAGTATAAATACTCATACTACTTCTGAATTAATCATCAATTTATAACTTCAATAAAATTTAATAGATTGCAAGGAAATAATCAAGATGTTGTTAATAACTAATATATATAAAAAATTCAAATTTTGTAAAAAGTTTGCAAAATCCATACTGCCTTTATTTGTAAAAAAGAAAAATCAAATAAGAACAAATAAATAATGCTATATTGTAATGTGTAAATTTTGGATTTCCACATTATCATTATACAGGTTTTACTTTCAAATGAAATTCCTAAAACATGTGCATTTTTTATAATTTCTTAATTTGAAAATGAAACTAATATTTATTAAGTTATATTTCTAAAAAAAATAATAATAATAAACTTAGGAAACTGAAATGTCATAGATATATTTCTAATTTACAATCTTTTGCACACTTTTGAAAAAATATATACAGTTTGAATAACATTTATAAGGCTATGATTTTAGCACATGGAATGATTTGACTTGACTTCAGATGGACATGACACCAAACCAATTAATATTTTTATGACATTTTAAAATTTATTTAATAATCTAAATCAATTTTTCCATAAATATTACAGATAGAATGAAATTAAAAGATGGAAGCAGATTTTTAAATCAAATCAGCTCTATTTAGGTTAAGATTTTGAAGTTATTCTTCCCTTCCCCTTTACTTCAATAAAATAGAAAGAATGCTTGGACATTTTCAGATAAAATGGGCAATTCAATAAATCAGGATTCTTTTCTTAACTAGATAAATATAAATTAAAAATGCTAAATAGACTAAATAAGTAAGAGGAAAATTCGTTAATTTTACTATTGAAAACAAATTGAAAAACACATTAGTAAATTACTTACAGACAACAGTAGGCCTAATAGTATTTACAACAGCTGAAGAGAAATGTTTTTTCAAAATTGCTTGCACATCTGAAGAAATTTTCTTTGATTTGGGGGATTTTTCCTCTTCAGCATTATTTAATTTTGTTTGAAGAAATGTATCTGCTAGTTCAGACAGATCCTCTGGTTCAAATCTGTAAGTAATGCAATTAATAGAGTACTAAAAATATTCATTCAAGAGAAATACTTTAGCGTACAGTCTATACTTACTTCTTTAAAAACTGTGTTTTGTTTTTACACCTTGAAATATTTTCATGCTTTTTTTCATTAACTTTAGCAGTTAGATACTCTAAATTCTTTTTTAGATTATGTATAATATTCTGGTTATTAACAAGAGTCTTGTAGATAGCTTCAACAGAAGATAAATGACTAACAGATCTAAAGTAAAAAGTTGAAAATATATGGTATATTAATAACAAAAATCAATGTGCAATGCAAATGTTTAATTTGGCCTAGTTTATTTGAAATCAAAGAAATTAATCTGATAATATTTTAAAAACGTATAAATAAAATAAATTTAGAGAAATCATTGTATTTTAAATTATTTGTGTATTTTTTAATGAAAAACAAAAATGAGATTTTTACATGCACATAAGTTTTTAATATTATACTAACAATTTTCAATTAAAAGTTCTTTATATAAAATACTATTCAAGTTTTAATTTAAAAGGCAAATAAATAGCAAGAAATATTCATAAACAATATCATAGTAATTTCACTACGTTTAACAAGTGAAGATTTTTCTGTATAATTTAAAATTTCAACAGATGTTAAACTTTGAGAAAGCAGTAAAAGCAAATTAATTACTTTCCATAAGTGGCAATAATTATGTCTATTTCAGAGTAAGTTTAAATAAAAAGTATCTATTCTATCTTTAATATGATCAAATTTCTCATCAATACCATCTTGAAATCTTAAAGTCATCTGTAATGATTTAAACTCTGCTTCAAAATTTATGAAACTTTTTTCTCTGAACACACACAATGCAAAAGATTATTTTTGTATGGTTTTTCGAGTTCTTTGGTCATTGAAAAGATATATTTCATCAGGCATACTAAATAATTTATCTCATTGATAAAAAAATTAAAACAAATTTAACCCTTTTCACTGAAATTACATGCAATTTTCACCAAGTAAGATGTGGAAAGTATATTTTAACTCAATAATTTTATATTTAAATATTAATATTCAGTGAATTTTATACAATATAAAGAAAGCAGAAACAAATAGAAAAAGAATAATTTAAAATTGCCCATCTGAATGCACCACACATGACGATCTAATTGATCTTTCTCTCTCTACAGAGGGTATTAACACATTTCTAGAACGATTTCGGGGCCGTTTAATCAACATTTAAATTCTATTTTTTTAAATGTTCTATCTGATAGCTTTTTTCTGGACTATAAGTCTGCATTGTGATTTCCATGATATAAGAGCTTTTTGTAAAATTTCCAGGGGTATTGCTTTCCATTCCTCTTCCACTACTTTCCAGAGTCCATCTATCGTGGTGTGTTTGCGTTTAGAAAGAGCTCTTTTTAACAGACCAAAGGCACAATAGCCTGTAATTGAAATGTTAGGGGACTTATCAGGAATATGTTGAAAAGGTATATATGCAATACCTGTATTAGTCTTCATTTTTTCAAGGAATACAGTGGTAATTTTCCAAGTATGACTTGTAGCTTTGTCTTGATGAAGTTTCACCCTTTGAAAGTCTTTGGGATAAAGAAGTGGAATTTCTTCTGTAGATATTGGACGTAAAACCTTCTTCTGATAGAATGATGAGTTGATTTTAACATTTCTTTCTAATCTTTTTATTTTTAATTTCCCATTGTAGGAGAAACCTGCGACTATCATAAACCCCTTACTGAAATTTTTTTTACATTGATGGAACTAGGTTTGTACATTTTTTTCTTCTCGTTTCCTAGAGTAAATAGACGTTTTTTGTTGCAGTCATTTAGGTAAACCCATGCTTCATCAAGGGTCACAATGTATTTCCATTCATCTCCTGCTAAATGGTTTTCATATAGGATTCTAAAAAATGTTTTGCGTTGAGCCACATGCCTCGGCAAAAGCTGGTGAACATTATGTTTTTTAGATTTTTTAAGTTGTAAATCTTGATATATTATTTTATTTATTGTTGCTACAGATGTATTTAAAGACTTTGCAATTGATTGCTGTGTTGGCGGATTTTCTCTTGTTATCGGGGATTTCACTTTAGAAACATTTGAAACAGTACGAACTTTTTTCGGATATTCGTTTGGAGTCTTCTTTCCATGTAGAAATAATGATTGACGGTTTTTACCTGTCCGATTAAAATGTTGCTTATTTTGCACTTAGAAATTTTAATACCATGCATTTCACAACGTTTTTGAATCCTGGAATTTGAATATTTCTCTTCAGAAAGTGCAAAAACATATACTTCAATCCACAACTTGTTTAGATACGACATTTTGAAAGTACAATAAATTTAAAAGTAGCAGACGATATTTCTCATTTCAAGTAATAAGCTGTTGAAAAACACAACATTTACTTTTTTAAAATTCTTAATCGAAATCATTCTAAAAATGTGTTAATACCCTCTGTAATTATTCTCTTCACTACACACACATAAATCATCTACATTTGGTCCTGACTTTATAGGATTATCATGAAGTTATTGTGGCTGAACTGGATCTTTATTTTAATCAATAGTTATGAAAACAAGATTCTATTATAGATCATGTAGCCATCTAGAAGTAACATGAAGAGCTAATACTCAATTAGATGTTCTGACAATTTCATTGAAAATTTTAAAATATTAAAACAAAAACAAAAAAAAATATTTTCTAACTTATTTTTGTTATAATATTTTCTAACAAAAATAAATGTATCAAAGTAAATAAAATTCAAGGAATAATTCACAATTTTCAAGGAGTCAAGTCAAAATTCCAGGAGTTTCAATAGTCCTTAAAGGAGTTTATAGGAGTTGTATGAACACTTTTCACAGTATAACATAAAGATTTTTTAAGAAAATGTAAAGAAAATTGTTCACTGATTTTAAATCATTGATATTTCGATTAGGAATGGCTAACATTTATACTAAAAGAAAAAATTACAAAAGAAAAAAGAATTATTGTAAGAAAGCTACAAATATAGCTTATAAATAAATTTTATACAAATATGATACTGTAATACTACCTACTTCTAAAATTTAAAATGCTTTTAAACAATATTTAATATAAAAGAAAATCTATTTTGTTTGATAATCAATTTTTGATTCATTAATTACTGTATTTTATACATAAAATGCTTTAATATCAAATTGAAGCTTGGTGACTTAGTTGTAGCATTTCACAGTCCCAAATCACTGATCTGAGGTTTAATCCTCAAGCTGGACCAGGTTTACTCAGCCTTTCATAGCTTCAATGGGTCCATAAACTAAGTAAAAAGCATGTTTGGGAACAAAACACTGGGGTTTCATGTTAGGCTGACCACTAAATTGGGCTACTTAACCACATATACTTTGCATCCCCAGGCCCCTCGGTCAGGAAAATGCGCATTGTAGGCCTTGGGCCACATGGGCTGTCGTGCCACATTTAGTTTTTTAATAACAAACTAGTAGCAAGCTAAGCATTATATATATATATATATATATATATATATATATATATATATATATATATATATATATATATATATAGCTTTTTAAAAAACCTCAAAAGAATAATTTAAACAATAACAGCTAATATAAATAAACACACAAAAACAAAAAAGTAATTAACCATCAAAAATAATTTAATGAGTACGTTAAATTTTATTATTGCTTACTTTTGATTGGCTTTCAACTTCTGTAAATATTCATACCAATCTTGGTCAATTTTGTTACGCAGTTCTTGTATTTGAGTATTCAAATACATAGAAGTTTGCTCAATATTTTTCATTCGTTTTGCTGTCATTGGACATAAAGCTCTCTCTTCAAGCAATGATATATACATGTGATCATTTTTTCTTCGATTTCTTGAATTAGCTTCTTCAATCATAACAAAACTTTCAAGAACAGCATTTTTTAGATCATGAATATCTGTATTAAGAGACTGAAAAAGTAAAAATGAAAACAATAACTTCAACTAAACTTCTAATAATTTAAATATTCATATTTTACAATATAGAAATTCCACTTTATATATAAAATAGCATATAAATCAAAGATAATTAAAAAATATTGAAAATAGAAGCAAAAATATGTGACATTTCATATTGTTTAAATATACTATTTGAAAAGATACAAATTAACAGATGTTAGGGCTGTGGTAGCTTAGTGGTTAGGCACCGGCCTTCCGTCCAGAAAGGCTAAGTTCAATTCCTTATGCCGTCAAAGATTTATCGAATACACACCTGCTTGTTAAATCTGTGGAGTCAAAAGTCTTATAATCGGTCGTTGAACAGTTACTATGGGTGTAATGATCTGGAGAAAGCTTTCTCTCCTTCCTCTTTCTCTCTCTCAAAATTGAGAAAATGGATACTCTGGAGGTGCGATTTATCGGAAAAGTTTTAGAACAAACACGTACTTTCACCTTTGTGATACTCTGGTTAATAAGTAAGACAACTTTCTGACTTAATTTCGCATAAGCTTAATTCAGATAATGAGTTTGGATTTTCCAAGTGTCTTAAATAACAACAACAGCTGTTTAAGAATAACTTAATAAAAATATACAACACTTATTAAAAACGGAAATTCAGTCTTGAAAAATTTTCAGGCATTGAAGAATACATTTTATATAATAAATTAGATATTTTTTAAAAGCTTTTGATGAATGGCATTCATGAACTAGCTTTTAAAAAGTAATATAATTAGCATTATATTATGATAGGTCATTTTCAAATAGCATACTTATATATTGAGTTAAATATGCACATAATATCACATCAAATTTTTAAATAAAGTTTTATAAAAATATGTGCTAAGTTGATTTGCATAGTAATAGTAAATTAAACATAAAAATAAAATTTTAATAAAAGATGTCAAAAAATTGAGTCAAATTTTTAATTAAAAGGGTGCATTAACAGTTTAAACATCAAAACTTAAGGAGAAATAAAAAGAAAATCTTGTAAAAGCAAATAATATATATTGACCATCAAAAAAATTAGTAAAATGCATTTGAAGTTAATACAATATTTAATTTGAAAAATTCAATGAAAATTCTTAATAAGAAAAACAGTTTGGAATCAAACCATTTGTTTAGCAACAAATAAAGCTAAAGAAAGTATGAGATAATGTGAAAGCATTAAAGAAAGCATAAGATGATGAGTATGAAAAAATATGATATGATTATACAACAGAATCTAAATTTTATAAACAATTAAATGGATTGGTAACATTAAATTTTATCGACTGAGGTAAATAAAAGACTTAATTTTACAGTAGTCTTTGGAAATTTGTGTAAAATGTTCTAATTATTTTTCTAATAATCACAATAAGAATAAGATTTAAAAGTGCACTTAGGACATTGATTAATGAATATGGTTTTTCTATGTATTAAGGGCACCAGAAAGTAATGTTGTTAATGTGCATGACTAGGATATAGTCCACTGGTTGATTCTAAATAATTCAGCATAATTATTTTTTTAGGTGAAATGGTGGGCAAAATACCAGAAAAGCTTATCCATCATAGTATGCTTTTTGAGTTTGGCAAGAGTAGGTGCATTATTTAAGACAAAAATCATTTGCCATGTTTATCCAAGTGCATTTGAGGTTCATTAGATGATGTAAAAATGCCAAATATGGTTTTCCAAATTAATAACTGGTAATTTTGATCTCTTTAACTCCTATTGATCAGGAAGACTAACAACATTGGACAACAACAATCTAAGGGTAGAAGTGGAAACAAATTCATATGAAAAAAGTGCGGAATTATCAAATACTCTGTAACAAACTGTTAATGCAGACTGATTGTCAATAGAAAGGGCATCAATCTGCATCACAACAATGGAAGACTATATAGTGCAAGGCAAACAATAGAAAAAATAATGAATTGGGGTAGGAAGTACTGCTTCATCCACCATACTAGAATGGTATGATACTCTCAATTATCCATTTATTCTGATCCTTACAACATTTTCTTAGTGGATAAAAATTTGAAAATTAGGATGACTAAAATGATATTTTGCAATATTTTACTCAAAAACCCAATTGATTTTTATATCAATTGAGTTTTACTTAATAATTTCAGTACTTAATAATTTTAAAACCAAAAGGAATTTTCCAACATTTCATGCTTCCTTCAATTGGTTTTTGGTAGACTATACTTGATACCTTACTTCTTGTTGTAAAACAGTGTTGTAAGAAAATTGAATAACAATACAAAGGATGCAAATAGCAGTATTTCCCCAATAGTTAGATATAATTTTTTTCACTGAAAGTTATGGCTGTAAAAGCTAGCAGACTTTACTCACAACTTTAAATATAAAATAGCTTTTGATTCTTGTTAACTTAAACAGACATAAACTATCTATAAATCAATTTCTAATAAAATACAATCTATATGGCACAGTACTTTTACTTTCAATGCACTTGAATATTAGATATTTCATTTATTTTACAAGTTCATATAAAGAATCAATATTAGTCATGCATAAATGATAAAATTTTTTAGTTTATTAACATTTAAGTATTTAAAATAACCCATTTAATTAGTTAAGGCTTCAATGATATTTTTCCAAATTAAATTTCCCGGATTTAAATATTTAAAATACTAACAATTAGCTTGGCTAAAATCATTTTTAGCACTGCTTTACAAGTGTTTCCATTTAATTTTTTAGACTTTAAACCAACATATAAATTTGTTAATAAGTTTTAAATATAAACAAAATATAAATAATTGAAGGATTCTTTTTAACTCAAACCACTATGTCATATAAACTATATAATGTTAAAATCCATATATAATATTCATCTCTTAAAGTTACATTTTAAATAGATAAAACTTTCATTTAATTTAAAAATATTTTAAGTATTTTCCTGGATATTATCCGCAGATTTGTGTTAAAAAAAGTCTCAAATTTCATTGTGTGCATTATACAGCACCTCGGATAATATGATAAAAAAACATTCTCCCTCAGAAAAGCTTACAATAAAGTTTTGAAAGAAATGCTGTTTATGTTTCATGAAATAAATAACAAGTGGCATCACAACTCAGCTGACTAATTTTAACAATAATCTGCATTGTCCTGTTAGGTTTAAGAACAAATTTGCTTCCTTGAAATGATATTACGGTTGCAATTGGTGAATACCATTTCACCGTCTGTCTTAACCTGAGATGTTTCCCTCTGGAAACATTCAAATTCATTTATTGTCATGTGGAAGTAAAAATGTTCCAGTTACGCAACAGATTTTAAAGATATAAGGAAGCTAAATAAGAAAAATGATGACAAATATGTTAATGTAAGGTGAAAAACAAAGCAAGCGGGGTACAAAAGAAAAAATATATTCTCTGATGCATAGTTCGAAAATCCATTTCTTTCATTTAATTATTAACCAAACAAATTTTATTTTTAAAATATGTCTAACTTCATTTTAAAAGTTATTAAAAACTAAAGATCAATAAATTTTACTAAAATCTTCTCAGAACTTGATCAATGTTATGCTTTTATCTTAGTTTATCAAACTTTGCATTGAAATGCATCGAAACAGATCTTTTTCATAATAAATATTTTTTTTGTACAATTCATTATGTTTTTAATCATACTGTATATTTTTTATTTTATTTGGTACTACATTATCAGCAGTATTAGAATATACGCTGAAAAAATTGCAGCGGATTATGCACTGTTTTTTACTTTTACACGAAAAAACGGTCTTAGCCGCTGCGGATTACATACAGGAAAATATGGTATATTCAAGAAGTTGTAAAACTAATTCTGTAATTATAAAAAATAAATACAATGTAAAAACATAAAACACACTTTTTTAAGATTCCTTTACAAAACTGATGTATAAGTGAAATTAATTGTGGGATAAAAAATTAATATAATAGACTCATCAACTTACAGACATAGTTTGCTTCATTTCACATTGAAAATCTTCAAAATTTAAAGTTGCAGACTTCAAAGTAGCCATCTCCTCTTTGGTGCCAATGGAAGCAAAATGTTCAGATGTTGACTTTATGTCAAGCAATTCTTTTTCAAAAGTTTGCAACTAAAATTAAAAATCAGCCTCATTAAAAATATTATGCTAGATTTTTCAGAAATAAAATGAAGTAAAAAATATTGCATTCCTGAATGAACTCTAAAATAAATAATGTGACAGTTACAAAAAATTTAACTGGAAAATAAATGTTAAGTTGGTTAACTGCACTCTACAGTAATTTTTTATACAAGAGTACTAATTTGACTGTAATTTATGGTTCAATGTGAATTCAAACCATACAAACATCTGTATTAAAGTTAGTAAAACTTACAAATTATTAAGCTGAAGACCTATAATAAATCAGTTATGAATTCAATAAAATCTCTTGGAAATACTATTTTGTATTATAAAATGATAAAGCAAAGAAAGAGATTTAAGTATATCACTAATGTTTAATTGACAAAAATAAATACATTTAGTTTACAAAATGAAGTAAATGTGTTTTTACAACTGAACCTCAAGTTGTGAAAGATCTCTAGGTGACAATCTTGAGAGCTAATAATGATTACTTTAAAAAGTAGACAATTCTTCTTCTTCATTGGCCTGACAGCCCAGGGTGGGCCTTTGCTTCCTTAGAAGTGCGTACCAGGACCCATTATTTTTAGATAAGGTCATCCAGTTTGTCACTTTCAGTGTTTCTAGGTCGTTTTCAAGGCAGTCACGCCATCGGAGTTTCGGTCATCCACTTCTTCTGGTGCCAATGGGGCAAGCCAAGAAATTTTTTTTGACACCTAATTGTCGTTCAACTGGTTCAAATGTCCTGCCCATTTTAATCTCTGTATTGAAATAAATTTAACAATATCTGGTTCTTTATATAGTTTACAGAGCTCAGAATTAGTTCTTCTTCACCATGTATTCTCACATTTTATTCCATCAAATTTGCTTCCTAAAGTTTTTCTTCCTAAAATGCAGAGGGTTTCTTTGTCCTTCTCAGTCAATGTCAACATTTCAGATGAATAAGTGAGAATAGGCCAAATCAAGCATTTGTATACAAAAATGTTTGTTTTTCGACTGACGAAACTAGATTTTAGGTACTTTTCTAAGCCGAAAAAGCATCGGTTAGCAGCTGTAACCCTGCTGCGGATTTAAAAAAAGTAGACAGTTAAGGAGTAAAAATTTCTCATGCCTCATAGTCTTAGTATTGGAGACAAACTGTTAAAATTACCAACTTTTTAGTTAAACTTAATAATACTTGAAGGCCATTCTTTTATTAGCCATGATTCATACACAATCTGTTATGGATATAAAGTACACTGGAGTTTTGTTCTACAGCTTAGAATCCCTAAGTGAGCATTTCTGAACAGCATCCTTTTTTATTTACAAATGGGTTAATTATTGCTGAAAAATCTGATTTGTAGGTGGGTCAAATTCAACTGTCTTACCAAATACTGGGGTGTAAACATTTTGTGAACTATTTGCACTTTTTTTGATTCTAAGAGTGTTGCTACTATAGTTACTTTTCACCAACTCTTGTTTAGAAATTTGAAATACAGTTAACTTGAGATAGTGTCTGACTCAAGAGGAACTACTCAGGTTATTGCCTTAAATAAAACTATATACCAATAACTTTTGCAATATTATAATTTTGAACTTATCTAAAACAGCTCAAGAAGAAAGGGATCCACATTACCCTATAGTGGTGCATGATCCAATGTGGAGTGGGCAGTATTAAGAATTTGGTTTGTTTGGTTTAGTTTTGCTTGTTGCTCAACGGTCATTTTTTGCACACGAGGGCTAATTAGATCGGGACTTACGGTTTGAAGTGGATTCCAAACCACTACAAACATCCATGCCCAAGAAAGTGGGATTACTGCCTAAGAACCCACGAACTGTTGAACCGAAGGCAAGAGCACAAACCATTCGGCTGCCAGCTCGTCGCAGCATTAAGAGAGATGGCCACAGTTAAAAAAAGAATTCATGGTATGAGGATTAAATGAGAAATTTTTCTTATTATTAAACATGTATTAAATATATTTCAAATTTTAACCAGCAACAGAACTTTGAGCATTGTAATTTTCAAAAAATCGGTAAGACTATTAGAGAAAATACAACTGTCTGGCCTCAGCCTAAAGTGATGATAATATTGCATTAATTTATGGACTTGGGTGCTTGGTAGATCCTCTGCTTTGCTTTCATACTGTGCTAAGCAGAACTTGCTTGATTTGCAACAAAAAATCATAAATGAAGACCATCTTGAATGAGGTAATTTACTGAAAATCTGAGACTAAGAAATGCTGATTTGTGAGACTACATACATGTTAATGACTTTTTTGGCTACACTTTAAGTGTTTATACTTTTCTATTTCCCTATGTCATGCCCCTTATCATATAAAATATATAGATAAAAAGACAATTGAAGTTTGCAACTAAATGCTAAAATATCTAAACATATATTTTATGCACAATTTTACAATTTGTACTTAATATTATATTCTACTAGAGTTCTACAAACATAAATTGCATTACCTAAAAGCAATTGATTTTAAGCATATTAATAAAAAACCCTGTTAGTAAATTATAAAGAAAATAATGAAGAATTAATAAAACAATTAATACAAAGATTTAGATAAATGCAAAATTAGATAAAAAAAAAAAGGTAAAATAAACTGATAAAAACACAATATAAATGTATTAAAATTGCTGAAAAAGAAAAATATATTTCTTTATAAGTACCAGATAAAAGGAATTTATTTACAAAATTATACAAGATTTATGGAAGAGCTTTTTTCTATAAATAAATAACTTGATATAACAACTTGCTTAAAACATTTATTTTTTGTAAAAATTTACCTATAAAGTTATTTCAGCTGTATCAAAAGTTAACAAAACACACACACACACACACACACACACAACACATATATATATATATAATAAATACTTACTTCTTCAACAATAGCAGCTTTGAAAGTATTCTGTTTCTCAAATTCATCTTTATTAACCTTTAATACAATAAAAATTGAAGTATAGTAGAAATTTACTATACACATTGATCATAAACTTATTAATACAAATATAATATATAAAACCATAATTCTAAATGCATTGATTATAATATAGCAGTCAATCATAATCCATTAAATTCCACCATCAAACTTCATTTTCATTTGTAAAAATAAGATTCTGTTTCACATTTATTTTTCAATTTTCATTATTTGAAAATGTTATTGAAATAATAAAATTTAGAAAATTTGCTTGTTAAAAAAAGGTAATCAATGGAAAAAGAAAAAGGAAAGGTTACATAAATGTAAATTTTCTATCATTAAAGGATATATTTTATTTGAGAATGATCAAAAATAGACAAAATTTTCATAACACTTTGATTCATTAAGTGCAAATATGATTGCAAAAATACACAAATTAGAAACACATACATACTTTGATATCTTATCATACATGATATCAAAGAATGTATGTGTTACTGTGTTAAGTATTAATTACTGCCTAAGAAAATATTTCTCTTATTACAGCCCTAGATCACATGAATCAAAATTATAGCTTTAAAAAATGTTCTTTGTAATTACATCTCAAAAGTATGAAATGAGACAAATCAAGAGAAATTGCAGATTATAGAATATCAACTCATAGTAGATAACCCATGGTATGCTGAAAAACATGTAATCTAGAATTTTGTCATTATAAAACAGATTTGTGACATCTTGAAAAATTACCATAAACATCCCACAAAACAATATCAACATAATTTTGAACTTCAATATAATAGAAATGAATAAAAAAATTTACACTGCATATATTATTGTGATCCAAAAGTAGATGTGATGGTGACATAAAACAAGCTAGGAATCTATTTAGTTAAAAATTTATTTTGGTTTCTTTAAAATATTTTTAATAAACATCTGCAATACATTTTCTAACACATCAAAACATTAAAATTTTCTGATAATTGTTCTTTACAATTTGTAACAACTGTTCTTTTATTAAGATAAAGAATGATAATCAGAAAGAAGCAATTTTAAATCATGAGAATAAAAGTCACAATATGTCATATCAGAAGAATATGTGCTTATGAGATTAAAACTGTAGGCTATTTTTTCAAAATTGACAAATAACTAGTGTGTGAAGGTGTAATATCATTGTGCAAAACCCAGGTGTTTTCTCACATTTCAGAAATTTTTGATCAACTAGTTCACTCATTAAATGCTGCAGAACACTTAATCAATATATTGATCATCAATTGAAGTGGATTACCATTAATCATTTTCCATCTATTTTCTACCATTTTTTAACTTTTTATATCAAACATTAATGATTTTGACACACAGACATTTTAAAATATTCTGAAATATTTCAAATTCTTTAGAACAGAAATTTTATCATGAAAACAAAATTCAATGCAATTTTTTTATTAATATTCATTTTAGAAAAATGGAAAAAATAAGAATACTTTTCTGATTGAAAATTAGTTTAATTTTAAATCACAAAAATAAATACTGTCAAGGTTATTTTCAAATGTTCATAAAAAAATGTTTGCAATGGGTATCAATTACAAGTTGATTTTAAGTGAAGAATTCCAGATATTTTTTTCACCACAGAAGATATTTTTTTCCTTTTTCCTTTAATCTAGTAACACTGATTTAGCAATAAGACTAATTTGACCTTCTCTCATAAAGATTAGCTGATGGCATTAGCCATAAAACTTACAAATCAACTCTGTTTTTCTTGATTATTTAAATATGAAATTATGAACAATCTAACTATGAAATTTACGGATCATCAAAGAAGATTGAAAATATATTACTTTCTTAAAATAACAATTAGACATTGTAATTTCTTTATTTCCAGACAAACCATGATAGGCTTTCTGTATGGATATAAGAAACACATTCAATATAAAAGGCATGTGTGGGAGCGTTTCCCACATTGATATTTGGATTCTGAAACAATAATGTGTCATTAATTACATTCAGACATCTACATTTGATGAATTTCTTCAACAAATTACCTTATTTGAAATAATATCAAAATTAAAAGTTCTGTACGACCTCTCAAAAATGCTGGTCAATATATACAAGTAATTTAATTTTAAAAATTCAAATTCCATATAAGCATACAGAATTAAATTATAAGGCAAAAATAGTAGAATAAAAATTTTTTTCATTTTTCAGACATCTATTACTTAGGAAAACTTAATTTATAAATGTTATTCCTGTAAGCTAGTTCCCCCCCCCCCTGTTAATTTATCTACAAAATTTGGAAGTTATTGCTTCAACTTAGAGAACAGAAATTTCTGGAAGAGTTAGTTTGTAAATCATCTCAATTTTTCATAACTTTTAATGTTGCCTTAAATTTTCATTTCATTCAATACGCAAATTTATCGTTCCTTAGGTTAATTCAGAACCTGTGGCTTTCAAATACTTGCAGTAATTTCAAGCTTTTAATGTATAAAAGTTATTTTCAGAATTCAAGTAATTATTTCACTAAAACTGATATTTGAATTTTATATTAAATGTATATTTATAATTTGTATTTATAGCTGATGGCTCTTAGCTCTTAAAGTGTTGATACAAAACAAAAAATTAGAAATTATATTTATGATTTATCAATGTTCACATAAATATTCAAAACTAAAGAAATTAAAATATTATAACAAATTAAAATATAATACATAAGAGAAAATTTTTATTTAAAAGATTCATCAAAGAATGCAAATCAAAAATATACATTGCAACTTGATCTTCACAAAATCAGAAAAGTAGTCAAAAACATTTTTGGTTAAATGCGAAGAGTTAGTAGAAGACTAATATTTGTCAAACATGATGTGCAGTATAGAAATTGCATACAAAATGTAAATTAATATATTACAAAGTTTAAAAAACTACTTGCAAATTTTTATTGAATAAATTCAATATTGGTTTAAAAAATAAAATAAAAACATTGTAAACAATAAAACATATTCACTGTAAGTGGGAAATTCTAAAATATAGCATTTATTAAAAAAATTTCTTACTATGTTTCCAGAATTTGAGTGCTGCAAAGGAGTTGGTTTTAAAACATCAGTAGCAACAGGTGTGGAAATACTGAAACTTGGTTGACTAGAAGTATTTCTTTTAAGCTGAGAAGAAGCAAATGAGGAATTTCCTACCACAGAAGATGATGCATTTGAAATAGAAGTTGAAACAACACTAGTTGACTTCCTTTCACCTAAAAACTGCTGTTGCTGCTGCTGTTGTTGTTGTTGTGGTAGTGGTGGTGGTGGTGGTCTACTTTCTGAAAATAAATGAAGAAAAATGATGAACATGTTTAACATCAAAATTAATGATCATTTAAATACTCAGAATAAAAAAAATCAGTAACAAAGATTATACAGAAAGTTAGAATTTTAATTTCTTTGCTTAATTTTAACTGGCATTTAAGTATGAAAATTCAAATTTTAATAATATTAAAATATTATCATACATCTACGAATTCAAATGATGAAATAGCACAAAAGACAAACAAAATAATACATTATATATAAATTGTATTTTGATTTCTTTTTCAAACCTCCTCAAATAATCTAAAAAATTTAAAAATGCAGAAAATATAGGCAACACTGCTGAACTTAAAAAATTAAGTTTACAGCTTCAAAAGATGAATATCACGAGTACCATTCTTTTCAACCCTTCAAGAGAAAAAGTTATCTATTCTGCATTTAGCTTCATTGTTTCCAATAGCAGCTTGGGGAAGTCCTATTTACATTAAATAAAACTGTTTGGAAATAAGTGGAAAGTTATGTTGAGTTGAAATACTATATTCTTCCACCTGGAGCAGGGAATGATATCCTCAGCCAGCATCAAGACACTATGGATTAAATCGACCTTACCGATCAATTATATTAATTACTATATCCCCTGCCAAACATGCAGATCCTATGAACTATATATATATATACCAATAATCTCCAGAATTGTGTTTAACATAGTGTTCTGTGTTTATAGTGAAAGTGATTCGCAAATTAATGTCTAGTGTTGTATGCCTATCTGCCAATGCTGTGTATGCTATTGAATTAAATTATTGTAAACTTAAGAATGATATTTATCAAGGAAATTCAAAAATAAAGAAAAGGCAATCAAACAAGTCTGAAAGTAAAAGGAAATTAAAAATACTAACAGCTAACAACATAGATTCCAACTCTTCAAAAAAATTAGATTAAATTAATGCTTTCACAAATTGCATATCACATTGTAGATAATAATAGTATTTTTATTTCATGCGCATAACTGCTTTTACTTTTTGTATATTTAAATTACATTTAAATTTAAAGAGTTAAAATATTTTTAGAAAGTCTATATACATAAATTATTTTAAATATATTTCAAATTCTCCCATGTTTTGTAATATAATTATTGGATTTGATCAATTTATAGGGGCAAATAGTCTTAACAATTTAAATATCATCTAAAGGAAAATAATTTGATATAAAAAATATATAAATACCTTTTTTTTAATTTTAATTCCCATGTAAATATGTTTTTGAAATATATAAACTTTACTTGCAGTGTATCTTAAAATCATAATTGGGTTCTTTAATTACTGTTTAAAATTACCTATAATTTTAAAAAGATTTTGTTTTCAAGTACCTTTTGCCAATTATTTTATAAAAATTTGATGAATGTTGTTTTTCTTCATTGTATATATAATTATTTTTGATTTGATGAATAGTTTGCCAAAGATCCTAGCATTTCCTATCATAAAAATTGCAAGATATAATTGTGTGAGAATATTGAGAATATAAGAAAAAAATATTGAGATCCAATTAAAAATGTCTGATGGAAAATGTTGAATTTGATGAACTTAATTACAGAATAAATCCATTCTGGGTTAACAATAATGGGTTACATCAACAAGCTTTCATGTACAGCCAACAGTTATAAAGTAAGTATCTCCCAGGTGGGCTACTGTCTTATCTCAAACTGTAATTTACAGGGTAATGACAATGATATTTTTAAAAATAACAGATGTTCAAGTAATGATTCTAATTTTGTAAATAAGATTAATGTTACAAAGTAAAAGCTCTATGGTAGAAAATATTGTTGTAAATATTAATTCTAAAAGTAAGCAAAATATTAGGAAAGATAATAGAGTATTAAAAGTAAACAAAAATTACATAATAATAGAAGTGTGAAATCTGTACATTTAATACCACTTTTAAAAAACAATAAAAATAGATTTTTGTAGAAATGATTTGTAAATAAAATAACTAATCTGTTTCAATTATCTAGATATCACAGAATAATTAGAACTAGAGAAAAAATTTTAATGGTATTTTGATTTAATGTCTACTGAATAACTAAGAAAACATTATTTTACATACGAATTTGATTGCTGACTTGTGTAAATCCAAAATTTGAAGGCGGCTGAGAAACAAAACTGTTTGCATTTATACTTTCTTGAACTGGTAATTGAAAAGCTGATGATTGCATTCTATACAAAAAATATAGATTAAAATTATTCAAAACACAAATAGAATAATTAAGCATAGTTATTGATAACTAATTAATATTTAAACTAAGGTATTTAATAAAATAACTTTATGTTTATAGAGTATTGTTCCATACTTGCCCCAACTAAATTCTTACTAAATTTTTTAAGATGTCACTTTTTTTATGAAAAGCATAAGAATAAGTTAAAAAAATGTGTATTTTATGAAAAAATATTGCCACAAGTTACTTAATAAGACTTTTAAATCAATGAATGATTAATATTTAAGTGCAAGTTAATTCAGTGCAAATATAATAGTGCAAAGCAAAGAGTTTTTAATTAGAAAATATAATTCTAATTAAAAACTCAAATAGATTTTATAGTAGAACCAAATAGTTTCATTTTTTTATATATAAAGGTAATATATATATATTCTCATATTAATTTATTTTTATATTAATGTTTAGAATTTATACAAGAAATTTGTTATTTTTATTCAGGGCTTTGAACTGGAATTGAACCAAAAGCTAGAAAAAAGTAATTTTGGTTAAAATGAAAACCAAAGATCAACAAAACATATGAGTTAAGCAGGAAATATACAATGTGATGAAGCTCTAATAAAAAAAAGGATTAGGATGCATATGTAGTAATACATGTCTCTAATTGATCAGGAGATGTAAAAGGCAGGTTAACAGTCAATATTAATTCATGTGAAGAGTAAAAACAATAGTCAACTAGAAGTAAAATAAAAGTCAAGTGAAAAATAGATTCAAAATCCATTTTAACATATCAACCCTCTCTCTGTACTTTTGTTTTTCACCCCAAATTCAGTTGCATACATTGCATTCCAATAAAGCTTTTTACACATACTTTTATTTGAATAGAGATTTCATCTCATCTTTATCAGAAAATAATTTAGATTATTATTTTGTATAGACAGTAAATGAATGGGATTAAAATTTTGGTATCCCATAATCCCTAACAGAAGGTATATTGAAACTACAAAGTAAAGAATAAACAAAAAGCAATTTTTAACACAGTGCAAAATAAAGTAGCGAAATTTTAAGAAAATTTCCAGATATTTTATGATCAGTTATTTGACGGGGAAGCAGTTTATTAGGAGATGCATTATCAAATTTTGCTTTCCAAGTCACAAAAAGTAGAGGCTATGCAACATTTAAAGAAATTCCCTTATAAACAAAAAAGTACTGAAAGGAATGAAAATAAACATGAATTAGATTTCCTTAATAAGTAAAGAATTGGCAATATAAAACACATAAATTCCCTTCTCTATCAAAAGGACATTGAATTCATTTTAAATAATTTAGACAATGAACTAGGGCTTGGTATAATAAATTATACTTTTAGACTTATGGGAAGAAAAGAAAATTGTCTCTTGATTAAAATTGCAATAGTGGTTTTGACAGCTACACAAGTTAGCATTGAAAGAGCATTTTTCAGGTTTAAAATTTAATCTCTGAGATATGAGAAGTAATCTCAGTATGAAAAGATCTTTAAAGATACCTTAATATAATTGGAGGCAACATTCATGTGTTAAGTAAATAAACATATTTTTTGCACAATTATTTCAAAGCTAAGTACACAATATGAACACATAATTGACATAATCATGAACCTAGTCCTCAAATGCGATTTTGATAATAGATAACAATGTCATTACTCACTGTTCTCTGCACACCACTCTCATTTTATATGTTTGTTAATTGTATCAATTCGCAGTGTACCAATTAAAAATTAATAAAATCACTCTAATCTAAATTTGATAGAATTTAGTTTTTATTTATGATAGAATGATAATCTTATAAATTATCATATTTTAGATTAGAATTTATAAAAATAAGTACCATATTTTCCTGTATATAATTTGCAGTGGCATATTATCCACAAAATCTTTTTTCCAGGTAAAAAAAACACTGATCAATATCCCAGAAGATTCTAGTAAAACTCATTGATTTTTAGTTTTTAATAACTTTTAAAATGAGGATAAACATACTTTAAAAAATATATTTGTTTTGTTAATAATTAAATGAAATTAATGGATTATTTTCGAAATGCCCATTGGATGTGTTTTTTTCTTTTTGTACCACACATGCTTTGTTTTTCACCTTATACTTTTCCCCATGTTTTTTATTTACCTTCACAATAGCTTTTAGTTTAAAATTTGCTGTATAACTTAAACACTTTTGCTTTCACATGACAATATATGAATTTGAGTGCTTCCAGAGCGAAAAATCTTAGATTAAGACAGGTGGGGAAATAACATATACTTACTGGATTAAATATCTTTCCTGAGGAACCAAATTCATTCTTGAACATAATTGATTATAGTTATAATAAAAAAAAGTTGACTCACGGCACCATCTTTTATTTATTTTTTTTTTTTGAAACACAAAATACATTTGAAGATTTTTTGAAACATATTTCAGAACTTTATTGTTTTTCTGATGAAGAATGTTTTTTTATCAGATCATCCATAGTTATATATAATACACACAACAAATTTGAAACTTTTTTAACACCTAATTGCCGGATTATATAAGAAAATAAAAGTAGAGAAGAATATACATAAATTTATTCATTTAGAACCAAACTTAATTTTGGGAAATGAATCAATATATTCTATTTTAGCTGAAACAGAATGAAAAAATTAAATTTAACACCCTGTTTTCATATTAGATCTTAAGAATTTTGTTGCTTTTTTCTCTCATCAAAATAATTAAAAATGCTTATTTTATCTTCAATTCAAATTGTTACATCATTGATATCTATACTTGCTTTTTTACATATACTTGTCTAAGGCAAATTTAATGACATAATAACAAAATTAATGACTAAAAATAAACATATCTAATTACATAACTTTCAACTAAAGCAAAATTTTTCAATGAAACAGATTATTAATTACATCAATTTTGTATGAATATAATTAAAATATTATATTCATATAATAATATCATCATACAATAAAACAGAAATAAATGAATATTTCATAAAAATTTGATATAAATTTTATCAATACAATAGAAAATTTTTATTAGGAATATATACAAAACCACTTCTGAAATAATATCTGGAATCTTGTTTTGTCAATATTTTTACAGTTGAATTTCAATATTGTCAGAAAAAAATAATTTTAACTATTGAGTGGAATGATTTTGTTATAATGGAAAATAATTCCCACTGTAATTTTTAATGCATCCAAAATTAAAAAAATAGTTTAAAATTAGAAATTTAAAAAAACAATTAAAATACTTTTAAAATATTTCTTAGAATTATAATGAGAAATAGCTAGAATTTTAATTTTAAAGAAACAAATTAGTTTATCATTATTAATTAGAAAAAACGAATTATATTCAAGCACATAAATATTATTCATAAATAAGTAAAAGTAATTACTAATTTCTAAATTTTAAGTATTAAATTTTAAATTAATTTTATTTTTAACTAATTATAACAAGTATAACTGATTTTAAAATAAATAAAACAGAATGACTAAACAAATGAAAACTTATCATTTGAAAAAAATAAATGAAAGATTAATTTTATTTTGTTAAAATGTGAAAAAGAATTTTCCTTTCTTTCATACATAGATTACAACAATTAAGTGTTCTTAAAGTCATTAATATATATTATTCAATAAATTTACCTAATACATTAAAGTATTACAATACATGTTCAAATAAATAAATAAACTATCGTCATAATTCTCAGTGAAGATAAATTTTCTCAAGACATGAAGCTACAAAAATTTAAAGACAAATAAAAATACTTCACAATTTACATTACTTCTAAAATAAAAAAGGATATCCTAATAAATACTATTTAAACAAATGAAATTATTTGCATCAAAATATATAAATTTGCTAACTTGATATTAATATTTTTCAATTCTTAATTTATATAAGTTAAAATTCAAAAATTTTCAATAATTACATTTATTTATTTAGTAATCTGATTTTTAGTAAAGAATGTTGAAAAAAATTGAAGCAATTTTTAAAAAGCAAACTATTTGATTGGTAAGTATTTATAGTGAAAAGCTTTTCAGTTAATAGCAGTTTGAATCTTAATCAAACATACAAGTTACAAATTAAAGAATTTACATTCTTAAAATTTGTAATTTTTATCATAAACAAATTTTGCTGGAACTCTGGATAATTAACATTCTAGCAAGTGAAAATAACTTTATTTACATTTAAATAGAAAATGTTACAGATTAAGGAGCAATTAATATTAATATTTAAACTTAAGTTCTGTGCCACCTATGACTTTACAATTACACTTTTGCTTCATTTCATTTTTAAATGGTAATGCTGTGTAATATCTTAAAAAACTGTTTTGTAAAATTTACTTTCTGGATACTTCTTAGAAGTAATAATTTTAAGTGTTATTTACTTGAATAATTATCAATGTTAAATATATTAATATGCATTCATCTGTAGAACCTGTAGTTTTTTAAATGATTCCAAAGGCATCTGTAACTTTTTTGAATTTACTTCTGTTATTTCAAAAAAGGTTACATTGAATGGTGTAGAGCCATATGGTTGGAAGTTATAGTAATATATCAAAATATATGATATATTTCTCCATGTGAGAAACAGTAATATACAATAAATATTTCAGACAGATATATTTCGCTTTAATGAGAAGCAAGGACTATAAATCAGAAAATTACCAAGCATCCATTCTGATAGATGAATCAATAGAAAAAAGAAAGGCAACAATGATTGCTGACTGTTCAACAGTGAATGATGAGGAACAAACCAGAAGCCTTTCATTTCAAAAAGCATGATTATAGCACTGGCCCACAATAAACAAAATTACTTAAATTTAGAATGACAAAAATAATTTACTATAAAAGATATAAATGAAATTAAATCAGCATGAAATTTATATTAAATAAGAGATATATTTTCTTAAGCTTGTAGTATTAAAAAGCAAACTCATTAATTAAGTAAGAGAAGAAGTATTTTTAATTAGAACTATGAACCTTCAATTCAAAACAATGATAAAAAATTATTGATTTTAAATTTAAAACTACAATTTAATTAGACTAAGCAAAATACTTCATAAAAAGCCTCCAGTTCAACTATCTGTAATTGATTACATTTTTAACTTCTTAATAATTACAAAAGGAAGAAACTGAAAAATGTGAAAATATAAATGTGATGAATTAGATCATTAAGGTAGGAACAAAAAAAGGAATGGAAAGTACTCTTTAATGATATTTAGTTCATTTCAATATGAAAATTGGTCTCTTTTAGACCATTTTTGTTAAAGATTTGTCTCTCTCACCCAACAACATAATTTTTAATGAACATCTTGAATAACCATAGGAGGGGAACCGCAAGTGCTGCACATTTCTTCCAAGAATATTCCACGAGTAATAGAGTGAAGACTGAGAAATTTAATGAATAGAAAATGTATAGCTAATGGAATTCTTTCTCAGAAACTTTTAAAGTAGATGCTCTTAAGTATTAGGAATTTATATTCATAAAATTGAAATAGGGTTTAAATCCACACATGAAAATACTAACACAGAATTCAAAGATGTTATTCTTGTACATCAAAGCATCTATATAACATTTTTCAAGGTTCATGCATCAACTCAATGTAACATCAAGATTCCCATATAATCGAATACCTATTAACATCAAGAAATTTCCAATATCATTTCAGTCTCTTTCTCATATGATAAAAAATAAGAAGCAGGTCATGGATTGCAACCAATTAAGAAAGTGAGGAATCAATTATTACACTAAATCAGGGAAACCAGTAAATAAAATTTTCCACCACACAAATGTTTTTCAAAGGTGATGTTTTCTTCTATTATATTAAACCAATTCTTCAATACAGCAATTAGCAAAGAATGAACAGCATTCTTGCAACTTAAGTTCTCTCATAAAGTTTTTCAAAATTTAGTTCTTTTCCTGATGTTTATAACAATTGGATCTAAAAAATTCCTGTAGCTCCCATACAGCTCTTAATGCTGTGAGAGCTTTATGGAGTTACAGAAAATTTCTATTACAGCCCATAATGAATCCTGTTCTTGAACTTGTGTCAACAGATCAAGTCAACTTTTCTTATAGTTCAATTAAATTGTTTTATGAGAGTTAGCTATCCATTAATTCTCAATCACTATTATACATACTCAATGGTGTTTATGAACCATCGTTATAATTACCTAAAATACTTAATATTATATTTAAATAATTAGGTATTTACACTTAAGATTACTATGCCGCAATTCACCTCAGGACTCACAACCTCATTTTAATTTAAATGTTTCATTTATTTTGCATTTTAGTAACTTGTTTAATATCAATAATTTTGTAAAATTCTTAACAGCATTTGCTAAAATTTGTGACTGAAGAACAAAAATTAAACACAAAAATACAATATAAAAAAAGATTATTCACCAAATGGATTGTCCGAGCACAATCCGTTTTTTTCCCCCTCCCGATTATCCAATGTTTTTTTGAGTAATTTAATTAATTATGTACATTTTTGCTTTAAGCATCTGTGCATCCTAAAATACTAATCAATGTATTTATGAAAAGTAAAATATTTAAAAGTATCATTTCTAAGTTCTAAGGAATAATAAATTTGAACTAACATCTCAATGTCTTATACAAAATTGCTTCTTCATTTAATAATTTTAAAATTATATTGTAATAAAAAAATACCATAGAGTGCATGTATATGTGTGTATATACATACATGCATGCATACACACACATACATAATTAACTAAATATAGATATAAAAATACTTACACAACAGAAGTTGCATCAGATGCTGAAATTTGTATATCTTTAGATCTTTGGACACTGTTCTTCATATTTTGAATTTCACCTGAAAAAATATTCATAAAATTTAAACTCTCATCATGAAACTTCAATAAAATGCACAACAAACATTAATTATCATTAAAACCATAACTACAAAATCTATAAATAACAGCTAACAGATTACTTTAAATATATAACTATTGTATTGCATAAAATTATTGCAAACTTAATAACATTTTACAAATTCTGCTTATAGAAAATAAATTTTAATTATTTTTAACACAAATTATTTTTGCCATATTTAAATGTAAGCTGAAAGTGACATTTTATGTTAGCAGCCAAATCAAAATAATAAAATTTCAAAGGATCTAAATTAATCAGGTTGAATGAACAAAAAGGAAGCATATACATTATTAACTTTTAAAAAAAATTAAATGCATAATAAATTACTTAAGTTCTCTTCATTCTATGTCAGTGGAAAGGGTAGGGTAAAAAAATTGAAAGCCATTTACCTGGTCTTTTTCTTTCTCCTTCTATATCTATTGGAGTTGAAGGACGAACTAAATTACTTACACCAGGTGCACTATTGACCATATGAAATGACACTAAAAGCCCATTATCAGTTAAGAAGAATATTATAGGCATGGGTGGATAAGATTCATATTCACCTGAGATTTTAAAAAACGATTATATTGTTAGTTTGTAAACAAATATATTGCAATTTAAATGTATTAACCATAAAATAAAACAAAAATAAATAAATAATACCAAGAAAAAATTATGTTTCCTAAATATTCTTTAAATTACATACAAGAAACATACAGAAAAGTAATTTTTATTTTATTTGACAAAATTCTTTTATATTTTCTTCAAATATACTTAAAAAAATACTTGATAAAAATATCAGATAAAAGAATTTTATCATGAAAAAACTAATAAACAGTTAAGATCATTAAAGAATGTTTTCAACATGTACTTACTAATAACTATTCTGCGTTGAGCACAATACATTACTCCCATACCAATTGCATGTGTAGCACCATTTTTACCAGGTAAAAGTGCTTTACCATCTTCTTTCACATCCCATTGTACCCAATCAGGCTGCAAATAATTTTGAACATTATACTGTTTGTGATTACAAAAAAATAGAAAGGAAAACAAAATTATTGTTGTGCTAAGAATGATTTAAAATTTCAAAAAACCGGGTGTATTAGTATTTGTATAAATTTTGCGTGTGTGTAATATGAAAAGTGCATATATATTATAAAATATAGGAACTAAAAGTTTTATTAAAATATTAGCAATAACATATGACTACTGAAATTATTTTCACACTTCCTATTTAATTCTTTGTTATTTAAAATCTGTTTTCCAAAACAAATTTCTACATTATCGTATTAATATGCTATACATATTATTTAAAAGTACAATTTAAGAATACTAAATATTGTGATACATTTACAATATTTTTAATTCTTAACCAATAAGTTTTACATTAATAAAGCTTTGCAATTAAGCAATACAATATCAAGAGTTACAAAATAACCAAAATCATAAGCTTATTAATAAAAATAATTTAATAATCAAAATCACTCACAGGATTTCCAATTACTGCAATTTCAATAGAATCTTTTGAAGCACAAACCAAAATACCCCTGTGATAAAGGCAAAAAAGTATTCAAAAGAGAAAAAATAAATAACAATAGTATTTGAAAAATGAACATAAATATCAAATTATAATAATTCAAAGTTGATGACTAAAATAAAATAAAATCAACATTTTTATTATGAATATTAGAACAAGAATCCTTTGCATGAGATTAGTTTCTAAACACAAATTTCTTAATTTATCACATAAAAAGAAGAAATATATTTCATATAACAAATATTGATTCTGTGTATAATATTTTGGGTGAATAAGAAAATTAAAAATTTTTATACTTTACACGCATAATACATGTATAATCAAATTCTAGGAGTTTTAAGGAGTCAAATCAAATTTTTCTAAGGGGTATTGACATTCATGTTATTTTTTTTATTTTAAAAATGATTCTTAATAAATATGTATATGATTATGTATATGCAACATTTTTCAATGACATCTGTAAATAATTGAAATAAATAATTGCAAAAATAATTAACTTTTTCATTAAAATTAAAATTATATTTAATGATTGCGTCAAGACCTTCAATGAATTTATAGCTATGATAATTTTTTTTTTATTTAAATCAAAATTCTTCATATTACTGCACAAACACTGTATAAAGTAATAAGTAGTTTTAGAGTTTTTAAACAACTTCAATAGATTCTTATAATTTAATTTATTCAGTATTTCAAGATTTGTATAACAACCTCTTTTCAAATATAAATATATTCACTCAAAACAAATACAATTAGATAAAAAATTCAAATTATTATTTAATAAAAGCAATTCTAAATTTTTCATCTGTTTACTTTACAACTCTTTCAAAAACTACACAATTTCCTATCCATATTCTAGGCTTTTCCATTTCTTTAATCATTCAATAGATGGTCTCATTTCTTGGTTATTTATGTATACAAAATTTTGCTGATAATTATTTAAGATTTCATCAAAGAGAAGCACATAATCACTGACATTAACAACTTTTTCTTTCAATAAGTTGGAAAATAGACACAATTCCACACAAAAACTGTTTAATAAGCACACCGTATTTCAACACAACTGAATGGTTTTGCAACAGCACTGCCTGGAAACATTGTTTGAAAGAGACAATGCATAATGCTACAAAAACTGTAGCTGAATCCACTGTTTAAAACTTTATAGGCCAATTAAATATCAGCCTTTATAATTTCTTTCGAAGAAACAAATGAATCTAAAATTTCAAAGTATGCTTTGGGTACAAATTCTTCAACAGGAACATTAGCAAAAAAATCTTTTAAATGAGTAGATTTTTTGGTAGATATAGCCTGCTCTGATAAATACACATGTTTTTTCCACTTCATATGGTATTTGATTGCTGATACACCCACATTTAAAATGCATGTATTTTATCATGTATGATATACATTTTATAATGTGTAAAATACATTTTATCATGTGAAAGTATGCATCTGTTTTGTAAGTATTTCTTACAAAACAGACAATGGGCCTGTGTTTTTTTCTAAACCATGCAAAAGTCAATCTTTGTATGGCTTTTCTGTACTCCATTGGTCATTGAAAAGACTCTTTCCACCAGGCATATTAAATCATATATTTCAGCCTTTATTTCTTTGAAGAACAAATTCATCTTGATTCACTTAAATTACACACAATTACCACCAAATGAGATATGGAAAGCATATTCAATATTTATATATATTTATTTCAGCCTTTATTTTATCGATAAACAAACTTATCCCGATTCACAATTTTCACCAAAGAAGATATGGAAAGTATATTTTAACTGAAAAGCTTTATAAATATTAAGTGAATTTTATACAATATGAAGAAAACAAAAGCAAACAGAAAAATAATCAATTAAGAACACTAGTTTGATTGCAAAACAAGACGATCTTGTTCGTAAATTACTTCACTTTACACACATAAATCTAACTACTTTTAAACTGATTTTTAATGAAATTATTGCAATTGTGGATGAACTAGATCTTTACACAGTTAAGAATACAACAGTCAACAGTTTAGAAAACAATAATTTAATTTCAATCATGCTGCCATTTAGTGGTAACATTAAAAGCTAATACTCAATTATTTGGACAATTTCATTGAAAAAGATTCATTAAAAGATTAAAATAAGAAAAAACTCAAAAAAGTTATATTTTCTAAAAAAATATAAATGTATGAAGGTAGGTAATAATTTTAGGAGTAATTTATAATTTTCAAGGAGTTAAAATTTTAAGAGTACTTAAAAACATTTTGAAGTTTAAGGAATTTCTAGAAGTTATGCAAACTCTTATAATAATTTTATTCTAAAATAAATAGTATTCTATCTCTCTCCTATTGTGACTTCAAAGTACCAACTTACTTCAAACAGGAATACAAATCAATACTTTAATTAATAATTAATTAGATTTTAATCTTTTTTATTCCATTGATATAATGAAGAGAAAGCAAATTTTCAACATTGGCATTATTAAAATGGAATCAGATACGAAAACTTATTTCTCCTCATAATTTTACTAAATTTGTTCTTTAATTTTAAAACATCATTTGACACCAAGTTTTCTGGTATGACATCATTCTTCATTCAAATGAAAGTAAACCTTATTTTACAATTATTTCACCTTTAATATGTAAATGTAAAGCAATTAATAACAGAAGAAAAAAAGAAATTTGCTGCAAAACTAAAAAAATTGTGGATTTAGTTGAATGCTTCAAAATGTTTTAAATGTGGTTACTTAATCAATTATCAAACAGACAGAATACAACATCTAGGGAATATTGGAATCACATAATAAAGATATTAATAGCAAGAAAAATAACTTTAGGTAAAAAAAAAAAAACTGTTTGTATGAATGTACTCAATGTTATAATGAAGTTTTCTATTATTTAGATCTAGATATTTGCTACCTTGGAATGGAAAATCAATAGCTACAAAAGAAGAAAACTTTGCTTAGTGACATAAATCTCAAAAGAACAACACAAGTTATATAAATTATGCATTTTTTCCTAATTCTTCAATTTTTCCTGACAAAACAATCGTTTTCAAGAAACAAATTTTTTTTATCAAGTTTAATTCGTTTTACCATGCATGTTTTAATACTAAGAATTTCTGAAATTCATACATTTTTTACTAATTTTTATCAAATACTTTAAACATCTCTTTCCTTTTCACTTTTAAAAACTATTAATATTATATGCCTAAAAATATTAAGATTTCAAGCAATTGCATATTTTGTCAATTCACTAATATATTTACCACTTTTATACTCTTTTAAAAAATAATTTTAATTTGGAAATAACAGAAGCAATTTTATAATTAGAAATTTATCCAGCATACAAGTGCCAGAAAAACTGATTTATTGTAAGAACATGAGATATTATATATGGATAATGACAATTTGTTTGAAACAAGCTAATATAAAATATTTAATACTACAGTGTTTTAATGCCATACAAAATTACTTCCAACACTAAGCTAAATCTTAATTGCATTAAATTTATTATTTTATGATAAAAAAACTGATGGCAGTTAAGAAATTTATTTTCAATCTAATCTTTATTTTTACAAAAAGAAAAATCAAGATATTAAGAAGAGAAATTTTAAAAAATTTGAATTTAGGATTGCAATCACCCATAAAAAGAAAATTTAATTAATTAAACTTTATACTATACCCATCAAAACTTTTTCAAAAGTATATTTTTATCACAAATTTCATGTCTACATTTATTTCTAAATTTAGACATCAATATATTCTTGAGCAAATTAATTTTTTTGATATCATGATAAAGGTTCAAAATAATCCAAAATCATTATATGAAATGTTTTCATATGCTTACATATAAATATATAATCAGAATAAAATTTTATGTGGTTACAAAAATTGCTATTATTACTAAAAATGACAGGTATTGTTTCCAAATATTAAGAAAATTTGATAGCTAATTCATTACATCTGCTTTTATGATAACAGTTGTTAAAGGTATTGAATTAATTCAACCAATTTTGCAATAATTAAATATATATTAGTTAATGCTATTTAATTTTAAATTTATTTTTCTTTTCATATACATTAGCTTAAGATATAAATAATAAAAAATAATTTATCAATGCTAAATTTTTGTATTAAGTATAAAAAAGTATAAAAAATCACAACATAAAAAAATTAATTTTTGAAACGAAACATGTTTCCACATAATAAATCTTAAAAATAAAATATTTTTATGATAAATTTATATCCAACCATTGTGGTTCGAAATGTAAGAAATATCGTTGATCATCACTTGTACTATTTCCAAGGCAAACATCATAAAAGTTGGTGTAGGTAACAGCAGCTCCTTTCTAGAAAAATTTTTACTATTATTACAACTTATATCAAAGAAATTTTTTTAAAAAATACCATTAAAACAATACAAAGAAAAAAAATATGATACCATGGTTAAAGAATTTGTTACTTAAAATCTTCTATTTAATGAAAAGGCATTGCAAAGTATAAATTGTAAAATTAATAAAATGAGAAAATATTCACAAACTTAATATTTTAATTGCATTTCTAATTTTAAAGATATCCCTTTTACACTAACTTTCAAATCACATTGTTTCAGTATTTTTAGATATTCCCATTATATTATTTTATAGGCAGTTATGAAAATTATTACAGTACTTCTTGAATGACAATCAATTATCCAAAAATGTTTTAAATAAAAATACAAGAAAAAGTTATTTGAGGTTAAAATTATTGATGATACAAAACTTCATAATTACATTTTGTTTTTGCAACTACAATTTAACAGGAATGAGAATAAGTGCAATCATAAGAAATAAAAATGTATAAGAATTTATCATGTTTTTTATTTGGACTATCATTCAATTATGTCAATTAGTCAAAATAGGTCATTCAATTACAGATATATAGAGTGCATCATAATAATCTGATAATTTTCTAAATAATTAATAGTAGTCTCATAAAATAAAAGACTGAAATATATTATTTGATTGTTCCAGTAAGAAAGTAATACATATTACTTCTAGATTATTTTGTTTCCAAATTAAACTGGTTTTTCAAGCATTATCAAATAATTAAAAATCATATATTGCTCTAAAACATCAATATCTGCCTCAACAATTCTTGCCAAGATAAGTTTTTGAAATCATGTCCTTAATTACACAATTCTATGTAATTCTTCATTTTTCATAATTTTCCACATACAATAGTAATTAAAGTCAATCTCATTCATCACTATCTGAATGACTGTTTGATCATCATTAAAGATAAAAACTTCTCTTTTCTTTGCTGTAGGGCATCATTAATAAAAATTTACTGTCCACTTTTTCGTAATATAAAGTGACTGTCTGAAAATTTCTGTACTTTATTACAGTATCACATAAATACAACAATAAGCTTTCATTTTATCAGAAATCATCAGGAACTGCAATTAATTTTTTATAGAATTAATTTTTTTTTCCAACTAAATTATCTTATGTCAAATGAGCTGGTATAAGGAGAAATAAATAAGCCTCAAAGACAAATTATCATATAAATACAGTTCAATAAAAACAATAAATAATAAAAAAAAAACTTTGACATCTAAATATATTTACAATAATTTTTTGTTCTAGTGTAAAAAAATAAATCTTTAAGTTCTTAAAAACTTGATAAAATGTTCCTAGTAGTGTGAAAAAAAATTAAATTCCTATAACCAGTTACATAAATACAAAAATATACATTGCTAGAAAATATTTATTATCATGTAACAATAAAGAAGAAACACTTTTCAGAAGATTTTCTCTAAAATAACTAAGAAAGTAAAAGTGCAAAATATTACAACCTCATGCTTATGCATATAAATTTAATGGAAAAAAACAATTTTAAATGAAAATAAATTATATCTAAGTTTAAAAATAAAAATTAAAAATATCTTTTTTTCTAATGGTGGGCAGACAAGGGTGACTGAACCCTAAGCCACAACAAGGCCAGAAACTGCTATTCATTTATCCTTACCCAGCGGTCACCTGTGAACCAAGCCACTGAGGCGAGTTACGTTACCAGCGCCATACCACCACAAACCTGTTTATCGGGTGGGTCACATTCATACCATAACATACACACATCATAGAAGAGAGGACAGAGAAGGAAAGAAACATCCATGCCCGAACCGGGATTTGAACCCGGGACCAACAGCTCAAGAGTTAGGAACGCTAACCACTCAGCCAATCGGTCAGCATTAAAAATATCTTAAACTGTGAAAATAGACATTACACGCCAAATTTTAAGTCCTGAGCGATAACAAATTTCCTGAAAAAACTAAATATTATAGTAAACCCTAAAATAGATTACATTTTTTTTTCAAAATAATATGAAATTATTATTAATTTTAAAAAATTAATTATAATTTCAGATAATCACTTGTGAAACAGTTAAAACATGTTAGTTAATTTAAAATAATTAGAGAATGTATAGTTATAAATATAATAAAGAGATCATCAGGTCCTTTAGAAATACAAATGACTTACAGGAGTAGACACAACAAACAAATACGGCGATACACCTTTACCTTCTGGTACATAAAGGACAACAAATTGAGCTGTTGATACCCAACAAATATTCTCCACTAAAATAATGAAAAATGTTTAGTGATAATAAAATAATAATATTAATAAATATAGCAATCAATTAATTTTGTAAATCATTTATATGAAAACAAAATCATGATTTTATGATCTTTCTAAAAGTTACTGTAAATTTAATTACATTTTTACCCAATTTTGTATCAAATGTGTTCTTAAATGACAAATGATTTTAAACTAAATTGAATTATTAATAAAATTATCTTAGCAATTAAATCATCAAAATTTTTCCTTTTAAAAATTTAATCAGATTATTCACATTACATGAATATATTTAATAAATGAATACAAAAGATTGTAAATTAAAAAAATTTAACGAAAAAAAAAACTGAATAGCTTTTACATTTACTGATAAACCTTAAAAAGAAATATTTAGAAATTTCTGTAAAAAAAAAAAAAACTATAAGGAAGAAAATGTAGTTGAATATTCCACAGGTCAAAATAATAATAAATATATAAATAAAATAAATTCCTTAACTATATACATTTTGGGAGTGAAATAAGTAATAATAAAAAAAATTTCTTAGTATAAATTCTTATCAACCAGTAAAACATTTTATTTCAAAGTATTATTATACAAGAGCAAAAACTTATTATAATTATACAAATTATACAAGATCAAAAACACCTTGTATATTTTTCTACGATTAAATTTCCTTATTTGGGATACAACATAGATCTACATCCTCACAGTGCACCCTGTGTAACACTAAATGATCTACAGCTTTGCAATATTTGCCATCTGCTCTTAAAGAATATTTTCTCTAAGGGTTCTTCAATGTAATCCTCTAAAATAAGATAATTGAACCAATATAGTTAGGACCATGACATTGAGTTTTTAAACAATTATGGAAGCAAATATTGCTCCAAAAAATTGCAGTATTTCCCTTTTATTGGTTATACCCTCTTGGTCTTGCCAAAATTAAGACAAGTTACAAGTAGCATTTTAACCATTAAAGAAGGGATTGCTGAATAACTTTAAAATAATCAAGGATATGAGCCGCACTTTGGAAAAATCCATTTATCAATAAATCATGTTTCTCCTACCTCAATAACTCACCAAAAACAATATTTCTATACAAATATAATACAATTATTATGTAGTTATATTCTTCTGTGATTGAATTAATCAAAGATCATAATGAGTTTAAAAAAACTTTTCTGCATTATAATGGAATCGCTTAATTCAAATCTGTTACTTGTATTATCAGATACATCTTCTAATAACAAGACAAGCTTTAGATTATCCTGGTTTAGGTCCTCATCATATTATAACTAACGTTACTTTTACTCTATACCAGATGAAGGTAAACATTAAAAACGTCTGGGAATTTCAAAAAAGCCACCTGGAATGGTTTTAGAAAGCTAAAAGACATGATCATAGTAAAACAGACAGGAAAATTGGAGTTGATTAAATGACAAAACTTATTACTAACAAAATTATCAAATGTGACAAAAAATGTATTACAAGAGGCAAAAGCAATGTATATAGAAAAAGCAGAAGTAACAGGGTTCTCAACTGATGTTCAAGCATGATGACAACAGGTTGCTTTGTTTAGGAGAGCTGTCCTCACAGAGAAAAGATCACCTTTTGGTAGTTTTATCCCTAAGATGAATTTTCAGAGATATGGGAAATAAGATTTCAAGTTACTGCCAAATATTAAAAATGCCAATACATGTACCATCAAGAAACCATTTATAAATAATGGTAGGACTATTACATCATATTCAAAAATGGCAAAAGCATTTGTTACAGATTTCTCTTGTATACAAAAATCTAAGTACTGTAATCAAAAAATTTGAAAAAAAAAACTATCAAAACTATAAGCAGTTCTGTCAGTCCAGCTATAAACAGCTTTTTTATTTTCTTTGCTGAAATAACTCTCCATAAACTATCTTTTAGTATAAATCATTTAAAAATTAATCTACACTTTTGCAGATGGTGTAAAACAATCTTTGATGCAGAGATTTTAGCTGTTTAAAGCACCCTGTCACAGTTACAGAGTCATTGTCATTTGAAAATTTTTCAAGAACTGTTATATTGTCAAATTCTTGGGCTACCTTCCTGACTATTGCTTCAACTGAAATTCCTGTGTCAGCTGATAAGTTAAAAATACAACTGGCCCTCAATGATTAACTTGAAAAAACAAATATGTTGCATTGCAGTGGGTACCAGCACAGTGTGGACTCCAGGGAAATGAAACAACTGATTCCCAGGCAAAGAAAGCAATCAAGATTGTACAAATAGCAGATATAAACCAATTCTTTTTTATACAGCCAAACAGTTTGAATTAGAAAATCTTTTAGAGAAGATTTTTGGAAAAACATAAAAGAGGCAAACAAAGACAATATATATTAATAAAATCACATATATCCCACTTTGGCTGGAGAACAAATGTGTTGCCAATTTTTGCCTCACAATTGGTCACAATGGTATCTATATCAGATAAAAAATAATGTCAAATCTTCTTTGCCAATTCAATGATATACAAAAGGAAATGGGTGTGAACCAGAGTTGTTGCCCTGAGCTGAACACAGGATATTAGTTGGAAAAATTCTGGAGAGCTAAGCACAAGATGAACAATTTATAGACATCCTGTAATTTCAATTTTGTTACCAGAGTTCATGTTACATTTGTTCTAATTTTTATATTTGTTATTCTGACTACAGTTATCTTATAATCTGGCATTATAAATTAAAAAACTTGCATATTTTATAAATATAGTATGACTTTCTTAACACATAGATTATAATTAGTCAGCATAAGATGTAAATGTAGATTGATTCATTAAAGAACTTCATCAAATTATTTTTTATTCCAACCTGTATTGAATTCCAAGATGTATTGAATACATAACAGAAAAGAAATAGTTAAAATATATTTTATAAAATATTGAACCAATGTAAAATAATGTCACTCACCAGATAATTTTTCATCCAGTTTTGGAGGAGGAATATTTTTCACTTCTTGCAAACTTGGTTTATACTGGCTAAATGAACCATCACTTTTACCAACAACAATTTGTTTACCTTTAGGGCTCCAACATGCTAAAAATAAAAAGATTTCTTTTAACAAAAACAAATATGTAAACATTTATATGGATTAATTATTGTTTAATTAAATAAGGACTCCAAATCTCAGATCATCTCAAAATCGTTTAAACTTTTAGGAATAATGATTAAAACATTAAAAGTAATTCCATGTGAATATTCAGAAATTTTATTTCTTTCCATTTTCTTAATTTGGAAATTTTTAAGAAATCAATTTTTTTAAACAATTTTTTTTGTTTCTTGAAGTTTTATGATGTTTTAAAATTTCTTGGCAACTCACGTTAACTTTAACTTAGAAAAACATAAAACCAAAATGCTTTAGTTAATTTAAACAGGATACTTTGTTATGTATATCTTATGAATTTAAAAAACATGAATAACTCAAAAAATGATGAAACTTATGCATTTTATCTTTTGTTTTTCAAGGATTGTATGATAAATACCTGTGTTATTTATGTAAAATATATGGCTGTGTCATGCAGTTTTACTATTTGCCATTGAAAATATATAACTTTCATATAAGACAAATAAAAGTTTTGATAAAAAAATATTTATGCTTACAGTAAACATTGTCATAAAACTGTGCAACCTAGCATTTCAAACATACAATTTTTACAGATTTATGAAATACAAACATTATTTTCTGTTTTGCATTTATGATGTATTCCAAATTGTTTCAATTCTGCTTACTTCAAAAGATTAAACAAAACCAAAAACAACTTAATTATTGTAAATAAACAAGATAGAACCTAGAGTTAGACAAGCCAATGTTTTTTTATTGACAAATATATGCTTCCTTTAAGACCATACATTAATAAATATTAGATAATACAAAACTTCAATTTCAAACATTTGTTAATTTTTATAATCTAGAAAAGTTGGACTGTTTATTGAAGAATTGTTTTCTGATTAAACATTAAACTTTTTAATTTCTGAGTATTTCATTTAATTATTAAATTGATGATAGTTATCTTGAACTTTATCAACCTATAGTAAGCAATTCCAATTTTATAGAGGTAACAAATATTTCATTTGATTCAGAATTTATCACTTTGTGATATTATCATATAATAAAATTAATATATTTTGCTATAAGAAGAACTAGTATTTCTTATTGTGAGCATTATAATATTTACAGATAGTAGCATTGTTATAAATTACTGTCAATAAATGTTTTCACATGTAAAAGTAAGGATTATAATATTTAATGAAGATTTCATTACAAGATATAGTATTTTTGTCATTGACATAATTTAATAATTATTCATTAAGTAGTCAAGTCTAAAAAATACTAAAAAGGGTTGTTTTGATAAAAGACTTTGAATTAATGGTGAGTAAATAGAGAAACATGAAATATAATTTTATATCAAATAAAAAAACAGTAAGTTTTATAATAAGTAATATGAAGGACGAATTTACAAAATCACAAATTTGATCTTTATAATAATTTTTTGAGTGATTTATAACAAAATATGCCTAAATTTTAATACATATTCAATTAATTGAATATAGTATATAGTGCATAATCAAAAGCATTATTTATGTTTCGATTTTAATAAACAATTTTCACTTTAGATTTCTGACCTTTAAAAAAAATAAAATGTATCAGTTTTATAATAGAACCACATTTTTAATCTGCATTTTCTATTTGTATAATGTAATTAAATATCAAAAAATTCAATTATTTATTATTTAAAGTGAATTAAATGAAGAAATGACAGTGATAGAGAGAAGAAAAATAAAAAATTGATATATAACTAAAACATCCTGAGTTAAAAATTTTAATACAATTTTATTATTTAAACTTAAGTTTAAGTAAAACTTTTTTCAGTATTTTAAGAATTTCAGATTAATCACTTCAATATTTAAATAATATTTGTAACTTGAAGGCAAATTATATAACAAAATGTTTATTAATTGTGTAACTAATTAATATAAAATATAATTGTATTTTAATAATTAAATAATAAACTATTTCAAAATTATACAGCATACATACTAACCTGCATTTGCAGCTGCATTAGGCAAACTAGCAATAATTTTCAATGATGTTCCAGAAAGTTCATGAACACTCAAGCTTCCATCACTCATACAAAATGCATAGCTTTCTGCCACAGCAGGATTCCAAATAAATTCTTTCAATTTGCTACCATTACTTGACAAAAGAACATTTTGAAAAGGTAATGGAGTTTTTTCCTGAAAAATATTAAGTTTTTCATGAGTAAAATTATTTGGATATAGAATTAATTTGATTTTAACAAATATTTTTTGTTTCTAAAATTGATTAATAGAATTAAATTATTAAAGTATAACTTAGGCATAGAGAAAAACTGATTCACAAAAATAAATAACTTCAAATAAAATAATGTAAAAAAAGAAAGCAGAAATATGTAAGAAAATTTCAATAAATTGAGAAATTTATTCAAAATTTCATCATTTTTATAATCAATTTTAAAAAATAAAAATGCATACTTAAAAGACTGGATGACATTAAATGTCACATTAATTATTTTTAAAAAAATGGAAACAAATCAATCTAGTTAAAATATTATATTTTCTCGGTAGTATTATTTAAACTTCCCATTTCATTATTAATTTACAATTTAAAAGAACTTTTCTACAAAAAATTATTATTTGAAAGCATATTAAAACTTCTTATAATCATAAATTTATAGCACATATATACATATAAATAAATATTATGTATGTATATATAAAATTATTGAATGAATTAAGTTACAAGTGTGTTTGTTTTATTCATGAAATATATTTAATGCTACAAACTTATTATAATAAAAATAAGAAAACATATAATAATATATTCATAACAGATTATAAAATAATCTCATTTAAATATTAGGTCCACTGGAAAGTTCTGTCCGTTTTAGAATGAAACAAAGAAATACATTTTTTCATACTTTGGATAAATTTTATTGAATAATATAATTGCCATCATTATTTATGACTTCTTGCCAGCGTGATGGCAATTTGTATATCCCATTTTTAAAAAATGTCTTATCTCTAGAGGCCAAAAATTGAACCAGTGCTTGTCTGATATCTTCTTCATTCTTGAATTGTTTGCCCTGCAAGAAATTTTGTAAGGACAGAAACAAGTGATAATCAGATGGTGCTAGGTCCTGGAGAGTATGGTGGATGCGACAGAATTTCCCAGCCTAGCTCTGCGACTTTCTGGCGAGTCCCCAAAGCAGCATGTGGCCTGGCATTGTTATGAAGCAGTATGATGTCCTTCCTATTGAACATCGCCGGCCTCTTTTCTTGGAGTGCTATTTTTAATTTATCCAATTGCTGACAGTGACCTCTCCGAATTTAGCCTTTTGTCTGGTTTCAACAGCTCAAAATGTATTGGTCCTCGAATGTCCCACCATATCCACAACATTCTCTTGTTCAGGCTCAACTTCAGTTTAGAGATAGAGGGGGCAGATTTTCCGGGTTCACAATATGCCCTTTTTCTTATGATGTTTTTATAGGTAATCCACTTTTCATCCCCAGTTATGATCCAGTCCAAGAAGGGTTCGATTTTGTTGCGTGCAAGCAGAGATGTGTATATAATGATTCCATCATTCAAATTCTTCTCACTTAACTTGTGTGGCACCCATCTCGAATACTTCCACACAAACCCTAGTTTCCGAATATGGTCAGAAATGGTTTGTTGAGCTGAATACTTGTAAAACTGATTGTAACCGGAGTGGACAGAACTTTCTGGTAGACCTAATTATGAAGATATCTTTTAAGATCTTATAATATCTCAATTTCCAGTAAAATTTATATAATATTTTTTTGCTATGAATCAAAAAGAACATTTTAATATAATTCTCATAAAATGAATACAGCAATATTAAATAAAAACAATTTTACACATATAATTTGTTATCAATTAAAATAACAAATTTTAAGATAATGAAAAGAAATCATTAATTTAAATGACAATGCAATTTTTTTTATTAAAATATTTTTTTATTTCTAGCCAATTTACTTTCCAAAGTTGTATAAATTCAATAAAAAAATTACTGACAAAAGAAAAAAAATTAAAATATGTTTGATTGGATATTTATAAAAAAACACTTTATTAATAATTTATAATTGGCACCTGTTAAAACATCAAGTAGTAAATTTCTTATTCTGCATTTAAACAAATGAAAAAAGCAAAAATTAAAATTTGGAGAGAAATAGATAAATTACATTACTTTTACTTCACTCGTATAATTAAAGTAAACTATTTTCTAATTCATTGTAAGAAAATAGTACACTTACTGGATCAGCAAAAGCAGCAATATCATACATGTCAGCTATAACTGATCCATTTCTAGTAACACAAACAGCCAAAGTCTTTTGATCTGAACTGAGTGTCATTAAACTGGGAGTTTCTGAGATTATAACCTGACAATAATAATTCTCTTCAATACTTTTATTCTCTTTATCTTCATCTAAATCTAAAATATTTTCAAGTTTCAGAACTTTAAATCCTAGAAAATAAGAAAATAATGTTAATAATGACAAGGTAAACACATATATCAATGCTTGGCTAATAATCTACAGTAATAATTATTGATATTTCTACGGCAATTTGCTCCTAGAACATATCTAGTCATCTATGTTATTACATTTTCAATTTCTTTTTGATAATTCATTATACTCATTTGAAATACTTACAAATTAAACACTTATAAAATTTGAAACACTTATAAACCATTTTAACAAATATAAACAGGACTTATTTCCTAAAAGAATATTTTTAAAACATGGAGGTTAATAGCACAGAGGCCTATACTTTAAAGTGGACTCCAAACCACTATAAACACAAGCCTTAGATGGGATTCAAGCTCACAAACTGGTGTGTCAAAGGAACATGTGTTGCCAGACTGTTATATTTTTTGTTGTTGTGGCTTATCCCTCCTGGTTGACTACAGCATCAAACAAGGTCCATGAGCTGGAGCACTTTCAATCAATGGAATACAGCCTCAGTGCTCAAGAACAGCTGGCTTTAATTTAAATTGATACAGGCCAAAATATGGGTAGTAGCAGCTTGAACTGCATTACATTTTGGACACATGGAATAAACTTTGAAGCACACCAGTCACATGACATTATACATGAGTAAGCATACTTCGAAATCTCACAAAAGTTGTCTGATTGTATCTATTGCCAACTCTAATTAGAACAGCACCTGTATGATTTTTTGCATACCATTCATGCACTGGGGCAGTCCTCCAAGAACAGATATCTTGGCTGATCCAGGTGGCTATCTGTTGTATTTTTTAATTAAAGTTAACATTTTCTCTGCATATGTATTATTCTGTGATAATAATGATATAACAAATTGTGAAAGAATCTAGAACTCAGAAATAAAAATAAATTGTACAGCAAATTTTTATGCAACAATCTGTCACATTTGTAGCATCATGATAATCTCCATAACTCAAATATGAAAAGAATGACAATAGATCTAATAAACCCTCTATAAACTGTTTACTAGCACTGGTAATTATTATTCATATTTAGCAATATGTATTTTATTAGAAAGTTTAATAATCTATTTTGAACTACAAAGCTCTTGGAATTAAATGAACAAAATTAGAGAAAATTTTGAAATAAACCTCATTTCTAAGATTTCAACAAAATGATTAAATTTTACTTCAAATTAAGACATTACAAATTTTGATAGAGCTATGTTTCACTATATTTTATGTACCATATTTTCCAGTACATAATCCACAGCCACGTATTATCCACAAGCCCCTTTTTTTCGAGCACAAGAGAAAAAAGCGTCACATAATCCACAGCGGCGTATAGTCCACAGCAATTTTTTCCGACAAATAGTCAAAAACGTATAATGTTGATAATTTAATGCCAAACAAAATAAAAAAATACACACTATGATTAAAAATATAATGAATTCTACAGAAAAAAATATTTATAATGATAAAGATCTGTTTCAATCCACCTCAACGCAAAGTGCGATTAATTGAGATGAAAGCACAACATTGATCAAAATCCGAGAGGATTCTAGTAAAACTTAGATTTTTAGATTTTAATAACTTTTAAAATGAAATTAGACATATTTTTAAAATAAACTTTATTTGCTTTGTTAAAAGTTAAATGAAACAAATGGATTACTTTCTAACAGCGCATGGAATACATATTTTCTTTCGTATATCCATGCTTTGTTTTCCACCTTACATTACAAGTTTGTCGACATTTTTTCATTTGCCTTCCCTATAGCTTTCAGTTTAAAATTTGCTCAGTAATTTAATAATTTTCATTTCACTATGATGATATACAAATTTGAATCTTTTCAGAGCGAAAAAGTTCAGATCAAGATAGAATACGAAATGACGTTAATGAATTGCAACTTTAATATCGCTCAGAAGAACTGAATTTGTTCTTGAACTTAATTGGGCAATGCTGATTGTTGTTAAAATCAGTCAACTGAGTCATAGCGCCATCTGTAATTTATTTTATGAAACACAAATGACATTTCTTTCAAAACTTTACAGTAAGCTTTTTTGGTGAAAAATATTTTTTTTATCAGATTATCTGAGGGGACAATGAAATTCAAAACTTTTTTAACACATAATCTTGTTGCTTATATAGAGTAAAATATGGTACATTATAGATATTTTAAAAAGTAATATTCAAAATTAATAATCAGCTAATAGTTCTTAAGTAAGTTTCAATTCTTCTGGAAACAGATTTGTTACTAGATTTTGTCTATGGATACAGCAGTGGCTTTTAATTACATCAAAAGCTGCATTTTTGACACAACCATGAAGATCAATATATAAACTTGACATTGACTTGGCACCATCAATACACAGTCCATAACACAATCGTTGTTAATCTATTAGTATTTTCATCTACTGCTAAATGCTGGTTGTATCTTTAGTTTATTCTTAAAAAAATATCTTTCTTCAATAAGATGCAAAAAATTGCATAAGTTTTAAATATTATCAAGAAGTTCTTAGAAATATTTTTATAATGAATTCAGTAATTTTCCTTATTACATCAAGATTACATCAATCAATAATTTCTATGATTCCATTTCAAAAGTTAATTTCATTCTTATAATTTGCTTTTTGTCAGTATTTCAGGCTGTTCTTTCTAAATTGTATTCATCAAAATATATCAAGAAGGTGCTAGAATTACAAAAGTACTAATTATTTTACAAGATTGTAAGTAGGAAAACTATTTCATAAAAACAGAATGAAATTATGTGAAGTACATCAAAAATAAATATTTTGAATTATATATGTTGTTTTAACAATAAGTAACTATGAGAAAACATTTATAAAATTAATTTATGAAGCAACATGATTCATAAAATAATGTTTTAATTTAATTTTCTTTAAAAGCAATTTAATATTTATTTATATTCATAGATATTTTCGAAAATTTGTATATTCTAAAATATGAGCATGATTTCATGAATATGTATAAATAAAATCATATTAAATAAATTTTGTCAAACTGTTGCCTAAACTGATACACACACAACTAATGCTTTTTAATATAAAATAATTATCAATAGCTTTAAATATTCCATTCAATGTGTTTTGAAAGAAAATGACAAAGTAAAATTTTCTCAAATTCATTGTTTGTAATTTATTAAGCAATATAACATTGCTTATAACATCTATGCTCTTATCTATTTGAATTGTGAAAAAAGGATATTTTTAAAAATTCTTTTTACCACTATTTCCTTAATATCCTTGGACATAGCATGAATTCTTCTTGATAACGTTTTGTTTGAAAAAGGAATACACAACTGATTTTTTTGGTCAATTATAGTTACATCTCATATAAAGAATGTGTTTTAGGCTTTATAAAGCCTAAAACATTCTTTATATGAGATAAAACTAATTTCTTCTTTATTTGACGATTTGGCAATATGGTAACCAATATAACTACCATCGACAATTGCATGTTCATTATCTTTATTAGCAGAGCTAGACTGTAAGATGATAAAATAGATGCATTTAGCTCTTTTAAACATTTAATATAATTTAAATTTTTGTTTTTATAATCTATTTATTTTACATGTAGATGTCAAGAAAGAAACAGAAACTTCATGCATCAACTCTGAAATAACTACACCATATATTACATACTTGTGGGCTCAAGACAGTCTGTTTTTAATGTACAAAAATCCATACTAAACATATATTCATCACAATATTTTCTCTTAACACATCTATGAAAATTTTAAAAATGCATAATTTAAAAGTTTTGTATGAAATTTTTAGATTTGTCATTTGTAGAACTCAAAACATGAAGTATAGTGCTATAACAATTGTTGTGAAGACTAGTTACTGCTACCTAACAGATCGATTTAAAAAAGCATTTTTAAAAAACAATACTGATTGCCAGATTTTTGACCATCAACAGTACAAATTAACAACTTACTATTCATAATTAAAATAATTTTTATGAATTATGAGAATAAATGTTTTTTTATATTTTAATGTTTTATTTTTTACCTCCACTACTGATTATTTTTTGCATACCACCAACCAGCAACTCAGGTACCATCAATGGTACACAAACCACAGGTTGGGAAACATTGCTTTAATCAAATTAAATCAGATAACATGAGCTCTTCAAATAATATTTATAAAATATCAATAAGTAAAATTATGTACTCTATAACTTACCATTTTCTATTCCAACAAATAATAATCCATATTTACTAGCAGGTGCAATAATATTTACACAGTCAGCTGGCACCTTCTCATTTTGTTTTGCAAGTTTTAATGTCCTCAGTTGTGAGAAATGAAAATTCTAAGAGAAAAATTAGGAGTGTACATCAATTAAATATAAAGGAAACTAGCAAATATAAATTCATCTATGACAACAGCATAAAATACAGTATAATTTTTTTAAATTGCAATTTCATGAAATCTAATCAAAAATTTATTAAAATTAAAAATTCATCAGGTATTTTGCTAAATATTTAGCCAGCATAAATAACAATTAGCAGTGAAAAAATTCATCTTTCGCACATTAAAATCATAGAATTTATAAATTTTTACAAATAAAATAATGCTAATTTAAAAAATTATATAATTATATCAATAATTTTATATAAACAGATCTGTTAGTGAAGTTAAAGTTATTAAATTTTAATAAAATGGATAAAATGTATATAAAAATAAATATTGATTTGATGCAAATAAACTAATGGATAAATGTTTAGTGCAATAAATGCATATAATTTGTTATTCAAAAGAATTTTTACATGGCTTTAAGGCTTGAATCACTACAGCATCTTTCTAGATGATCTTATCAGAGAGTGTAGACCCTATCAAACAAATAAAGGAAGTTTCCTATTGTCTTGTGTCAAATTAATATGTTTTAACTTGAGATTTAAAGCACATGATTTAATACTTCATATAATACTTCTTCATGCTAATACATGTGCTTCAAATATCAAAATACACAATAGTTTATTCTATCTGACCCAGGACTGGTACTATTGACTTATTGCTAAATTTTCAAAGATTGAAAAATGCATGCTTCCAATCTGGAAAATGATAAACTGATATGATTCCTATTACGAAGATCATTTCCTATTATTAGATTTAACAGTAATAGAAGTAATGGAGAACAATTAGACAGATAAAGCAAATAAGACTTTCTTATAGATTAATGAAAATGTCTTTTAGTTGATGATTAGAAGACACAGAGAGATAACTCTCTGTGTTAGTTTTTCTAGATAAACTGTTCTGACAAGCTAAGATAAACTGTTCTGAGAATGGCATGATTCAGTATCACTACTTATTCATAGAGTAAAATACAGAATAACAAAAATAATTTGATAGATTAATAAATCAAGTTTTAAGTGAATGACTTCATGGAATAGTATATAAAAACTAGACAGTATCATGCATAAAGAGAGAATTTTACTGGCTAGATCCTATATATTTATACTAAGTAAATTAAACATAATAGTTATTGCTATTTGATATAAACATGTAATGACTCAAAGAGACTGCTCTATCTAACCCATAGTTTCTTTAAAAGCAATTAAACTATAATAGGGAAATATTATAATTTAAAAATGCTTGTTGTTTGGCCACTAGGCCATTAAACAATGGGTATATATATTGAACATTAATGACAAGAGTTTTTGTTCTTGCTAAATGACAACTTGTGCCAGATAGCTTTGCTGGACACAAGGCTTGCATAGTTTTAAATATTCATCTTTGTAAATACTCATCATCATCTGCCTGATTGTGGAAATGCTTCTATGAATAGGTGTTTATTGAAATATGATAAATTTAAAGTATTGTAAAAATTTCTAGTTATTTTTATCATTCATTTTAAACCCCAAATCTCTGAAGTCATTTTTTTAGATGTCTACAATATTTAAGGCTTTGTCCTGTAGCATTTCAGCACTTTGTGCATCTCTGCCAATGTTGGAACATAAAAACTTGAAATAAACCACATTTACTTAATCCTAGTTTATGTAATGTGGACTCTTTGGTACTGGATTTGAATAAGTAGATTTGACAATGCTTGGTGACATTTTGGATTGTGATAAAGTTGTCAATATGGACTTCAGCCTATGAATTGGTAACGGTACCAAATACCCCAAATCTGTAGATTACTATGTCAAAATGTATTCGTTCAGTGATTCAACGTTGAATTACAACGTGTGTGATTCTTTTGTAGTTTTAGAAACCCTCGAGCTTATGCTTGAGGTTTCAAATTTTTTTTCAAAATTTCTTTCTTCGAATTCAAAATTTAATTTAATTTATTCAAATTCAAAATTTAATTCAAATTCAAAATTTAATTTATTTCAGAAGATTTTTTTAATTTGGAACGCAAATGAGCTTGATTAGGTAAGTACTTTTACTTTGTGTTGTTCTATTTAATTTTCCATTTTATATAGTAATAATTTAGTAAAATTGTACAGAAATATTTAAGATGTTTTTTGTTAAAATGTATTACTCGATAAATTAAACCTAGAATAATGTGTTATTTTAAAATGGACATCAGTACCAGGTTAATTAGAAACCTGAGTTTTTGTAAAAAAGTATGTTATTTATATTTATGACACAGTTGTTAATACCTGCTTGATTTTGTTAACATACTGTGTATTTTTAAAGTGTTCTTATTCTTTTGATTAATTATAGGAATATAAAAAAAGGTATTTGTAATTTTTAATCCAATTACGAGTAATAGTATTGATTTCTGGAGATTAATATTGGTTTTGTAATATGTAAATTCTGTAAAACATACATAGTTAAATTTGTAGCTTTTCGTTCTGTAACTCTTTATTAGGTAAATATAATAAAAGATTCAATATTTGAAATCAAAAATAGCCCAAGATTGCGCTATTCAAAGTTGGAGACAGAACACAATCGTGATTTTGGAAACTACCATTTAACCTTGACTTGTTTAGAAACCAAAGTTTTCATAAAAATGTATTATATGTTTTTGATTTAGATATATAATGCAGCTGTTAATATCTGATTTGTTTTGTTTTATATGGTTATAAATTTTTGATTCCTTTTTTATTAACTAAAAAATCAAAAAATTGATTGTGATTATATTATTTGTCTGATTACAAATAATAGCATTGATTGATATTTGTTTCATAATAATTAAGTTTTGTAAAATATGTGAAGTACAGTTTGTAGCCTTTAGTTCTGTAATTCTTTACAAAGCAAATATAATAAAATAATCAATACTTAAAACTGAAAATAGCACAATATTGTAGTATTGAAAGTTGGAGATAGAAATGGATTTTAACTTCATAGTTGGAGAACACAGCAATAATTGTGATATTTATCAATACTTTTAATATAAAACATTACTTACAGATACTTCTATAGGCTCGGGTGCCTGATATTCATCCATATTTTAAACAAAAAGACAACCTGTATAACAGAAATCAATTAAATAATTAATATAAAAATCTTACACTCAGAAAGGAACAAAATTTAATGAATTTAAACTAACATTGAAAAGTAAATGCATATTATTAATATTCCTTGAATTAAATATATGTATGTAAGATAATATTTTTGCTTTAGAACATATACAAATATATATTAATAATATGAAAATATGTTGTTGTATAATGGCCTACTATTAGTATTTCCCACTTTTAGAACTACAAGGGGCAGAAGAAATGGCACTTTATAAAGTGGGACATCCAGTGGATTTATAGTGGGTCTTCATAATTTAGAAGTAGGAACCAAGCAGAAGACTTGGACTATTAACCCCAGATACGTGGGTGACGTTGGGACTACAATATATTTAATGTACAACAGTTGACATTAGAAAACAAAACTGACATGAAAATATAAATTGACATAAATCTTAAATACAAATATATATTAAGTAGTGAAGTATATTTAGGTTATTTTACAGAAAAAAAATTATGAGCAAAAAATCTCTAAACAATTCAGATACTATTAAAAGTAATAAATTCAAATTTGTAGTACTTTTTTTATTTGTTAAACTAATTGTTGCATTTGATGAATTTTATTATTCTTCCATGCCTTATACTTCACATCCCAAAATATAAATGTTGAAATATGTATGCACAGCAAAGCTTATTTTAAAAACAGTATATTAGAAACAAATATCACAATAAATAACAGATAATACCACATATATAAATATCAATATTAAAATAACAAAATATTCATAAACCAAAATCACATGGAATAAATTGTTAATCTATATTGAAAAAAGAATTAAATTTTTAAATAGATAATTTATAATTCCAGCACATGCCTACACATTTAGACTATAATTGTGGGATTATTCAATAAATCCTCGGAAATCAATTGCATAATTTTAAGCGACAAGCCAGATGAGCAGTGTCAAAAGTTCCACAAATTTCAAAATATGACATGATGTACAACTAGGTGGAAATGAAGGCTACAGTAGAAACTATTCACTTTAGTGATGTATCTCATTTTTGCCAAGACAAGCCTTGAGGATGCTTCCACAGGGCTCAACTTAGCCTGATTGGGAGTCAAGAAAAAAACTTCTCTGGAGGCCTCCTTTGCTTCACAAAAACACATTTTCTATTCGATTTTAAGGGGCCCTCTGTTTGTTGCTGAACGTTCATTTGCTTCTCACAAGGGCTAATTAGATTGGGACCTATGGACTAAAGGGGATTCCGAACCATTACAAATATCCAAGACAAAGTGCAATTTGAACCCATGAATTATTGAATAAGACAAGAGCACCAACCATTTGACTACTAATTCGGCTGGAGGCCCCATATACTCGCCTTAGTCAGGCTCTGTCCTTCTTTCTTGCATTGTAGTCTGAATAATGAATAATTTATTTTTAAAAATATGTAATGGCTTTGAAGAAATGAATTTTTTATTTTTACATCAGATTTTACATCATTACATAATGCTTTATTAAAAAAATCAGAATTATAAATGTCATATTGTCAAATTATCAAAACTGTTTAAAAAATTTAATTCAAACAAATTCATTGTTATTTTAATATATAATCTAACTATATTAACAATGGAAAACATTTTTTTAAGAATGACTTTCATTCATTCAGATGACCAATCTAATGGTAAATTTCATTAAGAACTACATACATACAAAAAGTATATTCCAAAATATGTTAACTATTGTGGTAAATCCCAGAGTTTGGCGCCATCGCGCCAAGTAAATTTTTTTAACCCTAGTAAGAGGGATCAGGAATAAAGAGTGTGCTATGCCAGTAGTACACGATTGGAAATATGTCTGCAATAGTAAAGGAAAAGGAAGTTGAATAAAATTGTTTGAAGGAGATAATATTGTGTTGGTGATGTTTATTTTAACATAACATACAAATCTACTTAATGGTGACCTGTTCATCCTCATTTGGTGACTATAATATATGGATATCAACCTGCTTTAAAATCATCAGCTAATTTTCGCCTGTTGAAAAAGAGGAATCAAAACTACTGATGCTCTTTCTGTGCTGCGGTACATTTTTCAAATGGTGATTTATATTACCTGGGTGAGTCATATGGCGTGTTCCAAAAACAGCGAGAAGGGAATCGCAGATAAGTGGGGTTTTTTTTATTTCTGTTTCTTTATTCTGTGCTTTTGCTTTGAAACTAAAATGCGTAATTTTTTCTGATTCTAATATCATATTCGTTTTCATTATTGCTTTCATTTTTAATGTAATTGTTTAGAGGTTTATATATGTTTAGAGGTTCATTAATTATTATAAATCCTTAAAATATGTATAATTCTTATTATGTAATTTAAAATATCTTCATTATTATTGCTAATAGTTAAATATAACGCAACTTTGTTCTTAAACCTTGTATCATGGCTGAAATTAATGCTGTTCAAATTCCTGTATATAACAGATCTGATCCCGCATTATGGTTTGTTATGTATGAAAGCACGTTTGCTTTTTCCACATCAAAACCCATTACAGAACCGATAACTAAATATAATTATATTGTTTCCCATCTTCCTCCCGAAACTGCATCATTAGTTCGTGATGTACTTATGAAACCGGATGCAACCGATCCATACAAACAGATTAAACAGGAATTAATAAACCACTCGAGAGAATCATCACAACAAGAAATTCAAAACCTATTATTAGGGGAAGAATTAGGATCGCGCAAACCAACAGAACTTTTACGAAATATGAAGCGTCACGCAGAATCATATAATGTCCCCGATAAACTAATGTTAGAACTATTTTTACAGAGATTGCCATCCAATGTTCAAACTATTTTAGCTGTAGTTTCTGATCTAACAGTAGAGAAAGCTGCTGAAATTTCCAATCGTATCATCGATGTTACACCATCTCCTGTTGAAACGTTTTCAGTTTCCAAAACAGATTAATCTTTTGAAACTAAAATATTTCATGAAATTGGAAAATTAAATAAACGAATTGATCAACTTTCTTTTTCTCGTGGTCGTTCACCATATCGTCGTAACCAAAGCAGCCGTGAAAGAAGTAATTCCCAAATATGAAGTTTTTCCATTTGCTAGTATCACAGACGTTTCAGAAAGAAATGTAGAGATGATAAATGCGTTAAGCCTTGTGCATGGCAGGAAAACGAATGCAGCAAAGAATAGAGGCAATAATAATGAAGATATGACAGCTTTGCCTCGCGAATCACGTCGCCTGTTCATTCGCGACTGGACATCAAATGTTTCATTTCTGGTGTCCTTAATCCCTGCTAACCATTACCAAAAGCAAAATTCTTCACAACAAACACTTTTAGCTGCAAATTCTTCAGCAATTAATGTTTATGGACAAAAGACACTCTCTTTAAATTTTAATTAGAGAAGAAATTTTACTTGGACATTTCTAGTAGCCAATGTTAGTACATCAATTTTATGAGCAAATTTTTTCCATTATTTTGAATTGGTTCCAGATCTCAGGCATAAATGTCTTAGAGACACAAAATCGAAATTACAATCCACTGGCCACTTAAAATATACAGATCTTCATTCAGTTCAAGTTTCTATTCTTAAAGATACTCCTTATCATTAACTTTTGAAAGAATTTCTTTCTATTACTAAATTACCTAATACAAATCAACCAGTTAAACATAATACTGTACATTATATAATTACGAAAGTTCCTCCTGTAGTTGCAAAACCTCGAAGACTTGCTCCTGATCGTCTTAGAATTGCAAAAACTGAATTTCAAAATATGATGCAGTTAGGCCATATAAGACCTTTGAGAAGTAACTATGCTTTACCTCTACACATGTTCCCTAAAAAAGAAACTTTAGATTGGAGCCCAGTGGGTGATTATAAAGCTTTAAATGCTCAAACAATTAAAGACAAATACCCGATACCTTGTATTGCGGATTTTACTGCAGAATTACATGGATCAAAAATATTTAGTCGCATAGACCTAATAAAAGCTTATCATCAAATCCCAATAAACCCTGACGATATACACAAAATCACTATAAGTATCCCATTTGGTTTATTTGAAAGTACAAGAATGCAATTTGGCCTTTGCAACGCATCTACTACTTTTCAACACTTTATGGATGAGGTTACACGCAATTTATCAGGTGTTTATGCGTTTGTCGATGACATATTAATTGCTTCTAAAAATCCCCAAGAGCATTATAAACATTTAAAGGCATTATTTTCAAAATTGACAGAATATGGGTTGTGTATTAACGCTTCTAAATGTACTTATGGTGTTTTTTCAATAGATTTTCTAGGTTTTAATCTTTTCGAAGAAGGAATTCAACCTTAACAAGATAAAGTTAAATACATATTAGATTTTCCTAAACCAGAAACATTAAAACAGTTGCGAAGATTTTTAGGAATGTTTAACTTTTATCGATGCTTTATTCCTAAAGCCACTCATATACTAGCACCCATTGTTAAATTTTTGGAAGGACAAAGAAATAAAAAGAAATCTCATTCTAATGCTTGTAAACTATCCAAACAACTTACATGGAATGAAAATGCAGAACAAGCCTTTATTGTCGCGAAAAATATGATTGCCAAAGCCACTCTTTTAAGACATCCTATTCCTGGAGCTCAGTTGAGCTTATCGGTCGATGCCTCAGATTTTGCTGTAGGAGACACTATAAGTCAGGTATCGGAAAGAACATGGGAACCAATAGCTTTCTTCTCAATGAAACTTAATAAAAGTCAACAAAAATGGTCCACTTATGATAGAGAATTGTTTGCAGTTTATTCTGCAACAAAAAAATTCTAACACTTATTAGAAGGCAGAAATTTTGTAATATACACAGATCAATAACCGTTGACTCACGCTTTTAAGCAAAACCCTAATAAATGTTCTCCACTGCAATTACGCCATTTAGACTTTATTTCACAGTATTCAACTGACATGAGGCATGTGCAAGGTTGTAAGAACGTGGTTGCTGATACACTCAGTAGAATTGAAATCAATTCTATTACAAAATCTCTAAATTTAAGGTTTGATGAATTTGCAAAAGCACAGAAAACTGATCCAGAGATACAAAGTTTTCTGCAATCTAACACCACCTCTCTTAAACAGGAATTAAAACCTTGTTATTTTTCTCATTGTGAATTGTTGTGTGATATTTCAACTGGAACACCGCGTCCTTTTGTATCCTTCTCTTCCCGCGAATTGATTTTCGATCACTTGCACAATCTTTCTCACCCTGGAATAGATGCAACAACAAAATTAATTTGTTCCAAATATGTTTGGCCTAAGATGAAACAACAAATAAAATCATGGGTTCAATGCTGTGAACCATGCCAACGATCGAAGGTACAACGACACACTAAAACGCCTTTAGGTACTTTTTCTCTTCCAGATGCTCGTTTCTCACACATCCATGTAGATATCGTTGGCCCACCACTACACTCTGGTGGTTGCTATTACCTTTTGACAATAATTGACCGTTTCACCAGATGGCCAGAAGTAATACCCATTTCAGATATTTCTGGAAAAACTGTTTGATGTGAAAATTCAACAACTGGATTGCACGATTCGGATGTCCATCCATAATTACCTCTGACCAAGGACCCCAACTGTGTTCAGCTATGTATGCTGAATTTACTCGCACGTTAGGTACAAAAAGGATTAAAACAACACCCTACCATCTGATTTCAAACGGAATTGTTGAGAGATTTCATCGCCATCCAAAATCACCAATTAAAGCTTATAAAAATGATAATTGGACAGAGATAATCCCTGTCATTCTTTTGGGCATCCGAATAGCAGTTAAACAAGACTTGCAAATTTCTGGTGCAGAGCTTGTTTATGGTACCACTTTGCGTCTTCCTAGTGACATGGTGGACATGGCAGTTATTCCATCCAGTGACAGTGATTTTATCACTAATCTTTGAAACGTGATGCAACAACTAAATCATATTGCAACATTTACCCACTGTACTGATCAATATTATGTGCATCCATCGCTGAAATCATGCACACACATTTTCTTAAGAATCGATCATGTACGTCCTCCTCTGTGCCAACCCTACTCTGGTCCTCATGAAGTCTGACGACAAACTGACAAAACTATTACCATTGACATTAATGGAAAGAAACTTACTGTTTCTCTTGACTGTGTAAAACCTCACAGAAACATCCACTGAACCAGTGTCTAACGCCAGCAAACCAACACCTAATGATAAAAATTCATCAGTTGGTAAAATGCACAAAACTGTAATCAGATCAGGGAGACATGTACATTTTCCAAAGAAACTTTCCACTTATATTACTTATTTATTTTATTTTAATTTTTTAATTAAATCTGTCATTTGTATTTTTTTTTAAATTTTATATATGAGTGTTTCTATGTTTATACAAATTTTTCAATTGTGTTTGTTCTTTTGAAATTTTGTTGCTATTTTTTTAAAGTAATATGTATGCATATATATATCGTTCCATTGGGCTAAATGCCCTTTGTCACTGGGGGGGGGGATACTCTGTGGTGAATCCCAGAGTTTGGCGCCATCGCACCAAGTAAATTTTTTTAACCCTAGTAAGAGGAATCAGGAATGAAGAGTGTGCTATGCCAGTAGTACATGATTGGAAATATGTCTGCAATAGTAAAGGAAAAAGAAGTTGAATAAAATTGTTTGAAGAAGATAATATTGTGTTGGTGATGTTTATTTTAACACAACATAGAAATCTCCTTACTATCTACTTCAGTAATTTGGGAAACATAGTAGATGATAATTATGATGAACTACTTGGAAGTGGTAAAATAGTCCTTAAAATCAAAGATTTGTAAAATAGAAAAATAAGTATTAGATTTTAAAATCAAGTAATCTTTTTGCACAAAAATATTCATTCTTTATAAATAAAATGCAATTAGAATAAATTATTTAATGTGATCCATATAAAGAACACATGAAAATAAAATTCTTACTTAAAGATATTTCATTTTATTGACAAAAAAAAACAAGCAAAATAATACTTTTTTTAAATTATATTCTTCTAATTTTTTAATCCAGGAAAGCAATTTACTACTGTTCTAAAAAAAGTAGCTCAATTTTGTTACAGCACTAAGTAATTCTCTTCTTGTTATTTTCCATTTACATTCACTACATTTTTAACCATTTAATAATCCAATACTTTTTGCAAAGTACAATTTGGTTCACATTCAAAAAGTCTAGGAATGAAGATTTGGACAGCAGTGGATTTTGTCAAATTTTATGAATGAATAACTCATTTTCATTCACTCATCATCCAAATACTCTCTTGGATTTCTTCAGTTACAATGGATTTTTAATGAACATTGAGAGTATAAACAACTAATAAATCATTTTTTCTGTAGCCTTTAAGTACGTACGCAGGTACATTTTAAATACGCATTTATATGCTCATAAAATGGTAGTATTCAATCCATAACTAATGTACAATAGTCAATTTAGATTAAAATAATTGATTGATACACATTGAGTAACACTTTACGATCTGCACCCCGACAGTTATTATAAAGCACTTTACGAATATTTAGTGACCTTTCACACCTCTTGCATAAATCTAAGATATGTAGAAGGAAAGTAAACTTTTAGTCAAGAAATGATATCTGATTAACAACAGGAATAGTTGTGCATGATATCTTAACTTCTGGATCAGAATGAGGCTAATTTTTCTGCAAAAATGAATACAATTACTTTTGGAAGGAGATAAGTGGTACACCCACTTTCAGTGCAACAAGCAATGATATTTTTGATATAACTTTGTAATTGCTGTTCAATTAGTCACACATTGGAGCCCTGGAAGGAAATTTGGAGATCAACAACATATAATGTTCCATGGACTGATAGTTTCAATACATGAAAAATGTTACTCACACAAAAATTAAAAACACTTCCCTGAGGAACTCCTTCAGATTGGATAAAACAAATCCTTCCCAGATATTTAAAATATGAGAGTTTAAAAAACTCTGAATAAAAATAGGTAGATTTCCTCTGAAATTAAAATTATATAAAGTTTGTAAGAGTTCCATAATGCCATGTCTAATCATAGACTTTCTCTATATCAAAAAAAAGATAGACACTAAATGATGTCTCCACATAAAGGCATTCTAAATGTGTTTCTAGGTATGCAATATTGTCTAGAGTAGATCTTTGTTTCCAGAATCCACTTTGACAAGGTGATAAGTATTGATTGTCTTCAAGTACATAAACAAGGCGGGCATTTATCATACGCTATTAAGTTTTAGCAAAGCAATTTGTGAGAGTGATTGGACGGTAGTTTGGAAGGTTAGATGGATTTTTCCCAAGTTTCAGTATTGGAATAACTATTACTATGCTCCAAAGACTGGGATAGACATGTTCATTCCATATATTCTATAAATAAAACAAGGATGTTTATTAAAGATTCATGACTAAGATGACAAAGCATCTTATACAAGATACTACAGGCTCCTGAACTAGTATTTTTAATTTGAGACAGTGCTCTTTGAAGTTCCAGCAAAGAGAAACTGCATTTACCTGGAACCAGGGGGTATGCGTACCCCTCTGGGGCTTGAGCTAGCCACCAGGCGCGTCGGCAGGTGGTGGATCGCCGAAAGTCCTGTAGAAATAACAGGATAGCCTCGAATATTGAATAAGAGGCCGCGAACCAGCTCCCGTAAACCCTGGTGTTATGCGTTCCGTGCCTAGGGCTAATTGGCACCGCGGTATTGGTGTCTTAACGGAGCCTCTAGTTGCCTGGCGAACTTCTAGAGTAATTTGCCTTGCCCAGTATCTCAGGCAATGCTGGGTGGACTGTCATATTACCTGAGATTATTTACTGTTATTATATGGCTGAAAAGACATTGAAAATAACAAACATTTCTGCTTTTGCAGGAGAAACTTCTGAGGCAGACCTTTCTGAAAAAGACAAGGTAACTCAGAGACAATCTAATGAAGGGGTAGCAATGAAACCTTCACAGGAGGTAGAAATGACCTCCAAACCATCTTCTTCTGGTGAGAGTCAGGAAGCTATCTCTAGCATGACTGACTCTCTGACCAGAATCAAGCTTAAAAAGAGAATATCTGGTGCACAGAAAAAGAGGCTGGTGAAGGAGCGCAAAATCGCTGAGGGGACTTGGGTTGAAAAACCCAAGGCAACCAAAGGCGAGAAGCGTCCTGCCAATCGGATGAACCAGGGCAAGGTTGGAAAGGCTGCCAAGAGAGAAGGACCTGAGGGATTTACTTACAGGGCGGCTCTCACGGCGATCAAGATGGCCGTGCTCTTAGAAGGTCATCCGGAAAAACGGTTAACAGAGAAACAGGCCTATGACCTGGAACTCTTGATAACCAGGAAAATAGGAAGGAATGAGGAGGGCTTTGCCCCAACCTTCCTATCCTGTAAACTTGAAAACGGGGCTCTTATTATCAATTGTGCAGATCTGGAGAGCTCAAAGTGGCTGGAACAAAATGTCAATGATATAAGCCCTTGGCAAGAACATAAACTCTTGGTGGGTGAGGCAAGGAAACTTGTCAGAACCACTAAGATAATTGCAAAACTGCCAAAAATCTGTAATGAACTGGAACCTAAAGAGCTCCTGAGAAAAATCGAGGCTCAGAACGGTGGGGTCACTCCATTGGAGTGGAACATTCTTAACATTAAGAACGACCCATCTGGGCGGACCATCGTTCTTAGTGTGCCTGAATTAGATGCTGCCACTCTTCGTGTAAGGGGATATAGGTTTTATATTGGCCTTCACCATGTGCAGGCTAAAGTACTTGATAAACCTGCTCCTGCTGATGGGGGTGAAGGTAGTTCAAGCCAACCTACACCACAGTAGAAGTGGTACTACTAACCTCAGTAAGAAGTTTCTTGCTGGGGATATACACCTGGCCCTGATTCAAGAACCCTGGTTGGTTAGGGGAAGAATCAGTGGTCTCAAAGGAACTAAAGGTAAGCTTATCTATTGTACTAATGGTAACGCTAGAACTTGTATACTCTTACATAAAAACATTGAGGTTCTTCCCCTCTCTGAATTTATTCTTAGGGACCTGACAGCTGTGAAAGTCAGACTCAACATAGAGGGTAGGAACAGGGAAATTGTTTTTGGCTCTGGATACCTGCCCTATGAAGAGAAGGCTCCACCTGACCATTCTCTGCACAAGCTCATGAACTTTTGCAGTAATAACAACTTACAGGTAGTCCTAGGACTAGACTGTAATGCTCATCATGTTGTCTGGGGAAGTACGGACACAAATAAAAGAGGTGAGTACCTTTTGGAATTTATTCTAAACTACAGGTTAGATATTCTAAATGTTGGCAACAAACCAACTTTTATTACTTCCAATCGATCAGAAGTAATTGACATTACTATAGCGACAACGCTGATTAGTAAAAATATCAAATACTGGAAAGTAGATGATCGACCTTCTGGTTCAGATCATCAAAACATCCATTTTGAAATTCACTCTAATGTGTGTCTGGATCGCATATTCAGAGACCCGGTTAGGACGGACTGGAAGAAATTCCAAGAAGAACTGACTGGGTTGATTGAGCTCGGTAACAGACCTATTAGAGACAACTACGATCTAGAAGTTACAGCAGATCTCCTACAGAGAAGTATTCTAGATTCTTATCATAACAATTGCCCCATTCGCACTAGAAGAGCTAAACTCCAATGCCCTTGGTGGAATGACTCTCTAGCTGCCGAAAGAGCAAATGTTAGAAAACTTTTAACAAAGCTAAGAAAAATGGTGAATGGGAGAACTATAAAAGGGCCCTCACTAATTATAACAAACTTGTTAGAAAAAGCAAGATTAACTCCTGGAGAAAGTTCTGTGACGAGATAGATTCTATTTCTGAAGGAGCTAGACTCCAGAAACTCCTTAAAAGGGATGAACCTATTTTGGTTGGTACCCTAAAAGACGAGGAGGGTAATTTTGCTGCTTCCGGAAAAGGGGTTATGGAAATTATGACCAGGACTCACTTCCCGGGAGCTAGAGATATTTATAGCAACGAAGGGGAACATTGCATTGGCTCTTTGCAAAGAGTCAATAGCAATCAATGGACCATTGCTAAAAATATCATAAACTACAACATTGTTAAATGGGCAATTTTCGCCTTTAAACCTCTAAAATGCCCTGGGCCTGATGGAGTTATGCCCATCATGATCCAGAAGGCAGAAAAGGTTGTCATACCAATGCTAACTAGAATGTATAGAACTAGTTTGGCCCTGGGATATATACCAAAGACATGGCAAAAGACTAGGATAGTCTTCATTCCAAAACCTGGCAAGGACACTTATGACCAGGCCAAGTCATACAGACCAATCAGTCTTTCTTCATTCTTTCTTAAAATTATGGAGAAAATCATTGATCGGCATATTAGAGATTACTTGGGTAGAAATAGTCCCTTGCATGCTCTTCAATTTGCCTATCAACCTGGTAAATCTACAGAGACTGCTCTACATCAGCTAGTTTCCAAGATTGAAGCCACTCTGGATCAAAAGGATATTGCCTTGGCAACTTTCCTCGACATCCAGGGTGCTTTTGATAATACTTCCCATCCATCCATCCTCAATGCACTTAGAGGGGCAGGGATTAATCAAACCCTGTGTACTTGGATTGAGGCCTTAATTTCGGATAGATATATACAAATGAACATCTTCGGTGAATCATTTGAAAAAAAGACTACTAGAGGTTGTCCTCAAGGAGGTGTTCTGTCACCATTACTTTGGAACCTAGTTGTAAATAGCCTTATAAAACATCTAAATGATAAGGGTTATTATACGCAGGGATATGCTGATGACATTGTCATCCTTATCCTTGGTAAAGATTTTGACATAACTTGTCATCTCATGCAGGATGCTCTAAGTTATGTAGGTCAATGGTGCAAGGATAGGGACCTGATGGTTAATCCTCAGAAAACCTACCTCGTACCTTTTACACGCAAAAAGAAACGGAAAGGTTTTTTCATACCAAGACTTTTTGATGTTGAAATCAATGTGGCTTCAGAGGTGAAGTATCTGGGCATCTATTTAGACCAGAAACTCACCTGGAATAAGCACATTGATGATAGGATCAACCGAGCAAAGAAAAGCATTGTGATTTGCAGGCGAATGCTTGGTAAGAACTGGGGTTTACATCCAAAACTGATGTTATGGATGTACACAGCTTTTGTCAGGCCCATTTTCACATATGCCTGTGTGATCTGGTGGCATAAGGTGGAACAGAAGACTGTGATTGACAGATTGAGGAGTCTACAAAGACTAGCCTGTCTCTGCATCACAGGAGCAATCTCCACCACGCCAACCAGAGCATTGGAGGTTGTGTTGGATCTGACTCCCTTGGACATCTTCATATGCAGCGTTGCAAGATTGAATGCATATAGAATGAAGCTGCAAAACCACTGGTATGACCAGCCTGTTGCCAAAGGGCACAAGGGCATCACCAGGAAATTTCAAGACCCTATTTTTCTGATGCCATCTGACATCATGGAAAAAACATACATGTTTGACAAGACATTTGATGTAGTTTTCCAACTAGAGAGGAATGGGATAACAACATGTTTGGAACTAAAACAGGAGATCTAATCTGGTACACAGATGGATCACTGAAGAACAGCCTCTCAGGTCTGGGAGTTTGTGGCGTGTCACCAAGAATCAGCTTGTCTGTAAGCCTTGGGCGATACGCTTCGGTCTTCCAGGCAGAAGTTTTGGCCATTATCCACTGTCTGCGACTGAATATGAAGAAGGGCTACTACGATAAGCGGATTCTCATTTTCAGTGACAGTCAAGCCGCTTTAAAAGCGCTTAATTCCTTCGAAATCAAATCTAAAATGATTCTGGAGTGTAGAAACCTTCTTACAGAACTGGCAACTAGAAACAGGGTGATCCTTGTATGGGTGCCAGGGCATAAAGGTATCGAAGGCAATGAAAAGGCTGATGAGCTTGCTAAACAAGGATCGTCTTTTGTTCCCATTGGTCCAGAACCTTTTTGTGGGATCAATTTGAAGACCGCAAAAACCAATGTTCGCAGATGGGAAAAACGGAAGATGTATGAAGCTTGGCTCAAATCTCCTGGTCAAACCCACGCTAAAGGTATGATCTGTAGGTCATCAGCGAGGATTTCCTATGAAATTCTTAGATGCTCTAGGCAGAAGATACGTTTAATCGTAGGCTTCATAACTGGGCACTACTATTTCAGAAAACATCTCCATAAAATGGGACTGTTTCAGCAAGATCCTATCTGCAGGAAATGTCATATGCAAGAGGAAACGGCCAAGCATATCATTTATGAATGCGAGGCTCTTGCCCTCCCTAGATTAACCTCTTTAGGCATCATCCATACTAGAGAGTTACACCTAGATTCCATTAAAGGGTTATCAGACTTTATTAATAAAGTGGGTGATCCGAGCAAATGGAACTAAGAAACATTGGGTTTGGAGTTAACAGTACAAAATGCTGATAAAAGCAGAGGTGCTCAATGACATACAAACCCAACTCGAAGAAGAAGAAGAAGAAGAACTGCATTTATATGGATGCGTGGTTGTATCATGAAGCTTCACAAGTTTCTTTTCAGCTTGCTTTTTTGTCCTGAGAAATTTAGGATCATAGAAGGCTAGACTAGATCCTTACAAAAGTTTCACCTAAAAGATTGGTAATGTCATACTGAGAAAAGTATGTAATATCTCTTGTGTATAATATTAGGATAGAGAGAAATCCTGATATGAACTACTCTGACTGCTTTAACTTTTTCCATAACTCTTTGCTGGAAGTTGATGATGTGATAGAGGAGACATATATAATTCAAGATTCTTTTGACTATTTTGCCGTATTTGATAAGCGAAAGATTTAGTTTTTTTGGAAGTTACAAGATTTTATATGGCAGGATACCTATAAGAAACCCACAATTTTTTTTTTATTTCTTGTATGACACTTGGCATTCATTGTTCCACCATAGTTTATGACATTTGCATGGAATTGGAGAGCACTTGAGAATAATGCTGTTGGCAGCATCTAGAAATATACATCAGTAATATCCTCACTCCTAACCATGCTTTTAGTAATTACAAATAATTGAGCATATTGTGTCCAATCTGCACGGTTGGTTTGTTTGTCGCTCAACGGTCATTTTTTGCACACGAGGGCTAATTAGACCGGGACTTACGGTTTAAAGTGGATTCCGAACCACTACAAACATCCATGCCTAAGGTGGGATTTGAACCCACGAACTGTTGAACCGAAGGCAAGAGCGCTAACCATTCGGCTGCCAGCTCGGCTCCAATCTGCACGATAATAAGAATAGGAAGAGTAGAAGTCTTGCGGTCTACTTATAATAGTTTTGTTTTAAATTAAAAGAAAATGATTGCTGTTATATAAATCATTTTATACACTAAAATTCAATGACAGCAGAATTGCTGGAGTGCGAATAGCCAAACCTATTAAATGAATGAAAGTTCTTCATGGTTAGTGAAAATAGATTATTTCTGATTAATTTATAAGGCCGATATTGTTATTAGAAATAAGCTTCAATTACAAACCCATGAGAATTTGTATTATCACTACCCCATAAGGTATTATGACCATTAAAGTCACCAAACAATATAAAGGGTGAAGTCAATTGATTCAATAAGCTGTTTAAATCACTTTCATGGATGACAGCATGGGCAGGTAAATAAAGGCTACAAATAGTAATGAGAGATGTTGTATGCATATGTACTGCAACACCCTGTAGTGATGTGTTAAGGGATTGTACAGAGCTAGGGATATAACAAAACACTAGAATGCATACACCTCCCGATATTGCATCATGGTAAATATCATTTCTCCCACAATTATAACCACACAATTTAAAACTTGAATGGAAAAATATTAGATTATACAGGTTAATAATTGTTTTAATATTTTCTGTGTGAATGGGAAAACCTTGACAGTTCCAAGAAACAAAGGTTAGCATTTAGCAAACCTTGGAGCAACCATCTGGCATTCAGACAAATCTTCACTTATTAGTGTTTGATAATCTAATGGATCTACCTTCACAGTATCTGTTTTAGGGGAAGTGAGAGTTATCTTACTATTAAAAGGTAGCACACCATGCATGCTTTAATTTTTGGGATCTTAGATATTGCTAATGACCTTTTAGTATAGCTGAAATATTTGAAGATAATTTTGAAATAGGAAGATTTAAGCAATCTGTTGACTAAGTACACCTGGCTTTGGGGTGAGATAGAGAGATTTTGATAACTAGCTCTAATAGATTGAGGTAGTGTAGGAGTTGCAAATGTGAATATGAGGTGTTTAAATTTAATAATTGTGCTTTTTTTTCCTGATTGTAATGTGCTATACATGGTATACTTTTTGGTCAACAAGATTATCCAAAATTTCTTCCTTTAAAACATTAAATAAACCATTTTGTGAAAATACTTCCTATATAGAATTTAACCAACTCTGAGGAGATACTATAAATTCAATATTATCAAAACATTTCAGTTTTAGAATGTTTTTGGCCTGCTCAAATGATTAAACTTCAATCAAGAGATCACCAGATTTAAGCCTGCAAGCAATTTTGACATTTCCAACTGTACAAATAAGACTAACTTGCTAAAGTGAAGAGATCCGTACAGAGGGTAAAATGCGCCAAGCAGGCGATAAAGTAGTGCGATAAGTTCGTCAAACTGGTTTAACGGTTCGGATTACGTATGTATGACGTGTTTTCGTTTATTGGGTAACATGATCGCGTGACAAGCGCGTTTTGTATGTAACCCTTGAAACTATTATAGAATAATATTTAATAATTTAGTTTCGATATTCGAATTTTGGAGTTTGTGTGTTGCTAGCGAAAATTAACTATGGATGAGAATGTATTGAACTTACGTTTTTTTTATTTAGAGCGTGATGGTAGTAAGAAAGTAAGTATATGAATTTTTAAGTTGTGTGTATTGCATATTAGTGTTAGAATGTGCCGCGTACTGAAATTTCTTTAATGTGGGTGCCATTGCTCGGTATATTAAAATTCGAGTTTAAACAAAAAGTGAAATTTGTTAACGTTCGAAATTTAGTTTTATTGCCCGGTTGGCACTGCAGTAGGTAGCGCTACACTGATGTTTTTTTAAGGTGGGTGCCATTGCTCGGTATATTAAAATTCGAGTTTAAACAAAAAGTGAAATTTGTTAACGTTCGAAATTTAGTTTTATTGCCCGGTTGGCACTGCAGTAGGTAGCGCTACACTGATGTTTTTTTAAGGTGGGCGCCATTGCTCGGTATATTAAAATTCGAGTTTAAACAAAAAGTGAAATTTGTTAACGTTCGAAATTTAGTTTTATTGCCCGGTTGGCACTGTAGTAGGTAGCGCTACACTGATGTTTTTTTAAGGTGGGTGCCATTGCTCGATATATTTAAAATCAACATTTAAAAGTTTCGTACCTATTTATTATAATTTTAAAACTTCTACAGTATTTAATTATAATGAAATATTCAACTTTTTAATATTTGGAATTCTAAAAAACGCGCGATTTCAAAGCTGAAGTTCGAATGCGATCGTTATTGGTTGACATCTATCGCGCGTAGTGACGTAATTTAGGTTGGCGACAGAGCTGTAGAGCGCTTGGTGCCAAAAGTTGAAATCGCGCCAATCGCGTACGGGTCTGGTAACTTTTACCGACTAATTAATTAAAAATGGGGAAGAATTATCAAAATTGCTCTCATTTCTTTTAATAAAAAATATTTCTGATCATGTACCATTTGTTGCTTCAGAGGGAGTAAAGAATTAGAAGTACACTCTATAAAAAAGTTTATTATTTCAAGGTCTGACTGCACCACCCGCCACTGAATCCAACAAGGGTAAACATGATAACTGCAACAGTGCTAGCCAGATATGCTTTCAATATATCTCTCAAATGGTTTAAAAAAATCAAAAAAATCATCTTTATTGAGTCACTCAGCAGATATATGATCGTTTCATCCATGTAAGTTGATTGATTTGCTGAGGACCACAACACACCTCCTATTTACCTGAAGATGAGACCAAGGTAATGCGTTGGTCTCTGTGGACCTCAATTACCAGGATCCTCCTTCCCAGGTCAATGGGTCTCCATTCACTGCAAACTCAAGGGTGATTTTGCCCCCAGGAGAAACTAATAGCAACAAGGTGGCAATAGCTACTCAAAGGCAGCCCTCAACTTCTTATGAGGCAACCACAGCAAGGCAGCAAAGAAAGAAAAAGCAAAGAAGAATATGAGAAGAAAAATGAGGACAGATCCTTGGGGTGCCACCCCTATTTACTTAAAGAAAGTAAACCCCTGAGGTGCATCTATCTGTAAAAATACTGTCATATGTAAATGCATTGAAATGTGATAAATCTCCAGAATAGTTAAAATTTCTAGTAATTTTTATCACTCATTCTAAACCACCAAATCTGTAGTCAACTTTATACATGCTGACAAAATTTTAATACTAAGTCTTGGAGTACTTTAAGCTTCTTTCCTAATGTTGAAAAGTAGAAATGTAAAATAACCATCATCAATAATTAAATAATTCCTTATATATATATTTATATATATATATAATTTATTGAATATGAATAGTAAAATTGATCTTTAATTAATTTTTGCTAAGTGTGATCTTTTTAAAACACATAAAATTATGTTTCTACAGCTTTGTAATATTTTTGTAACAAAAAAAAATAATGATGACAATTGGAATTTTTAATTTTTAAAATTGAAACTAGTACAAGAATGCAATATTCAAAGTTTGAGATTGAGCGCAATCAGAATTTTGAAAAACGAACTATTGCGCAAAGTGACATAGTTTACAGTGGCGAGATAAATGTGCAGCAATTGACAAAATTATTGGAAACTGTGTCAAACTCATCACAGCTTGTAAGATTTTAATGAAGCGTTAAAAAAACTAAATGCAAAATCATTAAAAAAATATCATGCAGAGAGAATTACATACTTTAATTTTAAAAACTTCAAAGATAGCTAGCTTATTTAACAAAATCACCTTGTATATAATATAAATAATTATCTATGAAATGTAAATGTTCATAATTATTTTATAATTTGAATATTTTTTCTGTAACAAACTGAGTTCCAATTAAAAGCAAAGCAATCAAGTTTGGCGAGAATCTTGACCACAGATTTCTCTGTGCACCAGTATAGTTATAACCTAGCAATAAATAGCCATAAGCATTAAAACAGCTAATAACAACATGAAATTCAAGTGGCCTATATTATTTAGGTATATACTATACTTAAACTAGGATGTGCCTCAATTTCTCACTAATTTGGTGCTTTATTGACAACGATATCGACTTATTTCTGGTTGGTTTATTGCATTTTCAGAGAACAAGTTCAGTATCCCCATACACTGATTTCTCGCCAAATCTGGTAACCGTTGTTTACGTTGTAATGTTGCCGATTTCAGCTTTTGTTTTTATTATAGTGTTGCCAAATTTAGTTTTTGTTACTATTTTTATTTTTTCCTTGCCAGATTCCGTTTTTCTCGTGTTTTAAATAATTTTTACGTTATATATGTGCTTTTTTTAGTGGCAATAGCTTTTTTAGTTTCACTTCGAGAACTTTCCAGAACTTTCTTTGCTAATTGTTCTACGTTTTAATTGCTAGTCATTTTAATTTTGTTCACTTTTGCTGCTGGAATCGGTGGATTTCCCGCTGTTGTGTTTCGTTGTCGCCAGTGTCCAAACATCGTAAGTTTTTCTTTTTTACTATTTCTTTTTCATTATTATTTTTATTTGGTTTAATTTTAATATATATATTTTTTATTAAATGATATATTTTATTTTATGTATTTAAAACCGTTAAATATTCTTTTTTCCTAATTTCATTTTTTTAATTTATTATCATCTTTTATTGTTTTAATTACTTTATTTTTTGTTTTAATTTAAAATGTCTCATATTCAAAATGTTGTTCAAAAATATCAACAAGTTATTTTAGCAAAAATTAAAGATAATAATGATGGATTATTGCTCAGGATTCCAAATTATTAATTAATTTAGGATTCGCAAATATTAATTAATTTTTAACTGAAATTGGATTTGGAGAAGGTGTAATTATTTTATTTAAATTCTATTGCTTACATGTATTTTTTTATTCTATTCGTGTTTCATTTTTATTTACTTAAAATATGTATATATTTAAAGAATATTTTATTCATGTTTTTTTTAAAATTTAAAAAATGTATATATTTGAAAAATAAGCTTTTGCATGCTTTTTTTTTAAATTTTATAAAGTGTATATATTTAGAAAAATATTTTTGCATGCTTTTTTTGTAAAATTAGATAATTATTTTTACTGAAATGTGACACTGGGGACAAACGAATAAGTCGAAATAAATCGGCATGTCAGCTTAACTTTATATCAAGTAAGTCCATTATTTATATTTATTTCCCTTTTTAAATTTTCTGAAATGCATATTTTTCGAACGAACTTAGGGAAATTTCCAGTTTTAATAAACGCTGCCTAGCTTGGCGACTTGGCTAGCAATAAATTATAACCTAGCAATAAATAGCCATAAGCATTAAAACAGCTAATAACAACATGAAATTCAAGTGGCCTATATTATTTAGGTATATACTATACTTAAACTAGGATGTGCCTCAATTTCTCACTAATTTGGTGCTTTATTGACAACGATATCGACTTATTTCTGGTTGGTTTATTGCATTTTCAGCACCACTTTATTTCAATATATATATTCAATTTTCGCAAAGCGGCAACCTAAATATTTTCCCGAAAATTCTCATATAGAACTGAAGCATACGAATTGATGAACACATGAATGAAATTTCTATTTTTTATTCTTCTCTTTCATTCTAAAGTGCAGTGAATTAATGTTGATTCTCAGTTTAGAGTATTAAGTTAAATTGTCTAAGTTGTCCAAACACCCATTTCTGGTCAAAAGTTTCATGCTAGTTTTCTTTTGTGTGAAAAAGTGGCCTTTACTTGTATTTAATTTAAATGAAAAACTAGCATCACATTCCCAAAATAATAATTTTTTTAAACTAAATTATCCCATAAATGGACTTCAACTAATAAAAAATGAAAATAGGATATGATATTTTAAGTATCAAAATATGAGCATCAATAACCCATAATACAATTCTTTCAAAATCTTCCCGTTTTGGAATTGCAGGTTAATAAACAAAACCATAAAATTATGATCCCAGAGAAAACTTTTAATGAAATATTTATGCTACAAATTATATACTTACTCAGAAAATGTTAGATCATTTACAAAGTTAGCATTTAATTTTTAATCCTTATATATCCAAAAACGATATACGTCTATATAGATTTAAACAGTATGCTACCCAACGACTTCGTAATAAACAATAATAATGATGCCAATGCCACTTCTATATTTACAAAAAGAAATTTGCTTATATGCAATATTTAAACACAGTGAAAGTGAAAATTTATCTTTTGAAGATGACAAGCAATGTATACCAAAAAGAAATTGTTAATGACATTTCAAAAGGTATATATAATTATTTAATAGTGAAATATGGACCTATCAATCTAACGAATCATCTGCAGAATATCAAATCTTTCTCATTGATATAGCATATGCTTACAACCAAGTTTAGGTAAATTTAAATGGCAACAACAGATTCGCGTACCTTTTTCCTAGGATGCGCTTTTTTGTGTGTGTTTTGTTTTGTTTTTTTATATTTTTTTAATATAGATTAATATTAAATTTCAAGTGAATGGCTTCATATGTTAATATTATGTATTTTGCTGTTTAATAAGGATATATATTTATTTTTATATTATTGAATTTATCAAAAAATTTACTAAATGTTCCAAAATATTTATTACATTATAATTTGTATTATTAATTTAGGTTTTTGGAAAATATTTAATAACTAGAAAATTTTATTTCCTCTCCACAGATTTATCTAATTGTTTTTAATTTACTTTATTTTGCATTTTTTAAAAATTGTATGCAATTTATGGGATCCAAAACTTTGTGTCAGAAAAAAATTCTAAGTTTTATAACATGTTGCTTGTGAATTTAATTATATTATTTATATTTTTACGCTTGATTCCAGTAATGTATTCTTCGGTGTAAAGTCTTAAAAATATAAACTTCTTAAAATATTTTTTAAATATTTACTGTTATCTTGGGGACTTATAATAAAATTAATTGTATTGTATTAATTTAATTCTATAAATCAAATCCTTGCATATATGAAAATTTTTGCTGCAATCTTAATTCGATCTTTAATTTTAAAAGTTTATATTTGTATATAAATTATGTTCCTAGCATTTGTACTTAGCCCTTTAATTTATGTTTTACATTAAACATGATGATTACTTAATTATATTGATTTTCTTACTTTTGAATTAATGATAATTTGCTTTTATATAATTGCTCAATTTTATTTAAATTAAAATTATAAATTTCTATTGCTTTTATAATCATTTTTGAAACTAATAAAGTGTTTTTGCATTTTTAAGTACTGGTATAGTCAAGTAATTTCTTTAAATTATTTGCTGTGACATAAAAAATTTTCTCAATGAAATTAATTAATAGATTAATTTGAATTATTAATTTAGAATGTATAAAATACCAGTAACATGCAGTTTATTGAAGCAATTAAATAAATGGCCTATTTTTGATTTATGAAACCCAATAAAAATGCATAACAACAAATAAGACGTTTTTGACTTGAAAAAAAACTAGATTGAAATTGAGATTTTATCAATAAAATTAACCAATAGAAAATCTAAATTATTATGAATCTAAAAGGAAAAAAACACTATCAAAATGCAGCTTGTTTAGGAAATTCATTAAGAAGAATTATATAAAAATGACACATTCTTCATTTATTAAACTAAATTTTAAAAAATTGCATTACTATTAATAAGATATTTCTAACTTAAAAAATAGCTAGTCAAATCAGAATTATGCTATATTTTTTTAAGTAAAATAATTATTCACTAGAACTAGGTATAATAAAATTAAAAGAATTTTAAGTTGTTTGACATTTGTAACTCTTGATATTAAATTAAAAATTTTGATTATATTGCAAATGGAAATTAAATTTTGTGTTTGCTATTGATATAATGAAAGAATATGATGTTAAATTAATATTTTAAAATAATTGCAAAATATGTAATTCTATGATAAATGTAAGCTGCAAATTATCAAAAGATGTAATTTTCTTGCAATTTACAAATTCAAAAAATAAAATTATCTTTCTGTTTAAATTTTTTTTTTTTTTTTTTTTTTAACTTTTAAGAGCATTTTGACATGAAAACTTTTCTTCCTTTGGAAATTTCTGTTTTTCACTCTAAGAATTTTTAAATAACTTTAATTCATAAATAGTCTCAATTAAAATAGAATATATATAATTTAAGAGAAATGTCTTGAATATTGGTCTGTATTATATTTAGGATGCTCTCTAATAATTTCACTTTATTAATACCCCGTTTTAAGTCAGATTAATGTGAATGTGTCAAATGTTGATTTCTTGAATATTAGAAAAGTAATAAATAGCTAATATTTAAGAAACCTACATTTGTAGTTTAAATAAGTTTTTAACGCTTTCATTATAGAATTATAATATTGTGTCTTCAAGTTAGCTTTTGAAGTAATTTCATATTTTATTTGTAAATTCTATGATGAATATTTCAACATTTAGTATATATATATATATATATATATATATAGAATTATATTCAAAAATCACAGTATATTTTCTTTATATAAATAATTGTTTAAAAAATCAATATATTCTTTAAATAACTAAAAAATAATAACAATTTTATTAATTAGTTATTAGCACATCGATGTTATAATTTTTGTTTCTTGTATATATTATTTGAAATTAATTTATCTAGCATATTAGACTGTGAATTTAACTCTTTTTTTCAATTTAGAAAAACTTTGATTTTTTATTAGCAACTGTAAAATTGCCTCAAGGGGCTATCCACATTTTTATGACTGATACTTCTGTCATATTTCATTACTAAAAAATATTTACATAATTGTATTTACTGAAAAATCTACAATGATGTGAACGTATACTTGAATAATTTTATTTAATTTGCAGTTCATTTTGGATTTTATTAGTTTTTTTTAATTAAACAATTTTTTTAATTTAAATATTTTCTTTATGTTTTAGTTCAAAAATTCATTTTTCTACAATCTAAAAAATGTTGTTTCTAAATACTTTAAATTATAATAATTGAGTTCAGAACTGTAATTTTTATCTTGTCTAAAGCATTAGTAGCTTAGTTATAAATTTTGAGGAATTTAAAGGAATTATAGATTAGTTGATATTTCTTTTGATTACATTGGATAAGATTTCCTTTCTCTTTAAAACTCATCTAAACAAATTATTGTTATGGGGTATTCCTCAAGGTCTAGCTGCAAGTTAGATCATGCCCTAGAGATTGTTAATCCTCAGAAAGTCATAAACAATAACAGGTGAAGTAATAAGGTCTTCATGCAAAATCCCTTCACAGTGGAGATGTTCAGGAAAGGCCTCTGTGCAGAAGTATACTTGGTGCACTCAAGATAAGATTTCTATCCATCAATATAAGTAAAGCTCCTTATATGTCTATTCTTGATCCTGCTGATGATGCATTGATCAGCTCTATAATAAAATAATCCAAACAAGTTGTTGTTTTGTGCCAACTAAGCTGGCATTGTAGGGTACGCTGCTCCAATTTTCCAACTGAACCCTATTTTGGTGTGGAGTCAGACTTCCTCAGTATACACATGCCATAGGTATCATATATAGGGTAGGCAACCATTCACAACCCATTCATACAAGGAAAGAACAAAGATAGGATAGACAGAGAAAGTACATCCATACCCGAACTGATTCACCTCTTTATATAAATATATACGTACATTATATATGTGTTGTATAAAATGTATAATTTTCATATTGTATATATTATAAACATACAAATAGGTAATAACTATTTTTGTGTTGTCAATTTTAATGTTTTATAATAAGGTGTATTTTTTATTCTCAGTTTGTTTCATAACATAAAACTATTTTTAATGTTATTTTTATTATTATTTATTTTATCAAAATTAAAATATTGTTAATCATAATTCTATTCTAAAATTTTAATGTCTACTTATAGTAGTCTGAAGTTATTTCATATTCACATACAATGTGTAAACCGATAAATCTGGAATGTGTATACCTGTACTATTTTTTTAACCTGCAAATTATTTAAAACTACTATGCATTTCTATTCTTAATAATTCTTAAATATTATTGTTAAGTTCTCTTGTGTTAAACATTGAAAAATAAAATTTACTATAATGATAAAATAAAGTAATGATGCTATTTCATTTGCTTGAGTGTACCTCAAAAAAACTTTCATTTAGAAATTCTTTACTTTTTTTACAGAATTAAAGTAAATATTATTAATAAGAAAACATACTCTGTGTTAATCTAAATTGCTAACAGTATCTAGCAATTTTCAAACATCTACCTTTTGAGTTCATGAAATCTGAGTTTATTTATATAAAAAAATTCTGTTCATATATAGTTAGAACCAATTGTAATAAATGTATTTCTAAATTTATATAGTTTAATATTTTTATTTCTACATAAATAAAAAAACTATGCATTCAATTTTATATGATAGGTTGAAATACAAGAATACTTTAACTATTAAATAATTTACTTTAATGTACTATTTTAAATTAGATTTTTCATTTATGCAACTAAATATTATACATTGATATGAATTAATTGACATTTTATTCTCATCCAGAGATTTAAGTAATAATGTATAAACAATCAGTTATTTCAAAGAATGTATATCGTCTTGTATTTTACTTTTATATTAAAAAGGATTTAAAAAAAATTATCTTATATGCAATCCATCTAACATACTAGGTATTAGAAAATTTTGCATTAAATTGTGTTATAGAATAAATGTACTAAACATTTTTAAATTAAAATGGCTTGAAAATTAACATTAAAGATAATTGATAGCTATTAGCAGCTGATTGATTTGAACATTATCAGCTTGATTTTTGTACTTTCAATTAAAATTAAGTGGTAACTGAGTGGGTCTTTTCAGAAATTGTCTTGTGTTATTTATTTATTTAATAAGAAAACTAATTTATATGCCTTAAGTACATCATATTTTAACTTGCTTTGCTCACTTTTATTGTTAGATTATTACATAAGATATTTATAAGCAATGTCTTATTTCGCTAATTTTTATTTGACTTCTTTGCTTTGGTAATAGAAACTACAAAACAATTTATTTAAGGATCTGAATTTTTTTAGAACAGCAGACTCTGCTAAGTTGGCTAATGGATTAAGCATTTTTGTTATATAAATATTATATTAATGTTATATTAACAATTAGACAGCTAATAAAAAGTTAAATGACAACAAATTAATTAAGTTATAAATCTTAAATAATAAACCAAACTGGAACCAACCTCATAAAAAGGAATTTCCACATAATATGTCAAGTTAAACAGGTAACATTTTTTTATTGCAAAAATTCATCACTAAATATTAGAGTATTAAAGTGAGAAGTTGGTTATCCATAATATCAAAAAAATTTTAGAGTTTTGTTCATTATTCAGAATTATTTTGACAGGCATATTATAATATTAGCTGCTTTTTATCATCTTGATTTTGAAGAATAGATCAAGTAAAACAGGAACAGTTAATTTGGATCAATGATTTGAAAATCTTTAATTTTAACTTAAATAAATTTTTCATTCTTTATTTTTTAATACTATTTACTATCTTACAATTAATTGTTTGCTTTATAACTTCTTTCTTTTACATGCATTATTTAATAGCTTTGGGAAATTATCTATGTCAATTTTTTATTGATGTTTTAGACTTGTCGTAAAATGGATATTAAAATCTTGTAAATTTCTTAAAAGTAATTCTAAATAGCATAATGCAAAATTTTCCTTAAAAGCTATGAAACAAACTACTTTGCAAAATTAAAGTACATAATTATAAAATAATCATAAACAATAATTGATAAATTATTAACTTGAATATGATTTTTGATCATAGAATTATTAGATTTACAATATTTTTATTTTTTAATTGATAGAAAATTTTAAATATATTTTTGTTTTGTTTTTATAAAGGAAGCTTATTTCAGATTAGAATACATGTTTTATGTCAAATGAGATAGTGTTATCTTCAGATAGGTGAAACCAAAGATCAAAAAATTCATCATTATCTAGCAATTCAAGTTAAATTTTTATATATATGATTCCTCTTGATGGCTTATTTTAGTGGGAAAAGATTTTAAAAGGCAATTTAGCTCAAAAATTTTCTTACAAATAAACTTGAAAGAAAGCCTATTTGTTAACTTTGCCTATTAGTAATTTTATAGCCTGATAGTAATTTTACTGAGTAAACTGTTCTCACACACACAATTTTACTATCAGTATTTATTGGAGTTTGTTTTATTTAAATTTAGAAATATATTGAAATTTGCGATTTTTAAAGTGTATAATTTAGAATACAATATTTTTTATTCATTTCCTTACCTTGAAATGTGTTTATCTTCTTAACTAAACAAATAATTTATTGAAAATTTATATATAAAAACATTTTATATACCATTATAATCCCCATATTTTTTAATATTTTATTTGAATTAGTATAAATAAACAGCATTATCACTTAAAAAATGTAATATATTTTATCATTTGGGGGTAAAAATCTCTTGACTTTTTAGTTATTTTTCCATTAATGCTAAAAATAATTCTATGTAAAAAAATTAAACTTACAACACACATGCAGTGCAATTATATATTCAACACAACATTACAACCTATATACAATTAATATGAACAATTTGTGTGTGTATTTAAAATATTAATATACTCTTATATAAATATTATCTTCTATTAATGTAACATTGCTGAGCCAAGGCCTTTCTAAGAACTTTCTTCCATTTTTTGATATATTTTTTACATTTGATTTCTAATTAGTAATTGTTAGGATCTTAAAATCTCTCTTTACACACTCTATCCATCTTAACCTGGGCTGACTCCATTTTCTAGTTCCCAAAAGTTTAATATTATTATCTAAGCATAATAATTATTTAAATACAGGTAGTCATCAAAATAAGGGAATTATCTATGAATGAAATTGACATTTTTAATGTGTTTGGTAAGCATTAAAATATAATATTATCTGCCAATTTTTTTATAAATAGAAATTTATATGCTCTGATAGCATGTGGTAGCTTTATTAAAATTCTGTTGGTCTTCTTTTTTTAAGAAACATAAAATGTTGTACCTTTCAGATTTTTAAAGAAACCAAATTATAGGACCCTCTCTAGTGTGTGTTGGAGCAAGTATGATCAAAGCATCTTAATTTATAGGCATTTCATTTCTTTATTCATTTTATTTTAAAAAGTACAGTGTCATGACTACACACTGTGCATTAAGACAAGTTCAGTAAAATAGTAGACAAGAAAAAAACTCAATGAAAGAGACTTTGGGTATTGATTGCAGGTTGTAATGCCTAAAAAGTGACCACAGAATTCAATCACTATTTGGATTCTTCTGTGTCAATGATTATAGTTTGAGAAGGCACCTTCATAAAACGAGCGTTTATGACCGGGCATTAAATCCCTAGCCATTTGTCACAGATGTCAATGCTAAAAGTCTTCTACAATAGTGTCATATTCACAAAACCTGGTTAATTGATAAGTGGAAAAAGTAATATGGTTGGAGGAATTGTCTTTCACACTTTTCTCTACAACAGATCAGAAGCATATATAAAGGACACTTGCTCAAGCATATGATCATAGTTGCCTCTTTCCACTGTCAAGTATGAAAGTGGATTGGTTATAGTATGGATAGTTGTGTTGTAATTTTCTGCAGACCTAACTTTAACCTGGAAAGGAGGGATAACTAGGGAAAAGCATAGAGAAATTTTAGCTGACCAGGTTGATCAAGATGCAAACTTTGTTCTTTTCTGTAAATATAATTTACAATAATGATTATGCTCATATTCATGCAGCAGAATTTGTTCAGTCATGGTTTGATGAACATGAAGCTAAACATTTATCTTGACCTTCATAGTTACATGATCTCGACATAATTGGACTGTTATGACCTATATTAGAATGTTCCATATATAATCAATATCTACCTTCGACATAGAATTTTCACAACATCTCCATAAAGAATGGCATATTTCTCTAAACAATATTCACCATTTGCATGAATCGTTTTCTAGAGAATTCCAAGCTATATTACTTGTCAAAATTGGTCTTATACCATACTAATAAAGATTTATTATAAATCTAAGTGTTCTCATTTTTTTGATTATCACCTGTATAATAATTTGTACCCATAACTGATGTTTTACTGCAATAAATTAACAAATAATAGTACTGTATTTATCTTGTAATGCCAATTATGTATGCCCTTCCCCAAAAACATTTTTACATAGTAGGAGATACTGAAATGCTACAATGTGGGAAATGCAAAAAATCTCAAAACATTAATTACACAAAATTTATGCTAGGCAGAAACACTGTACTAATATAACCATTCAAAATGCCTAAATATTTAATTGTTATAATTGTCAAATACTATGGAATTTAATATATTGTTTATCGTTAGACTATTCTCAAGTATAGTCCAGTGAGTTTCCATTTAAATAACTCTAAACTTATTTTGCAAATACAGTTCTATAGGAATATTTTAAGACAACTGAATACTCAATTCAGTGAATATTCCAAATAGCTAGAAAAAAAATTTAACTTATAAACTATTGATTAAAAGACTTCATCATCATCAGTAGCTCAACAGTCCTGGATGGACCCTGGCTTTCGCAAGAAGTGCCATTCCTTCCTTCTGTGCACCACAGCTTTCCAGTCTTTGACCTTGTTTGTGTCAAAGTCCCCTTGGAGGCAGTCAGCCCATCTCAGTCAGGGTTTACCTCTTTTTATAATTGCAGTTGGTCTCGCTAAAAACATTCTTTTAGTTGTTCTGTCATCTTTCATTCTTATTATGTGTCCGGCACCCATTTCATGTGTTGTATTTTATGGTACTTTATAATGTCCATCTCTTTGAATAGCCTGTAAAGTTCAGAATTAGTTCTCCTTCTTCAAATTCCTTTGTTGATTAAAAGATTAAAGTACTGATAATTCAATTCTCTTTCCAACTTTTTAAAATTTATTTTTTAAAAAAAGTAATTTCTTTAGTGAAAAATAAAAATTTTTGAAGTGCATTTCAAACTAAAAATATTTTTCCAGATTTATAACAGAGTTCCTTTTTTAACTGATAAATTGTTGTAAAACTTTTAAGAATGTTCTTAGAATTATTTAGTTTGAATATGATCCTGTAATTATAAATTATAAGAATAATTATTTTATGTTATTCATATAAGATTAAAAATATTTTTCTTAATTTCTTCTTTATATTTCTGGATTTGGAATGTTTATGCACTACTTATATTAATGTTTTTTACTTTTTCAAATTAAACTATCATGTGTTGCTTTAATCATTAAAAAAAATCAACAAAGCAGTTTTGCAGCATAATTTTTTATTATTATTATTTTTTTACATATAAAAATTTTAACGGTTGCTCTATTATTTTTCTACATATTTAAGTTAACAAATTCCTATCTTTGCTAAATGTTTATATTTATGATGCTATTCATAGAAGAATGCTTGTACTTATTTTTGAATTTAAAAGAATTGTGTATTTGGCAAATGAGTAAAGCATAGGAAAAAGTATTTAACAATTTTTAATAGCAATTGAAATTTTATTTTTATTTAATTAAAGAATAAAATTTCCGTTGCAAAATCCTTTGTAGTATGGTATTTGATAATGTTTAATATTTCATTTTCATTTATTGTTCATTAGTATTAGATGATACAAAGAACTAATTGTACTAAAAAAGAACTGTTTACTTTTTGCTAGTTGGATACTAAACAGAAATATCTAAAAATAAATGATAATTAAGAACCTGTAGACAACTTTTGTTTACTTCATACCAACTTTATATAAAATTATTTTTCACTAGTTTTTTATTCGTTTGTTTTACTATTGTAAATGTTGATATATGTGAGCTATATAATCTAAGGAGTTATTTCATTGTTTTATTTCTGCTTTTTATTTATTTATAATTGTCATGAAATGATGTTTGTTTTAAGGCATAATAGCAAAATTAAATATAATCAACATTTTAGGCCGAAATAGTCTATAAAAATATAAAAAAATTGTCCTCGTATTTTAATAAATATGTCAAATTTCTAAGGCCATATAATTTAATCATCCTTGATTAAAGAATTTTTTAATTATGTTATTAACATCTTTGAATCTTACTTTAGTTTGATGAATAATTTTCTTTTATTTATGAATTAGAATAATGTTATTTCTTTATACATTTAGTAAATGATTTATTTTGTTTATATGTGCAATTTTGTGATTTTCAGTTATTTTGCTTATAAATGTAATTATTCAATTATAGAAAAGTATATTGGCTAAAAGAATATTTTTAAATGTTTGACTATTTATAATTATTGATGCTGTTTGTATTTACATGTTATGTATATTTTTCTTAAATAAAACTTTCATCAATCTGTAAAATTTCTACATAATTTATTAAATGGAATTTTTATTAGTCATTCATTTTCAATTTCTAAAATTCCTGCAGCATGTATTAAAATGAATTTTTATTGTACATAAGCAACAATATTAAAATATTTTACAAAGCTTATACATATATTGCATTATTTAGTTATGCTTTATTATAGTAATAATATTCAAATAGTTTACCATAGAGCTTTCAATATGTATATGTTTACTATGCATTAAAAATATCTTTAAATAAAAGGACTTAAGATATATTGCATTAATAGTATAATTTGTAATTTATGTTAATTACTTCTATATTTATTGATTTGTTTAGATATTTACCAATTCTCAATCTTAATTTTCATATTATGTGACTAATATCAAAAGATGATTGACTGATTTATATTGCTTTATTATTTCTTACAAATCTAAGCTAAATATAAGATTAAAAAATAAATTTAATCTGTTTTAGAGTATAAAACTAGATTTTCTGTTTTATACTTTTTGTTCTGTAATTTTTCTTTTGAAAAGGCTGTATATATTTCATTTTATCAACTTGTCAACTATATGTTCTTTTGTGAATAAAATTCTCTCAAGATCTTGAATATTCTTATCATAAATATTAAAATTTTTAAATTCAATAAAAGAAAAAACATAATTTGTAAGGTGTATTTATATTCTTATTTATATGTTTAATTCAAACAAAGTTTGTAATTCAAATACACTATATATATACTGCTTTTTGTTATAACAATTTACTAAAATTAATTTAAATTTATTTATTTGTGACAGTAGTCAATAATATATCATATTAAAATAGAATATATATTATTATTATATTTATGATTACAAAATATATGATAATTAAAAAGAAGATCTTTTATGTGTCAAATAAAAATTTAGAACACTTTTATGAAAATGTTTATATTTTTATGTACAAATAATACTTTTATTTACTCTTGAAAAATACCTTATAATATGTAGTATTTTATATCATATGTTTATTTTTTAATAATTTTAATTAATAATCCTTTATTTCAGGTGTAAAACGTTTTTTTCCTCGATTTAATGAGGTAGGTACTGAAGATCCCAAACGACCATACAAATGTCATCTATGCCCTTATGCAGCTCATACAAGAAGTAATCTTAAAAATCATATAAATGCTCATACAGGGGAGCGACCTTATAAATGCCAAATTTGTGGGCGAGGTTTTACACAAAAAGGTAATATGAAGAAGCATGAGCAGCAACATGATGAAAGGTATCCTCAAGCATGTAGCATATGTGGTAAATCATGTGAAACTAAACTCTCTCTTCAGCAACATATGGCTTTACATTATGTTGTGCAATGACAACTATGCAAAAATGTGTCTTATCAACAAATTTGTTTCTTCAAAAAGTGTCAATCCATAATGGATAAAAATATAAAACTTAAAAAGTGTCATTAATAATAACTTAAATAACAATGTTTTTAATTAGTTATTGTTTTTGATACTGTCAATAAGGCATTGATTAATTAGACTAGCAATTGTTTTTAAAATCATGATCTTAACACTTTATTGACTAAATTCTTATTATAATTAATTATGTTAACAATGATTTTTGTTTTCTAAACTATTAATATTGAAATAGTTGCATGCAAATAGATGTAAGCAGCTTGTATGTCACTTCTAATGCATTATTCATCATCATTTTAGTAAACATCATTAAAATATTCTTGTATATTTTACACATTTGTGGTAAGTAAGAGATTCTTAGTTTCCACAAAATTATTACATTATTCTTCCAGTTACACAATGTCTTCGAGATCCAACATACCTTGTAGAAATTCTATTTATTTACTTTCATAAATGTTATTTTACATTGTATGTGACACATATTCATTCTACATTGTAGACTTATTTTATATTATATGACTTCATAATCAATTGAAGAAATTTTTTTAAACTGTTCTTTTTGGAACAACTTACAGTTCAATTAAGGTTTAGGCTTTTTTATTAGAATGGTCCATTATTTAGCTAATTAAAAAAGATATTTTCAGATTCAGCAACTTATATTACATTATGCTTATATTTTAAGTTAAACTAAGCCTTTGGATTTATATTAATATAGAGTAACTGACATTAAATATACCAAAATTATCAACTAAAATTTTTTAATGTAAAATGTAAAGTATTTGTAAAAATCATTATTTTTATTTTCCCAACATCAGGAATAAGAACAGAAATATCAAATATTATTACATATAATATAGATACTATTCCTTCTCCAAGTATGCTTTTGTTTGAAAAATTTAGATTTATTTCATTTTTTATTCCAAATGATTTAACAGTTTTAAAATTTAAATTTTTTAATTCCTAGTTTCACATATATTTAACTTATGTATACTAACTTATGTACTTTAAACATGCTTATAAAACAAAGAAAAATGCAATTTAAGACTATAAAACTATGATATATATATATATATCAAATTATTCTACTAATTTAACTCAATACAAGGAAATAATCTACATTTCCATATATGAAAAGAATATACCTTATTGAAATTGGTGTATATATTATTATTCATGTAATATTCTGCTATCATTCAACATTAATTATGCATATTATTATGCTTGTTATAGATTTAATCTTATTTAAATTTATAATATTTTATCATAATTTCATTAAATTATTAATTTACTTTGTTAATCACTAAACTTAAACTCAAAAAAAATAAGGAAAAATTGAAGATTAAAATTATAATTTTATTGAATCATTTGATAAATAATATCAATAAATACTAATATGTATATATTTTCATAACTTTTTACTAATTTTTTAAAAATCATTAAATATTTTTTTTAATTTTTTAAAATTCTACATTAAAAATTTTCTATTATACAATTTTTATTACTTTTATTGCATATTTTAAGTTTCTATAAAATATGCAATTAAAATTAGAAAAATAAATTATTTTTGTTATTTATTGCAAACATAAAGTTAGCAAAATATGATTAGTAAAAAATAAATCTTAGCAAGCATTATTAAACTGTAATCACATTACAATAATTTTATGTACAGTAATACTTTGTTTTATTAAAAAATATTTTGCAGTACTTTGACCTACAACATTTAATTATCTAAAAGCATGGCACTTTTAGTCAATAATGTGTTAGATTATATTTTAAAAAACACACTTTTTAATATTCCTTTAACATATTACTTTTATTATTTTTTTATTGTTTTATTAAAGAAAAAAATTTAATTGTGTGCAGATTTTTTGCTAATAATTTTCATTTAGTACTAGGTTTTTTTCTGAAAAATGTATGTATTATTATTTTCTGTATGATATATTAATTAGTTTGTCCAATTGAATAATTGAAAATTGTTTTATAGTTATAAAATACTTATTTAATCTTAAAGATAATTGTTTAAATACTTTCAGTTCTCTTTTTTATTATTGGATTCAGTTTTCTCCTATTTTTCAATGAATGTTTTCTAGAATTAGTTTTTAAAAATTGAATCTATTTTATACTTATGTTATAATATTGGAGTTAGAAAGGAAATTTAGAATTTCCATGCCTTTTAGCTTTCATTAGGATAACTTCATGCATACATTATGCAAAAAAAAATTTAATAAGGATAATTATTTCTCTGATTATGAATTTTGATTTGTACTTTATTGTGTTTTAAAGTACAATAATGAGAATAAACTTTTTAAATATATGTATTTATAGGCTGACATAAATTATTTTTGATTGATTTCAGTGACTTTTTACAATCACTAAAAATAATTTTAAAACTCAATACCCTTTCAAGTTATGTTATTTATTTTGATAAATTCACATTATAAATACTACTAAAATATGTTGTAAAGTCATGTATTTTAATTGTATATAAAATATGTATTGTATTTTAAATGTATATCTTTAGATAAAGAAAACAAAGTAAATAATTTATTTAACTCCTCTTGTCAGCAAAAGTATTAAACATTGAAAGTGACTATTTATAGGCTCTTGTTTAAAGAGCTTCTTATATCTCAGGGTAATTCATATTACTATTATTGCATTTCATTATTTTTAAGAAACTTTCATGTTTCTATCATAAAACTTCTCCATTAATAATAGCCAGATTTTGATTTTGGGAATATATATATATTAAAGATGAAATACCAATTCTTATGTGTGCATTTGAATACATTGATAACCACATAAGTAAAATTTTGAGAAAATTTTCTCTCAACCAACTTTAATTTATTAAGGGAATTTTGTGAATTATTTTAAATATATGTATGTTTTGTATGTAATTTTATTTTTACTTAGTTTTTCTCATTATTTCACATTAATTTGTGATAAGAATTATTCGTATTATATATTAAATCTTGTAATATTGTTTTTAATTTTTAAATTAATAATATTGATTTTTATCAAACATTAAATTTAAATTCAAAAAAATTATAACATTGAGCACTTAGATGCAAGAATTTGGATATAGATATTCCATCGCATAAGAAATGACATAGTTCAGAAAACATATTGTGTTTTTTGGACTATTTCACCAATTAAATTTGGTAATATTGCTTATGGTTATAACATTCTGGACATTAATATTTAATAAATTGTATTTGCATAAATGCCAATTTAAGTAAAAAGCTGATAAAGTGAAACTTTAAAAATGATATATTTCTTTTTTGAAAATTTTAATAAATATTTTAAAATTTTAATTAATATGTTAAAGTGCAATTTTGTATAAATATTGTTTATAGTAATAAGTAAATTTTTATGATTGGTAATTATTTTAATTATTTATTCATTCATTGAAATGTTTTATGTGTGCTTGTCATGATAATCACATTTTACTTACAATCTTGTTATTTAAGAAAAGTAAGTTATGGTTGTTATATGAATATATTTGCAATGTAATTTATGTCAAATTTAGTGTTGTGTTGTTTTGTTATATGAAGTGCCATTTTTGTTTTCAATATTTTAAAATTTCCTCTTCTTCAGTTTATATGTATTTATCACTGTGAGTGTCAAATTTTACAAGTATACAGAAAATCAAAAGAATTTGTGTATGTTATTTTAACTTGATAAATTTTGCCTGCAAAATTTTTAAAACATTTATTGTTAATTTATGTTTATTTTAGGTATTAAATATAAATCATTTTAAATACAAATAAGCAATTAATTTTGTAATTTGCATACTTAATTCACTTTAAATTATCATTTTCTATATACTGATAGAATTTATTTTTAAATTTACTTACTGTATATATTTTTTAAATAGTAAATTTTAAAATATTTATGTTTAAGGAAATGGTCATAACTTACTTGTATTATTTATTAAAAAGTATTATTTAATATTGTTTTATTTTGAAAAAAGTTATTATTTTGACAGCTGTCTTTATATTGCATTTATTTTGTCACATCTATAATGTTTTATAGTGATATTTTTTAAATAAGTGTGCAAATTTTAGCCTTACTCTCTGCAAAATTGGAATGAAATAAGAAAATATTATAATTTTATAGCATTTTGAAATTTATAAGGATTGGTATTTGTTATATATATGTTGAAGAATTTAACAAAAGATACTCAATGAATGTCAAACATAAAAAAAAATCCGAGGAATTGAAATCCAAGTCAATATAATTATACAATTTCTACTTTTTAAAATATTCGTAAATAGATAGATATAAAAAATTATATAAATATTATTGCAAAACTTTTATTTTTATAATTTAATATTTATTCATATTATGCATAAAAAGTCTCATTTTATTGGATAATTACCTCATAAATATTTTCACTGAGCATTATGATTTGAATTTTATTATTAATTTTTGTTGAGAATGTTATTTTACATTACTTTTATATTATGTATAGTGTTATGATAAATAGAAATCAGTTGCTGTGTTACAATTATTTTAAATTTATTTCAACTTTGTCTATTCCCTTCTTTTTAAGAAGTATTTTATGGCATGATATTTTTCCTTCTAACTTTAGTTCTGGGAATTAAAAAGAAGGTTGATTTTTGATGTTTTTACTAAGACTCAATTGCTTTCAAAGAGAGTGTAGTGATATATGTACAACATTTGTCAGTAATCACTGCAGAAAAAAAGTTTCATTTGGTGAAATATGCCTATTTTAAATAAACATTTTCAAAATGATAATATTTTTATAAGTATTCAGTCTTCCACATATATATAGCAAAAGGCTGGACTTAACATAGATATCACTGTAGCAATAAAAGAGGAACAAAAATTCATATACCTCACTTCCTGCTCAAATTAGTGCCTACATATATAAATAACATTTCTTTAAATTATATGTAAAATTATAAGTATTTAGTGTGTAATAAAATAATATTTTGGTTTAATTTTTTAGTGATAAAATTCTATGATTGATATATTGTTATATTCATGCATACTTCAATATTATACTCTTTATTAAGAAAATATTTACAAATAATAATTGTCTCCTAAGTGAAACTAATGAAATAGTTCTAGAAATAGTTTTTAATCATATAATTTGAAAATCTTGCTAATAACGTTTTTGTAAAACTGTGGCTACTTTTAAAACAAAAACAATTATAGTAGGATTAGAATATGCTGACTTGTGCCTTTTATATATGTATATACATACTTATCAATATCAATAGATAAGTCTCTTCTCTGTACTTGAAAATATGAGTATTGCAAACTTTTAACCTTTAGATTGAGAGTTATGGAGCTCAGAAATAAATAACAAATAATAAATGTTAAACACATCGAGAATGATTTGATATCTGTGTATCACATAATAACATCCTTAAATATTATGTACTGTATTGAATCAATTAAGACTATTATTTTAATTTACTTCATGATTTCATTTCCAAACTTAGAGAATTCTTTGTTCATAAATAGATAAAATAAATCACTATATACACATTTAAAGAGAGAGAAGCATACATCTTTATAACTTTATTAGCAAAGTTAAACACACAATTATGTAAAGTACAAATCATGCACCTTCCTAAAAATTCTATCTTTTATACAAGACTTAAGGTTGCAAGTGCCATATTAAATCATACAACCTATGGTGCTAAACTTATTTTATATTTGCCTTGCCTTTTATAACTTCATTTTTTCATCTCAAAACTTTTTATTATTGAAGATAAACATATTTTTTACCCATATTATGGCAATATTTGGAAATAAGTCATCAAAACTTGACAAAACATTATTCAACTAAAGCTTTAATTTTACATCTCTAGTCTTACATACATAGCTCAATGATTATTTGCCATATTTATTATTTCAATATTTAAAAATAATAATTCATATTTTAATTATTGATTTTAAAAAAATAAATACTTTTTAAAATTATAAATGAGTCCCTTTTTTTCTGATTATGAGACTAAAAAATATTCATTTCTATTATGTTTATAAATCAAAAGAAAAATCAGCATAATGTATTGCAAGAATTACTTTTGAACTACGTGTTGCTGATTTTTAAACTATACTCTTTTAAGGTTAATTTTTAATGACTTTATTCAATGGAATTAAATTTTAATAATTTATCTTCTTAAATAAGTTTTCTAATTGTTCTTCATATTGTTTAACAATTTCAGTGCATTTAATTTTAACATATTTGATTGTTTTACTATCAATAAAAAAATAAATGGAAATATTTTTTATTTATCATAATGATAGAATATTTCTGACTTTACTTGAGTATCTTTTGTTCAAAAAAGTCTTCACAATTGTTTGATGATTTCAACCCATTTATTAATGTACAATAAAAACAAATGCCAGAAGTTTTAAGTCAGACAAAAACTTTTGGTTATTTGTTGCATATTTATAGTGCCTCATATTAATATAAAAATAAGTACAAACTGATTTTATTTCTAATAGTGTGTGTACTTGCCAAAATGGTGAGTAATGTGATGTAAATATGTAAGTACAAAACTCATTTCATCTTTTTTGTTGAAAATAGAATTCATTGTACTCATTGAAACTTTGTATCTATGCAATGATCTTTCAATAAAATAGAATTACATACTTTTGAGTTCTTTAAAACATATTTTATCTGATATTAAACTGTCTATATGTTTTAACTATTTATTTACAAAATATAATCCTTTTAAATGATATCTTAAGTTTCAATATTTAAGATGAATATAATAAACTAAAAAAAAATTATATTTTGCAAAACTTTTTGATATTTTTCAATAAATGTTCAGAATGTGTTAAATATATTTTGCATCTGATAAATCAATTTTACATTTTCTTAAATTTTTCCCGTGATTTTACTTTCTCCACTTGCATTTAAAATTATTATGAAAGTGTTCCTATTGGGTGTGTGAAAACTATATTCTTTACTTGGTGGTATTGAAAGTTTTATCATGTTAAATAATTGTTTCATTCAAAGATTCTTGTTTAACTTATAAATCTAAAAACTAATAAATTTTATATTTTTTAAGAATTAAAAGTGAATGAATTATAATTCTTATTGTTATTTAAACTTAACTCCATTTTTTAATAATTCATCTTATTTTCTATTACTAGTATTCTCATTGTATAAAAAGTTTAAAGTCTTTTAAATAACTTGCTATTAACCTGAATAAATTTTTTCATATAAAGTGACACATAAATGGGTAATCTCATGTGTATTATTTAGACTATGAAACAAATTTTAATTGTTAAAGTTTTGTTATTATTTTTAGAGGTTGAGTAGAAGTGATTAAGCTATTTCCAAATGAATAATTATATTTTAAGTAAAAATATTTTATTTTGATAAGTTTCAAGATATATGCTTAACTGTCTTAGACTTTTTTAATTGTTAAGTCTTCATTAATTAACATATAAATTAAAAGTAAAATTATAATGGATATTAACACAATCATAATGTCAACTATTTTAATGAACAGAAATTCTATTTATAAGGATTGCACTTTAAGAAATAATTTTGAAATAGCTCTGTATTTCTACAATGACAGACTTGATTACTTGTTAATCTCATTTATTCTACCCTTCTCAATATGTAATGTATTTATCTCTTATTAACCTATACATATTTAAATCATGGTTTGAAACAAAATTTGTTATTATTAATCAGTGAATTTGTTTAATATAATTTTATCTTTTCATTTATTCAATTACCTGAAAAATCCCTCATAATTACACATCAACATTGCATAATGTTGAGAATTATTTAAATATGAAAAATAAATAACCATTATTTAAAAAATAAGATTTTTGCATTACATTAAAAAATATGCATATTTTAATTGCATTGTTATATATTAGTGCTATAAATAATGTAAGTAAACATAGTGAAAATATAGAGAACTTTCTTATATTTTCACAATCCATATTCAATATTTTTTGCTTTAATTTTGTGTATAGCGAAAATAGATTAGTACTAATATAAAAGCTAATGTAAAAAACCTTTTTAAATTATAGGAATTCTTATGATTTACATTTTGCCTATAAGTGATTCTATTAATTATATGATTTTGAAACTTGATTTTTCAGATAATTTGTTTGAAATCCCTTTAAAATGTTTAGGTATTTTAGGAAATAATCTTTATTAATTTAATAGAATTTATTTATTAACATTGTTGTTATTATTTTGATCTTCACTCTCTCTCTATTCTTAGTATTCAAATATTACCTAAATATAACTAAGATTTATGCAATTATTTTTTAATTTATTAATAATTTTACTTTGATGTCTGTTATTGAAACATGTGTTATAATCTTTTTCTAAGCATAAACTTTTCTTTGTGTTTTACTTTTCAGCCCCTCTCATCTCAAGACATACACATTTTTATGAAGGAAAATTGGGTGAGAATAATTTTCAGTACATGAAACCCAAGCGATACCAGTGTCCTAATTGTATTTATTCTGCCATTTCACGTAGCATATTAAAAAATCACATGGTAACACATACTGGTGAACGACCTCATAAGTGTCAGTTTTGTCATAAATCTTTTGGCCAAAGTGGCACTATGTATAGACATCAGCTGTACCATTGTCGTAAAAGGCATTTATCATTGATATAATCACTTTCTATGATCAAAATCCTCATTTTTTAAAACTAATTACTTTAACAAAATTAATTGGTTTTGCAAATGTAATTGCTATTAGTAAATGAATAAAAGTTTAAATGAGTAACTGGCCAGCTTTTAATTTAGTTTATTCATTTTGAATCATTAAAATTTGAAAATGTAATACTTTTACTTTTGAATAAAAATTTTACATACCTTAAAGATGTAAGGAATCATTTTTTGTTTTCATTCAACAAGTGTTTTATAAAAGGATTTAGTAAATTTCTTTAACTTTTAAATTTTGCAACATTATAATGAAACAATAAAACAAACCATTATTTCTGAGTACTTAAAGGAAAATTTAAAAAAATTAACTAAATTATGTATTTATTGATACATAATAATATTCTGTAGAAAAACATTAAAATAAAAATCATAAAATTTAATGGCTATAAATTGATTTATAATGAAGATAAGCCCTTTTATTCAATCAGCAAATAATTGCAATAAATTTTTTTTTGATTTATTTTATTGTTTGCAATTAGTTTGATAACTACTTAACTAAATATAAAAACATTTAACCTGCACCTATATTTGTGTGCATGGCATTTAATTTATAAATTGTATGTTTACTAAGCAAGGATCTATAGCATTTTGTGACACCTATAAAAGATAACTTGTGTTTGATATATACATAAGTTACTTCTATTCCATTGATTTTAAATTTACATTATCACTACATAACTACATTGGTATGTGTTACTCTTTGAAAAGAGATTGTATTTATTTTACAATACCATATATATAAATTGAGCTATTCATAAGATAATTTCTCTTTTATTCCTTTCTTTTTTTAATATTTAATAGCCAGATATTGTATCTAAATTAAATTCTATTTTATTTTTGATAGTATATTTATATTTTTGTAATGTACTTTCTTTAAAAAATAATGAAAAAAATTATTAATAATTTTTTTTTAATTTTGATGTTTAAAGATCTCATTTGCCACCATATCTATGTATGTATAATTAAAAAAATAATAAAAACTTTAAAATTATTTTAGATTGAAGAAAATTTGCTAATCATTTAATTAATGGATCCAGTTTTTGAACATGGAATAGATTGGCACAAAAATAATAGTTCACAAAGAATTCCATTAAAAGTTCCAGAATTACTCCCATCATTCCCCTGCATTACAATTATACTTTTAAACAATTGATAACGTTGATGGATGTCTTGTCTTCATATGTTACAATTCTTATTGAATAATTGAGTCTTATATAATTTATGTAATAGATATAAAAAAATAACTTTTTGCATTAGTCTTTCATGAAGCAAATTTTCAGCACAACCTTATTCAGCCTCTATTAACAAAAAAAAATAATGCTTAATTCTATAAAAAAATTTATTATCATTTCTTAATTAGTTGCATAATTATGAAGTTTCTTGTAATTTTTCACATCCTTATAAATTTTATCACTTTTCTTAATTATTATTATTTGCAGGGTAAGGGTTATTCCTTGCAGTAATTTCTAATAAAATTTTATACAATAAGTTTCGATAAAAAAAATAAACACAATACAACATTTCTAATGTAAAAAAACTAACATTGCTGTATAAAGGACATAACTGGTTTGCCATTGGTTATTAAAATGATCAACTTCCTAACAAAAAGATAAACTGAAAATTCTTTAAATTATAAATTAAGGAATTGAACTGAACAATAGGACTATTAAGATTCAGGTCCCATATTATTCAATTTCTTTGTGTGTGTGTGAATAAATTTTCCTATAATACAAAATTGCTTAAATTCCAGCATTTTTATGGTGTGAATAAACTTTATAAGTAAATGCATATAAGTTTAAAATTTATAAATGAATACTGTTTTATAAATATATCTGATTTATTTTAAATTAATCAAACATTAAAAGATAAAAATGCAAACCATTGTTTACAATTTTAATAAAAAAACATATTTAAAATGTAAATTGTGCACCATGGTTTGATTCTTATCATTTAATTTATGAGAATATATTAAATATTTACTAAGAATATTACATGGAAGAACATGAATTAGAAAACTTGGAAAGTCTTGTCAGAATATTTAACCCATAAAAATTCAAGAGTTTCCATAAAAGTTTATAATTAGAAGGAATTGATTACAACACTCTTAATGAATAATTTTTTTTTCATTTTGATTAATACCGATTTTTTATGGCATAATTTAATAATGTAAGAAAAATTGTTTTTTGTAACAAACCTCTAATTTGATAACTTCAGCTTAACAGATTTTTTCTTAAAGAATGAAAATTCATACTTTGAAAGTTAGCATGTTTAAATTCACTTATTTGATTTACTCAGTAAAGATGTAATAATGACAGAAATCTGCATGAGGACAAATACCTTTTGTAGTACCTGTCAATGATTAATAATAGAATATCATAGTATACTTCATTTAAAACTAAAATAAAAATTTCCTATTTAAAATAATATTTAACATTTTATTTATATTAATATATTAAATGTATAATAATGAAAATACATTTTATATTTTTCTCATGTCCAAGAGATTATGTCTTATAAATATATTGTCAAAAAGACAAATAATATATTTTCAGAAGTTACCTGGAAACATTTAGCTACTATTAGGAATTTTAAGGAATTGCTGCCATGTGTGACTATGAACCTAATTTTACTTTTATCTTAAATAAATCATGATTTATAAAGTAACTTATATAAAAAAAAAGTGAAAATGTTACCTGAGAATATTTTAATAGCTAAACCCTCAGTTTTGAAATTATTTTTTTTTCTATCATTTTAAGAAGTAAGTATAGGTTGCAACAAGTCATTCTCCATATCAACTGTCTCTCTCTATAAAATCAAAGTTTTTTCCCAGAATTCCACTCCAATCATAGCAAATAAATAAAGTCTACAATTTAAAAAAGAAATTTTTCAAAAATATATAAAAAAAATAATTTTAATATACAAAATATAGTTCACTAACCTTGCAAAATACATTTTTATTATTAAATATCTAAATCAATTGTTGCCATCTGAGATGAATATCCAATTTGCCAGGTCTAATTTCAATACTGATAATTAGCCTATCATATGAAAATTTAAATGTAATTAAAATGATGTTGGAATTTATTTCTTTAATTAAAAGTATTTTTTATATATTTATCCCATTTCCTTCTGATGCCTATTTAATTTCTTTTAAATCATTAATTCATATTTGTTAGAATATAGGAAAAATATTTGGTCAAATATTTATACTTTTCAGTTTTATACACAAAAATTCAATTCCACTCTTATTTGAAACACTAGGAATATTTTTTATAGTTGCCCATTATTGTCCAAAATCATAGAGAAATTTCACACATTTCAATTATAAAATAAACAATCAGCTGACAGAACATCTGAAACATAATATTGGAGAAACAAACATTTTACAAAAATGATTATTAATTTTATTATAATTCAACAGCAATGGATATAATTTATAATAAAAATCTAGATGTTATATGTTAACTGACAATGATACATTCTTATATGCTAAAAATATGGATCTAATAATGCTAAGTAAAATCTTAAATTAACAAATTTCTTAATAAATAAATAAACTCTTGAATTTTTAATGTGTTTTAAATATGAAAAAATCAGGAAAATTAATGCAACTGAAATTATTATTTTCTATACTTTTAATACATAGAAAATTGAAGCTTAATAAACAATTAAATAAAATTTAAACATCTTGTTTCTTCTAAAAATGTTTTGTTTGAATTTCATTATTTATGATACATCATATTTTGGTTAATTTGGAAAATAAAAATGGAGGAACAATAATTTGAAAGATTACTTTCCTCCATAAAATATTGAGAATTTTCTTGCCTCCTTTGTATCAAAAAGTACCCCATGCTATTACAGTAAATTATATTAGATACTTTTTAAATTAAGAATCAAAAATGTTTATAAAATTATGTTTACAGTGTGTAAATTGAAAAAATAAGATATGCAGTAAAATCTAACCCTTACTAATCATTATAATTCTTTTTAACTTTTTTTATTACAGAAGAGTTTTGATCATTAACATTTTTAATAGAAAATATTATATATAAATATGTATGGATCTCATTGAACAATAAGATAGGTAATGAAACACTAAATGCTAGTAAATTAAATCACCAAAGATATATAAAATTTTCTTTTGACTCATTTAGGCATAACTGTATATTGTCTTCTTCATATACTACTTCCAAAACTACAATTTTACTTTCTAGCATATTTTCTACAAAAACCAAATTCGTGAAATGAATTTCTAATTTCCATTGTTTATAAATAGAGATTTCAAGCAATATTTTCAATTTTAAAATTATGTTATGTTTATTCAATTAGAATTTTATAATTTCATATATTAATAAAAAATTTTAAATTGATAGCTGCAATTTTCATCACTGTTAATAACAAATATTTTTTAAATATTTAGTTACAAATGTTTTTTGTATCAACTTTAGAATGAATTAGAAATAAATAGAAAAAAAGTAACTTATACAGTAAAATATAGTAACTATAAAATTTCTAATTCCAATATATTAACTTTTGATTAAATTTTGTCATAGGAATTTTCCCTACATTTTAAATTAAAAATAAAAATTTAAAGAAATCACTTATTACATAAAAGTTAATATTTACAGAACACTGAATAGATCTGAAATTATTTCTACACTTTGATATTATAAATTCTCTAGCTACTATTATTTTTCATTTCTTATTTGCCAGTTTTTAAATATTGCTATTATAGTAGTGCTTTATATATCATAAAATATTTAATTTTTAAATGTTGTCGATAAGTATAAATTAAAATCAGATTGTCATTTTATAATTTAATTCTAATAAACTTAATAAATTATATTAAATTCTTCCAATTTCTTTTAAATCACTCTTGATTATTAGAATAATATAAGCGTACAGATTATCTTTAAATTACCCTCCACTTTGTAACATGAAAATGTCAATATCCTGTTTTTAGCTTCACCTCATTATTGGAATATAATTTCTTCGGAATAAAGAGTAACATAAGTCCCATTCTAAAATTTGAAAATACTTATGTAATAGGATTTATTCTTTCATTTATTTGTAATTACATTGATCTTGATATTTTAACCAATGTTTGAAATGTGTGTACTCAAAATTTGAGTAGTAGAAAGCTAATAACAATATGAAAAATTTCAAAACATGTTTAGTCAAATTCTCGAGCAAACAGAAATTAATGTACATGTAGTTAATTTCAAATTATTTACAAGTAGAAGGAAGATAGCAGAAAGATCAATTGGTGTTTCTGATTATATCAATTTGACATCAGAATTGACAGTATTGATAAATTCCTATTAGCGGAACTTAAGAATTTTCAAATTCCGTGGGAAACCGATAAAAGTAAATTTAAATCAAATATAGCACTGGTGTAGTGGATGCAATGCATTTCCAATCAAGTTATCTGTCTAATGATATATCACATGTGAGCATGTCAATAAATTGCCTTCAGCTGTCCTGAACAAATTATTGAAATGCCATTTTGTCACTTCCCTATTTTGTTTGCATTTATATATATACAAACATATATGAGTGCTGTTTCACTCTCAGAAGTTATTCTAGTAGCTAATTGTATATGTGAAAATATTACAGATTTACAAACATTATGTCTAATTCAAGCAGTGAAGAAGAATTTTATTTTTATTATGAAGATAACTCTTTGGACACGGACTGTGAATTCGATGATTTTTCTGGGGCTCGCAATTGGTACCCAGTTGACAGTTAAACAGTTCTGATTTTTTGACACTCTTTTATAAATCATACAAGCATTTAAAATGAGATAATTAGTAGCAAGTTATTCAATTTATAAACTAAAATTAGGTATATTGTGAAATTAAATAAAACTTGAGAGGTCACAAAGATTAATTATTAGCAGAACAAAATATATAATCTAATTTTAATAAAATGTAACTCTAAAAAATGAAAGAACTTTTTATAGTTACATTTTATTAAAGTTAGATTATATATTTTGTACAAAAATCAATGTAGAATTGTTTAAAATGCTAAATTCAATCAAAAGTTAAGAAAAATAACATCTACTAATTTATTAATTATTTTATCCCCTCTAATTTTAAATAAAGTTTTTAACATTTTAAAATTTCATATTTTTAAACAATAAAGTAAAAAAATTACTTATATTTTAACCTTGTCGCCAAGTCACATATTCTTATCCTATGAAGTTTACAACTAAGCAAATTATACATATATATATATAGTATACAATGAAAAAACTAAAAAATATTAATAATTTAAAAACTTGATAAAAAAAAAAAGGGAAATTTTGTATTATATACATTGCTTATAAATTAAACGTAAATAGATGTTCCTTCCTTGAAACACTTTCAATTTTCACTCGCATATGTTAAATCCGCCGTAATTGTTCAGTAAATAATTTCCCCAACTATGATTTCAAGGTAATCCATCAATTTTGGGGGTTGAATTTAAAGCATTGCAGTGAAGCCAGTTGCCCCTACCAAAGGGCTCGGGATAGCCGGAAAACACACAGAATTCTTTGCCCGATTTAACTCGGGATAGCCGGTTAAGGGCAAATATAATGACAAGCCTAATTTGTTATTCATTTTTCATATCATAAATACAAGTGACTCATAATGTGACAGTTGATCAAGATAATTATTTTTGCTAAAAATCTACAATTTGTTTTAATACCTCAAATCACTAGCATTTATTAATCATTAAAAATACTCAACACAAGTCACAGCCAAATTGTTTTTTAACCAATGAAGTTTCTTTCTTGTAAAAACAGCTTGAAATTCAACAAATATTTTTACTAAAGAAATTTTTGTCAACATAATGGTTAAGAATAGTGTGCACTGTGAAGATCAGGGTGACTGGAATAATTATAAGATTTAAAGTAAATGTATACCAAAAAACAAAAAAAAAAAAAACGGTAGAAAGATAAACTACAATAATTAATTATAAGTGAACTAACTCTATAATGATAAATAATGCAGAATTGTTTTGCGTTAACAAAAGTTTTAAAAACTACCATTTGCTTTTTATTTTTCTTTAAATTTTGTTGAAATATTCCAAATAATCATTCTAATTAAATAAATATTTAATTAAAAAAGTGCTCCCACCTATATATAGATGAATATATTTGACAGTTTACATAACTCAGTGCATACAAATATTGATTTCAACAAATCTTTAGCTTATATTTACATCAAATACTGTAAATGTTTGTAATAGTTATACCGAACCATTACAAGTACTCATATTCTTATGTTAAAATCATACAAGCATTAACTGTTGCATCTCATGTAAATAACTGCATTTAAAATTAACTGAAAGTTAAATTATATACAGAAACTTTGATGCATATTTATTATTGATTCAAGAATGAGAAACTAAATAATGAAGTAATTTGTAGAACACCATAAATGCTGCTGAATTCATTTTTAAGCACTCAAAAAAGGGTAGAAGTTTACTTACAGGAACCCTTTGATTTTTTGATGGTAAAATAAGTGCCAAAATGTGAATAACAAAATGGCAACCCTAAAACTATGTTAATTAAAGCCTTGAAAATATCAGGGCTACCACAAATTAAATTTTAATGCCTAATTTTTTGCCAAACCACACAAGGAGAACCCTATTCTACACCTAACCCCTAAATAATAAAAATTAAAAGAAAAATTAATTAATTTTTGTTGGAAACTCAAAATAATTCAAACTATAGAGTTGTTTAACAAACAGACACTGATGAATGTGAGAAAAAAGTTCAATACAAAATAAGTTAACTAAATTTATTTTTTAATACAAATTTAAATAAATAAGACTTTACATTTATTGAGAAATAAGTGTTATCAATACAGTTGACTCAATGTTTTGCAAACTTCTAAAAATAGAGATATGAAGATACAATAAACTTTAAATAACCTTCATACCTAAATATTCTTCAGAGTAGTCTTTACACAATTCAATATTTCATTAGTCACAAACTCAAACAGTGAGATAACTATATCCTACTTATATGCTTTTTTGAGTTCAATAAATTTAATGACATTGATAGTCCCATATTATTGCTACACATTATATACATTGCACAGTTAAGATCTAACAGAATAACATTAACTCAGTTGATAACAAAAAAGTTATTTTGCAATTTAAATTAACACAATGGCATTTAATATGCATAAATAATTTATTCTCTTTATGCATAAATAATTTAGCAAACAGTATGCATTAACAATTACAAAGAATCAACAAGTTATACTGATCAAATAAGACGTTGATAAAATCTAATTCAATTCTAGTTAAATGCAGCAAAGGAATTGAAATAGAAAGAGAATGTATTTAATTTAATAACTAAATATAATGTAATAGGATATAAAGAAAAAAACAAAATGATTCATTTTGTATTTACTTACTGTGTTAAGCATTTTAAAATGTTAACAGGAAGCTTTAAGATAATGTGACAACATTACATTAAAATAAAAATTTTTGGAAGTATCAGATAAGTCTTCGTCTTTTTTTGTATTCTTCTAAATTTAAAGACCGTTTAGGTGCAGCAGGAGGTGGAGCCATTGTTTTCGAAGAGTGTGAAGTTATTGAAATAGAAACAGGCATTTGAAGATCTATTTTAATATCAAAGTCATGGGCAGAAAACAAGTCTTCATCATGATGACTATTTGAATTTGAATGATTGGCATTATTTTTCTGGATTTCTGCTTCTTTTTTCTTCTTTATTTCTTCTTCCAATTTTTGCTTCTTTTCCAGTTCTTTTTGCTTAGCCAATTCAAGAAGCAAAGCAGAATTCATTGGTACATCTCTACTCTTTGTAACTAACATTGGAGCGCAACGACGTCTTGTAAATGGATCATCACCAGTTTCCTTTTCATTTGCAGCTTCTAAAATAGCTTTTTCCGCTTCAATGATGTTTCGTTGCCTGTTGCGAACATTTATGAAAGTAATGCCACTGATAGTACTAGTCCTCATTTTATCTAATTCCTTAGCTCGCTCCTCAATGCGTTCTAGCTCAGCATTCCATTTTTGAATTTCTTGCTCATCTCCATTGATTTCTGCCATTTCCTTATTCTTCAACAACTGGGTTTTTTTCATTGCATAGTTATGAGGATTTTTCTTAAATCTCTCTTTTTCCTTCACAATATTTTCTACATCTTTCTCTTTATACTGATAATTCAGAGCTACTTGTATATCTTTTACTTTCTTATCTATATCATCTTGGGTAGGTAAGGCAATATTTTCTAACATTAAAGTTTCTTTCCATTTATAAAATTCTGTATCTGTGAATTCTGAATTGGAAACAAACTCTAAGCGAAATACTCTATCTTGTAGTCCATGTTTAAGTCTTAATCCTTTATTAGTTCTAGTATTACCTAACTGATAAATTTTAGCAGTTTCTACAACATCAATAATTTCAGCAACTCTATAAACTGGTCTGCCATCATTTGTGCCAATTCCGATTCTAACAAAACATCCAATGACAGTTTTAGCAAAAAATGGTGCATGTACCCATCGTTCCAATTTATATCTAGAAAGTCTTATTTTGGATAATTCATCTTTTGTGCTGATAAATTCAGACTTCTTACTTGACACATCATCTTCATCTTCACTTCTTGAGTGATATGATGCTTCACTCTGATTATCTCTATCATTTCCACTTCCGTCTTCATCATCATCATCAGAATAAATGTCACTAGCACGTAATTTTTTGACTGGTTGATCAGAATCTTTATCTGATTCTCCATCTTCTTCATCCTTTTGGTCCTCAACCTCTGACTTTTGTTGCTGTAGTTCAGCTAACTTTCTTCTCTTTTCTCTCTGCTCTTTTAAATCTTTAATAGCTTGAGCTTTCTTGTCTAACTTATCTTTTTTCTCCTCAACTGTCCTACGCCGTTCTTTACTCCGAGAACTTGCATCAATCTTTTGTTTCATTTCTTCCTTCTTTGCTTTTAATTTTTGTTCTTTTTTCTTAGCAAGACGCAACTTCTTCTCAATTTCGAACCTTGTTTTCAAAACTTCTCTTTTTTCAACTCGATTGTAAATCTCTTGTTCCCGCTCTTTTTCAGTCATCTGCATAAGACGAGCTTTATCTTCCTCATCACCCATAAGATTTTCATCATATCCATCATTAAACTCATCGCTGTCAGATGCTTCACCTGATCCGCTTTCAGAATCAGACACTTCGCCCTCCTCAGGCTCAGAACTTGCTGATCCATCATTATCATCATCACTGCTTGAGCTTTTAACATCTTCTTGAGGTTTTTTAGCTGGAGGTGGTTTCTTGATTTTTTTCTTCTTTTTACCAGTACCTTTACCATCAACTGTCCAGTCATCATCGCTCTCGGAAGTCTCAGAATCAGTATCGGATTGTTTGGGAACCGTTGGCTCTTGTTTATTACTTTCAGTGTTATTTTCTTTCCCAGTTGAATCTTCAGAATCGTTTATTTCATCAGGACTATCACTGTCATCACTACTAGAATCATATACTACTCTGTTTTTACGTTTAACCATAATGAAATATGAAAATACAACGCGCAAAGGATTACTAAATAACCACGCAAATTGGCTACAACGTTAAACAATCCTCGAGAATGGCGAAAAGAAATTGACAATAATAAATGAAAATTTGCGCGCCACCCTTGCAAAAGTAATGTAGTAAATAAAACTTAACTGTGTGAGGCTTCATAGGTAGAATGACATATCATAAATGTATATTTTCTTAAAATAAGTTTAATTTTGATATGATTATTAAATCTTAAATATTCCTTATATTGATAAATATGTTCATGCGATTCCAATGTTAAGGCTCATTATTAAGAATTCAGAACAATGACTTTCAAAGGCGATCTCTTCTAGAACGGTAGCAAATGAGAACGAATTCACGGGTCTTTTTTACCCTGCGTGCTGAACTATAACGACTTTACCGAGAGCTATTACTATTTCGCCTTCACTGAAGACAATCATTTGAATTCAGTTTGAACAAAAACTGCACTTTTCAGAGCTATCAACTACTACTTTTTTAAAAGCTGATTGATTTTCCTGACCTCTGACTGGAACAATGGCTGTGAGCAAAGCAATAATACAACCTGCCATGCTGACGGGTATTATGAATTCTAAATACAACAATGCCTCGGAACTCCATATGAAGCAATTATTGGAAATCAGGATGGCGTTACTGCGTAGCAGAGCCTGCATTATAGAAGTACATCTTCAACAACAAAACATCTTAGACATGCTGGATATGAACATTAAAACCTGTAGAGAAACTTTAAAGACTGCAAGTACAGGTGGCTATAATCTTGTTTCTGAATGGCAACCCCCTCTACTACCCCCATAATAATAGTAAAAGTGATTTATATTGCCATTCAAAATGATAAACTTAATAAAAACGAACTAATGATGGTAAGGAATCTTTCATTTTTCTCAAGAAAACAGCCGAAGCTGTGATTGAGAAGATCACCAAGACCCACATAGATGTGGCTAACACGTTCAGTGGGCTAACTTCAGAGGAAGAAAACCACGAACAAATGGATGACCAGCCAATGATTGTGATTGCTTCTAAAATTCCCATAACTGTAAGGTATGGCGAAAGCCATGCTTCATTTATGACCAAACAAAAATGAATATTGAAGCGAGAGCTTCTGGTGAAAATTTGAAATTGCTGCCCAAAACAGTAGACCATAACGGAGAAATGATTAAATTTCTTGAATCTAATAACTATGAATATATCCTCCTAAAGAGTAAAAATGAGAAACCCCGTAAATTTGTAGTCAGAGGACTTTCCATAACCACAAAAACTGAGGAAATTGTTTCGGGCTTAGCCAATCAAGGCTATAAAATCAACAAGGTAAACAGGATGACTAGCCAGAGAAATGGGAAGCCCCCAATTCTATTCCTGGTCACACTTTACAATAGCCCAGAAATAAGTGCTATATTTAAATTAAAAACTTTGTATTATATTTCAAACCCTACTATCGAACATTATTGGGGAAACAAAACAGTTATGCTGTATTTTAACTGCCAACGTTTTCACTACTCAAGCGAGTTCTGCCACATGGCATCCCACTGCGTGAAATATGCAGAAGTACATAATACAATAGAATGTCCCAAGGACAAAAAACTAGAATCCCCAGTCGGCAGCAATTGTAATGGGAATAATCCTGCGAGCTACAAGGGATGTGAGAAATTCCCTAAAACCAAAATTAAGATATCTAAAAGTAACCATACAAGAAAAGAGATCTCATACGCAAGTATAGTGGCTGGTCATACAAAGAAGTGGTTCGAGTGCCACAGTAGCGGCACTCGAACCCAAACCCCCTCAACCAATGCAGCTGTTGCAAGCGATGGACAAGATCAGTTAGAAATGAATTTAATGAATTAATCACACTCTTAAAAGAAATAAGAGAAGTATTTCAGGGAATTAGTACTCCTGAAGTCATAAAAAGTATTCAGTCCAAAAGTGCCCCAATAGATAAAATATTTGTCCTCATGGACATGTTCAAACAAATTAATAACACCCCTTTATGTGTGCTGCACAACGGAGGTTTCTTGTTTTATCGTGGAACTTCTGTGGAATTAGGAGCCAAATGGTTGAATTTTGTGACTTTGTAAAGGAGCATAATCCAGATGTAATCTTAATTCAGGAATCATTCTTAACAAATAATGTAAATATTCATATCCCAGGATATGCATGCTATAGAAATCACCTCCCAAGAAATCCTACTCCATTAGCGGGTAGGGGAGAGTTATTCATGTCAAGAGTAGTTTCCCACATTACCAAAACACAATACACAAATTAATTACAATCGAGGCAATCTTAGTAACATTGATCCTGCCAACTCTACCCCATATTACATTCTGCTCCTCATATATTAAACCTAGACCACAATATCAGAACATAAACATGGATCTTGAAGCAATGTTTCAACAAACTATGATATTTTAATATTTGGAAATCTTAATGCTCAGCACACTGCATGGAACTGTAGGTCACCCAAAACAAGTCAAATAATTAAAAAAATCGCTGATTCAGCTGAATTAAAAATCCATGCACCTGACACACCCACATATTTTAGTGCTAATTCAGCAACAACTATTGATATTGTACTCATCAGAGAAATTAATTATAACACTAAAATTTACACAATCACGGAACTCAGTTCTGATCACAATCCAATCATGATCAAGTTCCACTTTAATATTTTCCTCTGATGAATACTTACACTCTTCATAGCACGGATTGGACCAAATACAATCACATTTTAAATTATAACCTTTTTATTATAATTAATGCAAACATGAATTGAAATTGAGAATGAAACGATTCACTTGGAGTAGGAACTGCTTGCAGTGCCCCGTGAAACAGAAAAGCCCCTCCCTACGTCCCACTCCCCTCCTACGCCGTTACCTCTGAATTTTGAAAGTAAACAGAAACAGACTCAGGAAGCTATATCAAACTAGCAGAGACCCCCAAATAAAAAATCAATATAATAAAGCTGATAATGAATTCAGAGCTAAGATAAGTTCATGCAATTCACAGAAATGGAAAGAAAAATTAGAATCATTAAATATTCACGACCGATCCATTTGGAAGGTCGTCAGTGTGTTCAAGAAGAAACCACAGTATTTTTCGCCCATTCAAGCCGAAATACAATTGCATACACAGACAAACAAAAAACAGAAGCAATTGCTGACATTTTTGAAACACAATTCACCACTAATGACCTACACCAGCGGTGCGCAAACTTTTTTCGACTGCAACCCCTTTTGAAGAGAGAAAATGTTTGGTGACCCCTAGAGATAAATTTTCACAAATACGATGTATATTTCGCGCATTTCTTTCGTTTCATCGAATATTAACTTCATCATATTTGACTCATATTAATTTTATAATTTTAAGAAAATACTTTTTGTTTAACACAAAAATCAGTAAATTGCCCTTTAATGAGATGTATTTAGCTGCAAATTTCTAATTATCTCATCAGTGTTTTGATCTATGTTGCTAATTACAATTCGCATATCATATTCAGGGTTTAAACGCGAGCGGTTTTTAGTTTTTATTGAAACTAGTTTGCTAAATCCAGTTTCACATAAATACGTTGATGCAAATTGTATTAACACTCTGATGGCATTCTTGCATAAAACAGGATATTGTTTTCCCACGGATAGCCAAAAGTTTTGTCAAGGCTGAGTCTTAAATTGATTTCGAAGAGTATAATTACTAATTAGATCTATGAATTGCTCTTTCTCACTAATTTGAAGAGTTGAACTGCATATGTCAAAGGAAAATGGATCACGAATCCAACTTAGATAGTTTTTAGGAAAATCCTCGAATCTTTTCGAAAAATTTTCCTTTAACTTTTCAATGTGATTGGAAATGATGTTTTTAAATAAATATATCTATATTATTTTCCTTGATAAAATTGTTAAAGAAAGAGATAATGTCGGTGTTGTTTTTATTCAGTTCAGTTTGCCAGAGACTAAGCTTATTCTTAAAAGCTTGAATTTTGATAGCTGAAGTTATGATAGTTGAATTCTCTCCCTGCAAGCTCAGATTTAAGTCGTTAAGTTTTTCGAAAATATCAACTAAATAGCTCAACTTCCCTAGCCAAACTTCATTGATATAATAACTTGCCAATCTATATTTCTTTTCGATTAAAAACGTGTACACTTCATTTCTCAAATCAAATATCCGTCGTAGTATTTTCCCACGTGAAAGCCATCTGACTTCGGTGTGTAACAGTATTCTCTCATATGTTGAGCCTATCTCATTGCAAAGTATTGAAAAGAGACGGCTGTTGTGCATTTAATGTTGTTAATTGAACTAACAGCGTCTTGTAACATGTTGTGAAACTCTTCATCTATATCTTTTGCAACATTAGCTTGCCGATGAATCATACAGTGATTAAATACCATATGAGGTGCGACCTTCTGAATTAAGACTCTGAAACCTTTATTCGAACCTGATAATGCTGCAGCACCCTCAGTGCAAACCACAACACAGTTTGCCCAGGTAAGGGACTTCGTTTCAAAATATTCATTTATTACTTCAAATATTATTCTCCAGTTGTTTTTCCTTCCAAACTTTTGCAACATAAAAACTTTTCTGTTATATCTTCATTAAAAATGAAACTAACGTAAATAATTAGTTGTGACATTTTAGTAATATCGGTAGTCTCGTCCAGTTGTCAAGTAAATACAGATTAATTATGTATGCGTTTTATGGTTTCTGACTCGATATTTCGTGACATTTCGGAAATCCACCGAGACACGATATCTCTTGATAATGGTATTGTATTTAATTCATTTCCATATTTATAGCCATGCATAATTGATGTCATCTTAGTTGCTGCAGGAAGGATAAAGGATTCTCCAATTGTATGGGGTTTCATTGTTTTTCCTATTAAATAAGAAACTTTTAAGGAAGCTCGTAATGCTTTCTGTGGTATTGTTATAATTTTTCTTTAAATGTGCACTTTGAATTTTCAGATTTTCAGCTCGTCTTTGAAAAAAATCGGCATGTTTATTTTAAAATTCTTTATGTTTATTCCAGGTGCCTTTTTAATTTAGCTGGTTTCATGCTCTCATTTGCTAATTTTTCGATGCAAATATCGGGCGTTTTTCATCATCAACAACACAAAACGTAAAACCTTACTTAATAAATTCCTCATAGTATTTTCCTATTTTTTTAGATCGGACATTTAGTTCAGTATTTTGCGACACCTCATCAGTATTTGTTCGTTTGCTAGCTGAAGATGTACCTGGTGAAAAAAAATTTTTTTACGTATTACCCATTTATCCATTATGAAGATAGTGGTTTAATTATTTCTTCTTGGTGTAGCAATTTTAATGGCCAGTAGTGTAAAAAATCGTAATTACACAACGTCACATGATAATACTCGAGGATAAACTAAAACAATTGCAGGCCAACTGCAACTGGGTACAACTTCATGCGAACACTCTACGTCTTCACTCTGACTATCAAATACACCGCCTACCTCACCATCTGATTGGCGGATCACGGAAGCGAATTTTTGCCCTTTCCCTGCGATTAACGTCTAGTCAAGTAGGCGCTTTTCAGTAAAACTGCCGAATTACCGCGAAGACGGTGCTATCTACCGGAGTGAAAAACTCGCGTCTTCACACTTTACTTACATTACGCATTACTGTCAAAGGAAGAGCGGACCGCATGAAATTGCAATTAAACAGTGAGTGATGGCGCATCACTCTTTATATGTACACTGTATGCTATGCAGCATACAGTCATAATGCATTTCATAAGAATTTAGCGACCCCCAAAAACTTCTGGCGACCCCTAGTTTGCGCACAACTGATCTACACGACACCAGAATCAAAGATCTGGTTGAAAACAACATACCTTTCTCTTCAGACCCCACACACAAGTCATTCAAAGCAATACCCCTTCGGAAGTAATGTCAATAATCAAGAAATTAAAAGATAATAAATCCCCAGGAATTGACGGAATAACAAACAAAATGCTAAAGAAAACTCCCAACAAAACATTATTCAAAATTACGATGCTTATTAACAAGATATTAAGAATAACGTATTTTCCTCAAAAAAGGAAAATTACAGCAATAGTACTAATATTAAAACCAAAAAAAGACAACTACCTTCCCTCACGCTGTATATTTATTAATCTACTGCCTCTTTAAGCAAAGTAACCGAAGCAATTATTCTAAATAGACAAGATGACTTTTTAGAAAAGAATTATATTCTTATCCTTGAGCAACATGGGTTCAGAAAATCACATTCAACAACGCATCAACTTATGAGAGTAGGGGAAATGATCACTCTGGAATTTCAACATAAAAAAGTACAGGAGCAGTTTCTCTTGATATTGCCAAAGCTTTCTATCGAATTTGGATTGGTCGACTTTTATAGATAAACTTTTTAATATTGGTGTACCCGACCCACTCATTAGGATACTTATTTCATATCTTTTGGGACGAAAGTTCCAGGTTCACTTAGGTACTACATACTCAACATCAAGACAAATCTTAGCCGGCGCGCCACAAGGGTCCGAATTTGGACCAAGACTCTTTCTTATCTATGTGAAGGACATTCCAACATCAACACTAACTTCCCTGCACCGCTTTGCAGACGACACATTTATACTAGTACAAGGTAGGAAAACATCTCATATCACAGAATCACTCAACAAACATTTAGAACAGCTTGAGCTCTGGTTCCTTAAATGGAAAATTTTTATTAATGTAAATATGTATCCATATTTGCTTACAAAAAAGACAGAAAGTTACAAAAAGACTGCTTCCACCCAGTATAATTAAGATCAACAATGAAATTATACCATGGTCACAAACCTATAAATATTTAGGAGTAACTTTCAACAGAAAATTAACATGGTACTCCTGTCTAATCCATATTATTAACAAATTTAAACAGCAAACAGCTGCATTATACCTATTATCAACTGGAATTCAAAACTTTCCCTGGAAAATAAAGTTTTCATTTATAAAGCATATCTTCGACCATTTATTTCCTATACCTGCTCTATCTGGGGTTTCACCCATGATTGTAAAATAAAAAACTGTGAACTTTCCAAAATAAAGCCCTCAGAGGGGCAGTTAAGGCCCCCTGGTTCATTAGAAATAAAAAAATCAGACAAAATTTAAAAATCCTTACCCTGAGAGAATTCTTCGAAAATAAGGTATCTTCTTCTTCTTCATTGGCCTGACAGCCCAGGGTGGGCCTTTGCCTTCCTCAGAAGTGTATACCAGGACCCCCAATTTTTGGATAAGGTCATCCAGTTTGTCACTTTTAGTGTTTTCAGGTCGTTTTAAAGGCAGTCACGCCATCGGAGTTTCGGTCGTCCACTTCTTCTGGTGCCAATGGGGCAAGCCAAGAAACTTTTTTTCGTCACCCGATTGTCGTTCATCCGGCTCAAATGTCCTGCCCATTTTAATTTCTGTATTGAGATAAATTTAACAATTTCTGGTTCTTTATATAATTTATAGAGCTCAGAATTAGTTCTTCTTCGCCATGTATTCTCACATTTTATTCCACCAAAGATGCTTCTTAAAGTTTGAAAACAAGGTATAACATGTATAAAAATATTGATAAAACTAATAACGAAACAATAGTTAGCCTTCCATCCTATAATGTCCTAAATACCCATAATAGATTCCACCCCCGCACATTCCTCAGATATTGCCCAAAGTATCCTCATAAACCACCATGAAATAAACTCTAAATATCTCATGATTATTTTAATATGATAAATTTTTTCTTTGATAACTATACTTCTTCTTTGTATGGAAAAAAAGAAATTACTAAAAAGATAAAAGGAATTTTTGTATTACATTTAATTCCCTGTGTGTAATAAAACTATTAAAATATTAATAGTGACGAAAAATGCATGTATATGTATCCAAACAAAATGTATATATGTAGATAAAAAAAAGATAAATTTTTAAAATATATATGCATATATAAAATAAATAAAATATAAAAAAGACAAAGAGAGAGAGAGAGAGATTGTATTGCAGACAAGTATTATGTTGTGAATAATAATGAAATGTGTATAAATTCTTGTAAATGTCTTTACCTGTTCTTATGTATAAGCACTCTTATTTATTTCAATTTATTCCTTTTTTATTTCCTTTATTATTCTATTAGTTTCATTTAATTTAAATATATATATTCTCATACATAAAAAATTAATAAACAATAACTTTTAATAATTCTGAAAGAAACTTAAATAAAAAAAATTTCCTATTAAAATTTCGAACTTATTTTAAGCCAATCAGATTTAAGTTATAGCTCACTAACCAAGAATCAGCTGTCTAATGAGGGTGGAGGATCGCCAGATCCAGGGATTTCTGAAATCTGCCAGCCGGCAACAAAAAATCTTGTCTAATGAGATGGCGTCGCATTTCCGACTTGTCGACGAATTTACTGCCGGCCTGTCATTCAAAATGTAAACAAAAATTCAATATGATACAAATAAAGTTTATTTTATTTGACAGCACAATTAGCTGCTATAGTTTAACTAGACGGACTGTTTTTAGTTATTTGATTACATTTCTAGTAAGCAATTTTGTTACTCCGATATATATTGAAAATTTTATAAAAATAGCCTGCCGTCTAAAAGATAAATGTTGAAGATCTTTCGTAAAAGATCATTTCTGAAGTGCAGCTCCATTTCAATCTAGTAATTATACGAGAGACGATCATTTGGACCTTTTTCAGTTTTTTCTAATTAGTTTCAGAAATATAGCAATATATAGGTGAGCTGTATTCTAGAGTCTAATGATAGGTATAGAGTTCATAGCAGTTAATGAGTGCCTGAAAGAAAGTTTTAAGAGTAATCACTTCCTTTCTCCAGTCCCTATCTGTTATGTAAATAATAATATTTAAGCGTTTTTTAACTTCTAATGGTATATATTCAATATTCATGTCAAAGTAAATTCGGGGTCGGTAATCAAATTCATGTATTTTGGTTGTTTTTCGTACGTTAGTTTCTGGTTCTTGAGCATTAAGGATGCTTATTAGTAATAAAGAAAGTTGTTATTGATGCGACTGAGTTGAAACTTATTTTAAGTTCATCTGTTTTAAGTTGAAACTTGAAACTTGGAAATGGATTGTAAGGAGCTGTTGAGCTTTGATTCAGTTTCGCCATTAACATTACCAGAGTCCCAAAAAGCAATATTATCGGCAAACATTCCTATGTGATTCCTAAGAGAAACAATTCTTTCAATTCCGAATATATATAAAATAAGCATCGCTGGGCTGAGAACTGCCCTTTGGGAAACAATTTGGCTAAGGTGTTAAGTATTTGAGAAGGCTATATTATTGAACTTGACTCTAATAATTCTCTGTTTCATTGGTTTTTAATTATACATCAAACAAGAAATATCATTCAATTATATTTTATACTGCAAGATTTTGAAAATAAACTACATATAGTTTCAGAACCTCATTTTGGAAGCAAGCAAATTAAATAAATTAAATTTCTATCATTTTATTTGATTGCCAAAACAAAATATAATCAGTTAGTTTCAAGTAGAGATGTAAAATTCCCGGGAATTTTGAAGCTTGGGAATTTACTCGGGAATTTTGGGAAAAAACCGGGAATTTGGGGGAATATTGGGAATTTTGAGGGAATAAACTCAGCCAATCACATTTCATTTTAGAGATTCCTTTTTTCACATATATATGAAGTAGGGATGGGACTTTGTTACTTTTCTTGTACTTGGTACGTACTGAGCACAGTTACTTTTAAAGTAACAAGTATTTTACCGATTACTTTGTGTACTTGTTACATTTTTTGTGCTGCCATCTATCGGATTAAAATATAATGACAACTTTTTTCACGTTTTATGAATAAATAAAAACTAAATTAGTAATAAATTAATAATTAAATATGTAACATTTTGTATAATTTCATAAAATTAATATAATTAATGTTAATTTAAATCATTATCATTTGTAAATAAGCATCCAGTTAAGGATAAATAAAAGCTGATGTAATAATCTATAAAAATTTTTCTTTTTATAAATGCAACATTTCAATAATAGCAATTTTTGTTTTTCCTGAAAAACTTTAATTTTTAGTATGAAGCAATTAAATATAAGTTATTCCCTCAACAAACAGTTTTTCAGTGAAAAATTTTGAACTTATATATTTTAATAAATATATTTCTTTCAGTATAAAAAATCCTAATCTTTTGTTATTTACATTTTTTTTTAGAATTTTCATCTGTTCTAAGTAAATTTTCAAATTATTCGATTGTAATTTTCAAAGTTTAATTAAAATATTAAATTAGTCGTGATAATATAATTTCTATTTTGCAACCAAATCATCAACTTAATTTTTTGTTTTAATTTAGTAAGATTTTCCAATTATATAAATGAATTTTTATAATTAACTATCAAATAATTTGTAAAGAATCACAAAGTGGGAGGATTAATCAATTACAAGGAGATTTTTTTAAATTTGCTTAGAAATATACAATTACTTTTAACAAAAATCAAATTAAATTTCTTATATTTTTCTATTATTAAACATTGATGAAACAATTATAGCAAAATTTTTTGATACCTAATAGATAGTTATTTATTTTATAAATGACGTTTATTTGTTTATATTTTTATGAAATAGATAAACTAGATTTTCTAAAATAAAAATTGCCTTAACTCACATATCTTGCTTCAGTTTCCTGAATCTTAATTTATGGATAAATAAAGTAGCTTTGCAATTAAAACTGTATTAATACTTTTTAAGTGAATATCATCATCATTCATAAAGTAACTTTTATAGTAACACAGAAATTCCTTAAATATCAAAAAATGTAAAACTGTTTTACCAATAATCTAAATGTTATGTTGTTTTAATGTAAAATATTAAGTAAAATGTAATGTTTAATACAAAATACAGGAACTAAAATGCATTATTTTATTTACATCAAACTGTAATTTAAAAAATACACATGATGGTATAAATAAAGATAAAAAGTAAAAGTTGACTTAATTAAAAAAATTTTTTTTCATTTCGAAGTTCATAATTAAAATGAATAAACAACCTTTATTACGTTTCAACGATTTTTTAAATTATGTTGTGATAAATTTCGGTTCATTTATTTAAATAGAGTTATATTATATTTTGTGCAGAAATTTATGCAAAAAGTAATTTTTTTTTACGATTTAAACTGAATTTACCGACATAAATCTGAACTGAAAACTTTGTTTTATAAAAATAAAGGTAATTTTTCTCAATTTAATGTGCTGGCGTACATTTTAATTTAGATGCTTGATTCCCAGTTATATTATTTTGAGATAAGCTAGAAATACGTATTTTCTGATTAAAACTCTAAGCGAAATTTAGTTTTTCTATAAAACTACTTAATATAACACATCTTAATTAATTTGCTTAAATGCAGCTCATTATGAATAATGAGTGAATGTTTTTTATTTTTTAACAGGTACTTACATACATTCAAGAGTAAAATTCTATATTTGAAATACAAAAAGTTCTAGAAAATTCTCAGAATTCAGTGTTATTAATTATTTTCAAATATCTTTTCCTGTTTCCGAAAATCATCCCCCAATCATACCATTTAAAATTTTAAATACGAATTGAAAACATGCATTTTTATTTACGTGAACAATTTCCCCTAATTTTGTTTTCTCATTTTCAGAACAGCCATTTATGTGATTATATAACTGCCTAATTTTTAATGGTAAAAATATTTTTGAAGAGAAAAAAATTTTTAAAGTAAAAAATATTTAATAACTTTTAGAAATATTTTTTTAAAAATTATCTTTAAAACTAAAATATAGTAAAAAAAATTCCATTCACTTTTTGTTCAAGCCAATAGAGTAATTTTGGAAACAATAATCAGATTTAAAAAATTTAATTAAAATTTAATTAAAAGTTAAAAAAATAATAAGAATAATAAGTCAATAAATATGGAATAATATATAACAAGAATATCAGGCTTTTTCCTTATATTAAAAAGTGACATATTTAAAACCGGAAGTATAACCATTAAATAAATGTGCTACGATTATTTATTTTCCCAACTCATTTATTTTATTAACAAAAACGAAACAAATGAACTTGCTTTTTTTCTTCATTTCGCAATAGAAATTCATTATGTACTCTCTCCAGCCAACACTCTCTCCTAAAATACATGCATCTCTAGGGGGTATTACTTCAGCCCAAAGAGATTTTCTAATTCCCAAGAATCAATCTTCTATTTTCCAGTTAAACCAGCATCTCATTTCTCTTCTCCTACCCACCCTTATTTCCCAAATCCTGACACAATCTGCTAATTCGTCCGTCTGTTTCGATATATCGATGACATTGTTACTTGTACTCGCTCTGTCATTGGCTCTTCCGTACTTGTTACATTCAATCAAGTACACTTATTACTTTGTAACAACCACGTACTCACGTACTTGCTTGTTACTTTGTAACAACCACGTACTCACGTACTTGCTTGTTACTTTGTAACAACCACATACTCACGTACTCACGTACTTGCTTGTTACTTTGTAACAACCACGTACTCACGTACTTGCTTGTTACTTTGTAACAACCACGTACTCACGTACTTGCTTGTTACTTTGTTACAACCACGTACTCATGTACTCGCTGATTACTTTGTAACAAGTACGTACTAACGTACTTGCTGATTACATTGTAACAGATACGTACTCGCTCTGTCTTAGAAACTGGTTAAGTACATTGTACCTGCAACTGTCTGAGGATACTCGAACTCGCGCTGGCTTTGTTACTGGAAGTACTAAGTATTTGGAAGAAAAAGTACTGATTACAGGTTGTTACATTCAAATACTGATTACAAAATACTTGTTACAGGTATTTCTTCCCATCCCTAATATGAAGCGAAGTGAAGTAAAATTTGGTATCTGTAAATAGTTTTTAAACCACAGACCAATATTTATAAGCCCTTGTAATGCTGAAAGGTATAAATCCTAGTAACGAGGTATTATAAACAATATCCAACCTCCTTTCTGATCCTTGATCATTTTAAAATAGCAAGTTTCAAGAATTTTAAATGCATTGTAAATCAATGCATGTTGGTCATAGATATACTGTCAGAAAAAAAGACTTGTGAACTTCAGCTCTCTTTAAAAAATATCAAATACAAAGATGAAAAGTTTGTTTTTTTCTGGAATAAATATAAAATACAATGAAATTTAGAATTTTTAAAAACTCTTATATGAAGTAACTTTTAACATATCACACATCAACATAATTATTTACAATCTCATATAAGTGTGTCATTACCAACCATCAAAATATTCTGTAATAGTTGATAATAATTATAGTGAAAATACACAAGACACGTTTTTGAATTGAGAAACAATCTCGATTCTCTAAGCCCCTGATTATGTTATGTGTGTATACATATTTAAAATTATGAAATGATGTAATCTGCATATATATATATATATATATATATATATATAAATATATATATATATATATATATATATATATATATATATATATATATATATATATATATATATATATATATATATATATATATATATACATATATATAAACATCTCTATATGACATAATCCTTTAACTAAGCAGAACTTTTAAAAGCACTTTTCAGCTTGTTCAATTTTGTTCACAATCAGTTTTGTTACGAAGGTTTTTGTATCAGTATTCTATAGAAAGTACACAACACTATGTAATAAATCCTACAGCAATTATATAAACATTTATGAAGTATATCTATGTATAAAAAATCTAGATTTGGCGACTTTTCGCACTTCGCGAAATAAGACTTTGGCGAGATTTCGCGCTCCGCGAGGTTAGACCGTAATACTCAGTTTAGCCAACAGATATTTAACCACAAAAAGTAAAAGCACAATAGTTAAAAATTACTTTCTGAATGTTTCAAACTATAAATGTACATCCAGGCTATTACTTTTATTTAAATTGATCAAAAGTAACTCCAGATATCTAATGAAAAACAAAATGAGTATCTATATACATTAACGATTGACGTTATAAAAAAAAATTTCGTATGCAATTTTAGAATGAGTTATCAATCTAATCTACTGCATTTAATTTAACATTTTATAAATAATAGTAGAATAATATTTTTGAGAAATATTTTTCAAGGAATATATATATCTATATATATAAAAATTTCGTGTCACGATGTATGTTCCCGATAAACTCCGAAACTACTGAAAGGATTTTGATAAAATTTTATAACCATTTATAATATAGTCCAACTTAAAAGATAGAATAGTTTTTATCTCTTAATTATTATTTTCAATATTTATTATACGACATTAATGTTTATTTATTGTTTAGTTCTGTAAGTTCCTAATAGATGGCGGTTTAGCATCTAAGTTGCACAGGTATTCGGCAGATGGCGACGTCTTAATTTTTCTAGATTATACATCTTCGAGAAAATTAACGTGCGTGCGCAATCGCGTGGTTAAATATAGAATTTACATATATTTTTATTATTATATTTTCATGATGTACATATATTTTCATATATATTCATATATTTTCATGATGTATAATCATACTATAACAATTTTTCGTGAATCACTTTCATAATTATACTTTATATTGTGTTATTATTTTGCGTGTTCAGTTTGAATATTTTTAATATTATAAATAGTAATATAAAATTTTATTTATTGCTGTTTTTCTCTACTAATTTTCATACCACCTCCAAAACATGTAAGTATTTCTTGACAACCTTTTATTTTTTTTATTTTTATTTTATAATTTGATAATTATTAATTTATTCAGTAGAACATTTTGATCTAATTTATTTATTCAAATGATAAATTCTTTTAATTTTTTTTATTTCAGTATAATACCGCGGAAAAATTTTTTAGTTGTAATAATTAAAAATTGAAAAAATAATAGTTCAATGTCAATGTTATCTACCTCATTTATAACAATTTATTTTTAGATGTTCTTAATTTATATAGTATATTTTATAAGTAAGTCACTGATTACTAACTATAATTTAATATAAGATGAATAAAATGTAAATTCAGAAAGTATATGTTGATTTGTGCATAATTTCAAAACTTTACCTATTACTATTAAATTTTTGCGAAACGTTTTATTTTTAATCTCATATGAATGAACCTGTTTTAAATTTTTTTAGAAAATATTAATTTGATTTTACCCAAGAATTAGTAAAAAATTGATTCAATGTATTATAAAAACTCAGCCACTGCAACGCGTGGCTGGGTCAGCTTGTATATATATATATATATATATATATATATATATATATATATATATATATATATATATATCATATGTATTGAAAGACGGCATATCTAAGCCATTTCTGTCCAAAAATTAAAAAAATACATATTCAAATAAACATTACGAATAAGAATTGCAATGGACACATCCAGAAATCTCTCCAATTTTTACAAATGGCTGTCATCCTTTTCAAAATGTTTTCAGAAATTCCTATTGCCATAAATAAAAGAAGAAATCATTAAAATATATATTTTTAAATATATTATGTGGTTTTAATAGTTATAAACTTATGAATTTTTAAGAAAACTCAAATTTTTCACTAATTTTAAAAATTTGGGAATTTTCAAAATTTTTATGGGAAAAAACCCAGTTTTTTCCCATCCTTGCAACACTAGTTTCAAGTAGGAGCTATTTTGTTCTCAAATTAATTTGCCTTAAAGATAAAATTTTTTGAACAACATTTGAACATTTTATTAGTAAAAAAATTAAAACAACGATATTAAATTAAAAAAACAACGAAAACAAATGATTAAAATAAAAAATACTAAGGATTTCATTTTGTTCTAGTTGCTTTTTCCTTAATTTCAGTATAATGGCATAGAACTTTAGTATTTTAAAAATTAGCTTAAAATAATTGCATGTTATTTATAATTCATCTTTTCTAAACTAAATTTTCATAAAATAATTTTAAATATAAAACAAAAAAAAAAAAATAGTGAAATTAGTGAAAATAATAAACTCTTCAGAAATATGAAGTTACTTTCACAGTCCGTACTAAGCAAATGCCCAAAAATTATTAAAATTGAAAAAAATTAAAATTGATGCAAAAAGAATTGTTTTAATCAAATTACAATCATCTAAAAATATTTAACATTTTAAAACCAAACTCATTGCAATCACTTAAGAGCAATAGTGGTTTGGTTAATTAACGGGTTTTTCTCATTATCGGAAAGTATTATAGAAATGCTGATAATTTCTAATCTCAGCTTAGTTGAAGATCCGTCGTGTTCACTAAATGAGACTAAGGCACGGTAAATATGCGGTGACTGTAGTATTCTCGAAGTGAAATGATAACTCTGGAGGTGGTAGATCAAGTATTCGGTGGTTTTCTGCTTGGTCTCTGTTTCTAAATTGCATAAACTCCCATCCTGCTGCTTACATTTAAGTGGTAGAACCCGACGCAGGGCCTGGTCAGAGAAGCATAGTGACATGGTGGACATGACAATTATTCCTTCCAGAGAGAGTGATTTTATCACTAATTTTCGAAACGTGATGCAACAGTTGAATCCTATTACAACATCCACCTACTGTACTGATTGATTTTATGTGCATTCATAGCTGAAATCATGCACACACGTTTTCTTGAGAATCGATCATGTGCGTCCTCCATTGTGTCAACCCTACTCTGCTCCCCATGAAGTCTTACGAAGAACTGACAAGACTATTACCATTGACATTAATGCAAAGGAATTTACATGTTTCTCTAGACCGTGTAAAACCAGCACATCTTCTTACACACGAGAGAGAGAGAGAGAGAGAGATTATCTATCCATGGAACACAGTAAGAAACGCCAGCAAACCAATACCTGATGATAAAAATTTATCAGTTGGTAAAATGCACAAAACTGTAACCAGTTCAGGGAGACATGTACATTTTCCAAAGAAACTTTCGTCTTACATTACCTATTAATTATTTTATTTTAATTAATTATGTCATTTTTTAAAAATTTTATATATGATTGTTTCAATGTTTATTCAATATTTTCAATTTTGTTTGTTCTTTTGAAATTTTGTTGCTTTTTTTAAAAAGTAATATGAATGTATATATATCGTCCCATTAAGCTGAATGCCCTCTGTCACTGGAGGGATACTCTGTGGTGAATCCCAGAGTTTTGCACCCGCGCCAACGAAATTCTTGTAACCCTTGGGATCAGTAGGATCAGTCAGTAATACCCTGAAATGTAAGCTATGCTTTTTGAGATGTGTGCAATACATTCTTTATATGTCAGATGACATTAATAATGTGTATTATAAAATGATATATATTTATAAGTCAAATATAATTAATATAGCATATAATGAAATAAATTATTGCATTTCAATGAATTATTGACTACTTGAGAAAGGATAAAAATTAAAGACCAAAGTGTTAATACTGTATTCTCTTGTTTTGGGAAGTCATTTATAAGAAATATTTCTACCAATGAAGCTGTGTGCTTGAAGTTCTATTAATCAGTTAATTATTGAGAATTAACATTACATATATTCAGACTTGTATGCTTGATTCTTGAGATCCGCTTGTAAGTCTTCGTCGATAATAGGACAAATAGCACAATGACAGATGTACAACCACAGAAGATAATGAAGAAAACACTCAGGGCAACGGTGGGAATCGAACCCACACTCCTACGCTCTCAAGCGATTAGCGGAGTGATGCTTTTACCACTCAGCCACGGAGTGCCCATTAATCAGTTAAGTAAGTTAATATTCTGAAATTTATTGTTCTGTTGATGCTATCAAGGAGAAAATGATGCAGTGAAAGTTTGGAGAAAATATATCCAACTCAGTTATTGGTCACATTACTTTTGTAGTGTTCCAAATTACTGACGGTTGGTTATAATTCCTTTAGCAGCGCAGTAGCCTCAGTTGGCAGATATATGTAAGCAACCGGTAAACTTTTTTGATCTTTCTTGTTCTACTGAGTGTAATAAATTTGTAACGATTAAATCAGGTAGAAATTGTAAAACTGATGTGAATAAAAAAAAATTAAAATTTGTGTAGAATTATCTATTAAAATTTAAGGTTCTTAATTTTAAAAAAATTTATATACATTGAGAGAGGAGCTTGTCAAATGAGCTTTTATACGTTACAGGATTAGTAATCAATGGCGTTTAGAAACTACGTAAATGTTAAGCTGTTATGTTATATTTATTTATGTATATTTAACATTCATGTTTTCTAAAATTAGAAAATGGCCTAAACTTCAGGTTGCTTCTTGATTTTTATCCAATTTTGCGTCGACGGTTGGTTTTGAATACGATGATAAAAAATTTTTGGGTAAACAGAAATCAAAATATTTTATTAACCAAGGAATATTCCCTTCTGCACCAAACTCAAAAACTTGCTTATTTTCGCCAAGGGGCACCCAAAAAATTTATTTTTCCAGAAATTAGTTGTTTTCAAATATAATAAGTTAGTATCTAATTATTTTATTGAACATTATTGATTGAAAAGTATAGAGAAGCCGAAATTATGTATTTTAAACATCATTTTTATCAAGATTGAATTCTTTTAGAAAACTTAATTTGATTCTAAACTGGATTTCTGATACTTTGAAAGAAACAGTTGTAATTATTTTAATAATTATAAAAGAATTTAATTTTGAAATTTTAAAAATGTATTAATGCAGAAAATTTTATAATAATAAAGTAAATGAAACAAATACAGAAAAACAATATTATATAAAGTTGAATTACTTAAAAAATCAAATATATGTTTAAAATAATGAAATTACTTTTCTTTTGAATTTAGGAATATTGATACTACTTTTTTCTCTGTCCATTAAAAAATATAAGATGTATATATATATATATATAAATTATGTGTATCCATTTTATTTTTAATGTGTATTTTATATTAGTGTAGATGAATTCTCTTTGTGTATTTATAAAATGTGGAATCCAATGTAAAATATACTAATATAAATCATATCAGATAATAAAACAAAAACAGCAAAAGTTACGACTTACTAATTTAGGTTTCTTTGGATTGTGTGTTTTTATCTGCATGTAATCTTTTACCAAAGTAAATAATAAAAATGGTAATTCTAATAATATGACATGATTAATAATTAATAAAAAAAATTTTTTTACTTAATTTTTTTTATTTTGCCCTCTTGGTATGATAATGAAAATTTCTCACAATGCCCCTTTATATAAAAACTGTAACAATTATTTAAAATTGTTATTAAACTTATAATTATGAGGAACCATTTGGTAATAAAAATGAAACTTAAGAAATTCAGTGTAACAAAAATATTTAATGTTGGCATCACTAAAGCAATTGATGTTTCTAAGTTTTGAAATTTTTTTGTTATTTGTTGCAGTTTGTGATGGGATAATAGAAAATTTTTCTAATTTTAAGTAATAATTCTTAAATCTCTTGTCTCAATTGTTATATTGTATTTATAACAGTTCTTACTCAAAAGATATTTTAACAATGATTGTTGGATAATTGTGTCCAACTATTGTTTTCAATGCTTTAAAAAAATTATATTATTTTTGAAGACTTTAGTATCGAGAAATTCAATCTAAATGTGTGTAAAGATTGTATTTAAAACTATCAAATTTCAATACATATAATTGAATTATTTCTTTGTTTTGAATTTAAAGTATTGAATCAAAAAATATTTGCATTATTTGTGAAAAAATATTTTTATAAGGACATTTATTGAGTGTGAGTGATTTTCAGATTACAGTAAAATCTGTGTAGGTATATTAAATTTTTTTAAAATTGCATTTTCTTTAATATAACTGGGATTATGATCTGTAAATTCAGCATTATTTTTTATTTCCTTAATGAAAATTTATTCATAAGATAGAAATTGCATGTGAAAGACAAAAACACATTTATTTTATGTTATTTATTATATTAATCTTATTGATTTCCAGCACCACTTAGTGCAATTTATTAAAAAATGTTTAAATTATTGTATGTCCAATTTATTATTGAATTTTTTAATTTTGAATATTTATTTATATCTATGCATAAGAGGGAAGGGAAGAAAAATAAAATTTTTTTAGCAACAACTTCAAAGAAAATTCATTAAAAAACAATTTGTTGCAACAATTTTCTTTATAATGGAAATGACTTATCAAGAAATGATGAAAACCATAGATTATTTTAAAAGAGTAATTAATTTTGTGTGTTTATTTATTTCTGTTCATGAAAAAAATTAGGAAACTAGGCTATGAAAAACCAAATGAATTTAGAAATTAATAAATCAAATTGAGTTATTGATTTAAAAAGAATATTGTCATTTTTCTCATTATTAAGTTGGTAATTAAGTGATAGGGAAAAATCAAAGAACAATTTTTCAAAATATAAATTACATTTATTACTTGAATTTCAAATTTTGTTTGATGATAATTGTTTTCCTCAAGTTTAAATTTAATTCAAATATTATATTTTTCAGATTATATTATTTTGTATGTTTACTTTTGGCTATCAAGCAAGAAGATTTTTATTCACTATGGCTGGAAGTGTGAATGAAACATTGCAAGGTGTATTTTCAATTTCTTATGTAACAGCTCCATCAGATGATGTAGCAAAAAAAATAGCTGAGTAAGAATTACTTAAATTTTTGTTGGTAATTTAGAATTCCAAAATTTAAAGTTATTTGATAACATGAATACTATTTTATATTATCAGAATTAAACAGATTCTCTTAGTTTGTGTAATATAAACAAATTTATTTAATTTTAAATTATATGAATTTTTTTGAGTGTGAGATTTTGAATGCTTGAAGCATTATGAAATTTGGCAGTTGATAGTTAAATTGTTGGAAATTAATGAATATACATTTAAAGGTACTCAAAATTTATTGCCAATACTTAAGTTTGCTTTAAAAAATAACATAAATTATAATGGTTATAGTTGATGAAGTCTGAACTAAAACCAAAATTACTGTTGTCTTTTAAAATTATATATAATTACATACAAAAACACACACACATACTTTTTAGCAATTAATAAGCAACACAATTCACTGAAATTTTTTGTATTTAATCAGTATATGACAGTACATTATGATTTATAAATATTTCCAAATTATGCTATCACACCAAAATTAATCTGTTGTCTAAAATTAAATTGTCCATTAAAGAGAATTCTCTAACATTATCAAGTGATGCCATCTCTTTGTAACAAAGTCAATCATTTGTTAAAGTCAATTACCAAATAATAATTAAAATACTCTTGCTGACAATTATTTTGCTGATTCTTACATGGTAGTAATGCATTAATAGTTCTTGGCTAAGTTCAGATCTAGAGAGAGAACAAATTTATATAATTATTTATCCTTGTCTGTGTAACAATGTTAAATTTTATTTAACATTGTTCATATAGATTAAATTATTTTAAATAACATTATTTACTTAATTAATGTAAACATTTAATATTGTTATTTTAAATAATAATATTAATGAATGTATTTTTAAACATAAATAATATTATTGATTGTTTCATAAATTCAATACTATTTGCCTTAAAAATATTCTCTCTTAAGGGAATTCAGTTGTTTTTATATTAAAAAGGGCAACCATAGTTATTAATAGGGATGAGACTTAGTTACTTTTCCTTACGTACTGAGTACAGTTACTTTTAAAATAACAAGTATATTACCGATTACATTTCGTACATGTTACAATTTTTTTGTACTGCCATCTATCGGATTAAAATATAATGACAAAGATTTTAAAATTTTATAAATTAGTTGTGTAAAAACTAAATTAATAATTAAAACTAAATAAGTAGATACATAATATTTTATATAAAACCATAAAATTAATTAATATAGTTAATATTAATTTAAATTATTATCATTTATAAATAAGCATTCACTTAAATATTAATAAAAAGATCTATAAAAATATAATTCTTATTATTTATGCAACATTTCATTAATGGCAAGTTTTTCTTTTTTCCTGTAATGCTTTAATTTCTAGTATGAGCAAAGAAATATAAGTTATTTATCTACAAACTGTTCTTTTTTTGTTAAAAGTTGTAAATTTCTAAATTTTCTTAAACGTAATTCATTTAATATAAAAATCATGACATTTTATTATTTACATTTATTTTCAGAATTTATATCTGTTCTAAGTAACTTTTCCAATTACTCAATCGTAATTTTCAAAGACTTCCAATGTTAATTAAAATATAAAATTAAATGAGATAATATAATTTCAATTTTTTAACCTAATCAGCTTAATTTTTTATTAGAATTTAGTAAGACTAACCAATTATGTAAATGAATTTTTATATTTAAGTGATAAATATTTTGCAAAGAATTGTAAAATTGGAAGTTTAATCAATTACAAAGAGGTTTTATTTTACGTTTGCTTACAAAAATACAGCAATTAATCAGAAAAATCAACTTAAATTTAATTTTTATTTTTCTATAATTAAACATTAATGAGACAAATTTAGTAAAATTTTTTTATGTACAATTGATAATAATTTTTATTATAAAAGACGTTTACTTGTTTATATTTTTATGTAGTACATAAGCCAGTTTTTTCTAAAATAAATATTGCATTAACTCACAAATCTTGTTTCAGTTTCCAGAAACTTAATCAATTTAAGGTTAAATAAAGTAGCTTTGCAATTAAAACAATTAATAATGTGTAGCGTGAGAGAGGAAAAAGAACGACCCCAGCCAGTTGGTATGCGACCTTCAGGATGTAGAGAGGTGTAATAAATGTTCCTTGCATTGAAGTCTTATTCTGTTCCTCACACCGAACGCTATTATTAAAATCATAACAAATGTTTAAGTAAATATAATTATTTTATATTAGATATAGTTGCATAAAATATCAAAAAATATAAAATATCAAAAATTATAAAATAGTTTTACCCATAATCTAAATGTTATAATGTTTTAAGGTAAAATATTGAGAAACAACGTTTAATAAAAAATGGAGGAATAGAAATACATGTATTTTATTTACATCAATCCATAATTTAAGAAATAAACATGACAGTAACACATGATGGTATAAATAAAGATAGTGTAAAAATTAACTTAACTAAAGCTTTTTTTTTCATTTCGAATTTTTAAACTAAAATGAATAAACTACCTTTATTAGATTTAAATCAACATTCTCATTATCTGAATAAAAATAAATCGTATAGTAAAAAATACAAAAGAACATTTTTCCAAAAGTTTAAATTCTATATATTTACTGTAAAATATAATGAAACTAAAACATGGTTGAATAAAAAATAAACATATTTATATGGAATTTTAATAAAAAATATGCATAGTAAAAGTAACAATGGAAGTATGTAAGCAGATTTAATTTAAATATTTTTTTTTTAAATTTAAGAAATCTGACTTAATTTAAGGTTTAAATAAATATGTTATATATGTTCATAAAATAAAATTAAATTTTTAAAAGAAATAATAACAAAAATAAAAGTTTATAAAAATTGCTAAATACATAACAAGAATATCATGCTTTTCTTATATTTAAAAAAATGTCATATATTTGAAAAAGAACGATAATCACTTAATAGACGTGCCACGATTATTGATTTTCTCAACTCATTTATTTTATTAACCGAAACTAAATAAATGTACATGCGTATTTTATTTCGCAATATAAATTCATATCTCCCTCTCCAACCCAAAGAGATCTTTCAATTCCCAAGTATCCCTCTTCTATTTACCAGTTAAACCAACTGTCATTTCCCTTCTCCCACCCAGCCTCCCTACCATAAGAAGCTACCATAATCTCATAATTCATCCGTCTGTATCGATATATCGATGACATTGTTACTTGTACTCGCTCTGTCATTGGCTCTTCTGTACTTGTTACAGAAGAGCCAATGACAGAGTGCCAAGTACACTTATTATTTTGTAACAAGCACGTATGCACATACTTGCTGATTACTTTGTAACAAGCAAGTACTCACGTACTCACTGATTACTTTGTAACAAGCGAGTACGTGAGTATTTGCTTGTTACTTTGTAACAGGCACATATTCACGTACTGGCTGATTACTTTGTAACAAGCAGGTACTTAAGTACTGGCTGATTACTTTGTAACAGGCACATACTCGCTTTGTCTTTGAAACTGGTCAAGTACATTGTACCTGCAACTGTCTGAGGATAATCGAACTCACGCTGACTTTAGTACTGGAAGTACTGATTACAGGTTGTTACATTCAAATACTGATTACAAAATACTGGTTACAGGTATTTCTTCCCATCCCTAGTTATTAATTGAGGCAGTCTTTCAAAGTGCAGTATTACTTGGGTAATGTGTACTTCTTTAACTTAATACTAATTTCACAAATTATACTAAGATCAATATTATCAAATTTTACTTTGAGGCAGTACATATTACAAAAAACATTTTTGTAATATGTCACTTTGCTATTCGCCAAATAAAATTACTTACTTTTATATCAAAACAAGTTATGTTAAAAAAGATTATTTATTATAATTCATGAGTATCACTAGTTTAAAAGCTGGTATTTATCAATAAAATAAAGTTTATACCCATAGGCAGTATCTTTGATGTATCACTTTTAAGTTTTGTGTACCATCTTTGATGCATTCCTTTTAAATATTTTATTTTACATATTTATAAATTTTTTATATATTTTTATTAAATGCAAATCATTTATTTTGATGGTCAAGGTTTGGAATCATTTTATAACTTATTGTGGTATTGTCAATATTATTCATTACATTAGAAATATTATACCTTTAGATAAATATTTGTGAAAGTATAACATTTCTTCAGTTACTGCTCTCTTAAAGAATTTTATTCCATATAATTTAGTCACTTTACTTAATTGCTCTATTAAAATTCGACTTTAGTATTTAATTTTATTAAGAGTAATTTGTTGCTAAAATTTTCTTCAAGAGTCTGACTCATCAGTTATGTTTTCCTTGATTAAAAAAAGATAATCTTTCTATATCATTTAATGAATATGTGCTTATAAAATATTTATTGCCAAAGTGTAATATATATTTTTATATTATTGATTTAAATATAATTTTCTAATTAAAATAATTAAATATGTTGTAATTTTTTTTTAATTTTGAAATTGTAATCAGAAAAAAATAATTCTTTTAAAAGCTGATTTTGTATACTTTTATTCTAAATTTTAAAAACTTCTACATTTACATTTTTATTTTTATAGAAACTTAGTCAAGCAAAAGTTAGCAGCTTGTGTTAATATTATCCCTGGTATTCATTCTATGTAAGTATTTCAGATTTAAGTATTTATCTGTAAGCCTTAATAGCAGTTGCTTAATTCATTTGCTGCCTGTAAAATTTATGCATTCATCCTCTGAAGGCGAATATACTGTCATCCATTTTTAAAAGTGTATCACAAAATTTAAAAATCATACACTTAAAATATAAAAATAATGCTTTACTAATATGAGTCAATAACATTTTCATTTACTCTCCAAATCTGCACTAAAAATAAAACATATAACTATCATAGTGTAAAAAATCAATTTTTTCTTTTTACTTAATCTTAATAAAATTAACTAAAAAGAAAGAATTGATTTTTTACAATATATTAATTTTAAAAGTACAGAATGCTGAAAATATATTAAGCATGAATTAAATCAATTTAAAGTTTGTATTTACTTAAGGTAACTTCTTATATGGTTAACATAATGAACTAAAGTAATAAGATAGTTAATAGAGACATATATTACAGTTGATGCTTGTTTTTATGAGCATTCATAATATCATAAATCAATTAATGGTTTCTAACTTTGTTTTATAGATGCAATAATAATTTTAATTCCAATTCACAAACTAAAATTTTAAAAATCTAGTTTTTGCAAGTTCATATATATATTTATTTATTTTTTTATCATCTCATTTTTATTTTATGGTTGAGAAACTTGGATCTGTTATTTATTAGAGAATTGAAAATCCTCCATGAATTGTGGATAACTTACTGCAATGCTGATTTTTTCTAGCAATTTGTGTGGAATTTACTCATTCATGAACTTTGATATAGGAACTTACTATTCATTGAAATTTCACTTCACAACTTTTAAATGTGGATTCAGATGTAATTTTTATCTAAGAAATATCAAATGATTGAGAACAAAATGAATGAGAATGAAAAAGAAGTTTGAGATATCAAACTAGTAGAAAATAATGTGCTGCAACTGTCTGCAAAACAAACAGCTAACAAAATTAAAATACTTTTTTGAGGAAATAACAGTAAAATGCTTTTCTACATCAAATAAATAAGAAAATTTGTTTTTAAAAATGTGATTTTGAAAAAGAAAAAAAAAGTGATTACTTGCCTGAATTTTTATTAATAGAATGAAAGAAGAATTCTTTTTAAATATGAATTTTATTTTTCATGTCTTATACAGATCATATTAAGTAATTTTTCTTAATAGTGTTTTATTTGTGTAGAGGAAGCAGTTTAATTAAAAAAAGATTTAAGATCCAGTACTTTTTCTTTTTTTGTATACTTTTGATTTTAAGAACTATTTTACTGATCCTTACGAGCTCTTAAAAAAATGTGTATTGTACAAATGTATTGTAGCAAGATAATACATTCTTTGAAAAATTGAAAGGATTTTAAGAACTATCAAATATTTTTTTATAAAATAAATTTTACATCTGTTGAAAATGCCTTACATTTTATGTATCAACTTTGAATTTTTTTTAAAGACTTTGAAAACAACATAAGCTTTAAAAAAAAGAAAAAATTATATATAATTATAGCTACAAGATATATTTATTATATAATAACATATTTTAATGTTGGGAAATATAGATTTTTTTCACAGAAAGTAATACTGCCATTTTCAAATTTTACTACCAATTTTTTTTCTCCTTATAGGTGTTAAAGAAAAAAATTAATATTTACTCATTAAAGCTTATTCTTATTTATTATTTTTTTACCCTTATTTAGTTAGAAAAATATAATTGTGTTCCATTGATTTATACAGCAGTAGCCTCAATAATTTTAAATTTTAATTCAAATTTACTATTATGACATATTATTGCATAAATACAGTTTTATAATTAATGATATACTTTATGATTATTTTAAAATACATATTTTTTACCATGGATGGATCTATAAATTTTTAATATGTTAGGCAATGAATAGAGATTTAATAATGTATGTTATATTTGGTAAACATATTTTTTATTGTAGATTATTTTTTAAAAAAAAGTTTTAATATTTTTTATGTTTTATTTTAAGATATGAATGGAAAGGGGAAATACAAAAGGATTCAGAAGTTTTAATGGTAAATTTAATATTCTTTGTTTATTATTAAATTATTTAAGAAATGTAGTTGTAGCTATCAAATCAGTTGATGTAATTACTTAAATAATATATACATTTAAAGGAAACCATTGAGAAACATTAAGTTCAATTAGGTAGGGTATAATAAGACAGCCAAAAAGATTTTTGAAAAATATTAAAAAGTCATGTAAGAGAGAAGTGCCTTGTGTAGGAAAATAATAAAAAATAATCTCGTATTTATGATTTGTTTAAATACAGAGTTTTTTCGTGCATTAGTATGTCACTTAATTTTCTTTGACTGCTGTCAGTAATTGCTGTAGATCTCTAACAAACAATTAGTCATTGTTTTTGTTCCTTTTTTATATTGTTATGGTCATTCTTCATTATTGATTTAAGGTTCTTAGTTAAAATTATCTTTATCAAAAATAACATTTAAGTTTGATTATCTGATAAATTTCAAAACTTGCTTTTCAACAATTCTTTAATACCAAAACCCTTTTTTGTTATAGCATATTTGATCTGAAATTGTTAAATTTCTTAAAGAAATTTGTCATCAAACATCGATTTTAAAGTTGTTTATTTTCAAAATCAAGCACATATTTGTTTCTCAATAATTTAAGAAGGTCTCCAGATAAGTGTTTTGGGCAAAAGCTCATATGGTTAAAAATATATTATATGCATTTTACAATCCGATAACTGAGTGGTTAGCGTTCCTGACTCCTGAGCTGTAGGTCCTGGATTGGAATCCCGGTTCGGGCATGGATGTTACTTTCTCTCTTTCTCTTTCCTTTCTTTTGAGATGATATATGAATGTGGTCCACCCTATGAACATGTTTCTGGTGGTGTATAGTGTTGGTAATACTACTCTCCTCCTTGAGTTGGTTCACTGGTGCCCACTGGGTAATGACAAATGAGTAGCAGTTTCGGACCTTGTGCCATTAATTTTACTGCAAATTATTCATTTTGTAGCATTTAATAGATCATAAAGCGAAACGAATTATATATATCATTTTAGTTTATATAATATTTTTAAGATGTAAGTAACAAAAATGATTAATTATGTAAAAAATGGCTCAATGATTTTTCCTTATTTGGATTTTTTTATAACAGAAAACTAATTTTAAATATGTAAAAGTCACATTACTGATTAATTGACAGTATATTACTGATTTTCCTGTGTATAATCTATAGATTATGTGTTAAAAAAGTTTCAAATTTCATTGTGTGTATGATGTGTCGTTGCATATAGTCTGGGAAGAAACGTTCTTCTCCAGAAAAGCTTATTATACAATTTTTAAAAAATGCCATTTATTTTTTATAAAATGAATAACAGGTGGCTTTTCTACTTGGTTGACTAATTTTAACTATAATCAGTTTTGCCGAATTTGTTCAAAAGCAAATTCAGTTCCTCGGAGAGATGTTAAAATTGCAATTAACATTCTTCATTTTGTCTTGACCTGAGCTGTTTCATTCTGAAAATATTCAATTTCATGAATTGTTATGTGGAAACAAAAACATACAAGTTTCACATCAGATTTTAAACTAAAAGCTATTAAGAAAGCAGATAAAAAATTTGCAACCAACATGTTAATGTTAAGGGGAAAACAAAGCATCCACAGTACAAAAGAAAAAATGTACCCACTGTGCAGTTTGAAAATAATCCATTTTTTTAATTTAATTATTAGCAAAACAAATGTATTTTATCCCTTGAAATATATCTAACATTGTTTTAAAAGTTATTAAAAACTAAAAATTCTTAAGTTTTACTAGAATTTTCTCGAAATTATCAATTTTGATAATTGATCTGCTGTTTTCATCTCAGTTTATCATCTCAGTTTTACTTTGCAATGAGGTGAATCCAAACAAATGGTTTTCATAATTATTTTTTCTGTATAGTTTATTATATTTTCAATCATACTGCATATTTTTTCTTTTATGTGACACAACTTTATCAGCAGTATACATTTTCAACTATTCGCCGATCACTGCTTATAAGCAGTTCTTAATTTTCTGACGCTTTTTTCTTTTTCTCGAAAATGGTCTTGTGGATTATACACAAGAAAATCCTTCATATTGTCATTGTGTACAAAATATCAAATGATAATGTGCTTCAGCAATGGCTGAACAAATGAAGTATAATAAATTTCTGATATTTTTCATTTATTATCCATCCATAAACGTTACTATTAACAGAAAACAAATTAAAATAGTTATTTAGAAATTTTTAAATAAACTATTGGATTTTATCTGAAATTGTTATAAATTGTCAATATTTGCTTAAAAAAAATCATAAATTTTTTACAGCATCATCTCAGTAAAGGTTAATTTTTGATTTATTTACTTAATTATTTTTATTTTAGAACCAAAATAGTAGTCTCCAAATAAATAACCAAAATAGTAATTTAAATGAACAGTCAGGGGTGTAAAATTTCAAATGTAAAGAATTAATTCTTTGACTGATTTTGATTCATTCATATTTGAATAACATTCATTTATATGCTTACAATAAACTTTAAGCAACAATGTAATGAATTTTATTGCAAAGTATTAAAATCATGTTATAATAATTTATATTTTTCATAAATTTTTTTTCCATTGACCAAATATTTCCATTGCTTTTGGAAATTTTGTGCAAAATGTGTCATTATTTAGCTATTTTCTTTGTAACAATAATTATTAGGTTCAGTAATTTTTGATTTATTGCAAGTAAATATTTCTTCATATATATGTATTTTAAAAAAGTTAAAAAGCAATTGTTACTAGATATTTAAGGGTAAGGAAAATAGATTTCACCTTTTAAAATTTTTGTGTGAGGAAAGCCACAAAACTGATGAATGATTTTTGCAGTAAAATCTTTGACTTAATAATTTATCATTTTATTAATGTTATTAGATAAAATTTTAGGAAATTATAATTCACTTTAGATTTTATGGATGCTTTGAGCATTGTTATTTCTAGAAATTTAAAACAGCCTCCTAGAACTTCTAAGTTTATGTCAAGTTTCAATTAAGTAAAAATATTTTTATATTAAAAAAAATATTGTTTTTGCTTAAAACTATCTGTTATTTCTAAAATATGCTTCATTATATTTAAGAATAATGAAAGATTTGTGTTACTGTTTGACTTTTAATTCATATTATAGTTTTTGTTTATAAAATCATAAATAAATTTTTTTGATAAAGGAGTATTAGTATAATTTTAAAAAAGTTTTGTTCTAACTCTGATTTCAGATTATAACATTCATTTGACAACTGTGATAATCATTGAAGTGTTAAAATTGGTTTTTATATATTTATTTTTAATTCTTTTTTTAAATATTTTATATTGTTCCTTTCAGATTATTAAATCGAGAACATCAAGATTGGAAGAATTAACAAAATTTGTTAGGTAATAATAATTTTTTTAAATATTTTGGTTAGAAATTTTTAGATTAAAACTTGTGCTTTTAAATGTAACTTTTCATACAGTATCAGAAGAATAAGATATGTTTCTTTTTTCTAGTATATCTCTCAATATTTACTGAATTGGTAGATTACAGGCAGATTTTGCATTATTGATGTGCTGGAATTGTTTGACACTTAAATTATTCTTATATAATTTTTTTTATTTTGTTATATAAGAACTTTTTTATTTGATGTGTTATAAAATCAGATCTCAGGGATTTCTCAGTCATTAAATTTGTAGACTATTTTCTTTAAAATATAACAGATACAAGGATTACTCTGAAATTTTTGAGGTACGTGCAAAGGAGAATTTACAAAATAAAAATAATGGTTTTATTTTAAAGTACAACGTGTTTTAACACGGAAGACGATTTTTTACTGACTTCAACTTGTTTAGCATTGAATAAATTTTAAACAGAAGAGAAAATGGAGTTTACGCAAGAACATTTTCGCGCTATGATTTTCTACGAATTCAAAGCAGGATTAAATCAAGAAGAATACGTTCAACGGTTGCAATTAGCATTTGGTGATGAATCTCCAGCTCGTACTACAGTATTCAGATTGTTTAGAGAATTTAGAAGAGGTCGCAATTTTCTTCAGGATGAAGAACACACAGGAAGGCCGCCGTCTGCAGTAATCCCGGATAATGTGTCTGCCATACGAAAAATGTTAATGGATGATAATCGCTGTACCTATCAAATGATACAGAAGGAACTTAACATCGGATCCGCAGCCATACACAAAATCATTCATGAAGAATTACATATGAAAAAAGTAGTTTGCCGTTGGGTTCCCCATAATCTAACTGAGCATCAAAAAAAGGAGCGTGTCATAATCAGTAAAGAAACTCTTAATATGCTGAATGATGGTGGCCACCGCATCATTTCTAAAATTGTAACAGGTGAAGAAACGTACATACCGTTTTTTGACGTTCCGTCAGGAAAGCAAAGTATGGGTCTTTGAAGAGGATACCACGCCGACAATGGTGAAAAAACAACGCGCACTGAAGAAAGTGATGTATGCCGTTTTCTACAGAAGTACGGGATTGGTCAAAGCCATCAAGTTGGAAGGACAGAAGACAGTAACAGCAAACTGGTATACCACTAAATGTCTTCCAGAAATTCTACAAGAACTAAATATTAGGGGACTAATGCTTCACCATGACAATGCATCTTCACATACAGCCGGATTAACAGTTGAGTTTCTTAAACAGAAACAAATTAAAGTGATCGAACATCCACCGTATTCACCTAATCTAGCTGTGTGCAACCTTTGGTTATTGTTTAATCTAAAAAAAGAACTTACGTGGACGTCGTTTTCATTCAGAAAAAGAGATTGATGTGCCTATAAATGCATTTTGTTTCATCTATTCGAAGAAATGAATGGCTTGAGGCATTTAATCTGTGGAAAATTTGTCTACAAAAGTGCATTGATGCTGGAGGCGACTACTTTGAACACACCTAAAATTTTGTAAGTATAACTTTAAAAACCTAGTTGTATCTCAAAAATTTCAGAGTGACCCTCGTATTATATTCAGTAAGAACATTTATTCACACTTTAAAATAATATATGTTATATCTTTTTTAATGGTTTCATTTTTATGATTACTAATTGTTCAACCTTCAATACATTCCAATGCTTATTTTTAAAAAATTTTCATTGTTTTTCTGCAAAAGGTAATTTTATGATTATAAATTGTTGAAATCTCTTGATTTCTAGTTTTATTAAACTGTTAAAAAATCTATTAAGCATTATCTAAATCTATTAATTATTATATAAATTTATTAGGCATTATATAAATGTAAAGAAAAAGATGAATTGTAATTTTTTTAATCATTACTTTCAATTTAATTGCTATAAATTTAGTTTACAGAACAACTTGTATTGCAATTAATAAGTGTACTTATGATACATAGAAAAGCCAAGCTCGCTATTGCGTTGGCAATGTAAATTTAAGTCAGTAGAATACGTCTTTTGCTTAACCAGGGCACTACAAAGTTAAAAGTACGACTTTGCTCTAAATTCCTTCGATAGATGGCACTACCAGAATTTACCTAAATTTTGACATTGATCTGGAGGGGGAGGAGATTTTCTCCTGACCAGTACACCCATGGTAATTGCTTAACGACAGCTCACAGGACTTTCAATTCCACTGATTTAATGAGCACATATATCGCATATACTCAGTGGGTCTTTGGTGGCATTGTGAGTCTAACCCCGGCCTTTCAAACGGAAGGCCAATGCCCTAACTACTAGGCTACCATGGCCAGTGAATTAAAATACCAAATTTATATTTGAATTTTAGTAATGTATGTTCATGATGTAGTGGAGTTGGATATAAAATCATGATAATTTAAAAAAATTTAATTTTTGTTATAAAATCTAATGAAATAAATTTGAAATTGTAAAGTATTGCTTGTATTGTAGAAAAGCTCTCCTGACAAAATGTGTTCCATTTGTAATACTTGTGGAATTACAGAAAGTGCAAAACATTTCTAATTAAATGTTAGTTAATTATCTGGAATAAGATTTTAAAAATTATTTAAATGTATCTAAAGTAAATTGTTAAAATATACTTGCACTTTAATAATTTATCTCATAAAGAATTTTTAAGTAATTTTTTATCCTGAAGTATTTTGATTTTTACAATCTTTTACTCACATATTTCCTCATTTTTGCTTTCTATGTCAGTTTTGTAATTGAGATAAAAAGAAAATTGCTCTTAAAAATGCTAAGTTTTGTGATAATTTTAGAAGTTTAACAATGGATTGCATATAACCTGTTTATGTATCTGATTTAATTTACAAATAATTGAATACATTTAAGTTCATTGTTTGATGCATTTATCATAGTGCAACAGGCAAGGCCAAGACTGTACCTTAAGGTTTACAGGTTTGGAATACTCGCCCAACACCAAATGACTTGTCATTTTGAGTCATGGTCAGGTGATGAGATCACACCTGTGCTGGCGCTCTCCTTTCCATATCCATGACTTGCCAGTGTTACAGAATAATATGGATACATCCCCAACCCAATGAGGAAGAATATTGTCACCCTTCCAAAAAGCTACTGAGCCATTGGAGCTCCATCATGCAATGCAGATATACAAATATAATTTTTATTATTTAAAAATATTTTTCTTATGTTTGAAAGTTTTATAAAGCTGTAATGTTTTATTTTTCTATTAATATGTAGTTTTATTTTTCTATATAAAGTTTAAAAATTAAAATTACTGACACTGTTGTTACTTTGTTATTTAGTATAATACAAACTTTGGTACTGTGTAATAGTCTGTTGTAAGTCATTTTAATATCCATGTAAATTGCCTTCTGGAAGGACTTTTCATAGATAATGGACTGTATTTATACAGCACAAAGGAGGAAATCCAGAAATTTCCAAAGCATCTACCCTAACAACATGCATGCAGAAGTTACAAGCGCAACAATAGTTGCTGGAATCAAACCTAGAATCTTAAACTTTGAAGTGTGCAAACTTTCCACTAGGTTATTATGAGCTACTGACAATCCAAATTTGCATTAATTTCATAGGAACCAAATTTCCTTTATTAATTTAAGTTCTATGCTTTTATATTGATTTTCATTTATTTTATAAGCCAATAAATAGTTGACAGCCTATTGCAGTGTATTAAACATTGAAATCAAAAGTTTTCAGACTTTCTTTTTGTTATTACTTAAAACTTTAATTTGACACATATTATTTTAATATTTGTCTATTAAGTAATTTGTTAAATTTTTCTTATTTCAAAATGTGTTTAGTTCCTAAAACAATTTGTAAGCAATTGTTAGAAAATAAATGCATGCTTATGTTATACAAAAGTGATTAGAAACAAATTTTTGTTGTATTTATTTTTTTATTACTCTAATTTATTATTACTTATTTTTTTATTTCATGTAATAATAATAATAAAATAAAAATTTTTTAATCAAATTAAGATGTGAAATTTTTTGTAGGGAAAATCATCCATATGAAGTATGTGAAGTTATATCTACACAAGTAAGAATATTTTCCTTCCTGTTATTGAATCTTTTCCTGTTATTGAGATACATCATGAGTTTTTAATAAATGTGTTTAATTTATTGAAAACTCATGATGCACTTCAATAACAGGAATTTGCATAGTTAAGATGTTTTTTGCATAATTTATATTTCAATAAATGTCAAATATAAATTATGCAAAATTATTGAATTTTTGTCATCATTATTTGCATCTACTTTATAGATCCTATTATTTAAATATCATTAATAAAATAGAAACTCTCCAAGATAGTGATTTAAATAATGCTTTTGAATAGTTAAATTAACCTTTTATTTTCTGAATGTGTTCTATCTTGTGATAAATAGAGTTACTAAAATCTCATTTTAGGCTGAGAAAAATATTTTTATTCTTTTACTTACATATTTTTACTTTTTAATAAATTTTTAAATGCATCAAAATGGGAGCTGAATGGTCAGGGTTCTTGTCTTTGATTCAACACTTAGTAAGTTTGATTCTCATTTTGAGCATGGATGTTTGTAATGGTTCAAAATCCACTTTAAACTTAGGTCCTTTGTGTACAGGAAAAGAATCTGTTAAGTGAGAAACAAAACCAACATCGAAGAAAATTGCAAAATTCAGTTTGCTAGTATTTTTCACTTATAGTTCCAAGTCTTTACATATTTAGAATATGTAATCATTTTAGAATTTTATTAATAAGTACACATTTTACAGTAGTTTTATATAATCTTTACTAGTTATTTGTATATTGTTAAAAGCTGAAATTTTGGAATTCTTTCATTCAAATTTTGATTAAATTGGGTGTGAAATTTCATCTTTATTGATTTCAATGTCTAATTTTAATTACTAAGTTGAAAATATTACTCTGCCAATTTTTCAAAAATGAAGCTCATTAACATTGATGATTAAAAAATGCATCTATTTTAATTCAAAGTGAATTGTTTATATAATTTGATTTTGACATACTAAAATTATGTTAATATTAAAAATGTGTTATTTTATTGAAGTTTAAATATTAACACCTAGAAATCAAATATAATTTCTTACATTATAATTTTTTAAAACAAACCATAACTTTAGATTTTGAAATAATAAATTTTCATGAAATTCATAGTATTATTCATTTTTATTATGAACTGAGATTATATTTTTGGCACCGTTTTGGAAAGCTCCTTCTATTGCTCACAATAAGAAAATTGGGCAATCAACATGAAATATTTTTGTCTGTTTTCACCTATGGACAAACATTAGAGTAATATAAACATTAATGTTTCATATTCAGTGTCTTGTCCTCTTAGTATTGTTTCAAATTTGGTAGTTGTTGATTATATTTTTATTGGTTGTCAGCCTTCCACACACACTTCGTCACTATCATGTTTTAGGTCATCGTATTGCTATGAATAAATGGAGAGTTTAAAAATATGAAATCCTATTGAATCGTATTGATTTCTGGAGATAAATGATAAATCTTATTAGTTAGCTGCTGTAGTATAATTTTACACTTTGATGCAAATATTTTCTATAAACTTTATCCCTCGTGATCAGTCAGTTTCATTTTTCAACTACTGTTCTGCTTTACAAATGATATATCTTTCACAGTTTCTGTAAGCTGTCCTAAACTTGTATTTTCTTAAAATAATTAGTGTTGGTTGTTTTAAAAATCAGATATCTTGCAAATAAATCTTAATGGTTTGGCCTCTTTGTTCATTGCACAGAGTCATATCTGGAAACAGAATTTTGATACAACTTACATGTCAGTAAATGCTTATTTTCCAGTTTGAAAACTTTATTGAACAATAAACATATAATATAAATTACTTTTATTTTGTCTTATATTTATATTCATATATTGATTGTAAAATGGCAAATATTATGTTTTTAGTCTGTCCACATTGATTCTATTTTTTTAAATTAATTTTTTGTTCTTATTTAAGTAAAATTGTAATTGTTCTGCATTATTTAAGTAAAATTGTAAAATTGAACTAAAAAATTATTTTTTTTTAAGTATTCATATAGAAATTAGTATATGTGCAAGTGACATAATTAGAGGATTTCATTTATGTTCACATTGAAATTTAAAATAAATTTTTTTTAAAAAAAATCTTTTAATATCTAATTTTTCTTTGTCAAAACGTATAACTTATATTTTACTTAGAAAATACACAATTTTTTTATTTGAGCGGCATACTTATAATAAAAAAATCAAATTGTATGACAGGAAAATTTAAACTAAAGATTTTAAAGAAATTTAGTTAAAAAAAAATTATTTAAAATATATTTCTATTATGGTACACATTTTCTTAATGCACTTTCTTAATTCTCCAAGAGTTGTTTAATTACTTGTTTCATTTCTTTGCTATGTTTGAAATAATATAAATTTTTATTGATTAGTGATATAAATAAAAAAGTAAATACTTTAGGATTCATACATATATAAAGTTTCACCATATTTTTTTAGTACTAATGATATTTTTTTGGTACAAGTTAACTTTTACTGCAAATATGGGTTTGGAAGTATGTTATTAAGTTTCATTGTTTAGTAAAAAAAATTTTTTTATATGAAATGGAAATTCTAAAATACATTTTATAGATCTGTAATTTCTATTATAAATGTTGGTATAGTATTTCATGAAAATAAACTAGACAATATTCTTTTGCATGCAAATGAAATACACTTAATGATTTAAATATATTTTTAACTTTTTGTACACAGTAAGAATAATTTTAATATTAATTTAAAATGCTTGGAGCCACCCAACTTGTCTAGTGGTCAGTGTGCCTGACTGGTGATAAGGAGGTCCTGAGTTCGAATCCCGGTTCCGGGCATGGATGTACTTTCTCTATCTATCCTGTCTTTGTCCCTTCCTTGTATGAATGAGGTGTGAATGGTTGCCTACCCTATAAACGGGTTCCTATGGCATGTGTGTACTGAAGAAGCTGGACTCCACACCAAATATGGTTCAGTTGGAAAAGTGGAGCAGCGCACCCCATATTGCCAGCCTAGCTGGCACACAACAATAACTACAACAAAATGCTTAGGAAAAAAATTTTGTGTACATAAATGATTTTAAAAATGTATATGTAAATAAATTGTAATTTCAACATAATAAAAATTTATATTTATATGAAATATTCAATCTTAATTTATAAATAGAATCAAGAATTTTAGATTAAAATCATCATGGAAATCAAGAAATTTATGCTTTTTAATACGAATTTTGCTGCTCTAATTTTTTTTTAAAGTTCTGTCTAAATCAGGTTTTTTTTTAATTAATAAAAACTTCTTTTTTCGAATTTATATCTGAAATGATCCATTTTTATCTTGAAATTCTCTTGAAAAAATAAATTTTGATTTACTATATTTTGTTTAATTATGTAAGAATTAAATTTTTTTTGCTTTCATTAAAAATAATTTGTATAAGTTTATGAGTGCATTAAAATTTTCTGTTTTAATATTTTTGTAAATAAATGTTATACATGAAGTAAAAGTACATATTTCTTGTTTTAGATTCAACATGGTAATCTTCCCTATCTAAAGTGGCTTGATGAGGTTGTTCCAAAAAGGAAAGATGAGTTGTAAAAGTTGAATTCCAAATTAAATTTGAAAAGAAATTAATTACATTATTTTTACTGAACATGTAGTTTTCGTAGATTTATTAATTATTTTTCATTAATCTGTATGTTTTCATTTTTGAGAATTGTTAATTTTAAATTCAAAACCCATCTACAAAAAATATAACTGTAAATTAAATTGCATAATCACAAATTCAGTATTGTGTAAAGAATATTTTTTATTTTTAAAATTAAATTATTTTATCTAAACATTTAGGAATTTTTTTGACATATTTTCCTATGTAATTTCACGACTTTGAAAGTTATGCCAATAATAAATTATATTGAAATCAAAGATTTTGATGTCTATATATTTTGTTTATGACATTATTTTACTCAGTTAGTTGTTAATAATACCAAAAAATGTAAAATATTAGTGTAATTAATGATTAATATATATATATATATATATATATATATATATATATATAATTCATTAAAAATATAAAGGAAAAAGTACAAAATTAAATATATATAGTTTTGAAACAGGTGTCTTTAATATTTTCATACTATTTAACCTGGTCAGTAATAAAGCTTTTTATTTCAAATTAGTGCAAGATTTTTTGAAAAGTTATTGATTTCAGATAAAAGTGTCTTGCTAGAGAAATCAAGTTTGATTCCTTTTAAGAAACAGTTAGCTATCATTAACTTTATAATTACTAATGATTTTTCCAAACTTAAATGTATTATTAAATAGTTCTTTTAATAAGAGCAGTTACAAAAAAACAAAAGCTCATATTCAAAAATTTCTTTATGGAAACTCATTTTGCAATACACAAATTTCATTCTTAGTGGTAACCCTGATTAATAGCAAAAGAGTAAAGATTTAATTATATAAAAGCATTCTTTGCAATTTAAGGAATAAATTAGAATTGGTTATAACTAAAAGTTTTTAAAATAATATACTAAATAATATTTGTTTACTTTCTATATCTTGTTGCAATTGTAGGACCAATCTCTAGTCAAAGGGGCAGATTTGATGCTAGTTAATGTTGAAATGAAAAATCCATGTTGCATTTCTTCATGAACATTTTTGAGATGGGTGCTTGTGTTTTTTTATTTTCCTGTATTCACTTTTAGCACGTGAACAGACCTATGAAAAACTTATCAATCATTAAAGTAATAGAGGATTGATGTCCAAGTGTTTGACAATATTTCTTACTCTTAGGATATCTTTATACAAATTATTGTTAGTTATATTTAGGGAAAAGAAGATAAAGAGAAATATCACATGTGGTCTCATTTTTTTCATAAGATTAGCAAAGTGTGAGATTGCACAAATATTCTGTGGATATTTTTGTTAATGAGAATATTAAAAAATTACTTAAATCTGTGGAATAGAAAGTCCTGTGGTTTGTGTGTGTCTTTGAGTAATTACCCTGAGTGAAGTGGTTAAAAATAAGCAAGAGAATTAATAGGCATTCTAATTTTTTTTAAATCACTTTGGTATTTGCATCAATCATTGAGATAAAATGGATATGCAACTGTAATTGAAGCATTGTTTGTTTAATTTTAAAGTAAAAAATTATATTTTATTTTTATTAAAGATTAATATTTATTTCGAATTTTGTAATGTAAGAATCAATATTTTATACAAATCATCATACAAATTTTGAAATAATTTAAAGTAAACAGTTAATTTATTGAAATGTAATGGAGTATTGAAAAGCAAATATTCCAAATTATCATCAGTTTGTTTCTATTACTTATTAAATAAATTTTTATCACACACAAATAAAATTTAGCTATTTTTGTTTTAATGGACCTTTTAATACTATTTGAATGTTTTGGAAAGCAATTTTATTTGAAATACAATTTTGTTATTAATGTGTAAACGTTAAATTGACTTATGTGTTTAGTCCAATTACTTTTGATTATTTTGGTAGTAGCATGATTCCATGCTTATAAAACTTATGAACTTAGCTGATAAAAATTTATATTATTCAATTTTAACGTCCACATTTGCCATACAAGTTCAGTCACTTAAAAAAGTTTGTGTACAACAGAACCATTAATTATCCCCCTCGAATACAAGATTTGGAGAATATGATTGTAACACAAGAATCATTTTGAAATTTTTAAATATTTAAATAAATTAAAACCAGTGCTTGTGATCCACCATGGGACCAAATCTTACAATGTCCATATCTGATTTCTTGATTGAAGGCCCTGGGTGTGGTGTTTATGCCTCGGTTATGTTGTTTCGTTAATGTGTGAAACCTCCAGTGCTTAGTTCCCTAGCATGCTTGGCTCTAAGTTCTTACGATTCACTGAAGGGCTGAGTTGACCTTAAACAACTCAAGGATCAAACCACTTAGATATTTAAAGTTATATTGTGAAACTTAGGTGTGTCCAACACAGATTCCTCCATCACTTATGTTCCTCAGTATGTGAAATTTCCAAAGATGAAAAACATCAAGTGATTTATTTCTTGGAAGTGATGAAAAAATGTATTTAAGTGCTCATTAATTTCATTTTTAGAATAAAAAGTGACATTTATGCAATTTATTTATTTATTTTTACTATTAAAATAGAGAATAATGTTATAGCTAGATCAAATGAATAAGGTGTATGTTCCATTATTTTAATGAGTTTTTGTTGAAGGAACTCAACTGTCAATTTTGATTAATTGAAAGATGTATTATCTGATGGAGTGCAAATATTTTCAAATTCTCTTCTGAAGAATTTCTAAAAATACTCATTAGTTAAGAGTTATTGTCTTCTGTGTTCTTTCTGCTTGATTTCTTTAACCATTCCTTCGTTTCTTAAAAAATTGTTACTTTCATTAACTTAACATAAATTATGAAAAAAAAACATTACTTTTCATTTTATGTCATGTTGATACCACACCCATTGTAGGTGTGAGATCATCAAAGATATGTATGTTCTTGACACGTTGGTTGTCGGAATATTGTACGCTTCATCACCAGTTAGGATTTCTTAAACAATGTTATAATTAATATCGATAAATTTAAAGACTTATTCTGATAGGCTTCTCTTTTTGGTGCTCTGTAAAATTATTGGAAACCCAATGGAAACTTTTTCTCATGCAATTTTTCATAAGCAGTTTTAAGTATGACTGCGGATTCAGTGGCTCCTATATTCGGCAGGAAGAACGATAAGCATCGATTAACATTTTCTTTGGCAGGCAAATTATGTGGGATTACAATTGACAGTGGCTTTATCTGTTCTTCAGTATGAAGAGAATTGCGATTGTTATGAAGTTCTGTAAAAAATCTAAATACTGTAGTATGATGTACTTAAACTTTCAAATGTTAATTGCAGAGATCATATGATGCATTATTATTGATTTAATACAACTTATAAATTCACTTCTACTATTGATTGAATCATTTATTTATAACAGTATATTTCAGAAATCGTTGTGGGCTTTTGGAAAAATGAAAAAAAAATATACTTCCTTTTAATTTTATTTAAAAACGAGTCACTTTTTAATGAAAATCAAGTTTTGAAATGCTTTGAGCTGGTTTTTCTATTACTTCATATTTTTTTGCATTTATCATAGTCGTAAACAATTTATTTAGTTCCAGTAACGTTACGTTTTTAAAACGTTTCTTTATTGTTTGTGAAATAAACGACAGATATGATGAAGAAAATATCATTCTGTTAAGCATATGGAACCTGCATATCTTATGCATTAACGATTTCACATGTTATACGCCGGTTAGTGTCAAACAATGCTTATTTTTGCTGTCGTTAGATTCACCTGGCCTTCCAGAATATAATGCATCTACATAACTAAAACTGCCAAAATTGCCTTTTACAAATATTTTTAATTTCCACCATTATATCTGTATATTATATATATATATATATATATATATATATATATATATATATATATATATATATATATATATATATATATATGATACTTTTTCTTGTCTGAATAACTTTTTTTACTTTTTCGCTTATAAATATTGGAAAATGTGTAGAAAATGTTGCTTTCAGCATTCAATAGGTCAAAGATTGCATGAACAAAAACTTGTTTTCAAAAAATTTTTTTAACCGAAAAATTTTGTTACATCACCTTTCAAAAGAATAAATGACTTTTATTTAAGTTTAAAGTTGAGTGCGAAAAAATATAATGTAATCTATTATTAGTAAAAGATAAGAATTACTTTCCAGGCAATGAAATTAATATTGGTTGATTTAGATATGATTAATAATAAAAAGAATAGCTCCCTGTGTTAATGCAATTTCATGAAAGTAATTAAATCAAGCGAATAATTCAATGAAAAACTCTTAAAGTAAAATTACATTTTTCATATTAATTTTAAATATGTGGGAAGCATGAGTATGCATTCACACCAAAGGCTATTTACAGCTTTATCCATAAAACATTCTTGAATAATGCATTTCATATTATTCAAATGTAAAAAAAAAAAAAAAAAAAAATCCTTGCTATACCTCTTAAAATTGTTTTGGTAAAGTGCAAAATATAAATATTTATAATAATAAATTAATATATTTTTCTGGTAAATTTGTGTTTTAAGCAAATAAGTATTATAAATACCCCAAAATATTAACATAAACTCATCTGCTGTAAGTAAGAATTGTATTTGTTTTTATTTTTACAGTGTCCTACAGGATATTTTTAAGAGAAAATGTTATAATTTTGAATTAAAAAAAATACCGTGATTTGCTTAAAAATCTCTTAGTAAAATATTTTTTTGTGATAAGGAGTTTCTTTAATAATCACTCTGAAATATCCTATATTTCATCACACTATTTATTGTTTGTAGCAGTTACTATAGCAAATTATTTAGGCATGTTTTTGATAGGCTAGACACAGATAATTTTATTACATTATTTATCCTTGTGTGTGTGTGTGATATTAATTAAGCACTATTAATTGCCATTTTCGGTCATATTTTTTTGAAATTTCTGTTTTATTTATTTGCTTGATACTTTAGTATTTCTTATCAGAAAGTTTTTTTTTTTTTTTTTTTTTTACTTTATCCTTACGACAAGAAGAAAAAAATTACTAATATCGGTATTTGAAAATAAAATCATTTTTGTTTTAAATAACATTGTTGGCAAGATATAACTTTGTAAAAATAATCACTGTGTCTCATTTTTTTTTTCATGTAGAGGAATCGAGTGGCTTCGTGTGACTGATTACCATACTTTAATGCTTTACTTTTTTTAAGACATCATATGTATTGAATTTCTGATTTTTTTCATTTCTTTTAAATTCAACCTTTTCAAAACAACCCACACACCAACTCCCTGCTCCTTCTCCTCCTCGCCCACACTTTTCCTTGTGTAACTGACTGGCACGCCCTCACATCTATTATTAGATCATAAAATTAATGTCCTATTGTTCAGAACATAGAACTTGTTCAGAAGGCTTAGTATTTATGTAGAATTTCTATGTTATTTCACAAATTTGGCCAGATATTAAGTTATTAATAGTATTTTTTGCAATCAATAACTATCACCAAACTTGTCTTCAAAATTCTGCTTAAACCTTTTGATATCTTGTAATCCTATGATCCTATCCTTAAATACATACTTTCGTTTTTCTTATTTTCTTCTATTGCTTCACCGGGAATTGCGAGTGAAGATATATTCAGTTCCTTTTCATGAAATAAAAAAGCTAAAAAATTCTGTTTATTTTTTTAAACATGTATATTATATGCATACATACGTGTTCATATATTTTATACATACATATGTACATACGTACGTAAAGTTGACGTAGGTTGACGTATGTACTACATAAAGTTGAAATTTTTAAAGTTAAATTCTTATGCTCTCTTTTCTTTGCTTCATTTTTGGTTTAAATTTTGTCTGATGTAAGCTTTATTAAATATGTATGTATGTACATATATACATGTATGAAATAAAACTTAAATCCGACAAAATGTAAACAAAATCACGGAAAATAAAATATCATAAGAATTTGGTTTGAAGCACCTAAACTTTATTATATTGCTTCATTATTCCTTTTCAACAATAAAGTAAACAATTTGTCTTCCGAATGTAACGCCAAAGTTGTTAATAAGAGTTATTGTGTGGAATAATATTTTCTCAGATAAACTTTTAAAAATATAATGAAAACAAATAAATTATTACTTTTACTTCTTGAAATTGTATTGAATTTGTATCTTTAAATAAACTATGACAAAAGTACACTATTGGCCATTAAAATTGCTACACCAGGAAAGCGGCACACCACACACGTGAAATTTGCATGACAGGTAGAACTTCCTGTGATATGCAAATGATTAGAGTTTCAGCGCATTCATACAAAGCAGGCGATAGTAGCGACATCTACAATGTGTATAAAACCAGAGATTTGACAGCAGTTTTCTCATACTCAATTTCCGTTTCAACGTTGTTTTCGGCAAAGAAAGTTGTTGTGATGCCTCGTGTAAGAAGAAGAAATGCCTATCAGCACGTGTCTGACTTTGATCGAGGAAGGATTATAGCCTACCGGGATTGCGGTTTATCGTACCGCAATATTGCTGTTCGCGTCGGTCGAGACCCCATGACTGTTAGCAGAATATGGAATCTATGGGTTCAGGACAATCATACGGAACGTCATGCAGGATCTCAGCGACCCCTCATCACTAACAGCAGAGAAGACCATCTTATCCCCATGGTCACAAGGGATCGTACAGCCACGTCACGAACCCTGAGTCGAGAAATGGAGTCATTTGCAAGGCAACAAGTTTCTGCTCGAACAGTTCGACGACGTTTGCAGCAGCATGGATTGTCTGCACGGCGACCATGGCTTCGGCTACCATTGACGCTGCGTCACAGACAGGAGCGCATTCAATGGTGTGATCAGCGACGAACCTGGACGTGGGAATGGCATCACGTCATCTTTACAGATGAATCTCGGTTCTGTATACAGGTCCATCATGGCCGCATCCGTGTTTGGAGGCATCGTGGAGAACGTGCATTGCCAGCTTGCATTGGACATCGCCATACTGGCCCATCTGCTGGAGTGATGATATGGGGTGCCATTGGATACATGTCTCGATCACCTGTTGTTCGCATTACCGGCACTTTGAACAGCAACTGTTACATTTCCGATGTGTTAAGGCCCGTGGCTCTGCCCTATCTTCGAGTCTTCCCTATGCTTTGTGTCAACAAGATAATGCACGACCGCATGTTGCCCGTACTGTTCTGAACTTCCTTGATACAGAACAGGTTCGACTGTTACTTTGGCTAGCACGTTCTCCTGATCTGTCACCAATTGAGAACGTGTGGTCAATGGTTGCCGAGCGATTGGCACGCCATCACTCACCATCCACTACTGTCGATGAATTGTGGCATAGTGTTGAAGCTGCATGGACTGAGATCCCCGTACATGCCATACAATCTCTGTTTGACTCCATGCCTAGGCGGATAAATGCTGTTATTGCAGCCAGAGGTGGCTGCTCTGGGTACTGATTTCTCAAGATCTATACATCCTAATTTCCTGTAAATCTAATCACTTGTTCTTTCCACTATAATGTATGTGTCCAATAAGTATCGTTCTGTTATTTGCATTCCTTCTTGGTGTAGCAATTTTAATGGTCAGTAGTGTATATTTACATTTTATAAAAAGTTCTGGAAAGAAAAAGGAACAATTTTAAAATTATTTAGAAGCATAACACTAAAAATTTACTGCACCTTAGTGTGAACATTCAGTAGCATTTAGTATCATTCTAAGAGCTACATTGTTTTTAATTGCAGAATGTCAAACTACAACATATCAAAAAAACTACTTATAGCGCATTAAGTGTAAAAAAATCAATTAAAAATTCCTATTAAAACTTGCTTTAAACAATTTTTAGTTTCATAATTCAAACAATAATTTCTAGTGTCGAAAATTCCTTTTTATGAAAAAATTTGCTTGTACGAAATGTTCTAGTTAAATTATAAATAAAAGTGAAATTCAAACATACGTGAGAATATTCGCGAAAACGAATTCTAATTAGTTTTTCCAAAGTAATACTCTCAAGGGAATATTTCTCAGACGCATGAGAATTTCCAAGACACGCCTGATGTATTTTCGTAACAGCTGTTAGCTTCCAAAATTGCTTTGGTTTCTATAAAGTTGACTTTTTCTTTCAACAATTTTCTTAACCTAACTTAACTGGTAATTTCTTCTACGGAACTTGCATCTGAATTTCGTAATATGTAACTGCAATAATTTATACGAATAAAAGGCATTCTGGCTTGATAGAAAAAATATGTTTTTTCTTTTTTCGTAGCAATAATGGCAACACGGAATAGTTCGTGATTTCACTCCATAAGTAATTAACTCAAATATCGATCGAAAAGTCGTGAGATCTATTACGAGTCATTTATTACGATTAAAATGCTGACTTAATTTCAATTAGAGGTAACATTTATTTTTATTTAAAAAACATAATTAAATTTTTTTAGTTGAATAAAAATTGTGAAAAAAAATGAAATTAACTTTTTAAGAATGAATTTTATAATTTTCTGTGTGACGACTATCAGTAAAAATATATTATCAAAGATTTAATTAGCCAATTCTTTGGTAAATAGTATTGCAATATATTATAAAATTAAGGACAGAATTTAATAATTTAAAAAACTCTTTGCCGTGACCTTGCTAATACTAAAAACTTAATAATATTAGTATGAATAAATATAGCATTAATACATATTGGGAAAATATGCATAGGAAAAAAATGACAATCCGCTTGCATTTTAACTATTTTTAACTGTAAATATACATTAAAAAAAGAATGAATACATTAAAAAACAATAGAAAGGGAAAATATATATTGACAGTATATTTCTTTGTATTGTTTAAAATAAACCTCAAACACACTTTATGGAATATTTACTTTTTCAGTAACACTGCTTAGATTTTATATCAATTTATAGACACACAAACTACGGGATTTTAAAATGTTTGCCTTTTTTTTTAAACATTCCTCTAAATGAATGGTGATATTAATAGAATTTTTTACAGTAATTTTCTAAAGGCAGAACTAATTAACTTTATTTTTGGGGGAAATTTGAAATATATAGTTGGAAATTTTATTGGTATTAAAAGTTGTTAAATGAACATTATTTTACGATGATAATCTTATCTATAAATTATGAGGTTCAGAACGTCGTAATTTAATTAAACTAATTTGTTTCAGTATTTCCATTACTATTTAGATGCTTTTATATTAATCTGGGAATAAATTATTGGATTTTATTTAATATGTATTTTTTTGAAGTATTAGTCTCTTATAAATTAAGATCGAGGTAAGGAAATGTTTAGAAAGAAACATATTTCCAATGAAGATATCAGTTACTCTCTCTCTCAGAAACATACATCATTATAGTATTTAAGTATCAATAAATCCAGTAAAAATGATAAATATAGTATTTAAGTATCAATAAATCCAGTAAAAATGATAAAGATTAAAGTAATAAAAACGTAATTAAAAAATGATGTTAAAATCTAAATCACTTTTTGAGAGAGAGAAAAAAATGGATACTTATTTCAAGGAATTCCTAAAATAATCAATTTGAGTAATGGCATCAACAGTACATACGAAATATATGGATAAAAGTTATTTTCATACAATTTTTACTTATTTTTAGAGGATAATAAGAAAAGCATTGATTTTTATTTTTAGCAATAGCACTTGAACGTAGTTCACTGAAAAAGCTGTGAAATGCAAAACATCTCACACAGTACAAAAACATCGAAAACAAAAATCGCGTGAGCATCGGAATACAGAAAAGAATGCATGAAAAGAGTCAACACATCAAACAGACTGAAGATAATCAATTATCTCTCTTGCCTACTAATATCGCTCATATAGATATCCAGGCACTTCAAAGCATTCCTTGACATGCAGTACATTTATAATAGTGTCACTTATGTAGTACATAGTTAGGGGACGTCACAATTTTGAGTCGGAATAAATGACCTGCAAGACAATCATGCCATGTCTCTAGACGATAAGCTGGAACAACAAATCGATGAGGAGCAAATAAAGAAGGATTCCCTCCAAGGTTTTTATTTAATTTGATTTGCTTGCCTGTATCGGAAATTATATTATATACTCGCGAACTATAGTAAAATATGGGAAAGAATCCTGTGGAATTTGCAGCATTCGTGTTCCTTTTTTCTCCAAAATAACAGCTACTTCATTTCCTTTTTCTAATGATGTTGTTTTTGATAAGTAAGTTGTCTTTGAAAGCTTTTTGCAAGAACTTCAAACGCTTTTGTAATTTAAAAATAAGCATATAATTTAATAATTGTTTTTGTGTTCATGATGACCAGGAAAATTGAAAGGATAAATATTTTTCTTTAAAAACTAATTCTTTTTCATACTATAAAGTTACTTTTCTGTTTTGTTCTAAGTATTTGCTGAAGTTGTAAAAGAGTTCGATAAAAGTTTGCATATATATCTATTAGAGGATATTTTGAATAAAACATAGGCAAACTTTTTGATTATGACAATATTTATTATTTCAGAAAATGTGATTCTCAAACGAGTTATTAAGAAGTTTCGTATCATTAGCATTGGAGAAGAATTTATTAATATTCTTATGAATCAAAAACATATTCCATGTGTAATATGCTATGATAAGAGCACCTCAAAATTTGTTTTGAATGCATAAACTAAAGTTTGATAAACGTTTTTAATTCATTCACTACAACACATGCATACGCTACACAATTTATCCAATGTCTGAAGAAAATCATTTTTTTTTTAAGTAATAAATTTCAAAAATATAATTTAATCATTGGAGACCAACCAAATCTGCATGTAATGGAAATAAAATCAGATTTCTAACCTAAACTTTAATAAAAATTTTCAAATTCTGCGAGATAACAGATTTTATTATTATCACACAAAAAGAGCTATAACTCAATATAACTGAACATTTTCTTATTAGATTGCATTTCAAGTACGGATATATTTCTTGTACGTAAAAAAAAAATTGTTATGGTTGACATACATTTCGCAATAACATTTTCTAAGCATCTTACTTTTTTGATAATATTTTCCCATTCCATTAATCAATCATTCTAAATCATCAATGATCAGACAATTTATACTCACAATAGATGTGAAACAACTAATGTCATCTGTCTTCCATGGAAGAAAAGGAATGTTGGTTAATCTCCCATTGTCAGAGTGAGTTAGTGCCAATTTGTTTACCTTTGGCGACTTGAAATTTACCTCGCCAAATGAAAATGGCCTCGGAATTAAAATGGCGGAACCCAAAACAAACGTGAAACAATAAAAATAATATAAACCTAAGATTTCATGATTGGCATAGGAAAATGTGAAAATAACTTTCATTTAAAAATGAATTTTGAAAACAGCTCTCAAAATTTCAAATAAGAATGCTAAGTTTTGCTCTCAATTTCATGAGACAATAGCATGTTAAACATGAAATACGAAACATCGCGATTTAAAAATATTAAATGCTTAGTTAATAAATATAGGGTTATAAAACTATTCCATTCTTTTCTCTATAAAAATTATTGTAAAAAATTGTCTTGAGAAGGACATCGCAAAACTTTGCCTGGTACTTCTATTAGCGTCATCATAGCCACTTTATCGGCAAGATAAACTAAAGCCACATGAATTGCGCTTAGATATCATAACAGTCAAAGAAAGCATTAACAAGAAAAGATTCTTACTCACTTATTTTATTTGAAAAATAACTATTAAGTGTACCGTGATTAATAGTAAAATTGACTGCGGGGACGTTAATATGTGTGTATCGTATAATATGTACCTTTGGCGTGTTAGATATTAGAGGTGTCTTTTTAATAATTTTATGAAATATCTTGGTTTTAAATTGAAAAATCATCGTTTTCACAGAATTTCGATAAATAATAATAAAATGAAAAATGTCAAAAAAATGTGTCTTCTTCAAACTGGTTAACATGTGCCTTAAAGAAATACTTAACCGGACCCCATAGCAAATGGGATACTGCGTCAAATAAAAACGGTCGCGGAATTAGGCATTAATCTCAATTACGGAAGACTTACAAGGTATTCCCTACACAAAGTTCCTTTAGTTTTATTAAGAAAGTTTCCTTAAAATAATTCCTTAGACTTGAGAAATATAGTAATTTTTCTTTTGTTTTGAAACATTTTCACAATTTAATACGTAACTATAGTTAATGACTTTCATCCTTTGAATATATCGAATGGACTCAATTCATCACCAGACAACATTTCTATACATGGTACTTGGTAAATATCAAGGATAAAGTGTTAACATTGTTATTTGTATTTAGATTTCGTAAGTACGTTCAATTTAATTTTATTCAGTAACTTAATAGAAATACTTAGTTTTTACACAGTCACATTTATTAAACCTTTGGATATTTATATATATTTTTAAAATTTTCTGTTTGGATAAGTGAAAAAAGTAGTGTTTTGAGGAAAAAAAGAAGAGTTTTATTGTGGGGAAAAAACTTTGTAGTCAAAACTCTTATGTGAAATGATTGGAAAATAATAATGCAGTTTAATATCGAGAGTTGTCAAATTTTTCGCCAAAATAATCACTAGCTCAAATTTTGCCGCCATTTTAACAGTCTCTATAAAAATTAAAAAAATAATAGAGAATAACATTAAAAAAAATAGTTTCACTAAAATGCTAATCATGAACAAAATTGGAGACAAATTAGAGAAGAAGAACAAAATGGCTCAAGAAAAAAATATCAGAGCAAAACTGATTGTAACCTTTTAAATTTAATGGAGTTTGAGTGGCAGATGCACCAAACAAACAAAAATTAGTCGTGCCTTTGATGTCATATGAAGTGAGTCAATTGCGTACATACATATAATGTATATAAATATGTACATACACACATATATGTTCTAGCATACATACAGAAAATATTTGAAACAACTTTAACATAAAAATAGAAAGTGAAAATGTTTGCACTATTATCCGCTTTTGTTTATAAAAGGTACATTGACTGTTAACAAATTACTTTATTTTTCATTTCACCATAAAAAGTTTAATTACTTTTGTTAGCTATTTCGTACGAAAAATAAAAATATGCACTAAAATAAAAAATTCCTTGGGGACAACAAACTCCCAAATCTGTCTAATAAAGCAACATTTCAACAACATAAAATAATAAATATTGACCACACCTTGTCGTGGAAAAATAAATAAAATGTGTTGGTCCGAGTGGCATAAGAGTTAATTTTTGACGACCGCAAGAGCGATGAACCTGTCAAAAAAGGGATCTCAATCAAATATTTAATCATTATTCCCGGAATGACTTTTCTGGATATTAGACTTAATTTTTTGCTAGGTAAGCAAAGTAGGCGTTTCCGTTCGGAGAATGGTTCAGGTGTTGGCTTTCTGAGTCAACAGGTGGGGCCTAAATCAATAAAGTGAATGTTCCTTCTCAGAAAAGAAAATTCATTAATGGCAACTCGATATAAACGCTTTGGAGGAAAGAGATGTTATTAGTTTTGAGCTTTAGTCGACAGCAACAACTAATTCCATTATTGATCGCTTTTCTACAGGTTTATGTTTTATTGGATATCTTATCATTTCGTAAAGACAGTGTACTTTTCCTTTTAAAGAATTAAAAGACAATTTACATTCTCAACAATTATGGTTTTGATCTTAAAAAATTAGAATCTTTAATCAATTAAGATGTGAATATTAGTTCAATCAATTTTTGAAAGATAAATTGGGAATCACGAACTGTAATCATATTCTGCAGACAGAAGACATGGCATGAAGCAATAAAACTGAGAAGTTGTCAAAATATTTACTTTTTGTTAGAATTTTTAATCAAACTTTACTGTTCCACAATGAGAGAAAGTAATTTTAATGAGAATGGAGCATTATCCTTTATTAATAATGAAGTATCAATTTCTTCGTTGCAGGATTCAAAACGAAAAGCTTACTTACATTTCCCTACTCTTTCTTGTCAAGAAAATAGTCCTAAATTTTTTTCTAATCATATGCACAGTGACTTTTCCCCCTTTTTTAACATAGCATCCTTACTCGGTGTAACGTTTACAAGCTTTTCTCCCGATACTGAGGATCGATCGAAAGTCCACACAAATCCTGTAAAAAAGGCATATGACATGTTAATAAATTTGGTTTGCTTTGCTTCTTTAGCTCTAACACTATCGTTTTCTCACAACTTTGCAGCTTCAAAAGCAATGGCTTTAACATACTTCATCAAATTTGCTGCAGCTTTCATCATACGATGCAATTTGATTGCAGGCAGATCCAAAATACCGCAAGTTATTACCACTCTTTCTCAACTGTATTCCGAATTATCCTCATCCATCTACAAGAGTTTGAAAGTCAAGATCTATATAGAATGCTTGATATTCATTGTGATAGATATAATACTGTTGTCTATAACAACAGCGAGGATCTTCAATGAGGCTGATTTGGATAAATTGCACGCCATCACGATATTTGGGCAAAATTTGACAGACAGCAGTGACACAGTAGTCATGCAAGCTTTGGTAATCGCACACCTTTTGAATTACTTTTTCAGTGTTTTCACTGTTTCTTTATGTTTGCTCGTAAGCATCAATGTCCATATTATCCTACGAAGGCTTGTCAAAAGTTACAGTAGCATCTTAATAGAAAGTATCAAGACCAAAAGTACAAAGGAAGGATTTTCTGAGGATTTCGTAAAATTTAGAAGAATTATGTATGGCATAAGTGAAGCAGACAGTGCTCTATCTTTCATTGCTTTCTTCATTTATGTTACCTGCATTAGCTGTTTCTTCTATACCCTGAGTTCTTTTATGGCTGTACAAGATTTTTTCAGAAGACCTTACTTTGCGGCCGAGACCAGCATTGTATTTATCTTTTCTTTGACTATTTTTGCTTCTTTCACTTGCAGCGCCATGTTAGTATCAGCAGCAGGAGAAAATCTGAAGAAAAGAGTAGTGTGTGCATCTGAAATTGTACTCAAAAAGAACTTATCGAGTGAGACATTGTTAAATTTCATAATACTTTTCGATAACATCAAATGTTCTAACACTGGATTAACAGGTTGGGGCATGTTCACCATCACCAGAGGATTTGTTCTTTCTACAGTGGGTGTTATCATTACTTATGGAGTTCTATTATTCCAATTTGGATCATAAGTTTGTATGAAATTATGATATATAACGCGAAAACCGCAAAAACTGCTTGCAATGTTTTTATAAAAGTTATCAAGAATTTTTATTATAAATTGCTAAGTGTAAAGAGTTTACTTTTGATGTTCATTTACTTGTAGTTAAAAAATCTAACTTGATAAAATTGTTATGACTTAATGATATATTTACTATATAGCTTCTCCTTTTAAGAAAATTACTAATTTCTTGTCATAGCAAGAATTATTAAAACAAATGTTTAATTTATGATGTTCATTTATTTAAAATGTCCTTAAATGTAAATAACTAATTACATTATGATTTTGTATCTAAAGCTAACTTTCTATTTATAATTAACCAATGCAACAATATAAAATTACGTTATTAATTGAAAGTGTCTTTTGATTACTTTTTTATGGCAGGAAAAGTTTATTAATTAAAAATTTTGTACTGTAGCAATTTTTTTAAAATTAAAAATATTTCATAATTATGTCCGTTACACTGAAGATTATGATCTTTACTTGTTTCCGTTTATGTTCAGAAAACGAAGAATCTGCTTTAAGAACACATTGAATAGTAAATTACTGAGTTCTATGTGTTTGTAATTTAATAAAATGCTAATATATTTTCTAAAAACAAAAGCTAGTAAAGCAATTATATTAAGCAAATTCATTATTTATAATATATCCCTATGACAATTTCAGGTTCATAACTTCTTTTACTGCAGAATTTGTTACATTTCTAAGTTATAAATAATTATGTTGCTAAAAAGAATTACCGTATATTACTTCCATTTATTTGAAGAATTTGTTACATTTCTAAGAGTTATAAATAAGTATGTTGCTAAAAAGAGGTATCGTATATTACTTCCATTTAGCAGTATGGTAAATGAAGAAAATTAATAAAATTGTAATTACGGATTTCAGATATTCTTCCATCGTATAATTTATCATTATTTATAATTTTTAAATACATGTTTAGAGGGACAATTTTCATATAAATATCTATTTAAATTTTCAGGCAATGCTAATTTTCTCTATGTAATAACAAATAAAGCCATATTAATAACATTTAAAACATAGCGCTGAATAAATAATATTCCAATTTGCGCAAAATATAAATTTTACGCACAATATGTATTAGTGGCATTGTTCTTGAATTTTTCTTTAAAGTATGTTATAATATAGAGTACACTTATTATAATCTCAGATAAATGAACCATTTTAGCACATTTTAATAGTATAATTTAATAATTAAATTAAAATAAAAATTTAAACTTTTACTCTCTCATCATTTTTATTATTTAAAACATTTATTTGCCGCCAACCCTATCCAGTGGTCAGAGTGCCTGACTGCGGAATCGGAGGTCCGCAGTCAAACACTCTGACCACTGGATAGGTGGTTTTGATATAAAAAAGAATATTCTAATGGAATTTTATTTTAAAAATTAAATTAGAAAAGCTAAATAGCTTTTTTTTATTTGAACTATAACACATAAATAGCTGTTTCAATTTTTGGTCTAAAGAAATCAATAACTTTAGTAAAATTCGATTAATATTTAAAAGAATTATGGAAAATTACAATATAAATACAATAGAATCAAATTAGAGAAACATTTGATACATATAAAATTGCATTATAAGCAAAATTTCCAGAATCTCAACAGAAACTTTTGTGATACAGAAGTAATAGCAAAAAATTATCATAATTGAATTACGAAATAACGAAAAAATTCATTTGATCTTATAGTGTTTATTCATATGCGAGTTCAATGCTTTCGATTTTAAAATTTATAACCATAACTTTGATTTTTGGTATAAAGTGACATATCCTAAGTTGTACCAGTTTCATTATAACAATGAAACATCAATAGTGGTTTCTGTCATTAAAGAATGGAATACCTTTTGCGATACATGAAAATTAAGTATTAAAAAGTTGAAAAATTATAAATTTCAGAAAAGGATATTCTAAAATTTCAATGAATAAATATATTTCAAAAGTTTTTTTAATAGCAAAATATTTATTTTTTATTGAAAAGGACGCGAAACCGGGAATTTCTTTTGTGCATGTTTTCCTTTTAGGAATTATGTTAATGTGTGTGTGTGTGTAAAAAAATATTTTATTAAGTATTATATAGTGTCAATAAAGTGTTTAAATGTCAATATTCTTTCTGGAACTTGCGAGATAAAAGCCTTTAATACCATTATGTAAACACCAAATACTAACGAACTGATATTATGCTCATTATAATTAAAGTGGAGATTATTTATCTATATCGAAGTAAAACTTAAACGGGGTTGTTTTATAAATTGCGCAATTTACAATTTGATTTGATTTTTTTATCACCAAATTATCTTTTTCACGGTCTGCTACTTTCGGCATTGAAAGTAAGGTGAAACCACCAAGTAAAGGGTGATCGATGGAAGAAATTGAATTGTCACGCACCAGCAGCTACAAATCCAATGCGATTAGCACTTTTCCTTCGTAACTTATTATCAAGGATTAAAGGGCTACAAGGAATCAACGCCTATTTGGATCGTCACAGATCTTATTTCACTATCATCTCATTAACTTCTCAACGTGTAATTGAGCAAATTATATTTTGAGCTGTGAAAAATTGCACCAGTTACAGCAACAGCAGATGAAACTCCAAGGAAATCTGTTAATACCAAGAAACAAAAAATCATTTACAAAGAAAAATAAAGCTGTCACTTTTTGCTTCAAAATCAATATAAAAAGGCACAAATGGAAATGGTACTTTAAAAACAAGTGTTTTCTAGCACGATTTAAGTCTTACAATTTGTTGGATATCTTGAGAAAGTATGAAGTTCATTTTGGCTAGTGTGTTTTTCTTTGTGGCTTTGAAATGTTGCTCTGGTATAGCTGTGGAGAAAACGTATTTAGTTTCACTTAGGAAGGCGGAATTTCTAAGCATCGTAGATTGCATTTCTAAGAGTAAGTATACTTATAAAATTTTTAGATTTATGTATTATTTAAATATTACTCTTAAGTTATTATTACATTAAACAACATTTAACGTAATGACTAAATTTATTAAATATTAATTATTGAATTAATTTTTACCAACTTGTGTGTATTATTTATTTTAGAAAAAGTATTCAACATAAGAAACTTTAAATATTTCATCTTCAAAATAAAAATATACATATACATAGCTAATATTTCTGTATGTTGAATATTGATTTTTGTGAGTGCACATTTTGTATTACACACTGTAAAGATTTGCACATTTGTTTTAAATTCTGCAAAATTTGTTACTAAAACTAAATTCCAGAATATTAATAATTTTGAAATCCATATTTTTAAATCTAAATTATTGAAAAGTAATTATTTTCAATATGCTTTTTTCAATTCAGTTTTATAAATTTTTATATACTGAAATATAGATGATGTTATGTTATGATATTAAGTATTAGTTAAAAATTAACTGCTAGAATTAATTTGGTGTGCATATAAAAAATCTGCGATTTTCATTTACTAGAATCTCTTCGTGATTTGATTTATTTAGAGATTTATAATAAAATAATATTATAACTTTTAAAAATTATATTTAAAGTTATATATAGAAAGCTTTAGAAAATTTTTATTTTCAATATTTATACAAGAGGATTAATATGATAAACTTGAGATTAGTTCAATATAAAAAATGAAACATTATGTAAACTATCAGTTTAAATAACGTCAAATGGATTAGCCAACCTATTTAACAATAGAAGGATAAGTGCTTAAAAGATTTCATCTTACTTTAGAGATTTTTCATAATTCTTTTATGACATTTCTTTGTAGAAAAATTTAGTATCTCGAGACAAAAATTTTACCAAAAAAGAAAATAGTTAAAATTTTTGAAAAAATAAAGATTTAGAAATTAAAAAATATGTAATAGGAAATCAAAATTAAAAAGCAAATGAATGTGAATGTCATATATTTTTCCTATTTATAGGTCGCGATCCAGTACTTTGCGCAGCATATGGTGTTTGTGAAAAAGAATTACCTCCAAGGGTACGTAAAAATAGCATTTCTCTATTTTAGCTTTGTAATAAAACTAATATTTAATAGTTTAATTAAATAATAGGTCATTTATTATAAAGCACGTTATTTAATACATGATTTATTTTTAATTAAAAGTAGAATGTATATTAAAATTATTATAATATTTAATAATATAGGAGGTGAGTATTAAAATCATTTTTTAAATACAAATTATGATTGAATATTACACTCAAAAGGCAATTATGGAAATATACCAGTAGTGACTTCCATAAAATGTGTACATACTGAAAAATCATCCCACATTTATATTTTCAAACTGTCATTATCAATTATTTATAGAATAAGAAATACTTTTAAAGGAAAAATTTTGTACAGTTTAGCGTCTCATTACATTATTTTAAAATTTATCAATGACAACATTTTTATAAAATTAAAAATTTGTAAATGCAGTCTGTTAAATGATTCAGCGAAAGGAAATCTTTATATTACAACATAACTATTAATATTTCATTATATCACGTATATCTTTTATATGTGTAATCTCATCCTATTATATACTTGTATAACAAGTAAGTAATATTATCAGATTACATAAAAGAGGTGCCTCTGATGTCATGTGATGTCATTTTTTTTCATAACTTAGTTAAATAATTTCAGAACATTTTCAGTTAATAATCAAAAGAGAGTATTCGGAGATCCACGATCCAGAATATCTATCAGAAATATATCATAATTCGATATATTTGATAATTAATTCAATTTATGTATCGCACATATTTAGAACTACTTATTAACAACAAGTGTGTAATCTCATAGGTGTTCGCTGCACACCAAAAATGCCAAAAAGAACATATTGGACATGAAGTTCTGAGATGTACAAGACATGCTCCTCTCTTTAAAAACCTTGAAATCCCAGCTAAAGTAAGTAATTTATTTTCAGTCTTATGTTTTATATAATATATGTATGTTATACAAGTATTGCAATAATTATATAATTACATTTTCTATTCATTCCAGATATTTGACTGCATCGTTGATGTATTGCATGTGGTGAGAATTTTCGCACTACTATTTTTATTGAATCATAAAGAAATTTCGTAATTTTTGACAAATTTGCCCAATTTATGATTTTTGTAGATATATTTTTATAATTTAGATATAAGTTTTTATAATTTCGCAGTGTTTTTACTTATTTTGTTAAAAACTTTTGCAAAATTATAGATGATTGGTGATTTTTAATAAAGTAAAAGTAAATTCGAGAGTTGAGAAAAATGTTTATTTCTTGTCATTCGGGAAATCTTTTCATAGACGGAAGCTTAATTTACGTCTCATTCCGAAGGACATGCATACCGAAAGCAAACGCATTGCCATTGCTTTTTTATTTAACAGCTGTGTTTTTTTAAACTTAACTTGAAGGTTTCTGGATAAAGAATTTTACGATAATCAGCCCAAGTGAAAGCACAAAATTTGACCTTAATTTGCGATTTATTACTTGCATCTACTTGATAGAAAAATACTTAAGTCTATCACGCTTGATAAATGGATTCAATTTTTGTAATTTAGTTTTAGAAAAGTTCCCAAAGTTTCCAAATTGTATATAAAAATATATGGTACTTAAGGGCATAAGAGACAGGAAGAATGATATTTAAACAGAAAGTCTCATGCTTTTGATGGGAAATCTTTTTATCTTCATTATCCTTGGGATTTTACCCTTAGTTTTTTTATACTGAAACATTTTTAAATAACTTGGAATCTGTACAAATAGACTCAAAATTAAATACATTTGAATTCATCTCCTAAAAATCTACAACAATATTTATTAACATATATCAACCTATCGTGTAGTATTTTGAATAATTTATTTGTCATATTATGTTTGCTGTGAGTTGCATATTATATATATGTATATATTCTGGGTAGTTATACAAGTGTATCGTTAAAATGATATCCATTCAAAATAACATGTTAAAACTTTTCCTGTTTTTTATTTCATAATTAACGATTAGAAATTTTAATTAAATTAATTATGACTGAAGATGTATTTCTCTACTAATCTATCATACCATTTTCAATGCGTGTTAAATTTGTTTTAAACTGTATGACTTTAGTAGTTAATCATTGTTAAACGAAAATTTAATTTGCTTATAATTTTTTATTTTTATATGATAAAAATGTTTTCAACATAATACGCATATAAGACTTTGTCTCAAGTAGTTGTTTTTATTTTCATCAACTGCTATTACAATATTTCACGTAAAAATATTATTAATTTTTTTTTGCAGCTGACTCCAGAAGAAAAGAAAGTAATGATTAAATTCGAAGTAAGTTTCATATTTTTTTTAAATAAAATAAAAGTCTCAGAATAAGTATATTTGCTTCTAAATAAAGTCCTAACTAGGCAAATTAAAGCAAACCAGTGTTATAAAATTATATAAGTATTCTCAACACGTTTTTAAAATTTGAGTTTTCCCAAAACGGCTTTAAATATTTCAATATAGTTAATTAACTTACTTATAATTTACTTTTATTTAATAGTTATTTTGTTTTTATATTACACGGTATTTAATTTTTTAAATGTGTCACAAAGATGTATAAAAACTGTATTTTTGTAACAATTAATTATAACCGTTGTTAAATTAAGTATGATTTCTTTACAATTTTATTTTAATAATTTAACTATAAATTAATTTAAATAAATATAAGTTATATTACATTTTAATTAAGATCCCAGTTCATAAAATGAATAAAATATTATTACCTGTATGTAATTTAAAACACATACAAATTAAAGTATTAGTATATAGATCTGATTATATTTAGCGATGCTATATGTTTTCTTCTGTACGTACGTAGTTTCGACTCGTAGATCAAATCTATCAGTATGAGATCATTCAATCATTTGTAATGAAATAATTCATTAAATAATATTAATTTTTATAGATTTACTTCTTCTGAAGCTACGTTATAATACATTAATGCTAAGTAATAAATATAAAATGTGCGTGTGAATTAATTTTTAATGAATATTATTGGCAAATTAACTGCAACAGACAAATTATTGGCAACAGAAAATCAGCATGCGTCTTTTTTTATACGGCACAGGTGCCGTATAATCCATGATTCCAAATTCTGAATTTTTTTGGCGATGAAGAAATGTTGCCAAGATGACGTATCGTGACGTGCGCGATGACGTTAATACTAGGGTAACCAAAATAGAATTTTCTGCATAATTCTTATAGGTCTCCATACGTATGACGTAATAAAAACGAGGTTGCCAAATACATAAGAAAATCCGCCAAAAAATCACCAATATCAGAATTTGGCATCATGGATTATACGGCACCTGTGCCTTTTATGCTACTTTATTTATTTAGAATACGAAATTTCCATCATGAATTTATTCTAAACTTATTAATAACAGTTAAATATTTTTGCACAAAATACGATATTGAAATTCTCTGATTTTACTTGCTATCATAAAAATCTTTAAGCCATTTAATTCATGAAAATTTAATAAAATTTTATTTATTCCAATTTTGCAGGAATGTGCAAAGAAGTTGCAGAAAGAAAGCTGTAAAATTGTAGAGAGACATCACCATGCTCATCATTCACATCACCACCATGGAAAGTAATTATGGTGATTAATGCAACAACATTCGAATGCTGCAAGTACTTTAAATTGTCAAACAATTAATGACCTAGAATATTGATTAAACAGTAAACAGATATTTGTTCTCAAACTTATGATCAAATTTTATCAATTTTTAATCTTTTAAATATAAAAAATGAAAGGTAGTTCTGTTTTTATTTTTGAGCTGAAAGCATTCATGTATTTACAGAGATAAAAATATAAATAAAGAATTATCAAAAATAACACCTCTTTTCTAATTAATCCAGTTTACTCTCTACTACTACTACTACAATTATTATTATCATCATTATCAGTTTTAATAAAAATAACTGACTTCTATATATTATGAGTTTTCTTCATAACACTTTCAGTATTGCTAAACATATGAAACAAAATTGTATTATACTCTTCAAATGAAAAAGATTTTACTATGAAGCAAAATAAAATTATTCTTATTGTTGCTGTCGTGAGTCAAATAGGCAGGCATTATTGGGTTGCGCTGCTCCACTTTTTCAACTGAACCATATTTTGGTGTGGAGCCCGACTTCCTCAGTACACACATGCCGTAGGTACCCGTTTATAGGGTAGGCACAACCATTCACAACCCATTCAGGTCAAGGAAAGGACAAAGACAGAATAGATAGAGAGAGAAAGTACATCCATGCCCAAAACCGGGATTCTAACACAGAACCTCCCTATCCGCAATCAGGAAAGCTGACCACTAAACAAGTTGGGCGGCAAATCATCTCATTAACTTTTTTTAATGCCGCCATACATTGTAATATAAAATATACCAGGTTTTAAGTTAATACAAGTCTTCCGTGCTTGTTTAATATTATTTATGGAAAAATATATTCTCAACGATATTAATTTTTATCAGATGTTAACATAAATAATTAAAGTAATACACTTTTATTACATAAAAGATAATTTTCGAAATAATATTCCCAATGAAAGATTGTTAGGATTGAAAATGGTTATTAAGATGTCAACAATGAATTCAAAAACTCAATTAGAACGCAATGTTTGCATAATATTTCAATATATACTTTAAAAATGATAAAGTTATATTCCATATTCATAAAGTCACATAGAAAACATGTAAAAACTTTTTAAGGTATTAAAACATAATTTTGTTTGAAAAATAAGGTTGAGTGAGAGCTTTGATTTGGCATCACTGAAATAAACATGCTTTTTTTATTAGATATTAAGGGATTTTGTAATGTTGTATTTGAAAATAACATTTTTGAGTAAAAGGAGCTTAAATATTGTTTTATTGTTTTAAGAGCTTAAAATTTGTTTTACATTACAGAATATTGAAGTCAAGCTTATAAATAATGTTCATGAAGCATAAAATATGAATGCATATGTAAGTATACGAATTGTGATATCGTGTAAGTTAATTTCTACATTTTTTGTTCGAGGTTCGTTCTTGATTAGAGGTTTATTGAGTAGCATTTATCAAGATTATGATTCTAAATATTACATTTCATAAAATGTGACATTTATACAAAAATAAACCCCAGAAAAAACATGTAGTGATTGGATAGTGATTGCTTAAACATGTTAAAGCTGGGCTGCCGAGAGAGTGAGTGAAATAAAACTTATGGATTTCAATTTTACTTTGGATCTTCCAAACGCATCGTATCGTTAATTATCAGTCATTAGGTACATACAGTAACATTTAATAAATGTTACACAAAATTAAAAAATAAAATTGCCAATGGGTTGTGCTCTAATGAAAATAAATTCTTTTCTCAGAAATAAAATTTAAATACAACGATTTTTAAGCATTTTTTCACATCAATTGCCTTTAAAAATAAATTTTTCATATATATATATATATATATATATATATATATATATATATATATATATATATATATATATATATATATATATATATATATATATATATATATATAGTAGTTAAAGTATTTTAAATAATTTGAGATTTTTCATTTTAATTTACGTTAGCAATTAGAAAGAAAATAAAAAAACTATTTATTTTAATAATGTTTTTACTTACTTTTTGAATTTATATTTGTAATTTATTTATCACTAATAAAAGAATAGTGTGATAAAGTTATTATCATCCAGTAATGTGCCTATCACGAGATATATTTATTATAGGAGAAATAGAAATATTCGTTAACTCTTTCTCTTAAATGAGTGAGAATAGCAAATTTCAAACATACATTATTTATTTATAACAAAATAAATCACATAAAACTTAGATTCCCAATTTATGATTAAAAACACGCTTATGTTCATATACTGTACTTAAAGCAATCTTTTATGGTGCCAGTAATTTTGTATAATTCAAACAAAATTTAAAATATATGAATTCAAGAACTGACGAAAAGTGAGAACTAAATTTCCAGTGGTAGAACAAATAAAAAATAAAGTCGATACTAAATCTCATCCTATTCCTATCCGTTGTTTCAGCAGTGGGAAAAATAGGAATAAATCAATAACTTTAGAGACAAAAACAAGTTTAAAATATTTCTGTTATCACTTCTTTAGCCATAAGATCAGTTATAATTCATGTTCCAAATCAATTGACACCTACAATTTCCGAAAGTGAATTCTTAATAGGACATGGATAAAATTGTCAAAATTTCTGGTATTTAGATCGATGTTTTTCTTGACATGGAAAGTCACGCACCTTTATTCCGCGAACATCCCCTCTGTTTATTTGAACTGCCTGAGATAACTCATCCGCAATTAACGCTGAAGGGCTTAGGTATAATCTCTTAGTTCAATACAGGCAAAATAGACAATGTTTAAAAAAATTATGTTTCTATGCTTCAAATGAGTTTATATTTTATTATTAGTGGAGTTATAATTATCAAGCAACTTTAACGGCCAATGAAAATAGTATTTCTTTACGGAATACAAGCGTCAATACTTTATGTCTTTATTTAGTTTAGTTAATGCTGTTAAAATACTCCAGATATTGATTTAAGTAATATTCTTGACAAAAAATGCAAACAAGAAATAAACAAATTAATCAACAAGACGCGAATAACACGCATGAAAATGTCTATTTTAAAAGATGTTATTCCAGTTTGGCAATGGATAAGTTACGTGTTCATACTAGAAAAAGGAATTGTGTAAAAAATCAATGATTGGTTAAAAGAAGACAATTAAACCACTATGCATCTGGCAGCGAATATGTTGCTATAGTTATTTTGGGGTAAAAAGAAATACTTATATCGTAAAAAAAATGAAGTAATTCTACGCATTTATAAATCAATTTTAGCAAATTGAAGAAGAAAATTATTAAACACCACTTTCAACTGCCACTGATTTAACAATGAAAGAATCAGGAGGAACCAATGAAATACAAAATCCAATGCAAAATCTCTTAAGTTTTTTCTACATTCAATTCTTTGAAACAAGTCTTGGGCAGCCAAAAAATACTAAACGGATGTAAAAAAAATATCCAAAAGAAATGGGATAAAATTAATTTAAAGTTGTTAAGAAAAAATTTACTAAAGAAAATTCCAGCTAATCAAGAAAAATATTGAGCTGTCAAATCACTACAAAAAGGCTTTATTTAAGCATAAAAATTAAATGCATGTCACAAAATCCTTACTATAAAAAGTCTTTTTATACTTTATATAGAATTTTAATAATTTTTAGGATTTTTAAATTCAGTTAACAGAATTGAAAAGAATGACTATTAAATATGCATTTTGTTTATGCCTCCCATTTTTTGTGCTGCTAATATTAACGTAAGTACCTACAGGACTCTAAATATAAAACTGTACAGTACTATGTTTTAGTAAGTGGTTAGAATGTCAAATCTCTTAAAAAGATTTGGCAAAAGGGTGAAAAATATATTGAAAGGAGATTAAAAACTGCTGCTCTTGTGTCCTTCATCTTATTTATTTTTTTTTAATTTTTGTTTCTGTTCTCATGTTAATTTATTCTGGTTATTACTTTAAATCTTACCTTTTATATTATATTTGTTCTGTAATATTTGAGCTGCTCTGTATTTTGCATTGATTTTTCCAATAAAGCATTATGTAACAACAAACTACAGAAAAAAGAGTCTAAAATAGAGCTATGAGATAATGCTATACCACTGAATAAAAAGTAACATAAATATACAATTCAGAAAAAATGAAAGAACTAACGAATCTCTTTGAATTAAATTAATTATTATTTTAATTTGATTACAAGTTATTCAGCAGTTGCAGCTGAAATCGAAATAAATTCTCATAAATTAAAATCATGTTGAATTTTATATTTATAATATAAGTTCATATATTATATATTATAATAAGTTCATATTTAATATATAAGTTATACTATATACATAAAAATAAGTTTTAAAAACCTTCTTTATGTCTGACTTACCATCGAGATTGCTTCATATCAAGAAATCTTAATATTTTATGCATAACTTTTTTAAACATAGAATAATTACTTTATTCATTTTGCAAACTAGCAAGCATAAAAACTAAATTTTCACAAGAGTGTAAAATTTGATTGCCTGAATTCATTGGACACGATTAACAAAAAAACTTCCTATATCTTCAGGTAATAGGAAATATTATATAGTAGGAAATATTTCAGCGAAATTAAGAATTCAATGATTATCATGATTTTATTTCTAGAGAAATTCTTATTAGTATACAAAATTGTAAGTTTTCTTTACCATGCACAAAGTTAGTTTCTTAACTATGTCAACAAAACACAAAATGAACACAATTCAATTATTCTATTTTAAAGATATATATATATATATATATATATATATATATATATATATATATATATATATATATATATATATATATATATATATATATATATATATATATATATATATATATATATACATACATACATACATACATATATATATATATATATATATATATATATATATATATATATATATATATATATATATATATATATATATATATATATATATATATATATATATATATATATATATATATACAGACAATGCTACTGAGTTTGGTTTATATAATGCTGCAATAAAGTTAAACCGCGTATCGCCAGTTTCAAAATAATCTCCTCAAAGAATCTTTGCTAAGATTAAACTTCATTTTTGTGTGACGCGGCAACAATAAATTCAAATGCTCAGTCATTTCTTGAATGTTTACATAATATGCACACACCATTACGTATATTATAGTCAATAATGACAACGTTGAATTAAAAAATAATACTAAGCTTTCACATAGAAAAAATGTAATATGTTTTACCGAGCTGGCAGCCGAATAGTTAGCGCTCTTGCCTTCGGTTCAACAGTTCGTGGGTTCGAATCCCACCTTGGCCATGGATGTTTGTAGTGGTTCGGAATCCACTTTAAGCCGTAGGTCTCGGTCTAATTAGCCCTCGTATGCAAAAATCCCCGTTGAGCGACAAACAAACATGTAATATGTTTCAAATATATTTAAAATAGCTTTCTGTTTCCAAATTAAAGTTACATAATAATTTTAGTCATACATATCAAAGAACTTTTCTTGTATAAATGTCAATGCATCTTGTAAGATGTAATTGAAAACAATATTTTGAATATTTTTTAAAAATAAACACGTGGATCACAGAATTGCCGTATAAAATATAAATTGTTTGAAAAAAGTAATCATGAGTTATACTTCGGCATTTTTAACATTCATGGAATTTAATGTTTGTTATTTATATTAAAATTACATTTCTAAATAAATATTATTAAATATATATATATATATATATATATATATATATATATATATATATATATATATATATATATATATAGTAAAAAATTACTTTAAAAGCATTTTTACATAAATACTTGCATCTAGCTACAGAGTAAAAGAGATTGGTTATCAAGCATGAGGGAATGAAAGAACTTCAATAGCGTCTCCCGTCTTCGTCTAAAAACTGACGAACGTGTTTATTTTTAGATGATTTGGAGGAGGAGAAAATAGTCCTCATTGCATCTGTCTACTGCAAAATACGATTCCTAGGTAAATACCTTTTCTTTCTCACATTTTATTCTTTGAAATAAATAATCTAACCGTTTAGTCATGCACTGTGAGTTCCGTTATCTGATTTCCATTTCTAGGAATTAGTTTTTATCTCGTTTAGATTTGAAATGTTGTGTATTTTGAGCAAATGAGTTAGATAACTTTAACTCGGAAGCACTTTTAATTCCAAGAAACACTATCTATTTCATAGAAAGAGTGCGGGAAATTTGTCAACAAAGGAGATAAAAAGGTTTAAATACCTGTTTTTAAGTTTCATGTCGCAATATTAATCTCGAAATGCTTATTTTTGATAATGATTGAACAAATATAAATTTTCAGCAGTATCTTGTGTTTATTTAAATTATCACTGTCGAACTTATTTTATTATTAGAAAATAATTAACAACATAACTTTAAGGAACGTGGTAATTTACATAGACTTCAATGAATCAACATTTAAAAGTTTTAAGATGATTTTTGCGTACTTCACTTTTATCCAAAATTTTTTTACAGATTTTTTTGTTTTTATACTTAATACTTTAACGGGGTACTTTTAAATAGTTTTCATATTTTGTACTACAATATGATATCTGTCTTCCTATCAGAGTGATGAAGGCTTTTAAAATCTTTATTTTCTAAACGTTCAAATACTTAGATAAAATAAATAAGAATTACTTAACCTATTTAAATTCAGTTTTCTAATCAGTTTTAATAAAATAATTAAAGATTTAAGCCCAAAAATGACGGAATGAGCTATCTTTAAACTTGTTTAGATGATATCACATTTGACAATTATCCACGATCTTCCAATACGACATCCGACAATGAAGAAATTGGATATTATATATTTTTGTGATATATATTTTTATGTAAATAGGAAACCTTAAATTATATATTTTTGCGTGCGATGTATCCCTTTGTGTAGAAAATATATTTAAGTATATACAGTTATATAGTTTCGATATCTGCTTTACTGCTGTATTATTTAACGACATATTTTAAAAAAAAATGTACTTAAGAATAGTTTTTAATTTCTTATTCAGGTGCTTTTGAAGTAAAAAATTTTATTTTTAAAATTGCGATATTTTTATTTATTAATAGAAATAATTGTTTTAAAAGCACTTTCAATGTTACGCTGTATGTTCTTCACATATGCAATTATATATGAGAATAGAAATGAACAATTAAACATTGTTTTTCTTATAAATTATATTAGAGTTTTCAATGATTATCTTATCATATACATCGAGAGACGTTGATTGAAAGTAAATGAAATTTTTTTTACCAAGTCATAGAAATGTATATTTTACAAAAAAAACATCAGAAAATAATCTTTACATCCTTGTGTTTGATCACGTTTTTGTTAAAGATTATAAAATTTGTTGCTACAGGATCAGGGATAGTTTTAATTTTTGTGAAGAAAAGAGCAAACTTTCCTTGCAAGAATTCTCTATAATTTTTGTAATAATTACGAATTTCTTATCCTAATTAATGTAGCTATATATTACTAAGGATGATTCTTATTAAAATTATTTTTTAAGAAAATTGTTTTTTGTTACTTGTAAAATCAGAGGTAAAAAATTATGCATTTATGACACTAGACACTGTAGATAAATATGTGTATAATTTGATTTTGTGAATATGCTGATAATTTGATTTGGATATCATACTACCATTTTTTTAGGAATATTTTGTCGATTCTAGATAAACGATTAAATTTTTTTTAAGTTTAGATTTCTCTTCTTTCTCAACTGTTCAGAGCAAACAGGAAAACTACAATTCATGCTGCATAATTGTAAAATTACATTCTCAAATGTTTTAGTAAGTAATTTTACACTATAATTCCAAAGTTAATTACATTTTTGTAGATGTTTCATTCGCTCAGATGTTATGACTCAGATATTTAACAGATCATTGTATTCGAAAACTAAATAAAATTATTTTCTTTTGAAAACTTTTTCGACAATTATATATTTTTAGTTATAAAAATGGAAAATTGTCATCAAGATATGTATAAAAGTGTAAGTCGATTTAATTTATAACATAAAATAAGAAAATTTAAATCAAAATTTAATTAAAGAAATTGAAGGAATAATGCATTAATAGAGATAAAACACAAAATTTATCTTAACTTTCGCATGAAAATATAAACAAACGTTTTAGAGAAAATAAAAAAAAATAATAAAAAAAAACTTTTTTTTTAAAAAAAAAAAGATAATTATTCTTTTGTAAAAAAGTAAATAAAAAACTTCTTGGATCTGTGGTTATTCCTGAGAGTCAGCCTGCGAAGCAGGCTTTTACTCTTTCATCTGAAATAGTTCCGAATGGAGAAACTTGACATTATTAACGGAGAAGCGCTGAAATGTACAGCGGAGTAAGGAATGCAATGGAATCCTAATATCCAATCAGCATGAAGCTGTCCTAGTGGTTGGAGCTTGAACAAATTTCAGAAAAAATTCTAAGAAAAAATACTTGCAAATGTTAAAGTTGAAAATATACAAAATATAGGAGAAATACAAGATGAAAATGTAGAATATGTACACTATATACAAAATAGCTGTAAGCACTTATAAAAATTCATTTTCACTTAGAAAAAATTGAGTAGCAATAGGTCTATATTTGCTAAGTTCAGGAATATATTTATAATTAAAAATCTCATTGAAATTTGCAGTATTGCAGAGTTTAGCTTTTTCATAGAAATTCTTATTTAATTTACGAATATGCACTAAAATGTCTTCAATTTTGAGGTCTTTTTCAATATTTTTGTTTCTCACATAGTAGGGAACACCTGCTATAATTCTTAAAATTTTATTTTGAAAATTTCGAAGTTTTCTTCTTTCATTTTTGCCAATGTTATTCCAAACAGGGGAACCGTAAGTGACAATGGGGCGAATCATAGAAATGTATAATAGTCTTTTTCAGTTTTCTATTAAGTTTTGATTTCTTGCCAATAAGATTTTTTAAGCAGCCAAAAGCAGCATATGCTTTTTTGGTGACATTATTAATGTGTTTGGTCCAAGTGAATCTAGATGTGAGAGTGAGGCCAAGGTACTTAGCTTCTTTAACCTGAGGAATAGTTTTATCTAACAATATTAATTTATTTGTAATTTTATGTTTCATTTTAACTCTTTTCTTTCTTAAGAATATTATAGTTTGAGATTTATCTGCATTTATGACAACACGCCAGTCTTGACACCATTTTTCGATTTTGAATAGTTCGTTTTGTATTTTCTTGAGAGCATGATTAGGATTTGCTGATTCTGCTAGGATAGCAGTGTCGTCTGCGTAGAATGCGATGTTTATTGTGTTATTAATAGAAATTGGGAAGTCATAATTAAAAAATAGATATAGAATAGGTCCAAGAATACTGCCTTGGGGAACGCCTGCATTAATGTTAAGAGTCAGTGAAGTGACATCATTTTGCTTGACTTGGAAATGGCGATTTTTAATATAATTGTGAATTAGATGAATGATATCTGAGCTTAAATTAAGTTTGATAAGTTTGAAGATGAGACCATCATGCCAAACTCTATCGAAGGCTTTAGATACGTCTAACATAGTCATGGCTGTATAGAGATTTTTATGCATATTATTTCTAATTATTTCGGTTATTCTGACGAGTTGTTTAACAGTGGAGAGGTCTTTTCTAAATCCGTACTGTTGAGTAGGAAGTAATTTAACGCATTCAATCATTCTATTAAGAATTATTTTTTCATATATTTTTCCTAAAGTAGGAAATAAACTAATAGAGCGATAGTTCTCAGGTTTTCTGGGGTCTTTACCAGGTTTAGGGAAGAGGATTATTGTTGCAGTTTTCCAAATAGATGGGATGTCTTTTATTCTGAATCATGATTACTTTTTATATCGTTTAATGATATTGAAAATATTGAATGACTCAAGTTAACTGTTTCAGCAGTTTCTCTAAATAATTTCGTAAAATATTTCTTAATAATCAAAGATGCAGTAGTTAAAGAAAAATTCATTATATGGTAGCTTATTTTCACCTAATTGGGAATAAAATATAAAATAAGTACAATTAATTATTAAATGATGAAATGTGCTAGTCTTAAATATAGACAACAATAAACAGATTTGATTATTTAAATAATGTGTTACTGAATTTTATAAATTAAAAAGATTTTGTCACAATGTTTTTACTAAAAAAAAAAAAAAATTAAAAAGAAATCCTACTAAAAATTTATGATTTACTTAAAAAAATTCTTTCATTTAAATTCAAACAGCAAAACGAAATTAGAATTTTCATCAAATTTAATCTGAAGTATGCTATTTTATTAGAACGTGGTTTTGCTTAAAAATATTTAAAAGAGAGAGGGAAATAGATTTGCATATTTTCAAAATAGGGGAATTTAATGAAAAAGAGAAATTATCTGTTGACATTTCTAAAAAGTCATTAACCAGTAAAAATTTTGTATGTTGATACGATATATCAATTTAGAAATTTAACCGATTTGAAAACTCCAATTTGAAAAATAAGTCAGATTTTTTTAATAATGGTTATTTGTCGGATTATTCTAAAATTAAAACTTAATGATGAACTAAAAAACAGAACTTTCAAAATGAAAGAAAATATGTTCTAAGTAACTTTTAGTTTCACTGAATTTATTTGTCAGAATATCATTTAAAATAAAAAGCATGAGTGGATTTATAAAAAGATTTAATTATCAATAAAAGAAAACCTCACCAATTAAATCTAATTCTACGAGTAAGTTTCTTTTTGAATTTCATTTTTTATTTAACTTAAATGTGCTTAACTTACTTTAACTTAAGATTCAAATCAATTTTTTTGTTAACTCTCCAGATCATTCTCTCTTAAAAAGAGTAAATTTGAAAATCTGTAAAGATTTTTTTTATTTAATTGAAGAAATTCAACTGCTTTAATCTTTGATTGAATTCGTTCATTTGATGTAAATTCAGAAAAAAAGTCAAATTATAAATTGTGTTCATTTAAAATTTAATTTTTTCGTTTGTTACTCCTCAGATACTTTTTATACATGAGTTACTGACAAATGGCTAATTATTGTACCAATGATGTAACAAATAAACTGATATTTAATAAATTTCAAGAATAAAATCTCGTTTTCTAATTTTGAAATCGGAAGTTGCTTATCTTATTGAAAGAAATTTCCTGGAAAAACAGTAATAACAAAGAACTTGTCAATTTCAGTTTCATTTTTATTATAAATATTTTGAATTTACATAATGTAACTTGATACATTAATACTAATTTGAACGTAGGATAGATTTATACTGACGAATTTAGATTTAGAAATAAAATTGAAAATCGTGCATAAATTAAAATTAATATTGATCTTTTGTGTAGTTAGGGCTTATTCAAATCTTTATAGTCAAATGAATTCAATATCTGTTACAATAATTTTACTAATATGATAGTTTAAGTTAAAATTTTAAGTCATTTAACGAAATCAATAGACGTTAATGTGTTGAAGATAAGTAATGTAATATATCAGATTTTAAAAATTGCATTGTGTAATACTGTACAACAATAAAATTATTTAAATGTAAGAAATGTTTTATGCATACATTAAATGTATATACATATATTATAATTTTGAGTAATTGCAAAAGGATCGTTATTTCAAAATTGACTTACTTTTATAGTTTTCTAAATGAAATAGACATTTTAATCGAATACTTTTACCGTGAATCATTTATGATACAAATTTTGATTATGTTTATATTTTATTATTTCATTCTTTAGAGGTATAAATTAAAGCAGTTTAACATTGTTTTTAACGGGTTAGTGATTTTTTTATTGTACAGTCAGTCACAAAAGTCTACGTACACACTCTGATTTTTGTATATTTTGCACATAACTCATAATTTCAAAAACTAAATTTTATTTTTACAATTATTTCTCATAATAACTCATTATAAATAAAATTATCAACATATTTGTTAAAACGCAATGAAAATAACAAAAGTTACAAATTATGTGGTCACGAAAGTCTGCATACAGAGACAGGAAACTCAAATTTTTGGCAATAAGCAAAAATTAAAATACCATTAATACTTGATAGGTCCTCCCTTTGAAGCAATGACTGCATGCATTCGGTTTGGCATCGAATTCACCAGATTCTTTGTTGTTTCAGGTGAAATTTGGGACCAAGCCTGCTGCAAAGCCTTCTTTAGGGTTTCGACGCTGGTAATGGGTTGTTGTCTTATTTTACTGTCGACTTCCTCCCAAATGTATTCGATAGGGTTAAGGTCTGGAGACTGTGGAGGTGAATACAACTGTTTGGGCGTCTTGTAGAGCAACCATTCCTTCACAATCTTTGCTGTGTGCTTAGAATCATTGTCTTGTTGGAAGACAAAGTTGCTTCCAAGTCCCAATTTTCTGACTGATTCATGTAGGTTGCCTTGCAAAACCTTCAGGTATCCAAAACGATCCATAGTACCCTCAATGAAAACCAGATTGATAACTCCAGCTGCTGCCATGGCACCCCAAACGATCACACTGCCTCTCACCATGTTTTACGGTGGGAGTCAAATTCTTGGGGTTAATTTCTGTGTTTTTTTCCTCCAAATTATTCCGCGGCCATCACTTCCAAAAAATGTTGAACTTGCTCTCCTCGGTGAACAAAAGTGTTTTCCAAAATTCAAAATCCTTGTCAATATGTGCAGAAGCAAAGGAAAGTCTTTTCTTTCGATTACAGATGATACGAATGGTTTCCTTCTGGGAACTCTGCCATTGTAGCCGGCCGATCAAAGAATTCTACGAACATTTTCTGGGGGTACCTGCTTTCCAATTTTTGTTGCAATTTGGTCCGCTAATTTTGGGGCACTAATTTTTGGATTTTTCTTCACTTTTCTTACTATGGCTCTTGATTCTCGATCATTGAGCTTTCTTGGGCGACCACATCGAGATTTGCTGAGCACATGTCCGCGTTTAACAAAGTTTCTGTAGATTGTTTGCACAGTTGACCGACTTTTGTTTACAATTTTGGCAATTTCGGAGTAAGACTTTTCACATTTCAATTTTATTACCAAATTTCGAAGTTCTAAGGATGTTTCCTTTCCCTGGCTCATTTTAAAGCGATTTGCTATTGTAATATCATGGAAAATACTAACGATGAACTAACTACAAAAATGTCACCTCAAACTTAAGTAACTATCAACAAATCTTCATATGCAAATTTTATCTTCTCAACCAATCGTGTGTATGCAGACTTTTGTGACGCGCTAATTTTTACATATTCACAAAATTTCCCAGTAGATGATAGTTTGAAACTTTTTTAATTTTGTAAATCACAGTTTTTCGTGAAAAAGGAAATATTCATTCTATTTTGCAAATTAAAATATAACTCAGTTTTGAAATGTGCCCTTTTTTAGGGTTGTACGTAGACTTTTGTGACTGACTGTATGCTATTTGTTTCGTTTTTCTTACGAGTGTTGTGTTTTGCTCATGGGGATTTTCCCATGTGTCAGTATAACACTACTCTAGATTACGTGACTACAACAAAGCGATAAAACTTTTTCTTATTCAGCAGTTGCATAATAATTGCACTGAAGTTTTCAATAGCAATTCATGTTTCTATTAATCAATAGCAATTCATGTTTCTATTACGCTGATTGATAATAAAAATGGAGCTACGATTTTTCTGAGGCTATCAACACATTTAAATGATTTTTAGAAAATTAAATTCCCATAAAAAATTAAAATTTTTAAGTAATTTGATCAATTTTGACATTTTTCCTTTTCCCATCTTGTTGAGTTCTTTCTTTACTTGGTAAGAAAGGGATCCAATTATAATTTAATCATCAAGTAAAAATCTAAAGTCGAAATTATTAGAATTTTTTATACATTTACTATTTCTTAAAAAATGAAAGTTTCCAAAGTTTTCAAATTGCTGAAGCCTGAACTATTGAATATAATTACAAATTTAAATAACTATTTCTAGCCTCATGAAAAATTTTTTCTACGATTGTAATGAAGTGTACTATATGGTAGTTTAAGAAGTTAATAAAATCTAGATAATTTTCAAATGTATGAATCCTGAGATAACTTATTAATCTGTTGAAATTCACGATACTAAAATTCTATTCTCATATTTTTATGTTGTTTAATAGAAATTGCATTGAGTAAAACATGACATAACTTAAATATTTATGATATTAGTAAATATAAAAATAATTTATTAAGGAATGGGACATGTGAAATACTTTTAGACGCATCATTCATTTTTGAAAGAAATTATTTACATTATTGAAGAAATATTTTATTAATATATTATCATTCAAAGGCTTATTAGAAGCTGGTAATTTTCTATTTTTTCTGAGAATATTTTCAGAAAAAATTTGAATTGTCAAAAGAAATTATCCCGGATGAATTAATTTGATTGTTAATATGTCTAAAAGAATGACTGATACGCGGAGGAAAGTACTTGGACTCAGTTGGAATAATGTATCAATCTTTTCGTACAAATCACACGGGCGGCACTTAGCAAGTCTCGACATGTGGTGTACACTAGTACTATTATCTATAGTTCCATTCAATTCTGTGTTTGAACTGAGTTTCGAATATTTTTGAGTACCTACCTAGTGAATGGTACCTGCCTACGTTGATAGGTAAATCCAAGCCAAAATATTTGGGCTTTATTATGAAAACCAGAATGAGAACCAGATTTGGATGAGGGCTAGAATTATTGTAACATTCTAGAAGCATTACGTGCAGGGATTATGGTATGCTCTGAGCACTGAGAACATATTCTAACAGAAGGATAATTAGAAGTAGTTCGCATGAATTTCAACCATTTATTGCACAGCCATAGATTTTCGGTAGATTAATATAATTTTTAAAGGAAAAAAAAAACAGTTTTAATATTTGTGGTAATCCTATTCTCGTCATGTAGTTATATGAATATAGCTTATTCTACAGAAACCTTTTGTGAATTTTCTATTATTATGGCTGATCAATTAAAAGTCACAACTCTGGCAATAACTTTTAAGGGTAAGTTCTTTCTTATCAGATTTAATTTATGTCCATTTCTAAATATAAGTTTTATTACAATGTAAAGCAGTTGCTTGAAAATTTAAATAGATAATATTCTAAATACATAAAAACGTAATTTATTTTATTGAAGCTGACTATCTATAAGAAAAGTTAAAAATGAAAAATCCACCATAAAACAAGGAAATCCTTTTTAGCTACAACAAACAACATTCAGCAGTCAAAGCTAATTTTACAAATATTGTTATTTACAATGTTTGCGTCTTCAAAATCCCGAATTACAAGTTGATAGTAGGAATTTTCATTGTAAAATATGCGTGAATAGAAATCATTGCATATGAATAATTCATCTGCGATTTTTGCAGATCCAAATGTATTATTCACATGCAGTAATTTCTTTATAAAAACATAAGTATTCGCAATTATTTCAATAAAAATTTCTAAATATTCTAAAAACTTGAAATTTCAGAAATTGAATTGTGTGAACAAAACACTTCCAATAACCAAACTCTGACTTTAAGAAGTTTACAAACTCACTATAATTCTCTTATCTCATTTCAACATCCAACAATCATTCAACAAAAGAAAAAGTTGGAAAAATTTCATCATTCATTAAAATTAAATGGTTAAAATTAATAATTGCACTTTTATTTACTAGATGGCAGTACTCTCATGCTATTTATCATTGAGATAACCTTTTTCCAATCCTAATTCAGAGTTTTATTTTTTTATTTTTATTTTTTTAACTGCATTTGATTATTGGTAGACAACATCAAGCATTTTTTATTTTTATTTTCATTTGATTGTTCGCCGACGAAATAGTTTCTTTGCGTGTAAATTCATGCAGAGATTAGTATTTTTTCCGTGCTTCATCGCGTTGGAAGTGAAAGTTGGATATTTTTAAAATATATTATTCTAATACTTTATATTTTTACTTCTTATAAATTTTTTTGTGGTCGTTTCAGTAACGTAAATTTTAATTTCCGTAATTCTTTTTATTTCACATATTTTATCCATAATTTGCTGTATCCGAACATGGAAACAATTTGCTGTATTATAGATATGGAAGGCTTTACTACACGATTGAGCAAAAATAAAATGACATACAGATCAGAATTTTTTCTTCGGGAGCTTGGTTTTATCAGAATCGCCAAAAGCACATTACACCCTGCGAAATCTTATCGTTTTAACTTGAGAGGTTACTTGCTTGATGAAGAATGTTGGCCAGCCGATTGGAAGACATTGGAATATCAGTGTTATAACATAACTGGACTTCCTGTATATTCAACAGAAAATGAACTTGCGATGGATTATGATCAACGATTCGAAATAATAAAATTTATATATGACCAATGTCGTAATGAGGATTTGTACGTCGTTGCTTATAAAGGAGGTAGTTGGGAAAGGCAATATTTGACAGAACTCAATATACCTTACATTAATCTGGAGGAGCTCGGGTGCCCTAAATTCAAAGAGTTGATGAATGACACTAAGGACAAACCTATGGATTGTGGACACCACATTTTAGCCACAAATAATCCCTCTTTCCACTGTGCTGAAATGGAAGTTACTGCGTTTAGAAATTGGTTGATTAGCCAGAAGAGGTATGTTAACACATGTAATAATTTAATTTCACGAAATAAGAATTTTGAATTTATAGTTTTTAAATTTACATGTATAAGAACATGAAAGGAAGAAATTATATAATATATATACTTAAATATGTAATAGTGTATTTAATATGTACTTAAATATATAATAGTGTATCTACTGTAATTTCAATAAATAAAAATATTTTTTATTGCTTTTAAATCTAAATGTGCAAGAATATAAGCGTAAATGATAATGAGTATAAAACACGGTAAAAAATTAATGTACATTAAGTTTAAAAAAACTGAAGTCCGATTTATAAACTATCTCTCTAACTTTAATCTTTCAGCAGATTTTTTAAAAAACACAAAAAGCTATTCGAAAAATTAAAGTTTTATGAATTATAAATGTATTAAAAACATAATAATGTGGTAAATTTCGCTAATTACTTGCGAATTTTTATCAAATTAAAAATATTTCCTAATTAAGTTTTTAAAATTCTAACATTATGAAAGAGGTTTGTCACGATAATTATCGAACAGTTTTGTTTTAACGCAATGAAATGAACATTTTATTATGTAATATTGCATTGATGAATATTTATTTGAATATTACACATTTAAAAGGTAAAAGTTACCAGACCCGTACGCGATTGGCGCGATTTCAACTTTTATCACCAAGTGCTCTATAGCTCTGTCGCCAACCTAAATTACGTCACTACGCGCGATAGATGTCAACCAATAACGATCGCGTTCAAACTTCAGCTTTGAAATCTCGCGTTTTTTAGAATTCCAAATATTAAAAAGTTTAATATTTCATTATAATTAAATACTGTAGAAGTTTTAAAATTATAATAAATAGGTACGAAATTTTTAAAAGTTGATTTTAAATATACCGAGCAATGGCACCCACCTTAAAAAACATCAGTGTAGCGCTACCTACTACAGTGCCAACCGGGCAATAAAACTAAATTTCGAACGTTAACAAATTTTACTTTTTGTTTATACTCGAATTTTAATATACCGAGCAATGGCACCCACATCAAAGAAATTTCAGTACGCGGCACATTCTAACATGCAATACACACAACTTAAAAATTCATATACTTACTTTCTACCATCACGCTCTAAATAAAAAAAACGTAAGTTCAATACATTCTCATCCATAGTTAATTTTCGCTAGCAACACACTAACTCCAAAATTCGAATATCGAAACTAAATTATTAAATATTATTCTATAATAGTTTCAAGGGTTACATACAAAACGCGCTTGTCACGCGATCTTGTTATCCAGGATCAATCCAGGATTTGATATTATATACAATAGGTATTTATTGAAATTATTCAAAGCAAAGTATTTTTCATACTGATAATATTAATTAGAAAACTGATGCTGGAACTTTGAAATATCGTTATATTTTTTGCAATATTTATTTGACATATGTTCATTATTTTATAATTGTTTCTCGTGAATCTTCCTCTTTTTGTATATAAATGATATTTATTAATAAAAAAATTATGAGTAATGTCACAAAAATCTGAAAGGTGAATATATTCTCTATGACTAATATTCTGAACATTTAAAGTTTCCTTTGTAAGTTTTGGTTCTAAGCATTTTTTAGAACTTGCCTCTTAATATTTTTATTAAATTATTTTAATAAAACTTTATTGGATGGTGATAAAATTTTCCCCGTTGGATCGTTTAGCTAGCTTATATTTTATCGTTATATAGTTGTCCAAACAAAAGAATGAATATTTACGATTAAGTATGAATTTATAATACTATTAATTTTACATCTTTGCACAAGTTTTTTTAATGATATTGTTATGAAACAAACAAACAAATAAATGACTCCAATTTTGAAACATACACATTTAATTAAAAAATGAACAAAATTTACAAGGAGCCATGTATGGGCTCGCGACAATCTCTCCCGCCTGCTTCGCGTACAACGAGAGACTCTCTGAAAATCAAAACACAAAAAAAAACATAGGATCTTAAAATCGAAAGTGCCGATGGTGAGACATTACAATATCCTTAAAATTGTTCAGAAAATAATAAACCAGCAGTTTACCTCATTCAAAAATATACTTGTTATTTACTAGGGTTTACAATTATAAGAGCTAAAGAAACTTGAAATTTCGACTATTTTTTTCAGTTCATCTTGAAGTTAATTCACATTTTGTAAGGATAAAGTTTTAAAATTTTATCCTTACAAAATGAGAAATCCATACATCTGAACTTTTAATTTATGATAGTTGCTATCTATTTTTTAATTTACGATAAGTTTTTCTAGCTTTTAATGTCTTATAAAAGATATGAATGCTTTCTACTCTGAAAATATCTTGATGCTCTTAATAATATATGCATATTTTAGAATTATGGAAGACTTTTTGGAAGAACTATTAAATGAAATTAGTACAACTAAATACTCAATACAGTAATTTTGTTTTCAGAACAACCAAATTAGTTTTCGAAAATTTCTATTAAACATTCAAAACCGAAAGTAAAAACTTACACCCATCTTACTTAAGTATGCACCAGAAATGTTTCTAAATAATAAAATATTCAATTCAATAAATTATAAAAAAAACATTGTTTTTTAGCATGTTGATAGTTTAATAAAGTTGAAAGTTTCTTTATATTTTAATATTGCCGAGTTCTAGAATATCAACAATGAATTATGCATTGGTGAAGTCTAGACAAAACAATCGTGAACCGATTTCTTAAACATTAACCACTGATATCTGTAAACATTTCTAACATTTTAAAAATATTGCATTTCTCAAAAAATAATAGTGATATAATTTTAATACTTAGCTGAATAAGAAATCTTGTTTCTAAATATATTAAAATGAATCAAGCTGCTTAACAATTATGTGTTTTTTTTATCGAAGAATTATTTAATTCTAATGAGAAAATATTTGAATTAATCCCAATTAAATGGTAAGTTTTAAAGCAATTTTCTATCTACATATTTTATACGACTGAACTGAATTCAATTCAATTTTTTTTGTGAAATAATACATATTGGTGATTTTACACAAATTTAAAAGAAATTTATTATACTGAAACAAAGGCATTCTTAACTTGTTTCAAAATCACAATGAAACTCACATTATTATTCTTGATTATATTTCTTTATATTAAAAGTTGCCTTATATAATCGAAATTTGATTTCAAGATATCAAATTTTGCATTTGATGAAAACTAATCTTTAGATCATAATATTAAAATGATTGTTGAATAAAATTTTGGAAAATTTTACAATATTTATTTTTATAAATATTGATTTATAAGGTGATTGAAATTAAATTAACAGTGTTTATTATTTTCAAATAAGAATAATTTCATTTTAAAGCGTGAACAAAACATTGCACCAACTACTTGCACCTAACTATACGATTTTGATTTCCAAATTAAAATAAAAATCACATTTTCATGGAGACAAAAGAAAAAAGATACATATAATTTGCATGACATCAAGACCAAGTGAAAATTTTTATCTATAAAACGAGGATCTTACTTAGTGAGAATTTTGATAATTTAATTCTGCCAGAAAATGTTTAATACTGCTGTAATTTAAAAATCAAAAGTTACGATTTTTCTGAGTTTAAGCTGTTTAATACTGCATAGAAACATGAATATATTTTGATTCCTGTAATTCTCTCATTAAGGAAGTATCAATGTTGTATTTTTAATTTCAGTATTTACTATAGATTGTAGATTTCTTTTTCCGGAGAAGCTAATTTTTTAATTCTTCGAAATGTATATAAGCTTATTGGTCACAAATATTCCATTTAATGCTGAGTATAACTACATATTCGTCACGATTTTTCTAAAAGCATCTTTAAGTAATAGGATCGAAACCATAACTGTTTTAAAGTTTTTAGTAATGTATGTATGTCATATGCTATTAATATTCATGATCTTGCTGTTTCTGTTTTCTTTATACAATAATATCTGAATAGTAATTTGTTCTTTATGCTAAGTTACTTCGAATATTGAATATTATTTTGTATTAGAAAAATAACACTAAAAGGCTATTAAAACTATTCTTAACGATATTGATTTTATAATTTCTTTTATATATTCGAGATTCATAGTAAATGGAAATATCTAATCTATATTATTATAATAGCTATCATATTTTTAATTTTAGAATATTTACAGAATTCACTCTATTAAATAGGAATATTATAAAATAGATTTTTCAGCCATTTGAGAAAATATTTAATTTTAAAATGCTTGAATGCATTTTTTTAAGTTTGATTTTTTTATCAAAATATTAAAAAAAATTTTCCGCATTATTAAAAAACATACATTTACCTACAAATACTCGTGGGATTTTTGTCTATCTCAATTATGAATTTATCTTAGTTTAAAGAAACCTGTTTTACTATTAACATAAAGCTTTCCGTTTCTAATTTCAGTTTTAATTCATTTCTAAACCATAAAAATGGGTTATTTGTAACTCAAAATAATTATGACAGTAAAAAGTTTCTTGAAATTTTTTTTTTAAAATTATGTTAAAAATAATGCAAGAAAACCTTTTATTTTTAATCCTTGTTTATATACTCATGGTTGCTGTATTTTCCCTGAATTTTCTTATTATATTTTCTTGATTTTATTTTCTAATTGTTTTTTTTTGTTGGTTATTTAGTTTACATACGTTAATTTTTTAATTTAAAATAGGCAAATGTACTGAAATGAAATGTAAAAGGTGCTACATAATAATTTCCATGTATTTTTGAATTTTTGGTCATTACAAAATATTGTCAGGTTGACGTAATTATTATATTATAGTTTTTATTCTAAATTAGTAATTTAAAAAATTAGTTTGTTTGCGCAGTTTCCGACGAGTCATATCATTCTTAACTTCGACGGAAATTAAATTTGTTACAACGTTGCACTTAGTCTTTCATATTAATTATCAGCAATTTAAAAGATATTTTGAAACACATACGGAACGATAATTTCTCAAAATGTAATAACACAAAAAATGAAAAGGAAACTGGTACAATTATCGAGAATCACAAATTAGCCTTCAAGGAGCCGTCGGTTGGCCACTCCTAATATTGAAAAATCATTCGGGATGGTAATGTGATCGGTAAATTACGTTTGGTCTTTGATGTTACTGCTAAGTTTTAGAATTCTCTTTCCTTGAATGACTGTTTGCATGTTGGTACAAATCTGAATCCATAAATGTCTGATGTTCTTTTGAGATTTAGACTAAAGCCCATAAAGCTTTTACGATTGACATGCAACAAGACTTTTTGAATATTTTAGTCCCCGAAGACGATAGAGCAATTACGCGATTCTTCTTTTCTAAAGACACAACGGGCAATTCTAAACCCCCTATAGTGTATAGATTCACTAGAGTTTTGTTCCGGATAAATAGTAGCCCTTTCTTATTGGCAACGACAATTAAACATCACTTAGTAAAATATTTTGAAAAGTATCCTGAAACTCTGCTTCATTCTTAAAAGATAATACCTTCTACATGGAAGATATAATCGGAAGTCAGGAGACTGTAGAACAAGATTTATCCGTTTCATTTGAATCTAAAGAAATTTTCTGTCAAGCAAATTTATTTACTGTTGAATGAATGGCGAACTAATTCTGAACATTAACAAAAATTATGGAAAGAGAACAATATAATTTAAATTGATGATTTTAAAACCATAGGAGAAGGATATTTTCCTTACAAAGTTTTGGGTATAGCATGGGATAATGCGTTAACTCACATTGAAACTCATCAAAAAAAGAATCCACTCGGACGCAGTAATCTATCAATATGATACGTTTAGTGCCTGCACCAGGTGATTGGGGTTAGTCACATTTTTTAAGGATAGTCATACATCTTCAATAGTTAATTATTTTTTAACTAAATCTTTTTTTACAGTGTAGTACTTAAAATAATTTAGGTCTATTATTTTTAGAAACATTCATGGAATATTTAAATTAATAAACATTTTTTGAAAGCATAAGAATGAAATTTGTGAGGGATTTAAAATAAAGTTCTGTCAATGTAAAATCTTTTCAGCACAAATATATTTGAAACGAAACATCCAAAGTATTTTAGTTTACAACATTTGTGTTTTGAAAGTTAAATTTAGGGAATATTTCGTAATTTAGAATATAGATAATTAAATGGGGAAAACAATCTAAAAATTTTATTATTTTAAAGTAGCTCAATGAATCCATAATCCTTGGAGTTTTAGACTACGCGTATTCTTTGTCACTTAAAACACGCCTAAGAACAATTTACTTTAATATCTAAAGTTATGGAAAACAATTATCACTTAAAATTGAATTTTTATTTTATATTTGTTTGTACAATAAAAATGCGTAAATCAAACGATTCTAAGGGAAGTAGAGTCGAACTGCAACTAATGTTCTAATGTTTTGTTCATTGCATGTTAATTAATTTGTTCTGTTCTCATGTATAGTTTAAACTATATTTAAATAGTTTGTGTTGTGCTATTATTGTGTGGTGCTGGATACTGTAGGCCTTGGTCCACATGGGTTGTAGTGCCACAAAGTTTAGTTTTTGTAATTGAATGGAAAATATTCATTGAAGTGTATAAAATAAATTCATAATCAGAAATTAATAACAGTAATATATATGCTTTGTTTTAGTATTCATTTTTCAAAAACATTTTTACTTAAAAAGTTTCTTTTATACAAAGAAATGAGGACTTTAATCTATACAAATAATTTAAAAAATGTAAGGAATATTTTCGTAATACACAATTGATAAAATATTAATTTTAAATATTTAAGTAGCATATTTTATGCTTTACATGAATGTTCTGTTTATTCATCATAACATTTATAATTTTATATCTTTTTCAGTAAAGAGTAGCTGAATGGAATATGCTTTGTCGTCTGAAATTTGTCTTTTATATTATTATTTGCATCGTTTTATTGGGATTCATTTACCTCATGCATTTTAAACTTCGACGTCCTGTCCTAGTACCACATTTTCTCAGAGGAGCGTCTAGATTTCGTCCTTCCAAAGTGTGTGCACCTCTTGCTACTATTTTGATTAACTCGGCTCCTGAGAATACTATAAGGAGACAGGTATTCTTATCAATACTGCATAATGATAACTGTCGCGAATTGCCAAATAACAGGAAACAAGTTAACTTCCTGTATGTTATCATTTTTTTTGAATTGATATTGATTGCATGTATGAACATGTATTTAAATAAAGAATGCATGGTTTAAATATTGACCTTGAAATTTATTATACTAATTTAATACTGGGAACTCTAACACATGAAACAAATCTGCACAGTTCTACTTGAATTAAATTGCCGTTTGCTTTTGGAATAATTTTTAAAATTTAGGTTTAAGAAAGTAAGGTAAACGGGACAGAATAAAAGTCATAAATATATATCGAGAATAATTCAGCTAATGTAGATAAAGTGTAAAGTTTTCAACTAATTAAAACTATTTATCTATTAAAATAATGAAAACTTAATTTTGATGCCTAAGATATTTATCGAATAATAAAATATATCAAATCGTTATTTATATTAAATCGAATAATTAATAATTTCAATTGGATGATTTAAAAAAATTCCGTTGCAAACATTCCTAAACTAATTTTGCCGTTCCTCAAATAGGGCTCATAATATTTAGTTGATTCGTGCTAGTTTGATGGAACCAGTTGCATAAAATTTAAGAAAATATGGTTTAAAATATTTATTTCTTCTAACTTTATAAGAAATGATGTGAATCATGGGTAATCTCATTGTTTATTTCTTTCTCTTTTTTTTTTTTTGCATTCACTTTGTCAGATAAATTTAAAAAAAATATTTATTATAAAATTTTTTCCTCTTTTATAAAGTAAACGAATATTGAATTTTGATAGAAATAAACTAAAATAATATAGATATAATAGTAAGGCTCCATAAAATTGGAAAACTATGAATAAATTCAGGAATATGGGTCATCTGAGTTACGAAAATAATCGCTGTTTTAAAGAGATGTATTTTATATGATCTAACACATAAAAAATAGTAAGACTGGAGCAGAATATTCTAGTTCCATATGTTCGTGAAATATATTTATTAACTAAAAATTAACTACGAATAATGAAATGAGACAAGTATGCTTCATTAATCTATAAAGTAGATAATTTTTCAATATGGATTGAAATGAATGAAACAATGATTCTTATAATCATTAAGAATTTAATTGTAAGTTGGTATTTCAATCAATGAAAAAAAAGCTTAGAAAATATTCCTGTTTTGAATTAATATCACATTTGAAGGTTTTACACCTATAAAATTGTAAACGTATTTGTTAGGAGAAAATGTATAAGATTTGTGGGGAATTATGTAAATTTTCAGCAGACAAGTTTATCAAAACAAATGTGCGATAACATTAACATTTTCTATTTCAGCGGTTTCTATTATATAATATCTAATATATTTTCCCGTATATATATATATATATATATATATATGTATATATATATATTGAAAAGTCTTTATTAAATGGTAAGAAAATACTTGATATAAAATTTTTCTGTGTAATCTAAACATATATATCTAAATGTACATTTGAGAAAACTATGATTTCCCATACAAAAATTAAAAACTTTCTATTTATTGAAAATGAATACTTTTGTATTGATTGGAATAGAACAGAAAATTCATGGCAAAATTGGGGGAACGCAAGAATATAAAAATGAATTTCAATATCTCTAAATATTAAGAACTAGTTAACGATATCTGATTTAATGCAATTTATTTGAAACACAGTGATATTTATACATTCACCAACTCTTACAAATTTTCCAATGTTTTCCAAAAAGTATGAAATTTTTCAAAATTAGATGAAAAAATTTTTTCCGGATTTTTTGATGACAGGGAACTATTTTTTCAGTTTTATAATTGGATATTAGATATATGAAATATCTGGATATCGTATAAATTAAAATATATTTTATTTCATTTAATCATAGCTTCCGAAAAATTCTGCATTTATCATTAGATTACGCGTATTATATTTATTCATTTCATGAACAGAGAACTAAAACGTAAAATGAATATTGATGGTATTGACATTGATGCCACACACAAAATAACAAAAAATATTTAGCTTATTAGAATTTGATGACCAATAAAATATAATTTCAAACCATTGTAGTTAATTTCACTGAAAAATCTACCCACAGTGTAAGTTTTTTTATGAATAAATTTATCTCTTAAAATTTAGATTGTATCGTTTACAAAATTGTATCGTTCTGTATCATTTAATTTCAAGTCGTTTTATATTAATTTTTGTATTAAAGAACCGATCAAATAAAATTATTAGTTTTTATCTTGCTTTCAGAAACACGTTCTATAAAAATTCTTAATATTTTTGTATGAATTACCTATTTTACCAATAAGATAAGCAATATTGTAATAAATATTAGTTTTTAGTAAATTGTAATATAACTTAAAAATAGTAAAAATAAATTATATAGCTTGATTTACTGCCATACATATCGCCAAATCATTATGTTCAATTTAAGTTTATAATAAAATAGAATTTCTAATTTGAGCTTTATAAAATGTTACTCCTCAAAATAACCTACAATTCTGAGTTGTATTAGTCAGCTTATAAGAAAAATGAATTCTTTTCACACACATAAAAATCAGTAAATCTGTCATCAAAAGACTTACCATTTAAAAGCTAATACAGTATTTTTTTTAAAAAAAATCTAAGTAAAATTAAAACTAAAAATATCAGGTGACCATTACCGATTTGTGTTTACGTTAGCAAAAGTTCATTAGTGCAGAAATATGGATTAACGATTCTGATGTTACGCAAGTTAAGTGTGTTATTAAGCAATTTGATTAATTACGAGGGTAAGTTGAAAAATAAGTTTCCCCTGTCGACTGTGGTCAGAGTTGTGTATGAAAGTCAAAAAATAGAATGAGACATTAAAGATATGACACGCCTTTATTTTTCCACATAGGTACCAAGTACATTGAGACATTTGTCATATCGCTTAATAAGCTTCAAAAAGCCCTCCAGGAAAAAATCAGGGCTTTGCATATGGAAGAAGCATTGAACGGCTTGTTTCACTTCAGTATTGCTTCCAAAGCGCCTTCCCCCGAGATTTTTCTTCAAAGCCGGAAACAGAAGGAAGTCGCTTGGTGCGAGATCAGGACTGTTTGGCGGATGGTGTAGGCGCTCCCAACAAAGAGTTGCAATATGGTTTTGCGTTGCCGAATGTGGTCTGGCATTGTCATCCAACACCAGAATGCCAGATGTGAGAAGGCCAGGCCACTTTTTCCGAATCGCATCTTTCAATTTCGACAGGGTGTCACAGTAGTGCGTAGCATTGATGGTTCCAACCTCCATAAAATGTCCAGCAACAAAATTCCTTGGGCGTCCCAGAAAACTGTGAGGAGCACTTTACCTGCAGAGGGAGTTGTCTTGAACTGCTTTCGGACAGGTGATGACGGATGTTTCCACTCCATAGATGCGGCCTTCGATTCTGGCGTGAAATAGTGGACTCAATTTTAACCCCCGTCACAATCCGAAACAGAAAGTCATTGCCATCTTCGGACCTCTACCCAATGGTGTATCGGTGACTTGCCCGTTTTCCTGCTGTGTCGCCTTTCGTCCATAGCCGTTCAATGCTTCTTCCATATGCAAAGCCCTGATTTTTTCCTGGAGGGCTTTTGGAAGCTTAAGCGATATGACAAATGTCTTAATGTACTTGGTACCTATGTGGAAAAATAAAGGTATGTCATATCTTTAATGTCTCATTCTATTTTTTGACTTTCATACACAACTCTGACCACAGTCGACAGGGGAAACTTATTTTTCAACTTACCCTCGTATTTACTACAAATTATTATGTATCTTTGATAAAAAAAATTAATATATATAACTAATAAAAACCAAAGACGCTGTGTGCAAATTAAGTGCTACAAATTTCGCACGCTTTCAGAAAATCCAGACGCTTAAGTGGTATTTTTAAAACATCTGGAACTTAAGTATAATAAAACGTTATATACATTATTTGTCAATAATAGCCAAAAACAGTGTTCTTTAACTTTTAGAATAACAATATATTAACCTCTCAAAAATTTCAGATCTATATTTTACTTAATATAAAGTAAAAATCTGAATTTGTAAATTTCTATTAAACTTTGTAAATTTTATTATTATTTTGTATACCGTATTTTTACAAATCATTGTTAACTTTCTTCTTTAATGGCTCGATAGCCCCTTGGGGGCCAAGGCCTTCTTTAAAATTCATTGTCAACTAACATCATAATTTTCAATATATTAGATAAGTGATAGTTGGAACATTTAACAAATGTTATGAGTGTTGTTATTTATAGATGTTTATGTATCAAAATTCTGCATGGATTGTGATTTTTACATTACATCTAATTATAGAATTAGTAAATCATATTTTAAAATACACAGGAAGAATTATACAATCTATCAAAAAAATAATGATAATTAATCGATGGAACAACTCACGGAAAACACCGAGAAACTATTAAAAGCATATCCAAAACTGGTTTCCAAGTAATAATGTTAACAGCGAAAATTTGTCGATTGAAAAAATAATTAGAGATTATAAAAAGGGTATATAAGAAAAATAAAAATTCATTTGTGAATGAAACAGAAGACCTCTTTTAAGATGAAATGAGTTTCATTATTAAACATTTCTAATAGAGATACTTTGGAATGTTTCAAAATGGTGTTCTAAATTTATGACGAGTTTTGTGAAAACACTCAATTTTACTCAGTGCGAGCTATAAGCTTACGAACATAAAGCTCCGAAACTGATTATCATATTACTTCTACTGCTAAACTTTTCTTTAAACTGTAATTCAGACATTTAAACCTGTTATCGATGTATAATATTATCGCTAAATTTGTATCCAATAATTTTTCAAATATCCTTCTACTTATATATATACTGGCTTAAATATATCAAAACTATCCAATTCAGCAGCTTTTGAATAAACCTACAATGAATCATCCATTTTTAATTTCAAAAGAAATTTAGCACTTAATATCCAGGAAATTACGATTCACACACACATCTAGGAAAAAAGAACTCAGTACAAGTTATTTTTTTTATATTTCATTAAAGTACCAGAACATCCTTTTTTATAATAATTTAAATAAATATCAAAATTTCTTTGCTTGCTCATTATTTGAAAAGAAATAATTCCCACTTTTTGAAATTGTTTCAGTATCTCAATTAGAACAGAAATGATCTTAATTTAACGAAACAAGAAATTCAGTTCTGCAAACTGAAAATAATGTATGGTCTGTTTCTAGTTTCGGTCTTATTTCATTTCTAATTCATGAAAATTGATTATTTGTGATTCAAAGTAATTATTATGATATTGGAAAATTACTGGGAACAGTTATATCAATTTTTATCTTAGAAAACCTGGCAAGAAAACATTCTTTTTTTTTTTATTCTTGTTTACTTACACTTGATTACGATATTTTCCCTGCGTTTTCTTGTTACGTTTTACTTGTTTGGCATCATATTGTCTTTCTTTGTTATTTTTTTATTTAAAATATGGTGAAGTTTACTAGAAGGAAAAGTAAAAAGGTACAAACGCCGCATAATTCTTTTGGTGAATTTTTGAGTATTTTGTCGATTAAAAATATCGTCAAGCTGATGTACATATAATTGGTCATACTTTCTTTATAAATAAGTAAATAAAGTCTGATTAAAATAAAAATGAGAAATATTAGGATTTTTTTAAAGAAAATTTATTTGAATTATCCTCACAAAAACTACAATGAAAATTCATAATTAAAACAAGTGTTATAAATTATTGTCTCGCGGTACTGATTGATTGGTTACTTAAATAGAATGTTGTTAATTATCTTTAGTATTCTCGATCATTTTGAATTAGTGAAAAATCAATCCGTCAAAAACTCGCCAAATTAAAAAAAAAGACATCAAAAGGATTGCACGTAACGTAACCAGACGTCCCGCTTGGAACGGGACTGTCCTTTTTTACAATTACGAGTCCCAGTGTCCCCGAAATGTACTGTAGGACGCAAAATTGTCCCGTTTTCAGACACCGCGTGAAAATTTGAGTAGCAGACGGCCGATCACCTGCACGCCGTCGCGATATGACACTCGCAGCACCATCTGGACGCGAACTAGCGGTGTGCAAGAGCGAGACCGCGTCGTCGCGACGAAACAATAGCCGAGAGTGGCCAGATGTCACATCGCTCGTGTTTTGCTGACGTATTGTCTGTTTTTTAACGAACTTTTCATTTGCCCACTTCTCGCTATTTGTTTTGTTTTTGTTTGACGCTCGTGTAGTAAATAATTCAAATTCCTTTTGCTTTGTAATCACAAGTTGAAATGCCGAAACGCAAATGTTCGTTCAATGTGATTATTTAATGTTTTCTGTGACTCTTTTTCTCCTTTTTCGTGTCGAAATTATCGTCTGACTTTGGCTTATTGTTTGATTGACTAAGTTTGAGTATTTTTGTTCTTTTATTTTTACTATTTAAATTTTTAATTTATTTAAATTAAAAAATTTTTTTTTCATTATTATGGATTTAAAATGATTGAAGCAGAGACTGAAATGATTTACACGGTTGCGATTCGCGCATTCCAAAAATAAACACTTCAAGATTATTGACTTTCGAAGATTCTATTCCACAGCTAATCCAGTTAGCTGCGGAAAATGGTATTACTAAGTTCTTCATTTTCCTATCTCCCACTGATGGTACTGCATCTATTCCAAAGAAACCTTATAATTTAAAGCAAGAAATAATTCAACTTGTAAAGAATCACAAGAAAATAATACAAATTCAACACACCCGTCAAGGTAAGCTTCTATTCGAAACTAATTGCCCAGATGCTGCTGTAGAAATAAGCAAGATAAATAATATTCTTGGAGTACCTGTTAATTCCAGTTTTCAACCTGAATACATTTCTTCAAGATTTCTTATAAAAGAAATAAATGTGTAGATTTATCTTTATATCTTGTTGCTGAAGAAATTGCGCAAAATGGCTTAACGATGTTAAGCTTACAAAGATTTACAAAAAAGAATTCTGAAGAACTGAGTGAAAAAATATTTTAATGAGCGTCATTGGACATCATTTACCTCAAACTATTAACTTATTCTATTCCATCATTCCAATTTCTCCTTTTATTGATTACGTTCGCCAATGTGGAAAATGCTATAAATTCACTCACCCTACGAAAAAAGTACACAAGAAGTCTTCCTATGTAAAAACTGTGGAACATTCTATTAAGACTCTCCCTGTGCCATTGAAACTCCTAAATGTATAAACTGTCAGGGAAATCATGCAGCTAATGACATTTCCTGCCCTACGAGGCTTGAAGAAAAAAAAATTCTTACAATTTAAAAGCATGAACCACCTTCCATTTATTGAGGAGAGAATAAATCGTTAAAAACCAGTTACTCCAGTGTAACCAAAAGTCATCTTCCTTTCGTGCCAAATCAAAATGAAATAACTGGTATTGTTAAAAAACCAGTGACTGAGATGGCTTCTATTTTTGAAGCAAAATTATTTGCGATACAGGCTAGACAAGATCAAATGATCCAACAAATGTTCTCATTCATGAAAGAACGTATGCGAACATGTTCGAATCCAGCTAGGTCAGTTTCTAGATCTCCTCCAAGAAAGAGTCGTGCAAGATCTATCCAGTCAAGAAAGACAAGTCTAAAAAAATTCTGTGAATCAGCAAATTATATCTCCCGAACAACCTAGTATGAAATCTCCTCAACCAAATATTAAATATGCAGAACCTAACATTAAAGAAAGAATTGAGCCAAAAAAAGTCGTAAAAAACATTCATAATTTTTTTTTTAAATATTTCTTTTACTACGAGCGCACTTTTTTTGATTTTCAATAACTGTTCAGGTTTTTCGCTTTTATTTAATGTTCAATTTAATTTCTTGGTATGCAAGAAACGTTCTATCTAAGCGCCCGTATGTAAAATTTCCGTACTTTCAATCTTCCAATGTCCTAGCAATTCAAGAAACGTTTCTTAAAAAATCCGACTTATTTCAAATTTTAATAAAATAATAATTGGATTAGATAGGCAAGATGACCGTGGTGGAGGACTTCTTTTTGCTGCTGATAAATATCTACCTGTGCAAGTTTTAAATATATCCCGCTCAGAAGATAACGATGCAGAAATATTAGCTATAAAAATTACTATATCCAAATCATCTCTTACTTTAGTAAATGTATACGTCCCACACGGTGAATTTTCAAGTTCTTTGTTCCATAGCATCTTGTCAAATATTCATCCTCCCTTCATAATAATTGGAGACTTTAATATACGAAGTTTGGAGCTTGGTAGTTATTCAAATTCTCCCGAATCTTCAGAATTCCTTCGATTGGATACTGGATAGCAACATTTGTCTTTTACATACCTCTCAGCCTACTCATTTCGGACTCCACCATAGACCATCCCTTATCGATTATAACTTTGTATCTCCTGATATTTTTCTTTTTTGTAATTTCTCAGTCAGTTCATGTAGTTATGGTAGTGACCATGTCCCTGTTCAAACAAGTGTTAAAATCTACAGTAACGATTATTCGAAAGGTACTTCCCGCAATAGAATTTTATGGACTGGCTTCTTCGATTCAATGAACATTCAAATTGCTAATAACGGACTAGTTTCTGTAGATCAATTCCAAATTTTATGCGAAAACAATCTTGATAAATTCAGGAAAAAACAAATCTTTCCATTAAAGTCATATCCTCCGTGTGGTGGACATCGGAATGTTGTTATCTTTTGAGTCAAAAAAGAAAACTTTGGAGGAAAGCGAAAAGTTCTCTTAATCAAACTCTGTGGATACAGTACAAACGAATTTCTGCAAAACTTCATCAGCTTCTTCTAACCCTTTCCAGAAATTTCTGGGATAAAACTATAACAAATGCTGGTATATCTAAGGACATTTATTCTATTCTTAAGCGGTATTGTTCCCCCGTCTTGGAAAAAATCCATCATAATTCCTACAATAAAAACTGGGAAAGATACTACTTCAGTGAATTCCTATCGCCCAATATCTCTTACAAGTGTTCTATTTAAGGTCATGGAACGCATGATATTAAATCGTCTAATAAATCATATCTCCCTTTCCAAATATTTTCATCAAAATCATCATGGATTTATGTCTCATAGAGGTTGCGATAGTGTTCTTTCTATGTTTCATCATCATATATTTGCTTTACGCTCACAGAGAAAATATATCATATGCGCAACTGTAGACATATCTCAAGCTTACGATTCAATGTGGCCAGACGGTCTTATTTATAAGCTCCTCCAATTTGATATCAGAGGAAATGCTGCTCATTGGATATTGGATTCTTTATCGGATAGAAGTTTTAAAGTGAAATGGCGTGAAACTTTATCTTAACCCACTTTCTCTAATAGAGGTGTTCCTCAAGGCAGTGTTCTTCCTCCCTTTCTTTTTATGATTTATATGTCAGATATTTACGAAGTTCTCTCTGCTGACATTAAGTGTTTTATTTATGCTGATGACATAATCCTTTTGGCTGCTCATACATCACAAGATAGTCTACAGCAGAAAATGCAGACTGCTATAATAAAACTTGAACAATGGTGTGATGAAGGGAAACTAAAAATTGATTCCTCAAAATGTTCAGTCATTGATTTTTCTTCCAAAAAATCTCCTGTAAATTTTGAACTAACTATTAACCAATTACCTATCTCTTGGTCTAAGCACATAAAAATTCTGGGCCTCTATTTTACTAATGACTTAATCTTCAAGTATAATTTTCAAATGAAAATCTGTCCAGAAGAAAATTAATGTTTTAAAAGCTATTACAGGTAATAGATGGGGAGCAAAAACTAATCACTTACTTCAAATTGTTCAGTCCTTCATTACATGTAGCCTTGATTGTCATGTATTTACATCGGCGAGTTTATCAGACCGAAAAATCTCGGATCCGATATCACTCAGTTCTTAGAATTGCTACAGGTCTCCCTCGCTGGACACTTATTCCACTTCTGAAGGAAGCAGGGGTCTTACTTCTTTTTGTAAGACAGAACTTTCTCTCTACAAGGATGTTCATTAGAAATCTTGCACTTTCTACTAGATCTCCATGTGGTAGTTTGTGGGAATCAATGCAATACAGCCATATCTCTGGCGCTCTTCCTCTATCTTTGGGAGTGAAAAAATGGCTTGAAGAAAATGGAATTCAAGAATCACATATTTTAAAAGCTCCTGCAAAACCTACATCTGTTAATATTAATTTAAAAATATTTCTTAGAAAATATACTTTTCAGACTAAAAATCTTCCTACAAATACTATCAATGACCTCTTTGAACTGCATAGTATTTCTGAATGGTCCAATCACATATTATTTACTGATGCATCTAAAATAGAAAATAAACTTGGAATCGCTGTTTATAACAGCAGAAATAACTTCTTTGTTTCCGGGCAAATCAATAACACTAATTCCATCTTTATAGCAGAGGCTTTGGCTTTATATCTGGCGGTGACTAAATTCTGTATTTCTCTCTCTAACTATATCATATTATCAGACTCCTTATCCTGTCTAAGCAGTTTGAAAACTCTCTCAACCTCTTCCCCAACCATCATTCAACACATCGGATCAGCTTTAGGAAATGCAACTAAGACTTCTGAATCTATTCAATTAGTTTGGATTCCAGGTCATTGTTGAGAACGAAAAAGTAGATGCTCTTGCAAAATCGATCATTAATAAAAGTTATATTCTGCACTCAATTTCACCTGAAGACCTTATCCATAATATAAGAAACATTTTTATCAATTATAATAACAACGAATGGAAAAATAGTAAATATGCCTCTAACTTTTCGCACATGTCTTCTATCACGAAAATTCACCGCAATTATATTAATTCTCGCCTTGAAGAAGTGTGGCTAGCTATAAGCCTATGAGCATAAAGCTCCAAAACAGTTTTTTGCCATAACCTAACCCAACCTCGTTCAATGCTAGCTTAGAAGAAAAATATCCGTTTATATCAAGCAAATAAATACTCCATCAGATGTCAGTTGTGAAAAGTGTCGTACTGAATTTAGTGTTTCTCACTGTGGTGGTGGTGATATTGAACAGCATTTAAAGTCTGACAAACATAAAAATGCCGCCGCTTCGAGTTCTTCATTAAACGCTTTCAAGAAATCGGACGCACCAACCTTGAAGGACTTGGATATCGCCGCGGCAGAAGGCGTCTGGGCTTATCAAGAAAACCACAGTTTTCGTTCTAATGATTGTGCATCGAAATTAATTCTATGTTTTGATCCCAAATTTACATGCGCGCGTATGAAATCAGAGGTTATTGTAGTAAATGTTTTGACGCCTACAGCAATGAAAGAATTAAACGATGACCTTGATAAGTGCAATTGTATTACAAAGTATGGGTAAAACCACGGTAACAAGAAAATATACCCCATTGTAGTGCGCTTTTTTCAACCTTACGCAGATGTACATGTAAAAATTTTAGATTTCCAAGACCAACAAGGTAAAACTTCTGACATCATTGTAAATTATTTAAACCAAGTGTTGACAGATAATAATTTGACAGCAAAAGGCGTAGTATTTTGTGGGGACAATGCCAACGTCAATTTCGGAGGTGCAGTTAGGCGAGGAACTAACAATGCAATAACGATATTACAATCATCTCTGAAAAAAGAATTAATTGGTATTGGATGTGGAGCCCATGTAATTCACAATGCAATAAAATCTACTGCAGATGGGCTACCCGTAGATTATGAAAGCGTTATTGTGAAGATAAATTCATTTTTTTATATTTGTACGATTCGAGTTGAAGCTCTAAAGGAGTTTTGTGCCGAAACTGAAACGAAATATCAACAAATGCTCCGCTATAACAAAACCAGATGGCTTGCTCTTACGCCTGCATTGAAGAGGATTTTAAAAGTGTATCAACCGTTAAAAAGCTACTTTTTGAGTATTGAAAAATGTCTCCTGTTACTAAAAACATTTTTGAAGATCCCACATCCGAATTGTGGTTTTATTTTTTACACGCTCAGTCAACAAGTTTTTATCAAGCTGTCTTAAAAATTGAAGGTCAGACTGTATCGGCAATTAAAGCTGCAAAAGAAATCAATCAATTAAAAGACAATTTAACTTAAGAGAGAGCAATCAGTTTCTTCCGTTTATCGTTCGTCAATTAATGTTAAAATTGAAAGATAGTGGTACTGATATCGATGATGAATTTGTGAAAAGGATGGCTACAGAATTTTATAAAACAAGTCGTGAATATCTGGAGCAGTTCTTACCAAAGAAACGGAGATATTTTATGGGCATATTTAAAAAAGGTCCCCATATATGGGAAGGCATTGAAAAATCTCTGGATGTATTAATTGAAAATGCAATATATTGACTTTAATAAAGATACTGAAGTTATTGATGAATTTCCATTAATTTCTAATTGCATTACATCACAAAAAATAGCGGAATGGAATAATTTAAATGTTTCCACGGAAGCCCGTTGGGTGGAAGTATTCAAACACTTTTCGCCAACAATCTTCAGCATGAAAACTTTTCTATTGTAATTGAATATATTTTATGTTTGCCTGCTACAAATGCTCCAGTAGAATTTTCTATTATGAACGAATTTTCTATTATGAATCAATAATGAACGGACATCTGAGAAAACCAAGTTACAATTTCAGTTCTAAAGGCAATGTTGATAATCAAGGTGAATGTAAAAAAAAACGTGCCAAGATATTCATTCTTACTTGAAATCGTCACCAGTTATATTAAACCAAATTTGTTCTGATAAATATAAATATAACTAAACATTTTGGGTACTTATATTTTGTTATTCGTAACTTTTAAGCCAACTAACTTTTTCTGAATAAATAACTTTAAAAAAGTGTTGTTTTTTTTCATTGACTACCTATGATTTGACCTAAATAAACCAATGTGCCGTTTTGAGTCAAAAAATAAATAGTCACACATGTTAATTATACGCCATTTGTGTGAAACACAGTTATCGTTTTTCTTTTAAGAAAAAGAAAATCTCTTTTGAAAGCATTTCCTATAAAGCAAGCTAATATTATGCTATTAATTTGTAATCATTAAAATTTTTAATAATTTTAAAATGATATTTTTTCTGATGAGTTTTTATGATAATTTTCATCTCGCAAAACATGATAATTAAATAAGTTACTTACTTATCTCTTTGAAATTTGCTAAATAAATTTTAGGTATAATTTTAGAGAGAAATAACTGCTTATATTGATGCAGTCATTTTTTCTTATTTTAGGAGGGATGTCTTATTTGAAAATTGTGTTTTTCTCATTTTTTAATGAACTTGTGACAAAAATTGGTACTCTTGTAGCTGAATTGCAAAATTTTTTGACTATTTCCTAAAATGATTCATTCTGGTAAATTTAACATAATTCAAAAATATTTATTAGAATTTTATTTATGATGTTTTGCTTGAAAATGTTTTTTGCAATTTTTTTCCATAAAATTACCTAAATTGAAATAAAATTTAAGTAGAAATTAATTCGATTTTCTTAGTTGTTTTAACCTATAACAGAAAGCTCATAAATGCGTTTTAAAATATTTTACTTCTAATACATTCGGGTACTTTAATATATATTTCACTTTTTAAAGGAACCACCACACAACTCACATTTATATAAAAATATAATTGAATATTTTGTTAAATTTGATATAGTATTGAAAATCTATAACTGACCCTTAAAAATCATCGCCATATTATGAGAGAAATTATTTGTTTACTGATAAAAATGCCGATATTCGGTTTTAAAATATATTTAATTTTATTTTCAATGCATGAATTCTTATTTTCTATATAAAAAATTACCATTTTTCATGCAAATCAACATTTATGAAGTGTTTCATAAAATCATAATCATAGGAATATTATTTTTCAACATCGAACAATTTGGTAAAGTTTCAAATGTTATTTAACATTAAAAGATCCAATTTTTATAACTTTTCAGAAGAATTACAGTATGTTAAATAAAAATGGTGGAAAAAACAGTTCATACAGAGCAATAGAAATATACCAGCCTTATTTATTCTATTTTGAAAAAATTCAGAATTATGAAAAATTGAAAATGTGCAATTATAAGCAAAATAGTAAGAAAGGAAAAAGAAATATTTGAGATTTTATAATGAAATAATCAACACATATTAAACTCAAATTTGGAAAATACAGAAGCAATTCTTCAAAATGATTCAATTTTCCGAATCTGTCAGATTATAGACGTTTTAGTAATTGGTGAAAAAAAAAGTACAAAATTAAATTATTTATAAAACTTTTATATAACCTATAATTTCTCAAACATTCATTCTTTTAAGTAGCCAAATTTATTAAAAACATGCCTAACTCAAACAACTTTTGAATAGCCTAATGATAAACAATACTCGCTTAGTATGCGAAAAGTTACACACACACAAACCTATTTCTTCGCCTTTAAAATCAATATTCATCAGGGAAAATGGCACTGGAAGTGCTACTGTCCATCCCGATATATTACAAAAATGAACAAAAATAAAATAAAATATTTTAATGAATAAAACTGATTTTCTAAGAACTATCATTTGGGTAAGTACTTACTAAATTTGAGTTCCTTACTTTTAAATGCTAACTTCATCGGAAACTATTTAACAATTTTCAAATACCTTACTAAAGTGAATAATCATATAAAATATACAGAATTTGTATTTTAATAGAATATTGATTATGCATCTGTCCCAGGTAAAGAAATTTAAACCATTAATCCACTATCGAAACTGCGCCAGTTCGTATTTTAGAGTTTAAAATTATTACACACACATAATTACGAAGTTTTACTTTTTGTTATACTCTTTTATTTCCCAAACTTTCTACTAAAACGAACAATCTACGATTTTATCTTTTAATCGCATTAACTTAAAATGAAATTCCTAAAATAAAGAAATTACTCTCAAAGGTATTAAAAAATTCATTTTTCACAAATCAATTTGACCAATAGTGTTAAATATTTAGAATAAGAAATTTAACTAGAGATATTTAACTCTTTCTAAAGTTATTTACAGTTGATTTCGCTTGCTTATTAAACTTTGTATTTCTAAGACTCATTCTGAATTGAAAATAAATTGTAATTCATCTGCTATTTTTGAATAGACTAAAAGTAGCAAGTGATTGTATATAAATTTACTGTAGTTTTAATCTAATTATAAACATACATTCAAATGTGTGTTATATAATATCATATTTATTTTCCTCCAAATAATTTATGTACCGTATTTTCCTGTACATAATTCTTTGTAAATTATTATCCGCAAGGACTTTTTTCGTGCAAGAAAGAAAAAAGCCTTCCATCGTAGCAATTTTTCAGCGAATATTCCAAAATATATACATTGGAATATTCAAAAGACATTACACAAAATACAATAAAATAAATACATAGTATGATTAAAACATAATAAATAATTGTTCAGAAAAAATAATTATCAAAAACAATGGATACATTTAGGATCCATTTAATCGCCAAGTGCGATGAATCCGAAATGAAAGGAATCGATCGATAGACAAGAGCTACAGTTGGCAAAAAAGTATTAGAACAATGAGAAATTTGTAGTTTTCAAGTTAACAAAATCAAGTAAATCGTATAATCAGTTTATAAATGATAACATTTTCTTAGAAAATTATAACTAGGTAAAAAATAAAGTTTAAAAATAATTACAATATTATTAAAATAAAAATAACAAAATTTGGATAGCAAAAAAAGTATTAGAACAGAAGCAGAAACATGCAAATTACAACGCTGGTGACGTCATTAAACTTTCAAGGTTACTTTCAACCGTATCAATGTCAAGGGCGCTTGTCTCATTCGACTGCTAATTTGTAGAAATTCAGTTTACGTGGACTTTTCCTGCCATGGCACCCAAAATAAAAGAGATTTCACTTGCGAAGAGAGAACAAATCGTTCACCTGCACAATAGTGGCAAAACATTTCGAGAAATTTCCAGTAAGTTGAATGTTTCACTTTGCGCAATTCACAACATTCTAAAAAAGAAAAAAGAAATTGGGGTTGTGGATAATAGGCCAAGATCAGGGAGACCAAGCAAGCTAACTGTCAGAGAAAAACGACAAATGGTTAAAGATGCCCTACAGTATCCGACAGGAAGTGCAAGGATGTTGCCCGCAAATATTGAATCAATCTCAGGAAATGTTGTAACACCTCAAACAGTTAAAAATGTATAGCATAATGCTGGTATAAAAGGAAGAAGGCCAAGGAAAAAGCGTTTTATTTCAGAAATCAATGGAAAGGAACGCCTAGAATTTGTCAAAATTTATAAAAATAAATCATTAGATTTCTGGAAAAACGTTATTTTCTCCAACGAGAGTAAAGTTGAAATTTTCAAACCTAAACACGTGCTCACAGTTTGGAGAAGAAAAGGAGCTGCTTTTCAGGCTCAAAATGTACAGAAAACTATAAAGCACAGAGGAGGGAATGTCATGGTCTAAGGCTGTATGGCTTACAATGGAATTGGAAATCTCCATTTCATTGATAATAAAATGACAGCTTTGTCATATATTGAGGTGTTACGAGATAACTTGGAAGATAGTGCAAAGAAATTAGCTTTAGGGAAGACATTCATTTTTCAACAAGACAAGACTCCAAAGATACTGCCAACAAAACCAAAGAATGGCTATTATATAATGCTCCCCGAAGATTGGTAACTCCTCCACAGTCCCCAGACCTGAATCCTATAGAACATTTGTGGCATCTATTGGATGAAAAAGTGAGAAAATTCCCAATAACAAGTAAAGCAAGCTTTGCAAGATGCATGGACCAGCATGTCATCAAACGTCACCAAAGATTTGGTGGAATCTATGCAAAGACGTCTGGATGCAGTAATTTCAGCAAAAAAACTACATACCAAATATTAGTATCACGTTTGAATTTTTAGTTATTTTATTTTATGTATGATTCAATATTGAAGTCCGATGTTCTAATACTTTTTTTGCAATGCAAATCTCCTTTTATTTTAATTTTTTAAATTCTATTGATTTTAAATATTTGTTTCTTACTCCATGAGTAATTATGTAAAAGTATTACATAATATAAATACTATGTGACAAATATTTCATTTTATTACCTTGATAACTTAAAATTTACTACTGTTCTAATACTTTTTTGCCTACTGTATTATTAAATTGTAAATTATTATCCGCAAGGACTTTTTTCGTGCAAGAAAGAAAAAGCCTTCCATCGTAGCATTTTTCAGCGAATATTCCAAAATATATACATTGGAATATTCAAAAGACATTACACAAAATACAATAAAATAAATACATAGTATGATTAAAACATAATAAATAATTTTCAGAAAAAATAATTATCAAAAACAATGGATACTTTTAGGAGCCATTTAATCGCCAAGTGCGATGAATCCGACATGAAAGGAATCGATCGATAGACAAGAGCTATTATTCCGTGTAGATTCTAGTAAAAATTATCATCTTTTGTTTTTAATAACTTTTAAAGCAAGGCTGTTTTCTTACCGTTTATGTTTAAATGAAAGAAATGGATGACTTCCGAATTGCGCATTAGTTAAATTTTTTCTTTCATACTGTGCATGCTTCGTTTTAACCTTACCCTTACTTATAGAAAAGGCAATTAAAAAATGGCATGTTTATCGCCGTTTTTTATTTGCCTTCTTTATAACTTTTAGCTTAAAATCCTGTTGCTTAGAATCTTTCGCTTATGACGATATATGGACATACATATTTTCAAGACAGTTCAAATCAATACAAAATGTGCACAATACAAGAAAAAAGCATGCACAATACAAAATGTGAAATGACGATAACCAATAGCAACTGTAATATCTTTCCAAAGAATCAAATTCATTCTTGAAAATATAATTGGACAAAACCAATTATAGTTGAAACACGTCAGCTGAGTAGTGGTGTCATCTGTTAATTTTATAAAACATAAACAGCATTTCTCTCAAAACTACTTTTTTGTTAGCTTTTCTGGTGGAGAATATTTTTATCAGATTATCAGCAGCGGCGTATAATACACACAATGAAATGCGATTTTTAACACATAAACCGTGGATTATTAACAGGAAAATACAGTATATACCATATACTATGTATTTTTATCATTATGTTGTTGGTCATATACTAAATTTACTGTTGCTTAAAATATATTAGAAATTAAAATGATGGAAAGAAAAAAGAAACTTATGAGACTAAATATTTTACATGATTCATAATAATTGAACAATGTAAAATATTTAGTCACATAAGTTTAGATGCGTTTGATATTTCTACACATAATAAGCAAATGAAGAAAAATTGATTGACATTGATGATGTTGATAGTTAGTATACTAATTGTTATCTAAATTTTATTTCTTCAAATAGTTATTCACATTCATTCCAGTTATTCCTAAATGATAAACATTTACATATTAAACGCATGTGGGTATTTAGTATCGACTTAAATTATCAAAAGTTGTAAATCATTACCATTAGCATAAGATAGTAAATCTTTACCATCTCAAATACTGTCCACTTTACAAAAAAGTCTTTTATCTTTTCAATGCTATTTAGTTTATTTTTGATTTTTATATAACAAAAAATGCTATTAACTACGCGAAACGTGGTACACTTTTACCAAGTATAAATTACAGTTCATACATCATCGATTCGTTTTATGAAGTTGTTCTCCATGATGTATACTTATCTTTAACCTGGATTAAAAACAGAAGTTTTCTAGATTTTTGTGAAAATTAAATGAATCTGAATTAATTAAAATAGTGAACAAGTTAAAACATTTGAATGTGAATTAGTTAAATCAAAATTGGAATAAAAGTCTCATTGAGCTTTATAAATTCTGTTGAAATCGATAAGCTTAGAATAAAGTACTTCCGCCCTTTCTTGTTCTCAGATCTTCTAAATACACACTTGTTAAGGAAATTTCTATCAATGTTAAATTGCTTGTATTTCTATATATGAGACTCTTTTTCATTAATGCAGTATTTGTGGCTCACCATGGTTTAATGGTATTATTGCACTATTTGGAATGACAGATCTCAAGTTCATTCCTAGCTCTGTTAAGGGAGTTAAATGTTCATGTTTCCTTGATACAACTGTTAGTGTAGATGCCTGAGAATAATTCGGAGGTCCATCTTTATGACTCGTAAATAGGACCCACTCTATAAGAACATTTTTATTTTCGATTTTTTCCTCTATTACGATCATTGTTTGTTAATTTAACACGTACATTTCTTTTCTACATGAGAACATGGCTATCTCTGAAAATCGTTTCAAATTACAAAATGATTGAGATGTTGAGAAATCAAAGACTATATTTTACGACAATAACGTGATTTTATAGCAAGACAACAAATTCACATTGCTGAATTACCAATCCAGATGGCGCAGCATGTCCATTTTTGGACCTTGCACCATAAAACCCAACCAATCAACTAACTACCAATCCAGAAGATTGATGAGCTTGCATACCAGAAATTAAATGACTTAGACAGTTTTAAACAGCCAATATATTTAGTGTTTCTTTTTTCCTCACTGCTAAAATTGTACGGGCGCTCCGTGGCTGAGTGGTCAAAGGCATCACTGCTAATCGCTTGAGAGCGTAGGAGTGTGGGTTCGATTCCCACCGTGGCCCTGGGTGTTTTCTTCGTTATTCTTCTGTGGTTGTACATCTGTCATTGTGCTATTTGTCCTAATATCGAAGAAGACTTACAAGTGGATCTCAAGAATCAAGCATAGAAGTCTGAATATATGTAATGTTATAAATAAAAATAAAAATTGTACCAATAATTTATAAGAATATACTTTCCTTATCGATACATTATCTATAAGACAATAAGCTGGTAATAGAATGGTTAGTACTCTGTTCTCTCTCTTTGGTTAAACAGCTTGTGTGCACGAATTTCACCAAAAACTTAAGTGTTTGCTGTTATTCAGAATCTAGTTAACACTGTATTTCTGAGTCCAATTAGCCTTCATTTGCAAAAAATGATCCTTAAGTGACAAACGATTTAAACCAAACCAATTATCTCTGAAATAAAAATAATATTTTGCTCTGAAACCTCATTTTCTTGTATTTATCTTGTTATTATTATTATCACTTACATTTTTTTAATTAAATTGAAAAAATAATTGATTTTTTAGGTGATTCGGGACACTTGGGGTCATCCCTCTGTTACTAGACCTTTGGATATGACTGTTGCTTTCGGTGTCGGAGATTCTGAAGAAGAAGACGTTCAAGTACCAGTTGACTGGGAGGCCGCAGCATTTCGTGACGTTATCCAGACGTTAGTCGCTGACGAGTACAGATCTCTTCCTTTAAAGATACTCAGTCTGCTCGAGAAGCTGAAGGACGCCTGTGAAGTGTCGCCGATGTTCGTCATCAAAACCGATGATGATGTCTTCGTTAACGTATACGCTTTGAAAGATCTTCTCAAAAGTCAGCATAAATCACTTTTTCTACGTATAGTTCAAAAATTGTATGAGAAATGCGTACTTAGGGTAACACATATTACGCAATTAACATTTCTAATGCATTTGTTATCAGCCATAAGAGTTTTTAGTTTAATTATTTAATTACATTTTTTAAGTGTATTCATTGTGTCAGTATTTTGTGAGTCTAACAATGAGTTTATGTGTAAAAAATTCTGAAATTTGGAAATCATTTTCGAATAATACGTTAAGATATATTTGAAATATTTGAAAATAATATAAAATTTTAAATACTAATACATACCTGCCATTGGAGAAATAAAAATTAGTAGATTCTACTGATTTTGAGGGTAAAAAATCAGGAGACATTATTAGCGACATTTTTGCTTGAAACAGTATGTTTAAAACGGTAGTACCGCAAAAAAAAAGCAATTTTATTCTTTAGATTATATATTCTCAGAATGATTAATGTTAAAATATTTTGCGTTAATCTTAAATTTGTAATATAATATTCATAACCTTATAAAGGAACTGTGAAAGATAAAAGAATACACTACATATATAAAAAAATAAACAACGTTTGTCCCAATATATATTTTATAGGGCATCTTTTACTACACTAGTGCAGTTTATAAATATTAAACTTATGAAATTACATAAAATACATTACTAAACAAATTCACATAGCTGCCAACTCTACTGATTTTATCGAGAAACTCCCGATTTTTCATCATTTCTCCCGATTTCTCGCTAACATATGAAAATCTACTGATTTTTGGGAATTTCAGTGAAAAACTTAAAAACAAGCAAAATTTTGCCAGAAAAAAAGTCTTTTGAGTTGTTTCAGGAGATTACACAGTCAACAAATGGTGCATTAAAATGATAATATATATTTATATATTAATTTTTTTAATATTTTCTTCTGAGTTTCGAGTCCACCGTGGAAGGATGACGCTGTAATTACTAGGCTGCCAAGACTTCCACGAATTGGCAGTCATATAATTAACATTCAGAGCAGACACCAAGTGCCTGTTTACATAAGCAGTTCACTTAAGAGGATATTCATATAAATAAGAAACATATTCATAAGAATTTATTTATAGCTTATTGAAATATTTCATCATTATCTCATTTAAATTTGCATTTTGTATATTCGTATTACAGTTATTATTATAAGTGCATAGTTTATAAGGTTCATTATTATTAATTGTATTATTTTTACTATAGTATACTTAATATTGCGCGTCTATAATGTTGATTGATAAGAACTTCACTTGTTATTTTATAAAATTACAAATTATCCCTTACGTTTTTTTATAAACTTGTTTCATCATATTTACACGAAAAGAGGGCCATGCCACTTTCATTATTAACATCTTACCTTATTTCTTGATGTTCTACATCAAGAAATTCAAAGACGTGTTTGTTTCATTTTAGGCTTTCATACCGAATCTTTTAGTTTGAAATTGTGGTGTCTCGTATGGGAAGGAATGCCAGTAATTAGAAAAAACAGCTCCAAGTGGGGCATTTCCAGAGATGTCTTTCCTAGAGACTACTATCCCAAATATTGCTCCGGTTCTGCTTACATCCTCAACCAGCGAGTGCTACGGAGCATCCTTCGACAACACTCGAGCCATTTGCTGCTTCCCTTTGAAGATGTCTACATCACAGGGATTCTTGCAGAGCGGGCTGAAGTAGAACATGTGCAGCTAGGCACTAGATATGCTTTCGAATCTGCTAGTGAGGAAAGAGTTGCCGAAGGCCAGACTATCTTTGCTCACCTAGGCCCCGAAGCTGAAGAAAGAATGGAACATTTCTGGAATTTTTTGCAATGGGAAAGGAAAGAACATCAACCATCTCGCGGTTTATGAAAATTGGAACCATACATTTAAACAATATATTCATTTATTAATATTTGTAAGCGATATATACTAGAATGTAAATAGTGCACTTTTTGTAATTTAAAGCTCTTATATAGCGCTGAATAGTGGGCATTATATTTCGGCCTCATATTGTATATTTATGAATTTGGAAATAAATATGTATCATTTAAGCATTTTTGGTTCATCATTCTACGTCTATTAGAATCGATAATTCAAGCATGATCCTTTTTGATTATCAGTCGCATCGATTCATAAAAGTGGTAAAAATTAATCAATTATTGCTTTTAATTAATTTTATTCAAACGATCGCAAAAGTTTTGATTTGATCACTTAAGTTAAAAATCAAATTAAAAATGCTTAGATGATACATTCTGTATATGTAACACGCAATGCATAATACAAAATAATTTGTTAATTTTGAAGACGTTAGAATATTTTTAGATACATAAATTATCCCATATGCACATCTTTACATTTATAACTCAAAAATTGAGTACATAAATTGCATTTGCTAAAAATAATATTCTTTAACTATGACTTGTAAAATAAGCCGTAAATACAAATATTTTATTTATTATATTAAACATTTCGGGTTTGTTAGTTCCTTACACTTTACTTGCTTTAACTCTTTACTTTCTATGGTTACATTTTGGAGACGAACGCTAATTCTCAACCAACACCTGTAGATTAAATGGAAAGCGAACAAATATAAATATTTATTTTTGAACTGAGAATCGAGACCATGCGTTGTTGAACAAAAGGCGATAATATTGATAATTCTCTAGAAATATTTTAGGTATGTTATGGTAAAATATTTTCTTGATCGTATTTAGTAAGCACTGGAAAATATGATTTTTTTTTCATTCTCAAAATAAGTAAATGTGATAGATAAATAAAAATAAAAGTGTTAAGATGGAAAAGCATTTCTGTTGTTCAATTCCATATTTTAATATGATTAATTTCTAACAATGATTTATTTATTAGTTCTGATTATAAGTACTCATTGTTAATCGCTATTCAGTATTGTAGAAAGAATTTCAAAACAAGGGTCACTTATGGATATGTAAATTTATATCAGCTGTAGCATATTACTCAATATTTGTGAGAAATGTTAAAAAATTGTATTTCTAAACTATAATTTAAAAATAGACACTGCTGGTCATCGTAAATGCAATACCCAGTAGGAAGCATGCAAATAACATAGAATTTATAATATGCATTAGTGGAAGTGAGATATGCAAATGATTAGAATTTCAATGGAGACGCACTTCACGCGCACCTGTGGCGCCACTTTAAAGCGCTAAGGCTTGGAGATTTCTACGATTTCAAGTTCGGCAACTGTGTTTTTCTTGTGGTTTTTTAAAAAACAATCCATGCCTTGTAGAAAACAGCAATTATTTTTTGATTAAGTATCCGAGTTCAACAGAGGAAGGATAGTAGCCTACCTATATTATGGATTATCTTTCAGGGAAATCAAAGTGATTGCCGGCTGGCAGTTGTCTGAGGTGCCTGGTCCTAGAACCTCAACCCTCATTGGATATCTGGAATGAAACTTGGGAGCTATATCTTGTTCTGATTGGCATATCGAGTAGAGCTTTTAAGTGGGCGGGGCTTATTAGAGTTTACATGAGAAAAAGTAGTTTTTTAAAGTAGAATAATTAAGAAATTAAATATTAAATTTATATTTTTAGTCTTGAAATTTATTTATGTTATAACACATAAGCAATATTTACAAAAACATTAGTTATAAAGATACAGAAAAGTCCTTAACTCCACTGCTAAAAACAGTGAGAGTGATAAAAGTTACAAGGCAAAAACACTAAGACATGACTGTACAACATATAGAATTCTTTATTTTTATTTTATTTATTTATTTATTTATTATTTTATTTTTTTGTTACTATATACAATTTATTTATTTGTATTTTTTTATTTTATGTATATATATATACATATTATTTATTTATTTATTTTTCGTTTTATATAATTTTAACTTGTTAGTAGAAGGATAAAAAGGTTAATTGTTAGTATTATCATGGACGTATTGCTTATGTGTGTAAATCAAGGTGGCTGGTGAGGAAACTTAGGGCAGTAACGAAGTAGTGAGCGGGGACGGTGCCGATTATGGGTGCTAAGGTCATTATATTGTGGCAAGTTTATAATTGATGGATTCTCAGTTTTGTTAATATTTTTATACATGTTATACATAATTTTGGCTAGATATTCCCTGATTGTTGGTATATTTAGTTCTTCTCTTATCTTTTTATTTCTGAAATACCAGGGAGCTTTTGCTGCCTGTCTGATAATTTTATTTTGTAAAGTTTCTAATTTTTTAATTTTACTGTCATGGGTATAACCCCAGAGGGGGCAGGCATAGGACAGAAGTGGTCTGAGGTATGCTTTGTAAATGAGCACTTTGTTTTCGATTGAGAGCTCAGAGTTGTATTTTAGGAGGGGGTATAATGTTGCAGTTGTTTGCTTAAATTTATTTGTAATATTTTTGAGATGTGTGTTCCAATTTAATTTTTTGTCAAATGTTATGCCTAGATATTTGCATGTTGGAGACCATGGGAGTATTGTTTCGTTGATTTTGATTCTCTGGCAGGTTATTGCTCTTTTTTTAGTGAATAGTATGGCTATGCTTTTATTTTCATTTATTAAAATTTTCCATTTTTTGAACCAGAGCTCAAGTAGCTGTAGGTGTGTGTTTAGTGCTGTGGATATATTTGATAATTTCCTGCATTGTGCTAGGATGAGTGTGTCATCTGCAAAGAGATGCAGTGTAGTGAGCTGTGATTTAGGTATGTCGTTCACATAGATAAGAAATAAACGAGGTCCTAATTTGGAGCCCTGGGGTACTCCTGCTAATATTGGCCTAAGTGTTGAGTGTGTTTTACCTATGCGAACTTGGAACTTCCGTCCCAAAAGATATGAGATTAATAATCTGATAAGTGGGTCGGGTAGACCAATAGTGATGAGTTTAAAGACTAGTCCGCCAATCCAAACTTTGTCAAAGGCCTTGGCTATATCTAAGGAAACTGCTCCAGTACTTTTTTTCAACTGGAAACCATGGGTGATAGTTTCACCAACTCTCATCAGTTGATGGGTTGTAGAATGGTGTTTTCTAAACCCGTGCTGTTCAGGAATGAGAATATTCTTATCATTCAAGAACGTATCAATTCTGTTAAGAATAATACCTTCAGCAATTTTGCTAAGTGAAGGGAGCAGACTTATTGGTCTGTAATTAGATGGTAGATAATTTTCCTGTTTAGGTTTGAGTATTGGTATGATTGAAGCAGTTTTCCATTGGCAGGGGTAGTATGTAATTTTAAGAATTTCATTGATGAGCATAGTAATTTTGAATAAGATTTTAGGGGGGCTTTTTTGATCATTAAGTTGGTTATGCCATCAATGCCAGGAGATTTTTGATCTTTGAGCTTTTTTATTATAGCCAGGACCTCTGAGGGGGTGGTGCGTTCTATCTCTTGTGTATGGGGTCTGGAGAGAAATCTGTTTATTGTGTGCGTTACCAGGTTTTCAGTTCGTGTATCATGTAGATTGTGTGTCGTGAATTGTTTTTCAAAAACATCTGCAATTGCTTCAGTTTTGTCTTTATCTGTGTAGGCTATGTGATTTTGGCCTTGAATGGGCGGAAAGTGTTGCACTTTTCTCTTGAACATACCGACGGCCTTCCAAATGGAGCGGTCGTGGGTAGTTAATGATTTTAATTTTTCTCTCCATTGTGTGGTGTTGTATTCGCTAATCTTGGCTCTGAATTCATTATTTGCTTTGTTATATTCTGATTTAGTTTGTTCATTTCTATAGGTTTGTGATATTTTTCTTAGTCTATTTCTTTTAGTTTTTAATTCTCTCAAGTACCGGGGAAGGAGTGTGGGACTGGGGGAAAATGTCCTCTCTGATTCACGGTGCGCTCTGAGCAGCTCCGCCTCCAAGCGAATAGTTTCGTTTTCAAGTTCGTCTCCCGTGTTAACTTTGATGGGGGTGAATGGGTTATTTTTTAATATTTGTTTGTATTTAATCCAGTCCGTGTTATGAATAGTGGGTGATTTTAACAGAGGAATATTAAGGTTGAACTCGATCATGACTGGGTTATGATCAGAGCTGAGTTCGGGTAGGGCTTTAATTGTTGTGTCATAATTAATTCCTCTGATGAGGGCAATATCAATTGTTGAAGCGGTATTAGCGCTAAAATGAGTGGGTGTATCAGGTGCATGGATTGTAATTTCAGCTTTATCAGCGAATGTTTTGATTATTTTTCCTATTTTGTTGGAATGTGTGTTATTCCATGCAGCATGTTTGGCATTCAAGTCTCCACAAATTAAAATGTCGTAGTTTGTAGCTAGTAGTGTTTCTAGATCCATATTAATGTATCTATATAGTATTTTAGGGCGAATATATGTGGAGCAGAAAGTAATGTGGGGGAGAGTGGGCAGGGTGACAGTCACCAAAGTAGCTTCCACCGTTATTAATTTTTGTGTGATGTTTCTGTAGTGAGGGAGACTACTTTTGATAAAAATAATTGTACCACCTCCGTTATGGGTTGAATTTGCAGGGCGATCATTTCTATAAGTTAGGTAACCTGTAAGATTAATATTAATTTGGTTTGTGAGAAACGACCCTTGGATTAGGATAATATCAGCTGATATTATCCTAGGGTTGTGCTCATTTACAAAGTCACGGAACTCAGTCATTCTGTTTCTAATTCCGCAGGAATTCCAAGAACAAATTTTAATTTTTTGCTGGTTGTCTGGCATTATTGCTTATTACTGGCCTCATCTAAAAGATCCATGATAAGAAACATCTTATCCATGCGATCTGGCGTAGCTCTTATTCTTTTTATTGCATCTGGGATATTAATTCCCTTAAATGCTTCCCTAATTTCGCGTAAGAGCGTAAATAGATCACTTGAGTCTGATCTTTGTTCAATATTTTCTCCTTCTGGAGAACTTGTTTGAATATTAACTGGTTTGTTTTGAGCTTGGGGTGGCACAGTGGTAGAGCTTTCAGCTCGTCCAGCGACAACGTTGGCAAATGAACGTTCATTATTAACAAAATTTGTTTTAATAATTTTTTTTGGTTTATTTTGGGGAACTTAAGGCAGCCCCTATAACTGGCCGGGTGATTTCCACCGCAATTGCAGCATATTGGTGTTTCAAGTTTTTTGTCTTTTGGACATTCTCTAGTGTTGTGCGTTTCGGCACATTTAACGCAGCGGGGGGTCATGTGGCATAGTTCACTAGAATGGTGAAAGCGTTGACAATTATAGCATTGTATAATATTTTTTGCACCTCGATAATGCTCTATTGTGGGGTTGGAAATATGGCAGATGCTTTTTATTTTGAAGATGCCTGATACTTCAGGGCTATTGAATACCTGAACTAGAAAGTGGGGGAGTGGCTTGCCATTTCTTTGACTGGTCATACGATTGACTCTATGTATTTTAAAGCCTTTGCTGGCCAAATCTGAGGCGATCTCTTCACTTTTTGTTGTCAAGGGGAGATCCCTAATGACAAATTTTCTAGGTTTTTCATTTTTCCCTCTGAGGAGAATGTATTCATATTTGTTTGATTCAAGAAATTTGGTTATTTCTCTGTGGTCGTTTTCCGTTTTTGGGAGAAGTTTTAATTTTCTCCCGCTGTTCTAGCATCTATTTCTTTATTTAGAGCATTTTTTAGGCCAGTCATAAATTGACAATGGCTCTCACCATATCTAACAATGATGGGGGGAATTTTTGGTGCTGGCTCTGTTGTCAGCTGGTCCGCGTCCATTTGTTCTTGGTTTTCCTCCTCTGGAGTTAACCTATTGAACGCATTTTTAGTTTCTATTGGGGTTGGAATGACATTTTCAGTCATGGCCTTAGCAGTTTTTTTTGGAAATACGAAAGTGTCCTCACCATCATTATTTCTTTTCTTAGCGGATTTTCTTTTCTTAGATTTAGAGTTACAAGCAACATTAGCTTGGTTATTATTTAAGTTAGGAGGGGTAGGGGGATATGCCAATACAGAATCAGAGATATAGCTACCTGTACTAGCTGTTTGTATAGTTTCTCTGTAGATTCTTATCGTTTCATCTATCTGATCTATCAGTCGTTGTTTAGGATTTGTGGCCGAGGTACACGGTCTGCTTCCAAGTAGTGACATCTTGATCTGCATCAGGCTTTTTATCTGGAGCTCTTCGGCATCCTTGTAACCTTTCTGCATGATGTCATGTAGTTTCGCTGGCTTGATAATTCCGTTGTCCTTAATCGTTTCCATTTCCATTTCCAGTCAATATCCGGTGACCAAGCGCTTTTAAAAGCAAGAATTGCTAGCAGTGAAAACTGCTGTTTTTTTCCCTCCAGGAGAGGCAATGAGTCTTCAGTGGTGCGGTATTAGCGCCCGACAGGGTTGAGCCGCGCTTTGGCGTAATAGTTGATTGTACTAGTAAGTACTGCAGAGAGCATTCAAGTGCGTCCTTCACTGACGAAGGAAAGTCCTCGAACTGCAGTTTTAGATTATTTTCTAAAAACCGCTTCCTCGTAGTACGTCAGAGCATTGGTTCGTCCTTAGTCTGCATACAATGGATGCAGGCCTAGCTGCCCGCGGCTTCATTAGACCTAAGTCTGTCAAGAACAGGTTTGAGGAGCTTAGCAGTAGTGCGTCCGTCCAGATCGGCTGCTCGAGGTTCAGGGAAATCGGTAGTTGTGTTGGACAAAACCAAACAACTGTAATGCGGATATATCATTGGATGACGGACAGACGAGTTCGATCGCATCCACCTCAATTCACCACTTCACGTGATGGCAGGCAAATTGTGCGCACGACAGTCATGGATCGCACACCCACATCACGAACCAAAGCACAGCATATTCAGTCTGAAACACATCATCCAGAATCTGCGCGTACCATTCGACGCCGTTTACAGCAGAGTAGTCTGTCCGCAAAACGTCCATTCCTTTCTCGACCCTTGACGCAGAACCACAGTGTCTCTACCGCTAATGGTGCGATGAAAGAAGGATGCGGACGGCAGAATGGAATGAAATAGTCTTTACTAACGAGTCACGTTTCAGTCTGCACCACGATGGTCGCATTCGAGCCTGGAGACATCGTGGAGAGAGGATGCTGAACAAATGTGTCGCTGAACAGCTGCGTATGTCGTTATGCAAAGCCACACTGATCCTGCACCGGGTATAATGGTATGGGGCGGTATTGGATATCTCGCATTCCTATAGTACGTATTGCTGCTACTTTAAACTGCCAGCGCTGCATTTCCGAGTTGTTGGAGCCAATTGTCCTTCCTTACCTTTAGGGCTTGCCGACAACCATATTTCAACAGGATAATTCGCAACTACACGTGGCACGCATTGTACAAGGGTTCTTTGTGAATCGCCAGATTGAATTGCTTCCCTGATTAGCTCGCTCTCCGGAATTTTTGCTGAGAGAAAACATGTGGTGCAAGTTGCTCAAGGATTGATTCAGATTACATCCCCACCTGCCACATCAGATCAACTTTGGCCTCGCGTGCAGAAGCTGCTTGGTCTGCTATATCCCAAGAACACATCCATAGTCTTTTTGAATCAATACCAAGGCGTATGGTAGTGGTGATCTCCAACAATGGCGGCTACTGTTGATATTGATTTTGGCAGGAACCACACTTCTCGGAAGTCTATAAATTTAATCATTTGATACTTGGTCAACATGTTATTTACAAAATAAATTTGGTTGTGATATATCTTGTCTTTCTTGATGTTCCGATTTGGGTGGCCAGCAGTGTGCTTTAACTTTATATACATACATATATAATATATATATAATATATATATATATATATATATATATATATATATATATATATATATATATATATATATATATATATATATATATATATATATATATACGATTTGGTGGATTTGTTCCATAATTTGAATGCATACTTTATGAAAATTTCTTTAATACCTTTGGAGAAGGAACAGTTATTGTTTTCTTAAAATATTATTTGTTGGATGTAATAGCTAGCGAAATTTTCAATAACTTTAAAGAAATAACCTATGCACACAACAAATTCATTTATAATAATCAATATTCTATCTAAATATATACATACATATAGCATTTAAAGAGAAATCTATCTTTTTGTGAACAAAATGAAGCTGAATTCGCATCACAGAACATACATATTTATCTGTTTTCATCATTTGACTACACTGCTCAAAACAATTAAAGGATATTGTAAGTTTTACATAAAATAAAGATATAGACGAAATTTTTTTGCTGAAAATGGAAGAAGAGAATCACAAATGAAAATTTTTCTGATTTTCAAACTGTGGAGTATGCTAATTTTGAGTTCAACGTCAAAAACGTCACTTCAGCGGCAGTGTATGAAATTTGATTTCCAACTAAATAAAAGACAATGAATACAAGGATGATCGGTATTCAGTGACTGCATTTTTTCGATGAGTACGATGTCTCAACGAAGTCATTTAATCGATTCAGAAGCTTGGAGAGTTGTTGGTAGGTTAGAAGGGGGCCAAACGAAAGCCGGAGTAGCGCAAGCCATTGGAGTGTTACAAAGTGTGATTTCCAGGATTTGGAACCGTTTTTGGATACTGGAAGTGCAGGCCGAAGACCAGGCCAAGGTCGTAGACGGGCAACAACGCCCAATGAAGATCGTTATTTAGTGTTAACGGCTCGGAGACACCGAAATATGAAAGCTACTCTTCGCCAACAACACCTTCGCTCTGCTACTGACACCACGGTTTCAACTCAGGCTGTCCGAAACCGGTTCCATGGGGTAAGTCTGTATGCTCGTCGACCGATGGTATGTGTTAAACTAACATCAAGGCATCGTCGCTCGCGATCGCAGGGAGTGGGCAACAGAGCATGTGAACTGGAGGAGAAATGAATGGAGCAATGTTCTTTTTTGTGACGTGTCCCGTTTTTCTGTTCACCTTATAATAGGCGTATTTTCATCTAGGAGACCGCGGCAGTAGGAATAATCCAGTGTTCGTGCACCAAATTGTCAGATTTGGCTGTGGGGAGTGTTGGTGTATGGTGTCATCTCCATTGACGGACGCACAGACCTCTATATCATTCGAGATGGACCTCTGACTGGTCGCCGATATAGGGATGAGATCATCAGACCTATTGTAATCCCTTACGCTGCAGCAATCGGAGATGACATCATTTTAATGGACGATAACTGCAGGCCACATCGTGCTAACCTGATGGAGGATTTCCTTTTCAAGGAAGGAATCATACGAATGGAATGGCCAGCATGTTCTCCAGACATGAATCCAATAGAGCACGTTTGGGACGCTCTAGTAAGACGAGTTGCTGCCCACCAACCACCCCACAAACTCTCCAAGAACTGGAAAGAGCTCTTCTGGAAGAGTGGGAGAGAATACCCCAACTCGTAATTAATTGCCTCATTGACTCCATGCCTCAAAGGTGTTCAGTGTTGCTGGCCGTCTGTGGAAACCATAGCCCCTACTGAAAATGACTTCCTTTGAAGACAGCACCTTTTCTAATTCTTTTTTCTCATATGCACAAATTGTGTTTTTTTCCTTTTATATACAAATGCGCAATAAAATGCATTTTTTTCTGCCAAACATGTATAATTTATTCTCATATAACCTACTACGTCTGTCGACCACGTATCAATCAGCTAAAAAGTTTCCCAGCCACAAGATCCACCTAAAACGCAATATCCTTTAATTGTTTTGAGCAGTGTATCTCTTTCAGAATGAAATGCTGTCATTTATTTTATGTTTAATTTGTCTAACAAGATTATGTTTCTGCTTGCCTGCTCATTAAAATTCATTTCTTTGTTTGTAAAAAGCTTGATAGTATAATTGTCTTTTGTGAATTTAAAGTATCATCCTAGGCCACTCTTTCATTTTCAGCATTTTCGTTACTTTGGTAAAATTTATATTTTTATTTCGCATTCTGTTTTATAAATCTTAATTCTGGAGTGTCATTTCACCTCGATAGTTTTTTCCATGACATTTTGTAAATAGTGGAACATTATGTAATTATTATTGTGTCTATTTTTTTACATGAAATTTGTGCTGCCTCAATTTTTTTTTTGAAAGTTTTGTGAAATTTATGGAGTTAATGATAAAACCACGTTCTTTTTTGGAACAGGTATGCTCGATTGCATCATTTGTTGAATTACGGAAAAACTATTATGTCTCTGCTTTCTATGTATACTTGTCGATGTGAATATTAGGAGTTCTTCTGGATTTTCTTCTTTGTCACTCACTATCCAGGAAAAATTAACCTGAAAATCAGAATGCTTTGAATTTAAATCCATCTAAATTATTAATTTCGATTCTAGTTAGTAATAGAAAATTCCTTTTAGTTTTTGTCCAAATCCTGATGTTGATTTGAAATAAAAATATTTAGGTTCGATATACAATTGGGTACCACTTGTGTGGTTTGGCGATACATTTTGGCGAGAAACTTCAATTTCCTTTTAACCTTACCTTTGTATAGCTTTTGTGTAGCGGCCATCTTGTTAATCACATCATCTCACCTATCTTGGTGTCAAAAAATCATGAAAGAATTAAAAGGTAATTGTGTGTGTGAACTTTTATACCAAATATTTTATCAATAAGATAAGCTATTTTTATTAATTACCATAAAAATTCAAAATAAGTAACAAAATTTATATTATATTTATATTTTAAATTGAAGTTTTAAAAAGAAGACTTTTAATTTTGGAACAATATTAATAGCTATTTTTTGACAGATAGTTATATTCAAGTTATCATTTTTAGCTCGACTTTTAAAAAAATATTTATATTCATAGAATGTATCAGAGTCTTAAGACACGATGTAATAATGTATATCCTTAAATAAATTAATGTATTAGACAACCGTTAAATCAGTGAAGAGAATCGGAAAAGTTCCCGATTCTCTTCACATAAACGGCAATATTTGAATAATAGGATGTATTTATAATTTATAATATCATTATCACAGATATATTAAAAAATAAAAATGAATGAATTATGAGCCCATATTTATTGTATTTATTGAGCCCATAATTATTATTATTGAATAATCAATTATTGTCTCCTTAAAAATCCAATTTTTAACCTTAGTTGCAATTTATATACCTTGTTATAAACTTGTTGGTGAAAGTTAAATATTTTAAAATATTTCTTCATTGAAATTCATAATGGAAAAATGTCTACATAATATCCCATCACTTTTTCTAAGTTAATGCGATGCATATATACTAATATAAATCTAAAATGCTAAAGAAGAAAGAGACAATAAAATTAAATCGTTATTTCAAATGTAATTTTTTTAAAATAAAATTTTTAATAAAATATGATTTTACTCAAAATTTCATCAAAAAATAACGCTAATTATAAATTATTTGCCAAAAATTTAATCTATATTTACAAGATACTTGCCAAAATATTTATTATTTAAGTGTTTGCATGTTCAATCAAATTAATTTTTCTTAATTAATAATTAAATATTTCTTTTTCAGTGAGATGCTAATCGAAGAAAAAATCGTAACACCTAACTCTTTAGTAAATATACCATATATAAAAACAAAAAATTATTCAGATGTTCACGTTCAAAATTATTTTATATTTGGTGACATATTTGATGTACACTTTTCATAAGATATTACATTAGCATTTTTACCATACATTTGCCAGAAAATGCATTGTCAGTGATAAATAGAAATAACGAAGATTATGAGCGAGATAATAAACTATTGTGTATGGACAATTAATTATAGGAAAATGTGGCAGATCTTTTATAGATAGTCGACGCGTTGGAGTTGATGAAATAAATGTATTTATTCATTTCCTGATGAAAAGGACAATTACGGAAAAATGAGGGTATATATTATTAACAACAACTATCTAAATTAATGAGGAAATATTCTATACATTATATTACTTGGATGCATTAATACATGTTTATGTAGAAAGTACCATTTCTTATTTCAAACTAACATTTCGAAATTTATTTCCACAAAGTATAGTAGGATTGAAAACTACTTCTTGAGTACAAATAATATTTCTGCTAGAAATAACCATTGATTCTGTTTATATGGATCAATATTCCCGTAAATATGATTTCTCTGATATGAATTTTATCGCACAAGCTTTCTACTTCGTGTCATTTGCCTTCATAACACATCCGGGACAACAATCAAAAGTAAGAAAGTGGTTTAATGCAACGTTAGTTCACGTAACGACATTTATTCTGGCCTCTTACATAATTTCTGATATCATAAGTGTCATGGATTTCATCCAGTTCGTGCCCACGGGCATGATATTCTCTTCTTTCGTTACCAATTTCAGTTCCATCACAATTCGCATAATACTGTTTTGTAAGCAAAAGAGTGTGATATCGGCAATGAGAAGTCTTCAAATGACTTATTCCAATCTTGAGCAAGAACAAGTTAAAAATCGAAAATTGCAATTGCTTTTCGGATTCTGCGCTTGCTTTATTATACCGGCAGCATATTATACACGCACCATAAATATCTGTCATTCAGAGAAATTTCTGATGTTGTATGTTCGTGATACCTTCTTCGGGTGGAGCTCTAGCAGCAAAGTTGCCAACTGCATATATGTACTGCTAATAGACATGGTCATATTCACGCAGAAGTACGCTATGCCAGGCTTTACTGTTATTCTCAGCTGTCATATGTTCGGACAATTGAAAAGAGTAGTTTCATCCTTCACAGATGGTCTCCGGAAACAACATAAACCACGAAATTTTACAAAATTCTATCTTGTATATTCTCAAAGGATTCAAAGATGTGTTCAAGAGGTTGAGAATTCTTTGTCCTTGTTATTGCTTTTTCTCTATGGATATATGGCGTGCTGCATATTCAATGTCACAACTCTTTTCATCAGAATAAATTTGGATTTGGTAGAAATGATTCTGATTCAACCTCAAGTAATACTGCTGTTCGTCACAGTAGTGGGCTTCTTCGTCACAAGTTTTCGAGCAACAGCAGTTTATGAAGAAGCTTTGAAAGTCAAGGAATGTGTCAGTGTTAGAATAGCTACATCGAACTCTTTCAGTGCTGAGGAAAAATGTTTATTTTTGTCCACTGTCTCGGATTTTCCGTCTAGAGTAACTATAACTGGCTGGGGAGTGTTTACTTTGAACCATAGATTTATTCAAAAAACAGCTGGTGCTATGTTGTCATATGGCATTATTCTTTCCCAGTTGGGAAAATGAAACATTACTTTTTAAGTATAAGATATTCATCATTTACACAAAAAACAAATTTAAATTAATTTTAATTTCCTATAACGGTACACATATAATGCAATCCTAGTTTTATGCGAAGTTTTGTTAAGCCAAGTTTCAACTAAAAGTATTTTACATTAATAAAAATTTAATGTAATTTTTCACCCCCAAAACAATTTTTGCGATTTGAAATTATAGTCTGGGTAAAACTGGTTTTTTAAATTAAAAGTCTTAGTTGAAACTTGTATTTGAATGTAGTTAATATGCACTTATATGTATATACTTAAAAAATATAATTTTAATGATAATCTAATTTTCCATCAGCATAGAATATTTTCCAAAAATAATTTTCCAATGAATTAATAATTTTAATGTTCGTTTAATTTATTTTTACTTTTAAATTCCAAAACATATTTTCATTGAATAAAATTTGTTCGTTTTTCTTTTTTGTATTTTTTTATCATCCTAATAAAGTAGAAGATACTAAATTTTTTTTAAGCAGCAAAAATTTTAAATGTCATTTTTGAAATTTGCTTCTTTTCAATAATTGTACTCCATTATTCAATATTACTTTGAAAGGATTATTTGTTTTTTGACACCTTTTGTTTTAATTTACCAGCGCATTGTTTTTCATAAAACGATTACATTTAATAAAAATAGATAATGGACAGCATTTTTAGTTAATATATTAATAAATATAACAATTAAAGCACAAGTTTAATGATAGATTTGAAATTTGTTTGAGCTATAATTTTAGAGAACTTATTTTAGAAAAATTACATATAGATAATCAGAAACGTTATCAATAACGCTAATGTTTTGGTTTATCAATAATAAATTTGAAAATATATTAAAAACACACACAATAATAAAATGTACAAAACTTCCTCAAATTTAATTACAAATAATATAATTCTTAAAAACTCATTTGCTTATCTTTGTCACGATTTCGCGATAGAAAATGATAATATCGTATTTTCATACATTACTTTATTAAAATGTGCTTATATTTAGTTACAGATTTCCTTAAACTTTGTACTTATTTTATAAAAAACAACATTCGCAATCTATCATCTATATATTTCAAGATATTACTCCTATGCTAAATTAAATTGAACTGTTTTAAAACTTTGATTAGAGTTTGTGATTAAATTAAACTTTAATGAATACTGATTTGAACTCCCTAAATTTTTTTATTTTGATTCTAACTAACTTAAACGATGGTACATTAAGCTTTCGAATTCTCGCAGTCGTATTTTGCACACGTTAGCTCTTATAAACCGAGGCCCAACGTTTAAATCGGATTCCGAACCAGTACAAACATCCAAATGCGAACGAGATGAAAATCGAACCCAAGAACTGTCTGTAATTGATTTATAAATGATATTATTGACGACTGATTTAAAATTTCTGAAATAATACGGAAAATACGGTTTGAAAATTGGATTTATTAGGGTAGAAAGAATATAAGATGTTGCAAATTTCTTCCACTGTTACATTTCAGAAACTCATAGCATAGAAAGGCATTAATGACAAGTAAAAAATTCTTCCCCAAATCATATATCATTTTTGAAAGTATATAATTACACTGAATAAAGTGTTTTGAATCTATGGCGCTTTATAAAATACTTTTTTTTCATTTATGTGCCTACCTGTCATTTATTGTTGCATTTATAGGATTACAAAGTAAATGTGTAAAGAATTGGATACCTTTACTTTTTTAGATTATTTCTTAGATTAGTGCTGCCATCTATTTATATGAATTGAAAATTCTTTCTCATAATGTGGTATTTAATGGAAACATTTTCAGTGAACATTAAAATTCCCGGAACAAGTTCAGTATCCCCATACACTTGGCGACGCGGCAATTTTTTTGTCGCCAAGCTAGGCGCGCATTTATTAAAACGGGAAATTTCCCCAAGTTCGATCGAAAAATAAGCATTTCAGAAAATTTAAAAAGGGAAATAAATATAAATAATGGACTTACTTGATATGAAGTTAAGCTGACATGACGATTGGTATATTTATTTCGACATTTTTTTTCGTTTGTCACCAGTGTCACATTTCAGTAAAAATAATTATCTAATTTTACAAAAAAAGCATGCAAAAATATTTTTCTAAATATATACACTTTGTAAAATTTAAAAAAAAGCATGCAAAAACTTATTTTTCAAATATATACATTTTTAAATTTAAAAAAAAACATGAATAAAATATTTTTTAAATATATACACATTTTAAGTAAATAAAAATGAAACAAGAATGCAATAAAAAAATACATGTAAGCAATAGAATTTAAATAAAATAATTACACCTTCTCCAAATCCAATTTCCGTTAAAAATTTATTTATATTTGGGAATCCTAAATTAATTAATAATTTGGAATCCTGAGCAATAATCCATCATTATTATCTTTAATTTTTGCTAAAATAATTTGTTGATATTTTTCAACAACATTTTGAATATGAGACATTTTAAATTAAAACAAAAAATAATGTAATTAAAACAATAAAAAGATGATAATAAATTAAGAAAACGAAATAAGGAAAAAAGAATATTTAACGGTTTTAAATACATAAAATAAAATATATCATTTAAAAAAATATATATATACTAAAATTAAACCAAATAAAAATAATAATGAAAAAGAAATAGTGAAAAAGAAAAATTTACGATGTTTTGACACTGGCGACAACGAAACACAACAGCAGGAATCCAGTGATTCCAGCAGCAAAAGTAAACAAAATTAAAATGACTACCAATTAAAACGTAGAACAATTAGCAAAGAAAGTTCTGGAAAGTTCTCGAAGTGAAACTAAAAAAGCTATTGCCACTAAAAAAAGCACATATATAACATAAAAATTATTTAAAACACAGGAAAAACGGAATCTGGCAACGAAAAAAAATAGTAACAAAAACTAAATTTGGCAACACTACAATAAAAACAAAAGCTGAAATCGGCAACACTACAACGGTTACCAGATTTGGCGAGAAATCAGTGTATGGGGATACTGAACTTGTTCCAAATTCCCTTCCCTTATAACATTATTTTGAATATATAGTGAAATTATTTACGATATATATACAAGTATACAATTAAGCAGAAATAAAGTAGTTTCATAAAATTGTTTCCCCTCGAAAACATTCATTTTCTTGACATTTTTAATTTATTTTGTTTTGCCCATTTTGTAAAACATCTCTTAAGCGATTTCACTTCTTTTAAAAAATGAAAAAAAAAATAAGTGAATACTTTTTTTGTTTTAGTTTCTAAGCAATTAATAGTTATAAAACAAAATTACGAAGATGGATCTTAATTAGAAATGGAAATCATGAGACAAAGAAATTCTTTTTTATATTTAAAAATTATAAAAAAAGTAGACATCAATTTTAAAAACGTGTCATACATTTTCATTTAAACTTATGTTTTTAGAAGTTATTAAAAATATGTTTGTTGATAGAAAACATCGAATCTAATGTTCACAGTTGTAAAGCTAATTACATTTTAATCAGACTTTTAATAAGCCTCATAGTTTACTATCATTGAAATCAGACCAAAAATGATTTTACTATAATTATAAACGAAAAACCAAGTATTGCAGTTATACATTTTAATTAAGAAGCACAAACCAAATATATGAAATATTTATAATAAGTTGTTATTAGAATGTTATAATTAATTTAATCATTCGCATAGGAAATTAATTATTTTTTATTTTCAAGTAACTAGGCTAATAACTGAATAACTTGCAAAATAATAAAAAAAATATTTATTCATGTAAGAATCTTACCTTAATCAAGGATCATACAATGATTTTAGTAACAGACAAACAATGAAATTAATTCTTAATCAATGAAATTAACAAGATTCGAGACTTAAAAGCATGAATCTTACTTTTAAGACACATTTAAATATTTTATAACATAAATTGAGAATCATAATCCAAATGAAATATGCCGAGCTGGCAGCCGAATGGTTAGCGCTCTTGCCTTCGGTTCAACAGTTCGTGGGTTCGAATCCCACCTTGGGCATGGATGTTTGTAGTGGTTCGGAATCCACTTTAAACCGTAAGTCCCAGTCTAATTAGCCCTTGTGTGCAAAAAATGACCGTCGAGCGACAAACAAACCAAACCAAATTAAATATGTATCATCATTCATACGAATTGTTATTTATTATTTTCATCATTCTATATTTAACTAATTAACTAAATAGATATATATTTTTATATGACTTAAAGTTTTGCAATGATTAATTTAGAAAAAGAATTACATATCATTCAAATTACTCATATATATTCTAGAATCTGAATAACCTCAAATCATCAAAATTCTGCAAAAAATTATGAGCGATAAATATTTAAAAGACATCAAAGTTTATTTATAATTTATCTATATATTTTGAGTAATCTTTTTATACAAATCTTGATAAATTCAAATCCTAATATTAATAAATGAAATTCTTTTAAAAATCACACATGTAAATTTTTTTTTACTAATTTCAAATAAAAAAGTGAAAGTAAAGGACTTTAATTCTTTTATTTTACATGATGTTCATTTCAGTCAAGCTAAGTAGTTTTATTTGTTCATTTCAGAAGTTTAAATTTCTAGACTTGCATGAAATTAATTTTTGTTAAGTACGAAAATAAAAATTTCAATAAGAAAAATAAATATCTTAATGTTTTACAGATATATTTCAAAAAATCAAATTTTTCCTTCATCTATTTTATACAATTGCTAAAAGCTTAAAATCAATTAAACATTAGAACAGAAAAGGGTTTTCTCAACCACTTTTTATTACATATTGATGTAGGATATTTATCATTGAAGTGACAGCTATTCCACATAAATTGATTAGAGAATTCGATAAAATAATGACTTGAGCCCTCTTTTTATGGTTTCTAGATATTTTAATTGACAGGGTACATAAAATTTAATAATTATCTGGATTTAAATAACTTAAATCAAATCACATTAATACTGTACTATTTGGAAATAATATTGTCCATATCATAAATTAAATAATCAGATAAGCTTTCATTTTTAGTACTCTCACTTTAAAGGATATTTAATTTGATCTGTATTTTTTTTATCCTAGTTGTTTAGTAATCTAATGTGAATCAAGCTTGCCTATCACTATAATCCTAAGTAAAAATACTATTAAATACAAAATAATATTCTTTAATTATCTCTGGAGATGCTTTAATAAACTGGAGGACAAATGATAAGGTAGAATATGAAAAATAAAAATATTGAAGTATTAAAACTGTATTCATTTTCAACTGAAACTAACACACATAGCTTTATGATTTGTACATTTAAATTTGTAAATATATAATATGTTTGAATTTTGTATTAAATTCAAACATATTATATATTTAATAGAATACATTCAAATCAAAAATTCAATACGTAAATTTGTACCAAATTTAAATGTTGCAGTATTTAACATCAATAAAATTTAATTCCAATTAAATGTTGCAACAATTTAAATTTATATGCACATTATTAAATTCACTAATACTTTTGTTTGTGATGTTTAAAATAGAGAATCAGCTTATCAATGGAAAATCCATAAGCAGGAAATGTTTTACGTATGTTCCATCCAGTACATTTTAAAATGCCCCCTTTGGAAATACATCTGTAATATTCAAATTACTCATTGTATCTCAACTCATTAATTCCATAATACAATCAAATTCTCTAACACTAATATGAACATTATATGCAAATCTGTTTATTTCTCTTAGAATAGACATCAATTAGGAGCTAAGACGTACAGCTAATGATAATTTCTATAAAATACTTGAATTTTGGATTGTTGTAGCTAAATTCATATATTTGTCACAAAAAAGTTAAGGAATTCAAGCTGTTCTTTCTATTGCAAAGAAATCAGTTACTATTTGTTTCCTTTTACAGTTTTTGTACTTAGATAAGCAAATTTCCATTTAAAGGTTTTTGAGATTTTCTCACTCTTTGATGGTGGAACTTGCTGTTATTACTTTACAGAAGGGGTGGATGCAATTTTATTGAGATATGAATTAAAGTTAATATTTAGAGCTAGATTTTTTGTTGATTAAATGTCAATTTTTTCAATTGAAGGGAGTTAGATTGAGACCTTTTGTTTAAAGTAGATTTTTAAACTGAAAACTAAACTTGTGGTAAAACAGTGCATGTAAGCCAAGTCCTTCAGTGCCCATATCTGTTTTGTTGACCGAGTGCCCTGGGATGCAAAGCACATGTCCTGACTGGTGGTAGCCAAAGGCAAAACCCTGAGTATTTAGTTTTCCCACATGCTTGGTACTCAGTTTACTGAGCCACTGGAGAGATGAAACACTGAGTCGACTCTAACCAACCCGAGGATCGAACTTTGTGTTTTGAGAGGACAAAGTGCTGCTACTAAAGCCACTGGGCTTCAAAGTAAATTCCTAACCATTACAAATATTCATTCACGATGCAGACATTGTATCCAAGAACTATTGAATCAAAAAACAAAATGCAATTTAATTAGAAGTAATTCCAAATAATATAAGCAGGTGCACATAGCATAAAATAAGGAATCTAGCAGAGTGTGTCATACTGTTTATCATTGCCTGACTGATGAAGCATTTCCAATTAACTGACTGACCATGGTATTTGCCTCATTGTTATTTCAGTTTCTAAATGACAAATTTTTACACATAAAGGATGATTTTTTAAGTATCACAAGGTTAATAAAAATAGTAAATATTAATCCAACTAATAACAGCTTTGTTTAATGTTTTAAAAACAAAAATAATAGCTTTAATAAGTTTTTATTTCAATGCAATTACATTATTTCCAAATAAAAAGAAAAAAATTATAAGCAAAGGATATTGTGTTATATTTATGAATGTTCATATAATTAATACATGAAACAATTGCTTGAGAAGATCTACATAATATTTTTGACACTTCAGCACTCAATATATCTCAGCTCATCATGACTACATAATATCACTCAATAATAGCAAAAATTTAAGGCAGAATAAATATCAAATCAAAGAACAGAGAAACCTTTAAGAAGTGAAAAATATTGCAACATAACCACTATTCCTTTAATGGAGTACTAGATTTGAATTTGTTATACACACACTTTTTCATACAGAACTTTCACTGTACCTAAATTTATATTTTTAACTTCGTTTTTTAAAGATATCAGAAAACTTGAAATTAAGATTTGTCATGACATAATAGTAGTATACATAAGTAGTTTACAATTGTCTGTTGATCAATGAAATAATTTTGATGTGAAAAAATCCTTAAAAAAATATGATTTCCTACAATATATTTATAGTATTGCATGACACAAGTTTCTAAGTAACTTTTCCTTACAGAATACTTTATTAAATTTTTATTTTAAAGAACAGAAAATACGTTTAATTTAAATTACTGTATTGTCATCGAACATTGTTTGGTATTTTATAATTTTTTTATAAAAATTAAATATCAAGCTCAAAAATAAATTTCAAAAAAAATTTTTTTTGGTTCAATAAAAAATTACTGTATTGGATTTGTAACCAGTAAAGAAATATAAACCACACACACACACAAACACATAAGTTAATATCCTTATAAAATGTATCAATGAACAATGAAACCATTTTAATTTAAATTAAATTTTCAAATAGATATTTCTAAACTTCAAAAAGATAAAATCTTAAAATAGATATACTGTCTAATAATTAAAGAAAATCACTATTTTTGCAACAGGTAAAATCATTGGGAAAAATTTCAATTTTTTTCTAAAAATAGTTGAAAAATTGGAAGTTACATCTTTAGTTAAAGGCTAAAATATTCATTCAGCCTCATAACTCAAACAGAGGCTAAAATATTTTATAAAATACATAAATGAGTAGCTATATTATTTATATAAAATTTTTAATTCTATTTTGATTTTATAATTCAACAAAATTTTAAATTTACTTTATTTGATAAATTAAAAATTCATGATAGTTTATCAATGAATTAAAATAGACATTGAAGGTCCTATGAAGAAGTGTTCCATATAATTAAAATAAATATGCATATGAGTTACATAAAGATATTTTTGGTGATCATAAAACCAATGAAATCACCTGTCTTGGCATGGAAAATTGTCCACATATAACAAAATAAATATTTATTCCCAGCAAAAGATTTCTTTATGAATACAAATATTTCATAGCCCATTTTTTGCAGACAAAGATTTAACTCAATCCTTACCCATAATGGACAATGTATTGCAAAATTTCATTTAGAGCCTTATATCCTAAGAAATTAAAAAAATTAAAAATGAAATCAAAGTTAAAAAAGTCAAATTATCTCAGTATAGTTTACAAGTTCAACATTTATGAAAATTGCATCATTGTAGATTTGATTAAATATTTTTTTTACATACATGGGTTTAAAGTGAGATATAATTATGTACTTTATACATAAAAGTAAAAAATATAACCATAAATACACCTGTAATATTTTCCAGATTTAATTTAAAACTGTAATTTTAATATTTAATTCTGATATTCATGGGCACACATGTTTTTAATTTTACATGACTAATAATTTCCATAATTTTAATAGTTGTCTAAATGAAAAGCAAGATAGGAATGATAATAAAATATGTTTTGGTTCTATGTGTTTTTAGTACTCAGACTAATTATAGTCTAAAATACAACAAGTATAATCTAAAATACAACTATTTCCTTTTTTTTTCTTGCTTTATTAAACATATATGACATTCAAAAAATAAAAATATCTATACAAAAATGCATTTTTGAAATACAAAAATTATAAAATTAATATATATGCTATAAAATTATTTAAAGTTTTAAATAATTCTTCACCTTAACATATGACAAAACAGCTATTTGAATAGAAACAAACACATACAATTACATCACTAATTCATCTTATATTAGCACACAACACGAATTAGTTTTCCTTGCTGTTGTATAAAATGTTTTGGACTGAAGACTCAGTTGTTCAGATTTGGATACTAAATCATCTAATTTTTCGCCCCTTGTTAATATAGCTTCGATGGTATTGTGCATGATGATTTTAGTTTCATCCAATTCATCTTGAATTTTTGTTAATGCATCAGCATTTCTCGGATTTTGATAATCTGACAGATATTTTTCGATTCCGGGAAACACTATAGAATCAGGATCGGTAGCCCAAGCTGTTGGTGGTATTTTGCTCGAAAAATCTTCCAAGACTTTGTTTAACAGCGTATGAGCAACTCTATGGGGATATTCATGATCTGAAATCAAAGCAGCAGACAATCGATCAGCGCGAACATAAACATGACACATATAAGACTGCTCTTTGACAGAAGTTCTGGTAGCAGGGTGACTTCTTTCAATTAAGATTTGACTTGTAAAAGTCATGAATTCTAGAACACTGTTTCTTTGGAAGTAACTAAAAGACGATAAATCACTTGTGGATACTAAAGGTACAGCTTTAGATTGCTGTTTATGAAATACTGCTAAATGATATAATTTCACCATATTTATATCTTAATGAGGAAGTTATTGAAAAAAATACTGTAATAGCAGATGGCTTAAGAAGAGAAATATTTATTAAAGTTAAGAGATATCTTAAAAAAAAAACTAGTAAACACACTTTAGCATACACCAGTTAAATGTACAAATTACAAAACAAAAACGTCGTCAAAAAGATCATTGTTTATCTTTTGATCATTTCATTTCATTTAATTTTAATCAAGTTTTTCCGTATTTCAATTAAATATTAAAATTATGATTTAAATAAAAATACCCATTTATAATACTTTGCAAGCTCTTAATATTTTAAATAAAGAAATAATTAGCTTATTAAGGGAATTAAATAAATACATAATATTTTAAGCATTTCTTTTTTTGGAATTTCAACAGAGTTAATTGATTGTTAGAGGAAGTTGTAATAATTTAATTTTTTTATCAAGTTTATTTTCAAGAATAATCTTTTAACTAAAAGGTTTTTGTAAAATTTACCTGTAACTGCCAATATTAACAAACTTATTTTTCAACCGCAGTTAGTGTTTCAGCAATTAATTTTTTCGTCAACATGGGTCCTTCTGTATTCCGGTTAAGATTTGCTTTGGCAAAAATTGTAAATGCTACGCCAAAAAATATAAATTATGTATCTTACAATGCATCAAGAACATACTTAGTGTCTTGCTTTAATTTAAAAAAATCTTTTGCTTATAATACAATTCAGAGCCCAAACTTCAATGGCAAGGTAAACAAAGGTTAAATGTTTTTGATAACAAATTTCAGGTGCTTATAATCATTAGGAAGATTAGATTTTTCTACTCAAACTATTTATCTAAATATTTTTTTTCATAACCATTTTTTTATTTGATAAAATTTTTTGATAAGCAGAAATTCAAATAATTATCATTGAAAACACAATTCGAGAAGGTTTTACATCTCCAAAATTCATTATTTTTGCAAATTCAGTTACGTAATGATTGATAGGAAACGAGATTTTTTTCACTTTTCTTTCATCATTCAATCTTGGAATTCAAATAAATGTTCTTATATAATAAGTAACTCTTAATTTTGATATTACAGTATTGAGTTTTTCCTAATTTTCATTTGTTTTATGAGTCATTTTTCTTTCTTGAAGAGAGATATCCTCTATTTTTGAAAATTTTATGAAAAATCTAAAATGTGTTTTAAGGAATAATGTGCAATTCTAAAAGTTTCATAATTTGTAGTGAAATCCTAGTTATTAGAGATAACTAGATCCATCTCTGTTAATCAGCCAAAATAATTTAAAATCATACAAAAATAAGTTCAACTTAAGCTTCTGCTAAAAAAATCAATATTCAACCAATTTGTCATCCACAAGGTGAGATCCTTCCTCATCTGATATATTTATCTGTAGTTAGTGATCATGATTAAATTAATAATTCTCATTTGAAATTTATAAAGCTTATTACCTATTTCAAATTAGCAGGTGACCCAAGAAATCATTTGAAGTGGAGATTAAAAACATCTGCCTTATTTTTTTTTCTTTATGTGAGTACTGTTAATAATATACAGTGAACTATAATATATTTAAAAATATAGATTTCTTTGGAAATTAAAATATTGTTGAAAATTTTTAAATGTTAAGTATGTGGAATTGCCACTGTGAGTTATGTCAAATATTAAATGAATTTTATTAAGAATATTATGTATACTTTTACTTATTATTTTATTCACTATTTCTTTCGACATTAAATTCACTTCATTATCTAATTTTTGAAACTTTTTGCTGTATTTTCAAAGCTTCAAATTTTGCTTAAACATCTATTATGTTTATTATTGTCTTTTGAAATAACATCTGCCAAAATTTATTGCATAATTATGTAAAAGACTTGTTGACAAATTTTTATTACTTTTGAATTCTGACCAAACTTACAATGATGTGAATATTTTGACAAAATATTTTGCATCTTTCAAATATTATGTCAGGGTTCACCATATATGCTGCCAGATTCTCTTAGAAATTATTTTGTTCCACCATTTTCCCCTGCTCAAAAATTATTTGCTTTTGTAATAAGATGAAATTTACATTGTAAAGGTAAATAATTAAACATTTTATCAAGCTTGAGTTTGATAAATACCATTTGTTTCCTACGGAAAATGATTAGAAAGTTTTTATGGATTTCAATTGGTTATTTTTTCTTTGCTATAATATTTTTTGAAAAGTATGAAGTTTTTAAATATTGCTATATATAATAAATTGGAATAATGGTTATCTCTTACTGTTGAAGGTAAAATCAACCAATGTTTATGGGTTAAAGTGAATTCTAAATCCAAATGAAAATTTATTTTCAATGCAAATAACGAATTGCTTAATTGAAGATCAGAGCCCTGACCATTTAGTTACAAATTCAGTTAATCATTTTCTGACAAAATGGAATTCTTATTTTCAGTTAAATTTATTAATAAAAATTTCAATGTATATAAATATACAGTGTTAGAAATTTTTTGGTGCTATTTACTATTTAGAGTACTGGAACTTTTTTTGAGGACCTGTTGGAAGCATATCTTATTTTTATGTAGGTTCCTATGTTGAGTAGTTTCAATTTGTTTTCCTAATCTTTTTCTTACCTTACCTGAAAACCTTAAAAAATTTTCAGGAAAGTTTCAATTATTGTATTAGGAGCAGTGAAGAAGGAATATTGTAAAATTATCTATTTTACGGATTATTTTATTGTTTATAAGCTGGTGTGCTGCAACTGTAAATATTTTAGATGTAGCTGAGCGAAGCTGGCAGCCGAATGGTTAGCGCTCTTGCCTTCGGTTCAACAGTTCGTGGGTTCGAATCCCACCTTGGGCATGGATGTTTGTAGTGGTTCGGATTCCACTTTAAACCATAGGTCCCGGTCTAAATAGCCCTCGGATGCAAAAAATGACCGTTGAGCAACAAACAAACTAAACCATTTAGATGTAGCTGAAGTACATTGAAATAGAAATGAGTATTTAAACACCAAATAATTGCACGCAGACAGACAGCAATTGTAAAAGGATTACTTATCTGTCTTGCATTTAATTTCCAATTTGAAAATGGATATTGCAGTATTTAAACTAGATTCATTTTGAATTGACCTTCATATCCAAAAAGAGATTGCTGTGCAAGAAACCAAAGTAACATCTTTGCTTGTAAAAATGCTATTTGCCTAACAGTGTTCCTGTAACAGTTAAATTAATATTTAAATATTAATAAAAAACATTTCTAATTAAATAAATATTGAAAACATAAATAATTTTTATTAAGTAAATAAAATAAATAAACAAATTTTACTCTACATTTGTTTGAAAATTTTCTGATGAAATAATTATGATAATTTAACTGAAATTTTAAACTGTAAATAATAGATTTTATTATGTTTGATTTTAGGTTTCAAACACATTGTTAAATTGATTGAATTAAAATGCCAAGTGTTCAAATGATAAATTTTGTGTATAATATAATAATTAGCATTCTGCATGAAAGTTAAAAGTTATCTATTATTAATAAAAAAACTATAACTATTTAACAAAAACTTTTTAAGTCATATGAACCGAAAATATTATTTTATATTAATAAGAAGTTTTGTAAATTTAATGTGACATTAAATATAACTTTATTACATCAATGTGTATGGATAATAAAAAAAAAATTCCATAAAAAATTATGTATATGTTAAAATGAGCATTTTTCAATTACATCAATTTCTGACATAATGAATTAGAATAAATATATTTTAGTAAATTAATTTATGTTTAATAGTAAGTTTCTTGTACTTGATAATATGTGTAATTTTCATTCATCACTTAACATAATAAATTAATAATTATTTATATTAAAGTTTATTAAAAATATTAGGAAGTTGGACATATATTTTAGCACCTTCCTCATCAAAAATTTGCTTTTACATTAAAAGTCAAATCTTATGTAAATTATGCTGTTATTTTTCATAAAAATGCTAGTATATTTTGAGTATAAATGATAGTATTTATGATAATGGTATCCTAAAAAAAATATGAATCAGCATCTTTCTACTGTACATGTTAGTTCAATTGAAAATAATATTAAAATTCTCTTTACAGAGTAATGCTAATGAAGAGGTTGGCAATTATTTTGGTTGTTAGCAGTAATTGATAGTAAAGAATTTTATAATAGTTATAAAATTAAAGAAAATACTAAATTTCTTTTAAATGTTCTATATTTTGGTATGTGTACAAGAGATTATTAAGCTACATTAAATTATAATGTGTTTGTTAAGTTTGCATAGTAATTTTTATTATTATTATTTTTTTAAATTATTGAGTTTTCATAAATTACACTATTTATGTTTGTGAAAATACCTCTGCATATTAGCATTTTTTATATTCTTAGGCATTTTGTGATTCTCTTTTATTGAAAAGAAGTTATTGCTCAAACCAGAAACTGAATGAAGAGGAAATTTCTCAGAAGGTATTACAAATATGTAAGACATTTGACAAAATACCTGCAGACAAGGTAAAGTTATTTAATTTTTATTCAACTATTATATATTAGATGTATACATAAACATTTTACGAGTATATTTCATAGACTGTGTAGTATTAGCTGTGCTATTATTTATTGCTGTATATTTTACTTTTAGAGTTTTAAGATTCAAAAAATGAACTTGTGCTTTAAAAATTTAAGGAAACATTAATTATGGACTCTAACATTTTGCCCATTTTGTAGAAAAATATAGTAATTTTATATATTATATGTAATTTTATTCATTTGATATTATTTATTCTGCATATATCAAAGAATTTAAAGGGTTCATGATTATTGAAGCTGATTTATAAAGCAAATAAATATATTTGACTTATTTAGCATGTTTTCTAGAAATTCCTCTAGAAATTTATGAAATAAGTGCTAGTCTTTAATTTGGAAAAATTTATAACACAATGATTAAATATCTAAGGTTTGAAAAATGTACTTATACAAATTACTTGTAGTCATTTATTATTTACCTGTTGTTATATTAAATATATGAAGAACTTTTTTTTAAAAAAAAATTTAATCCTAAAATTTGTGTTTTCCATAATTATTAATTTCCTTGAAAATCAAATTTTCATAACTTGTAACACCATAACATTCTATATGATTGACCAAAATATATTAAACTGTATACCCTTTCATATAAGGCTAATACTTCTTAATTTTTTATTAACAAAGCTTTAATTTTCTAATGAGATGTAGAGCAATTATGAAAAATATTAATGCAGGGGTGCTAATGTCCCCATATTTCTGTTTGGGGACAGATATCTATGTTAAAATATTTGTATTTGAGTTTTCAGTTCAGAAATTAGGTTTTATAACTTAAATAAAATTACTTTTAATAAAATTTCTTTTCATTCAATATTTGAAAATAATTAAATTAAAAAGCCATTTGAAACTTATTTTATCCAAAATTTAACTGCCTTCTGACTTAGGTTTAACATCCTCATCTCATGGTTAGACCTATGATGAATGCAGTTGTGATATTTATCCTTAGAAATCTGAAAACATCTTATGATTGAGCTACTAAACACAAAGCAATTATCACTGTATTTTTGAGTGAAAACGTATTTTTTAACTTTAATTCTAAATATTGAGCTCACATACAGATTAGATTATAATAAATAATTTTTTATCCTCTCTTCATTTAGGGGAAAATTTGAAAAACATGCATAATGACTCATAGTGGGCTTAAAAGCACAAGAGAGTCTTCAATGATCAAATAGAGTGTTTTTTTAAAATTAAATATTAGTTAAACTACACATAAAATGGACATTAAGATTTATGTTAAAAATTTTGAAGATTAGGAGAGGAAATCGATTACAGTACAGTTTGGCTCTAAAAGGAAATATTTATCAACTATAAAAAAGCTTGTATAAAAAAATGCACTTAATATTTTTAAAGCATGTTGTTCATTTGATATTTTTGCAGCCATGTATAGATTAAAAAATAGTGTTAAAAGCTTTTTCATGACCAAAATATCTTTTGATATATGAGGATTTGAAAAATATGGCTGATAAATTATATAGTTTTTAAAGCTTTTTGTTTTTGGATTTTTAATGAATTAATTAGGATAACATTTATTTGTTAAATTGCAGACATAAACTGTATTTCTTTCAAGCAAACTTAGCCGAGCTGGCAGCCGAATGGTTAGCGCTCTTGCCTTCGGTTCAACAGTTCATTGGTTCGAATCCCACCTTGGGCATGGACGTTTGTAGTGGTTTGGAATCCACTTTAAGCCGTAGGTCCCGGTCTAATTAGCCCTCGTGTGCAAAAAATGACCGTTGAGCGAACAAACAAACCAAACTTTCAAGCAAACTTAATTTACTAGACTTAAAAATACATTTTTCCAGAATCTTCTTTTTGCTATAGATTTCATAAATTAAATGATATATTGATAATTTACTATATGAGTATTTTATTATATAAAATAAAGATTAGAATGAGATCTACTTAAGTAATATATGAACAAAATTTATGGCCTGAATAGAAGAAAAATCTTTAATTATTCTAGTAAAAATCATATATTAATATTATTCGGTCAGTTAGAAAATAGCTTTCTTTTAGATTTGTACATGGAAGTGGAAATCTTATTCTTCAATAATACACACTGCATTATTAAAATTTTGTTAAAGTTTTGTTTTTTTGTGTATAAAACCTAAGCAGTGCATTAAGTTTTACTGTTGTTAATTTATTTGAATTGTTTTTATTTAAACTGTCTTTACTTTATTAAGAATCTCTTTTCAAAGGTTTTGTAAAAATCATAGAAATAAATACATAAATGTTACATCTGTTAATCTATAGATTGCTAAGAAAAACAAAACAATATTTATAGATAAAATTATTATAGAAATTACTCTGAATAGCTTATCTAGTTAAAATTGCAAAGTTGATGGAATCTTCCTTCTGGACAATAAATATTTATTTTTTGCATTAGGTTCAACTCAAAATTACTTTTTGTAATCTCCGAAGAAAAATTAATGTATCTGAAAAAATTGGAAATTAAACAGTTAAGGGAATGCTAAATGAAATGGATAATGTTAAATTATATAATGGAAATAAAACACAGTCAGAATTAATTTAAATTAATGACCTCATATCTTTAAAATAATTCTCCAGACCTCCATCAGTTGCATTGCTTATAAGTTTATTAAAAGGCACATCAAAAGTTTTCATCATGGAATCTAACACATTTTTAATATCAACACAGCAGGTTGACTTTTGAAGGGCTACTAAATCTAATAATTCTTCTTTAACAACGAAGTCAGATGAAACAAAATTGCCAATTGCAGAAGAATCTATCATATCTGTCGATTCGTTAAAGGCTAAGCTGACTGCAATAAAATTATTCAAGTCATTTCTTAAATTATATTCAAAAGAAGTATTAATTGCAGTTACGTGTCATTCTGTTGTGTGTCTTTAGATGGGAATTTGCTAACCAACTTTGTGCTATGGCGTTATTTGTATACAAAACTTTAAGCCCATCTTCCAATTTTTTAAAATAAATTCTCCCCTTCCATACAGCAATTTGCGCGAGCAATGTTCCAGGCAATAACAATACTGGCTTCAGCCACATGATTAGCTTGATTGCTAAAAGTTATCAAAATTGGCTGTTGGTTATATAAATTTCATTTCAAAGAAGCAAGTTTATCTGATCTTAATTTGGAATTTGGTGGATACTGATTATGAAACCAATCATCTGCAGTTTTCTAATGTTGACATAAATTGCTAGCTTTATAATTTTTGACTGTAGAATTACAAATAGCATATAATGCTTCGTTATTGTAAATAAAAATGAAATTCTCCTCCCATTCATTATTAAAGCTTTTATTTTTTTGCTCGTATTTTTTTTTGTTCTCAGTCATCATATTTTTTAAAAAATTGGAAAAATTAAGAAAATACAAGTTTTGCAAAAATATAAATAGCAGCTCATGTTACATAATATGAAACAAATTATAGTTAACTTACCAAAAATTCCAGATTACAAATTATATCTGTAGCAAGAGTGATACTAATTGTTTCTTTCAGAGCACTGAGTCAACTGTCCATTGCAATGAAAGTTTAAAAATTCAATATTGGTCGATTACAAATGATTACACCACTGTTTATATTCATTTGCGCAGTTTTTGATGAGTCATATCATTCTTAACTTGTATGGAAGTGAAATTCATGACAACATTGTACTTAGTCTTTCATATTTGTTACTAATTTAAAAGACATTTTGAAACACATACAGAATGATAATAATTTTTTAAAATAGAATAACACAAAAATGAAAAGTGAACTCAGGTACATTTATCGAGAGCCACAAATAATCCTTCAAAGAGCTGCATGTGGCTCGAGAGCCACAGGTTGGCCACCCCTGCCATAGATAAAATGGTACTGAGCTACTCAAGCAATATTAAATTCAAACATTTTATTTACTACAGTATATTTCTCTTAGGTTTGTGATCTCAAACCGATAAAGAAACTGTGATCCATTTATAAATCAGACAAATCTAGCATATCTGCAAGAAATTCAATTGTTAGAAATAGCAAGTGATGGCAACCTTAAAACTGTTTGATACAGCATCTCTGTTGGTGTTATGAGTTAAAGTCATGATGAAATACTATGAGAGTGTAATCACAAAGAACTTAAAATCCTATTGCCCTTTCTGACAATCTATGTGTGTAAAGTAGTGTTTTCTGTTGGGACAACCAAAACAAAATAGAAGAATAAACTTGACATAAGCAACATTTTCATTTGTCAGTGTCTTCTATTACCCTCAGAATGAAGTCTCATGATAAAGAGATAAGCGTTCAGGTTTCTGATTAATTTGATGTTTTAGTGAATTAGCTTCAAATATACTTTTTTAATGTAATTGTATTTTATTTTTAAATCCATTTAAAACAATCTCATTAAAAATATTAACAGAATCTAAAATATAAGCAATCAGTGCCTATACAACTCATTTCAGGGGTGTTTGTGCTCTGGGGAAACCCCGAATTCTGGGGATTTTGAACTTCGATACCCGGAAATTCCGGGAATCGTCGTTCAAAAGGAAGTAGGAATAATAATGAATTATTTATTTTGATCTGGGTAATTTTGTTTGCTTTGAAAGCAGAAAACGCAATAATTAGTTCATTCAATACTTCATAATTGTAATTTTTCATTTCTCCCCCTCCCATTCTCGAAACTCCAAAATGTTGGTAGTAAGTCCGTAATAGTTTCCGGGGATTTTTCGGGGTCCCACAAACACCCCTGTCATTTGCAACATGCAAATATAAACAAATCCCAGTTTTTTTTAAACTTTAATTTTGAAGTTAAGATTATATAATAATTCAAACTTTGAAATAAATATTGGTCTCACATACTTTTGCTTATAATAAAATTAACCGAAAATCCAAATTTTATGCATTTGTCTTTAACAAGTTTTATCATCTTTTAAAAAATTTGGTATTAATGAACCATATTTATTAAAATGTAAGTGTTCTTAAAATTGCTATTAATTTTCCTGCACAGAATCTTAATAGGTTAATATGCACTTTGAAATTCATTAAGAAATCCATTTTGATATTCTCAGCTTCTTATTAACTTTCCATTAGGAATCCATTGGAGTAATGTTGTGCAATATATAATCCCTAATTCTGAATACTATTCTGGCAATTTTAAAACAACCCTTTTTATAGATTTGAGAGCTGGCTGTCATATATATAATTTCCATTAGACTGCAGCAGCTGCTTCTAGAGTTTCATGATCATGTATCAACAAATTGCTATGTTGATAAGAGCAAAACATTTTGTTATGAATGAATTAGTTAATAATTAAAGTCTAATATTGTAATATGAGTCTGCATAAAATATAAGGAATCAAAGTTATAATTTTTTAAAATTAAAATACATGGAGAATATTTGTTTTCTTTTACTATTTATTTATATTAAATAAATTTTTTAAATATATTCTAAAAATTTAAACATTACTTTTATAGGTAACATTAGAGTCTCATTTTATGAATGATTTGGGCTTAGACAGCTTAGATCATGTGGAATTAATAATGAATATTGAAGATGATTTCAATTTTGAAATTCCCGATACTGATGCTGAGAAGTTATTGAGGCCTAAAGATATAGTAGAATATATAGCTCAAAAACAAGTATCTACTGAATAATCAAGGTAAATATTTAGTGAGGAATGTTCTCCAAAGTAAAGGAGATTTAAAAAATCTAGTTGTTATTAGTAAAAAATAAAAAAATATCAAGTTTTGTATTAATATATTTTGATTTTCCTGAGATGTTAGATTTTTCAAAAAAGCAAATACACTGAAGTCCTGAAAAGTTTGCCTGATGTGGACCAAAGGGTGGCTAAGTTTATGAAATTGCTGGGTTATTGAGAATGGGGTTAAAGAAAAAGTATTTATGAAGATAATAGAATTTTTACCACATGAAAGTGAAAAATAATGAATGTACAGTGTACAATAGTTTATATGATAAGAAAATACTTTTATGATGAATATAAAAACATACTTTTATGATGAATAAAGTTGTGTGTGATGAAAATTAACTAGCTGACTTTGTAAAAACTACTTGTTTTAAAGAAAGCACAATGCTCTGTTGTCTTCTGCATTGCACTCTGTTTTACTGCTTTACCCCAAAGATGACGAAGGAGCATAAATTCATTACTGATGCCTCTTGTTCAACATACTGAAAGGTAAAACACCTTTCAGTATCGACAGCCTTTAGTCCTTGGATATTTCAGAAGCTCATATAGCGGAGTCGTCAACAACTTCATTTTAATTTTACTATTTTTTCATTAACTGTAACAGCAGCAATAATTTCTGCAACTGACTTGTCTTTTTTGTGCTGCCAGTGTATGGCTGAGTTATCTGGGGTGCTAAATTGTCTAGTGCTGAGTTTTCAGGATTCTACTTTGTTGAATACATTTGATGAGATTATGTACTAAAGATTTATTATTTATATTTTTATTCATTATTAAATAGTAATAAATCAATACAATTTAATTTAGAATAGCAAAGAAGCTTGAAGTTCAGAATAAACCCTTTGTTAAATTTATAAAGCATTTTGCTTAAGACATGCATTTTACTAAAATTATCTTCATTATTTCTTTGATAATTTTAAAAAATTGAATTTTATAAGTGGAACTTATAAAATTTTTTATTCTATTTTTATTCTTTTTATACTGCAAAAATAATTTCTAAAAAGAATAGTGCTAAAACTATCTTAACTACTTAAGATAATAGGTAAAATATTGTGATTTTAACATTAATCAAAATTATTATTTTGACGTCTATATTGAAAAAAGATAGTTTGGTTGGGGATGGGAGGTACATCTGATAATGTAGTTCTTTTTAATGGATAAAATTTTCAATATACATCTGTAGTTTATATCTTGATATTATTGGTTAATCAGATGCTAAGATTGTCTTTTATTCTGGTTCCTGCAATTGTTGAATTTCATAAAGCACATGTATGATTAGTTATGATATTAAAAATTGTTTACATTATGCACACATTATAATACTGCTTCTAAAGGATTATAGTGGTCATTGATACTCAGATTATTTTACTTTTATAATGCAATAATTGGTACACACACATAATTTTTATCACTCCATTTAAATGTATGCATAATTTAATTTCTAAATTTGCTAGTATGCATAATGCTAGCATTTGCTAGTATGCTAGTATTAATACTGTCAGTTTTTCTAAAAGGATTCAGGATTTTAAATTACTGTATTCTGGGAAATTATCATTTTTAAAATTAAGGCAAAAATAATTTATGGATATAATTTTTTCTCGAATCAATTCTTTGAAGAGTCTTACAATTCACTTGTTTCTCACTAATTCAAATTTTTTTTTTACATAAAATTTAGTTTTTAAAGCTGTTAAAAACTATGTGAAAACTTGATATTTTTTTGATCCATTATTTTCAAGTAAGCTCTTCTGTTCTGAATAGTATTTCTATCAGAAATTTTTTTTATCCTAATAGATATAAACTGTTGACAGTACATGAATATGTTTGATCAATAGATTCATGTTTCAGTGGGGCATAATTATTTATATAATTAATGATTGGAAAATAAGGAACTTGTAGGGTATCCCTCTCTATTGGCTCTTTTTTTGTCGCCAAGTGGCGACAAAAAATGTCGTAACCCAGAATAGGCACCCTCGGCGTAAGAAACCGGGGTTTTCCCTGATTTCGAATTACTAGACCTAACACTACATAAGAAAACAATAATAACAACCATATAAATAAAGCAGGGTGCCCCTCCTGCTTTTAAATTGCTCTGCCTAATGGTATATAAGAAATCAGTAATTGTAATAAGAATTGATTCAAGATTCCATTTAAAAATATGATAGAATTAAAATTAAAGGAAATAAAGCAACAAAAATAATTACATTTAATAACATCTAGTTAAAAATAAACAAAATAATGAATTTTCAGTGATTTAAGATAGAATGTTAATAATCATTACTACATAAAAGTAGACAAATCTAGAATTATTCCAAAAAATAGAACGATTCTATAATTTCGTTTATTATTGGAAATCTAAATATTTAACATACAATTCTAGGTATTCCATGCCTGCAGAAAAAAAATGAGAATATAAAAGACAATATTTGTATTCCGTGCTACATCTGAAGTGAAATAAAAAATGGATATGAAAAAACAGAATTTAAATTGCCATGTTATACATCCACGAACAGCAGCATCCATACTAATAAAGGCAAGAAATTCAAATTGTTCTTAAAAGTAAAACTAAACTTGAAGTGAAACTAAAAATGTTGCCACTGAAAAGAAGCGTATATATGACGTAAATATGATGAAAAACACGAGAAAAACAAGATCTGGCAACTAAAAAATCTGAGAAGTAGCAAAAACTAAATTTGGCAACATAGTAAAAACAAAATCTCAAATTGGCAATACCAAAATCAAAACAAAGGGGACTAGATTTGGAGAGAAATCACTTAGAGGGGGATATCATACTTACATTGAAAATATTAAATTTTTGTTGCTAAGATACTAATAAAAGTTATGAAATAAAGAGCAGTGTTCTATGTTTATGTATATTTGTACTATTTTTTAAAGTATTTTATGATTTAAATGTAAATTTATTTAAATTTTTTATAAACTCTGCTAAAGAAAAAAATTGAATGATAATATGTTAAAATAAAATGATATAGTTATTTAGAAAATATCTCTCTTAGTGAATGAATCTATTTCAATTTTTTTACTTATATATAATAAAAATTAAGCTATTTTAAATTACTGTCATTTACAGCATTAAAAGGAAAACCACATGTTTTAAAAATAGTTACTTTTCTATGTAACTGTCATTAGTAGTTTATAAAGAATGTGATAATGTTTTTAATATATTAAATATAATTTGATATTTTTAATTTCAATAGTATTACTATATCATTAAAATAAATTAATTTCACTGAAAAATTGATTATTTAATAATTTTAAATGATATACTACTAAATTGATATCATCTTGGTTATGGTTGATACAAATGGGTTGTAGTGCGCAATTTATTATATTAAACTTATAAAGCAGTTCCTTTGGTTTAACTATATAAATCCTAGTACAAAACTTAACTTTGTGAAGTAGCATTCTGTTTTAATTAATTTTTATTTCTAGAATAGTTTTACTATAATTATATGATCTTCTTTGCACCAAATTATCATTTCAACAGTTCATGAGTATATTAATTTTGAGTTTATTATGTGGTATTCAGTTATTTATAGTTCTTATTTGTATGTTGATGAATTAAATTGTCTTCTGCTAAAATGTATGTGAATAAGATTCATAATTTTAAAAAATTTGTGGATTTAAAATTATTTTCATATAGTAATCAATATATTTCATTCAGATTTACTCTAGATCTTTTTTACTTCATTAAAATGGTTATTTTAATTGCTAAATGCCAATTTGTCTATTGCCATGGAAATAAGACATGTTTTAATTTTGACAGGAGGAGCTACAAGAAAGGAATCAATTTTGGCTTATTGAATGCTTTGAATAACATGAAGTAATAACCTAAATGCTCCCAATTCATAATACTGTTAACCACACATCTGAAATGTTTTTATTAAAGCAACTATTTTTAATTAGATTGTGATGGGCATTATTTTTATGGTTGATAGAAAGTAGTTTCTTTATATTTATTTAACTAAAAGTCTGGTGTGTTATTTTTAGATAAAATCAAAGAAGTTTATTTTTAGGTTTTAGTTGCTGTGTGTGGCTAATGATTAATAGGCTGAAAAATATTATTTTATTATTGAATCATATATTCTGATTTTTAAAATTATGTTAAGTTCTTATGATGGGATTATGAAAAAGTATATTTTAATGTATTTTTATTAGTAATTTAAAGGACAAACTTAATGCATATCCATCATGTTTGTAATTGTGTCATTTCAGAAAAGGATCAGTATATTTTAAATAAAATTGATATTTTTTATTTTCAGTGTGAAGAATTTGGAATTTGAAAATCATGTTAGACTTACCTTACTGCTGTCCATTCATTTTGAGGAATTATTTGTTTTGAGCCTTCAAAGATGAATTCAATATTAAAGATAAAATATTTCTTTTCATCATCATTATAGATATTTTTCATAATGTTTGCCTGCAACTTGAATTGTAGAGTATCTGTGAACACATTTAGTTTTTATACTGAAAATTTGTCAAATAGTTAAACATATTAAATAAAATTCCATATTTTTTGTATTGTTTTCCTTTTGGCTTTCATTTACTTAATTTTATAATGTACCCAACTGTTAAATTCTAATAGTAAGTATGAAACTGAAAAATTCAAAATTCCATAAACAAATAAAAAAGTGAAATAGTAAATAAAATGCAACAATTTAAACTAGATATAGAAAAATAAAATTTTTAAAAAAATTTAGGGAAATTTGATGCTTGAGAAGAATAATAGTATGTGTAATAATGGATTTTTATAGTAAAAATTCCCAGCTGCCAGAAAAGTTTACACTTTAATTTTTGATTCTACCATTCTTGGGTTAAATCATCATTTCCGGTATGAATGTTTGATGTGGATTTAATGTTAAATTCTAACTTCCAATATAATTAGCTTTTGAATTCAAAAATAATTGTTGAAAGATAAAAGAAAATAAAGAATTATGAATCATTATATTTTACACACTAGTATGCATAAATATAAGCATTTATTGTTTTCTTGCTGTCATATTTGCAGTTGTAAAAATTTGTTAATGAAGGATTGTAAATTTTAATATTGTTACTAATATTTTTTAAACTGTCCATGAACTTTGTGATTCCACCTTAAAAATATTTTTTTATATCTTGAGTAATCAAGTTTTCCATCTTTATACTTTTGTTCATAGCAAATTTTTCTTATTGTCATTGGTTTATAGTAACTAAATATTATATTAAACCAGTTTACTCAGCAAAAAGTAAAGCTTATTTCACCAACACAAAGTACATTTTTAAAATCCCATCCTAAATCAATATCTACGGGAATGAACTGGCCAATGCTCTTGCAAAGGAGGAACAATACCAGCCTATCTCTTCCACCCCTGAGCTTACACCTTTAGAGTTTTTCTTAAGGCAAAATACTAAAAATGAAGAAAAATCGTAAATACCATTTTTTATTTGTTTATTTCTTTTACAAATGCTCAAAATGAAGAAAATGGTATAAAGAACCAGGACCTTCACTATATCTCTTGTGATACGCAAGCCAACATATGTTCTGTCCCTACTTGCCAGTAGGCATTTAAAACATCTCAAATAATATGTGGTTTTCCAGAGGTTTCTTCTTTGCTCTAAATGCCAGCAAGACCCTCTGCACATGGGGCCTGGGCTGAACTGGGAGGATTGTTTCACATGTATCAGACTTGATTAAAGTCAACAGATCTGGTCTGATGGACTCTGACATAATAGGAGATTAGAAACAACATCAACAAAGATAGGAGATTAAAACAAACGACGGGAGATTAGAAACAACAACAATCTGAAATAACTGCAAAATTCAACAACATGCTGTAAAGTTATATTTATAGTGATTTGCAAGCAGTAGTTTTAGTATAGAATGTACTGCTTTTCACATAACGTAAGAGGTTATCATTCAATAACCTTAGTGCTGTGCTAGTAGCAGAATGGTTAGCATTCTTGCCTTTGGTTCAGTAGTTTGTGGTTTCAAATCCCACCTTGTGCATGAATGTTTGTAGTGGTTTAGAATCTGTTTTAAATTACAAGTCCTGGTCTAATTTAGCTCTTATGTGCAAAAAATGACAATTGCGTGACAAATTAATCCAGCAAATAATCTTAGCATCGTCCACATCTTTTGGAATCTAGTTAAAGCTCAAATTGTCCATATTTATGGAGATTAGGTATATTATCATTGTTTTGCACAATTTGTTTTTTAAAACTTTAAATAAAAAATTTTGTTGAATTTTTTAAATTTTTTGCTTGAAATTATTTTGAAATTATCCAAATTAAACAGCAATAGAGCTCTTCTGAATTTTATGAAGTGCTATTTTCTGCATATATATTTGAAAACATTTCTTAAAAGGTTTCCTTCTTAAAATTATCTTTGGAAATTAACTTTATGGATTTCATTATTATTTACATCAATGAAATTTTTGGGAAATTATTCAACTGAAAATTTAGTTTAAAAAAATACTAATTTTAAAATGAAATAAAATACATAGAAAATATAATTGTTTTCCAATGCTTTGGTTTTATTAGTATATCAAGAAAAAAAAGAAAGTAATATATATTTGTATATACATCCTTTTATAAGATTTTTTCTTAAAAATATTAAATGATTAAAATATGAATGAATACCTGTTCAATATTTGTATTTTGGCAGAGCGTAATTTATTGTATTAAATATTCATGTTTATGTAATTTTATAATAGCTTTTAAAAATTATGATGCATTAATTTCATTACATTTTGAAAAAAAGTAATGCAAATACATGTGGTTGGAAAATTGCATATTTTTGTATAAATTCTTTTTTAATTTTATATAATTTAAACCCTTACTCTATTTACTTGCAAGATGAAAACAAGGATGACTGATACAAAGAAACTGATCTCTGTAAAAATGAAATTGTTTTATTTTCTGTTAGTTTCTAGTAAATTTTAACGAAAAGATATTTCTATTGTTTCAGTTTGTAAATCAGTATTTTACGAGCTTTATGAAAAAATTATACACTTATGAACTTCTTGTATATACAATTTAACAAGTGTCAAAATCTTAATTTCATATAATTTTTCTGTAACTGAAGTCACTTTTTTTATTTGCTTTCCATTTTATATGGATTTATTTCCTTTGCTATTTTTGCTTTAATTTTCATATCTTTGTTTTTTATTATTTTTATCAAAGATTAAAAAATAATTCATTTGTACAAATTAGTATTAAAATGTTTTGTTTTAATTAATGTGATATTAATGTTTATATATTTTGAAAAAAACACTAGATAATGTATTTAAATAAAATCATGTCCATAAAGAAACACTTTTCATAAAGTGAAACTGCAATTTAAAGCTTTGACATAAAAATATTTCATCCATTCAGAAATGTGTGAAAAATATGTTCCTAAAATATAATGAAATTTTTTGTTTAATTTTATTTTGAAATGAAAGATCAATAATAAAAATTTTCTTATTACATAAAAATTGCAGCTTCCTTTTTATTTTATAATTGATAATTATTTTACATTTTTCCTACTAGGGTGAATTAATGTTTTTATAATATATATATATATATATATATATATTATTTCTTTAATGCAAAGTTATTTAAATTGTGTGTTGAGAGGTTTTCAAAAATTTTAGCACTTTTAATATTTAATATGTATGATACATGTATAATTACAAAATACATGTTTTTACACAACATATTTTAAAATAGTTGGAAAGAAACAATGAGAGCTTTTTAATGTCTTTTTTATAATAGAATCCTTTGTTTTATTTGCTTTATAGATAATGCTGTTAGTTCATATGCTTCATTAAAGTGTATCAGTATATATATGAATTAGGTTATTGTTTGGTTATTTATTTTAAACTCCCTTTGTGTGTTTTTTTTCTCAACAATACTTAAATACTAAATATTTTTATAAATCATGGCTAAGTAGTTGAATTTAAAGAAATGAGAAACATTGAAAACAATGGAAATTCACCTCCAGTATCTTGCATCAGTGCATTTAAAATATCAAGAGAATGAAAATATGATAAATCATTTGAAATTTGGTTTTGCTTGTAATTATGATAGAATTGAAAAACTATTATGCTCAAAACACTTGTGAAACTCAGCTAATTAAAATAGCATCATAATAATGAGCATATTGCACTCTGCAGGAATCTCAAAAAATTCTTTGAAGGACTTTTAAAATTTTAAATACACTATAATGAATGCTTGTAATAGAATTAATTTTTGTTGTACAGACATCCATGGCTATGCAGACTTATTGGCTAAAGAGGATTTTTGGGAACTTTTAAATGCCCCTGATTCTTTAACCTGATCTGAACTTTCTTTGAGGAGTACAAGATTTGACAGTGCCTCCTGGAACATTCCTCCAGTGCACCACTGGTATCAGGGAATAAGACCTGGAGGGGTTTTGTCCCTCCAGTGTGCCAGATGCGATCAGAAAGCCATTACAAGATTCAAAAGTGGACATTTAAGATCTCAGTGTTACAGTAACGGGAATAAGATCTTTCCTCTCTGTGTGACATGTCGCAGAGGACAGGTGACTCCTGATATTATTTTGGATTGTCTGGGGCTTTCCAGACTGGATCTGTATAGAAGCCCAATCATGGTTTTAGATTTTTTGAGAATGAATAAATTCATAGACATGGTATAGCTCTACTGAACATAGGAGATAAGTAACAACACAAATTTTTGTTATATCAAATTTCTTAAATTCGTTACTTATTAAAAGTTTATATCTTGTTCTACATCTTAAAAATTAAAGACAAAACTGCAATAATATATCACAATACAAGCTTAGAAAGTGCAAGTTTTAATTATACATGTACTGGATTTGCAAGGATTATGATCCGCCAAAATTTAAATAAGAGCTCTTCATATCAAAAATTATAAGAAACTGCTTTATTATATTAATAAAAATAATTATACGTTTTCACAAACGTTAAGTGTATTTTTTTTCCCTCTAACTGCAAAATTTTACTTATATGAAGTAGTAAAAAGTTTCCTGTATCTTTTACTAATATTTTTTTCAATGCAATTAAATTTTACTTTCAAAATAGTTTTTTAATTGAATGTTTATATGTAATTTTTTCCTAAAAATCATTAACTCTCTTTTGTGTAATTCCCTTTAATCATTCAATATATTCTGATTGCTATTTTTTCCAAGTGCCAGTAATTATTAAATAACAGATCTTCTGCATGTATCCTTATCTTTGGATTGAGTATAGCAGATCTTAGTTTTTGATTAATTGTTTTCATGAATAATATTTATTTTTTTACAATAGGCGTTACTTACTAATCAAAGATACTAATAAAACAGTTTGTAAAATAGAAAAAAAAAATTGTTAGATCTTAAATCTAGTTTATTTACTAAACTTCTCATTATTTTTATATATTATTAGAAAAAAAATATTAAGTATGCACTATATAAGAAACATGCAAAATAAAGTATAGTTAAAAATTTTTTTACGTTTTTTTATTGATGGAAAATTATCAAAGTTATTTTATTTTTTCTGTTTCAAAACTACTTTTGTAAAAACATGAAAAATGTTTTTCGATGTAGCTATGTATTTCACTTTTGTATTTTTCAAAAAAGTATCTCAATCTTATTGGCTGTTCATTTACTTGTTTTGTTGACTGTTGTGTTATGTCATTTTTTAAAGAAAGTTTGATATCTGGAAGTTCTTTTCCATTCGCATTTATAATGTTCTTAACCTTATTGTCATCTGGTTCTTAGGAACAAATTTCATCTGATTCCTCATTCAAAAAGTCCCAAAATAAAATTTTAGGTGGCAGGAGTCTTTCTCAAAGTTCATTTATGAATAACTCATTTCTCGCACAAGTCGTCACGTATCTGTTAACCTTTTTCAATTATGGTAGTAATAAGGCCTGCTTATCAATATGACCGAGATATCTTTCTGCAACATCTTGCCAATCTTAAATGGACATGTGCATTGGGCTTGAAATTTCAAGTTCGTAAAGTGATTTTAAGCAATGATCACTCCTTGCAAAAGTGCATGCGCACTAATATACTTGAGACTATTCATTATATTTTGATGCCAGGACTGTAATACGGGAGTTAGAGTAAGCAATTGAAATTCAACATGAATTTGGAAAAAAAATCAGATTCGAACATTATTAGTACAGTTAATTATATACTTAAAGGGTAAGGCAGCGTTCTCATTTTTGGATGGTAGAGAGTTCGAATCCCGGCTTAATCGAAGATCCGTCGTGTTCGCTAAAGGCAGTTGGGGCACATTAAAACTGGGCGTGGCTGCAATGTCCTCCTAGTGAAATGATCTCTCTGGTGGTGGACAAATTATTAGGAGTCTTCTGCTTGGTCCATGCTACAAAATTACAAGACTCCATTCAGCTGTTTCTGTCTAACTGGTAGATTCTACAGGATGAAATGCTGATACAACAACGTCTTGAAGAGTGCAAGTCATCGATAAAAATGTTGATGCAAATTTAAATTTAAAAATAGTTAAAAAAATAAACTCAAATAGAAGGGGAATTTATTAAGAACTTGCTTAGAGTAAAATGGGGAATGAGCAATTTTGATTTTATTTTTAAATATATTTTAAGGTTATCGCATGAATTATAATGCTTATAATTGTTAATTGTTATGAATTATAATTGCTTTCGAAATACTTTAGTTGAACTTTGGATTTCTAAATTCTACTTGTTGATAATTTTCTTTGATGAAGTGTCTTCGATTTTGTATTTCGGTAAAGCTTTTGAAAAATAATTTTTGAAGAAATTGAATATGTTATAAAAAAGTGCAGTTATAAAAATATTTGGAATCTTTTTTTGTAAATGTTTCTTACTTGTCGATTCGACAAATTGTAATATTATGGTTCAATTATTTTGTTTAAAAGTTTCTGCAAAGCTAGTAATGAAGCGAAAATTTTTATAAAACTGTAACAATTTACTATTAAAAATCTGAAGTTATATCCTTTTTAAAAACGTAATTATAAGCTCAAAAATAAATAAAATGATACAAAATATTTCTAAGTGTTGTGAATGTTTACGATGAAAATAATATGAAAAAATTATTTGTGAGAAAGGTTGAATCTGTTGGTCATATAAAATAAAAGCATTTATTTATATTTGAAAAGAAATAAAAATATTTTATACGATTCATTATTTTTTGGAGTGAATATTCTTCATAATAAAAAATAAATTAGAAAACAATAAAATGTATCCACATTAAACTCCCCTTTCCAAAATGGGAAATTTTAAAAATTTGAAGTATTTATATTTTTGTAAAAAATTATATAATTTGTTATCAAATTTAACTGGATTTGTAAAATATTATCCTATTGTCATTTAAAATAAAAATTCATCTGTTTTTCTATGTGTAAGAACCATTAAGAATTTAAAAAATATTTTGCTGAAAAATTATATTCATATCCTACTTGGGTATAGCTTGAAATTATGAGGTTAACGAAGGAAGTTTAAAATGGGAATTACGTTGATGAAATTATAGTTTGCGATCTCTAATGGATCTCAAATTTTTTATTTATTTTTTATTTTTAATGTTTCGTTCCACAATAAATAAATGTCCCCATATTATTATCTAGTGCCAAAAATGACCATTGAGCGACAAAGAAACCTAAATATAAACAAACAGCCTCATATTATATTTTTAATCTGATTTCTTACATCCTTTATTATATAATTCAAATAAACTTTCTCAAATTAAAACAAATTTTTTATCAAGATATAAAGCATGTATTTTTTTAATATTAAAAAGAAAACCACAAACTAACCCCTCATATACCACAAAGAATGCCACAAGGTTTTTTTAGAAGTAAATATATTCAACCACTTAAGCATTTGTAAGACATAAAAGAATTAAAATTTTAAATGACAAATTTCTGCAATAATACACCTAAAAAAAAAAAAAAAAAAAAAAAAAAACAATAAAGCGGAGGCAAACAAATGGAGAAATGCGCTTTTTAATTCGGTTCTTTAAAAATCGTTCTTGAACTTAATTGCCACCTGCATTGCAGTCAAACGTTTGAACATCTACCACAGCGTTACCACAAGCAAAGTCCATTACCACAATAAATCAAATATTGGTAGTTTTCTGTTGTTGGTGAAAAATAGTGTAATTTGTGGCGCTTTGTTGACTTGATTTTACATATGTACACATTTGGTGATGTAAACAAATATTTTTTTAAAAATGTTTTTATATTTTCTATACTAGACATTAAATTTTTATTTCATGAACATTATTGTCTCTGAAAATCAACCTCAAGAAAAGTTTGAAGTAGCATTTGAAAATACATCTCATTAAGCTCATAATTTTAAGCTCTGGGAATTTTTACATCCTTGTTGATCTTATGAGAATAATTTCCCAGTCAGAATTTTCTGTTTAAATCATCGAGATAGAGTATTCCTTTCTCTATAAATTGAGATTTAAAATTTAGTTTTGAAGTAAAATTAATTTAAACTTTAGTTATCTGTGATACATATAATAGATATGTTTTCAATTAAAGAAATAGTGCAATCGACATGTTGAAACCAGACAAAATATAAATGATAAAAGGAAACAAAATTATTCATGTAACATTAAAGAGTTTCATGAACATTCAATAGATGGCAGCACTATGCTCTACAAAGACTGCTTATTACAAGTACAATGCATATACGTATACATATATATATATATATATATATATATATATATATATATATATATATATATATATATATATATATATATATATATATATATAGCACGGTTATTACAATACATAATTAAATTATTATGAAATTAAATTCTGTTCCCATAAATATTATTTATGTTTTTCATGCATCACAATAAAGTGGGGTTTTTATTCCAATGAAATATATTTCTAGTCCTCTGACCAACATTCGCTTATTTTATTAAAAAAAAATGCAGTTATGAATATAAAATAATATTAAATTTGAAATATATAGTTTGAGAATGGTAAATTTGAAGTAATGCTGAAATTATTAAAAATTTTAAGTAAAATATTTTGTAAATAAAATATTAATTTGTTGAAGTTTAAATTATTTTCAATTGGCATTCGTATGAAGATTATTTTTTACGTATAAAATAATTGAAATATTAATTAAATATAGTACAAAATATTTAAGAAACATTACAATATTTCAGCTCTAGCAAATATTTTAAAATTTTATAAATTAGCATTAAACAATTTTTAAAAGTGATATTTTATCGATACATTATATTTTTTATTAGCTTAGAAAGGCGATAGTTTTATATAATCATGAATTATTTCATAAATAATTAATTACAAAATTCATATTTCAATTAATTTACCTTCTCCTGTAAAATTAGTTTTGTCAATTTTTTTATAATGTGCACTGAATTTTAAGCCATTTAGTTTAGTCTGTAAAGTTGCTACTTGTCTAAAAGGGAATGTTTTTTTAATAATAAAAAAGCACACATTTGCAAAGGGGACTAAAATCTATTTTTAATATTATATAATCAAAATATTTTTATCTTCATACTATTTCTTCAATTGGTTTTTTAAGTTGTGCAATGGGAAAAATTGATAAACTATAGTCCATAAAAATGAAATGGATTATTTATAGAAATTTTAAAGTTCAAAAATTGTAACAAATTTATGTTTGATGAATATAAATTTGTGTTGTATCTTGTAAGCATATTGAAATTATGACCAAAGCTTTTCTTCATTAGATATTAGGCTATGGTATCAGGACTATATATATGTGTGTAAAATAGCATATATATATATATATATATGTATGTATGTATGTAAAATAGCATGGCATGTATCACGTATACGTTAAAAGGTATTCTGATCAATTGTGCTTATATTTACTTCCGTGTAAGCCAAGTGTCACTGAGATAATCATGAAACACACACACACAACAGGTAAAAAAAGAATATATATTTAGTACAAATATTTTGTTTTTGAACTTATACATTTTTAATATTGGCTTTCTTAAGTGAAAAATATAATATTATACACATAAACTAATATTCGAGATATCAATATTAATTTCTTAAATTAGTTAAATCTAAACGCTTAACTTCTTTCTGAGTGTCAAAAAGCAACTAGGTGAAATAAGCTTGGATAAAATAGGTTATCTTCAGTAAACTTCAAATATTTTGTTTAGATAAATGATGTTAATAAATAAAAGATTTAAAATATTAACTAATTATAAATTTATTTTATTTTTATAATTAGTTAATATTATATTATATTTTTTATTATAATTAGAGAGTAAGAGACAGTTAATACTAATATAGTAAATGTTCTTACAAAGAAATATTGTAAGTTTTTTTTTAAGAATATGTATTTTAATACGTTTAAAAATATTTTGTAAAAATTTGAAAAATCTATTTTCTATCTTTTTATAGTGTTTATAGTAAATTTCTTTCTCAATTTTCAAGACTCAGATGCTTACACAAAGAATATTGAATAAAAGTTCCTTTGAAATGTTGCGTAATAAATTTAATAAAAGCACCGGTGATTCAATACATTAGTATTGTCTATGTTTAATGAAAATTATTTGGTTCTTTTTCAATATTCTGGATCAAAAGTCTGCAAACAGTAAATTAACTTTAAACTTCACCCATTTTTAGTTTTAATAGACTTAAATTTTATATATGTGGACTCTCACACATATAGTAAGCTTAAAATGTCAGTTTTACTTATAGTTGTAAATATGTAGACTATATACTAGTAAATATGTAGACTTTATTAAGACATCCTGTTTGCTTTTTTTCATTTTTAATAAAAATAGGAAAGCGTTGAAAATTACATTTAGACAGACCGACAGTCAAGCACGCACGTACCTACACTTGAAGAGTTTTAATCTTAATTTTGTTGAGAATATTAAAATTTTTATATTTTAGAATTGAAAGGTGGAGCAAAGAAAAATATAAATGTCGCAGAGATATTCCACATTGTCAAAATTCGATTAAATATTTTGTAAAAATAAAAATGGATTGTTAATATGGAACATTAATAAATGGAAAAATCCAAAACAAATATATTATGAAAAAAATATGTAAAGTAATTTCAGTTCAAATTCATAATTTCGTAAATTTTAAATAAAATTTTTTTTCATTTAATTGCGTGTTTTGTAGCTTACCGTTTAATATTGCCGTGAAATTTATCTTGACATATGCAAAACTATCAAAACTACCAAGAAAAATATGTACATATATTTCAATATACTTCTTATTTAATAAAAAATCAGTTGCCTGTTTTAATCCTTTATTTTTCAGTCTTACTTCCTAAGCCAAGGAATGCAAAAACTGGTTTAAAATTGGTTAATATGAAAACTCTAAATATTACTAATTAAAAACCATAACTTTTGTGGGTATAGTTAGCTATTCCCTTATTATGTTGCTTGCGGCAATAGAAACTTGATATTAGCCGATTAATTGATATCATTTAGTTTACATGATCCAAAATCGGATATTCCTATGTCAGAAAGATCTATATGGGTTAAATATTCAGAGAGCCTTATGTCTTTTCGCTTGTATGCTTAGTAGATGTTAATCTCGGATGAATCGGAAATGATTTTATAAGTACGAAGTTTTCTCAGAATATCGTGTTATGCCAGACTATATATAGAAAAGCTTAACTGAAAATGTCCGAACTCGATAAAAACAGAATTACTGTCTATCTAGTGTATGGATTACTGTTCCAATTAGACTTCTCAAAATCCTATCAGTGTCATACGAATATGGAATTGAGCAGTTTGATCAATAGTTTATTAAGAATCTTACTAAAAAGTGCATGCAGTATCTCAATGTCTTCACATGACTAACGTTGAAAGGAAGAAAGATATTGTGAGGCCGGTATTGCAAAATCGTACAACCACATCAATGATTATTTGTGAGGAAAAGATCTTGCTTTTAGAATATCTAGTACCCACTTTTATACTGAGACTGTATTAAGAGCTTTACAGACTGTCAGCACGATCATTAGTTATGCTTCCTTTGACAAGTCAGCGTGGAGACATAAGTCAACTATATAAAACCCTTAGTGAAAAATCAGCTGGATAAAGTGGTGAAACTTTGTAGACGAGTTCTGGTTTCATGCATAGCTTTCTGATGGATGTATATATGTCTTGAGGCTCCTAGGAGAACTTCACAATTCAAAGCAGTCATAGAGGCCCAGCATCTGGTTAAACGGATGGTCAGTTATTGGGTATACAATACTTCTTATACGGTGATTAGTATATATTTGACATCTTGAAGCCAGTGATTATACTGTCTTCAAAGTCTATGAAATGCCATCTGTGAACAAGATAATGCAAGAACATTTGTTGCACATCGTACGCTGATCTAAATTGATATAAAGGCTATTCGATTTATCTCTTTACATCTATGTCCTCTCTTCAACAACTACAATTGATGAAACGTAGCATAGACTTGAACAGGATTTAATGAATTATCCATTTCAACTCCATCTCTTACCGGATAAGGTTCATTTTAGCTGCCATGGGTGGCGATTGTTAGTGCTAAATTTTCACTCCTGTAAATACAAAAACGGTTTACAAATTTTTAATCATTTTGTCTCCATGCTTTATTGTTTGCATGCAAAAATATTTTATTTGCTTTCACTCATGATAAATTATTAGTTAATTTTAATGGTCAGAATTATTTTTTCGTATAAACTATATTGCGTATAGTACCAACCGATGGCTGAGTGGTTAGAGCTGCTGGGGTTCGAATCCAGGTTCCTTTCTTGATGTTACTTGAAAGATGTTACTTCCTTTCTCTGTTCTCTCTGTGTTTCTCTGATCTTTCTTCTGTGATGATGTATGAATGTGGCCCTTAAACGGGTTTGTGGTGGTATGGCGCGGGCAACGCTACTCGCCTCTGTGACTTTTATCACATGTGCCCACTGGATAACGACAAATGAGTAGCAGTTTCTGGCCTTGTTGTGGCATAGGGTTCGTCGCCCAAGTGCACGCCGTTGGAAAAAAAAATATTGCGTAAAGTTTATATTTTTAAATTTCTATTGAATGTCCAAAATCAGTATTATAGGGATCATTTTGGAATTCATTATAAATTGTATTTTTAATCTGAGCCGAGAGAAAGAGAAGTTTGTGTCAAATGTAATATAAATTTAAAATGAAATAAAGCTTTTTACATGGACATGTTAAATGAATTATTTTAAATATGGCTCTGTTTTTAAGAAAATTACTAAATATGGAAGTTTTTAAAATCACTCTTTATATAATAGAGTACTATTGTACTGTATTGCATTATTTTTCAGTGATATATTGAATGTTAGAAATTCACTTAATGGGATTCTAAAGTGAATTTGACTTTTTGTATTCCCAAATATCACAATAGCAAAAATTATAATATAATACATTTTTGTGGCATTTTTGAGGAAAATGTATTATAATATAATGCATTTTCTTCAGAATTAAAAAAAAATTCAATGCCTTAAAAATGAAAAAGAAATTGCCAAAAACTGAATTTTATGTCTTACATAAATAATAAAACAAAGTTTGTATAAAATGTTACATTTATTATAAAACTGTATCATACAAAGTTGAGAAATTCCAATGGTTGTGTGTAAATGACACTTTTAAGGAGAAAATGAACGAGACGCGTCTTCGTTCTTGAAAATAATAAAATTCGGAAGTTGAATGTTACATAGTTTAAACTAATTATACGCTGAAATAATTAACTTTACAGAGAACTCAAATCAATTATTGACTCTGTAATCAAGCTTTCGAGATGAAACATAGTTTTTATTTTAAGTTTGCCAGAGACCTACACCTTGCCGTTAAATTTCATTCTATTCTATGTAATCGTTCGCAATTCAAATTCGGACTGACAAACAGAATAAAGGTTTTATTTATACTCGGATATATAGGATGATCTCTCTCTCTCGATAGCACATATATAAAAAAAGTTTACAATCTTATTTAATTTTATTTTCTCATTTTCTTTTGGTTAAAAACTTATTTACATTTTTTCTTTTTAACAAATTTCATATGAATTTTTTTTTGTGAGGGAATTTCACTGCAAATATTTAATTTAAATTTTGATATGAAAAAAATGTTGTAATTGTAACTTTTTTTTCAGGAATATTTTTCTATTTCACAAGATGGATTTTTAAAAGGAAATTAAGTTATATATATATATATATATATATATATATATATATATATATATATATATATATATATATATATATATATATATATATATATATATATATATATATATATAAAAAATATTTCATTGCGTAGATTTTTAAAAATCTTTTAGTACTTTTTTTTTTCTCATGGATGTAATTTTATTTCACACTCTTTTCTTGCAGGCTAAATTTGATATTCCAGTCAAACCTTTTTTATTTACAATTTTTACTATCAATTTCTTATTAACGATTTTAATATCAATGATCTTCAATTGTTGACGGTTAGCATTATTATCTTTTTACTTTTTTCGCGAATACTTTTTATAAATTTTTTAGGTTTTGTTCTTTTTCGTTTATCATTATTTCATTATAAATAGTAAAAAGAAATTTTAAATATGCACATTATTAATAAGAATGCAATGTATGTTAACCATTTACTTCAATTTGATAAACATACTATAATGGTAATTTTAAACGTTATTATTTCATTAAAATATTGATATAGATATTTGTGTAAGATGTGGTTTTATAAATTGTAATATATATTTATGATATAATACCAATATACTGAAAAATAATTCCTTATGAAAAGATAGAACTTTGTTTTATGTTAAACTTTCCATTATATAGTAAATGAAAATATCTACAGCTAAATGCTCTGTAAGAATTTTTATATTTATTTATATAACTTAGAATCTTTATTCCTAGAAAATAAATATAAAACGTTCTTTCAGGAATATAAATTCTATCTTAAAAGTTACGTTTTCGCTACATATGACACATGACGTAAAATGTCCTGAAATTAAGTTCTATCATTCAATAAGTTCTTAGAATGTTTCGTATTTTATAGCTAAAAACACTATACTATGGCTCTTTAGAATCTGTTTACATAAACAACACGACATCCAAGAGACGCATTCACATAAATACTTTATACTTAGCATGAGAGCATTCAAACTGATATCTAACAAAGTTAAGTTTCTAAAAATATATATTTCCCAGAATACAAAAATTAATAATTTAAACTGTTTCCCTCCAAAAAGCCTTACTCTTCCAAACTTTGAACCGAGGTTTATAAAAGGGCATTTCAAATAATTTATGGGCTGTGTCATCTTTTCTTTAACAAACTGCCATTTTTCCGATAAGTCAAGACACCATGATGGCAAACTTCAAAAGACTTTTAAGAGGATCAGGGGATTCATGTCTCCGCACGTCAATAAAGTAACATTGATCAGCAGCTCAATCATTCTTTTATGGGTATTAGGATCATTTGGGGGCCCAGAAACACAAAGAAGGAGAATATTTCATCGCACACCTAACTTCATCCCATTTCTTCGCAGGAAAGGCCTTGCAAGCCTTTGAAGTCTCTCTGATAGTGTAACAGAGTAATATTGAACGAAACGCAGTTGGCTGATATAGTGAAAGCTGCATTCTTTTATTTATTATTGGGGAAACCCTCGTGTGGACATCAATTCAGATAAATAACTTATTGAAATTAAAAAATAAAAGATAAAATTTTTTTTACAATTTTCTTAAACTTGAAAATTTTGTTTTCTCACTCCATATATATGTGTATCAAGGATTTCCAATCACCGAAAGAATAAATATTGAATAAAAAAGAACAAAACAACAACTAAGAACCACATAAAAATGAATTTTTAAATTGTGTTTAAAACTACTGGGGGTTTCACGTTAGGCTGACCACCTAATCGGGATATATGCTTTGAACTCCAGGGGGTCTCGGTCAAGAAAATAGAGATGGGCAATGCAGGCCTTAGCCCCACATGGGCTTTCGCGAAACAGAGTTTAGTTTAGTTAAGAATAAAAAAAAATTTAAATTTTGGAGCCATTCTAATTTTGTAAAACCGGATACAAATGCTAAAAATCAAGTAAAAAAAAAAAGCAATTTTTATCTCAATGACTATTATATAAATAAGACAAATGAAAAATTTGCCTGAAAAATTATTTCATGAATCATAAGATTTCAAATTTAAATTGTATTTTCGATTTATAATTCATGTCCAGTTAATTTCCTGAAATGAATATAAAACTGCAGTTTATGTGTCGAGCACTTACAATTTACCAGACTTCCAGTCATCTTTGCATTAAATGATGACCACAGAAAACAAAAATGTTACAGTTAGATTTTATGCTACAAACCTATATTTTAAAGTTATATTTAATGATGTATATTTAATGACTGTATAAGCTAATGTTATGAAATAAATTTATTTTGTAATTCTTAAATAAAAATCGTTTTATTATTGACAGTAAATAATTTCGAAATTTTGCATAGCTGTTGCTTATCTCCAAGGGTCTGACGGAGTCAGACCAAATCAAGGAATCCGTTGACGGTGAGGAAATCGATGACAAGGCAGGGTGAAGTGTAGATATCGTCCCATAGTATATTCATACAATTCGGGATATGCTCAGGCGAAACTTGGTGTCCATGGCATTTAGGACAGAGGGGGAAGGTCTTGTTACCCGCTACAAAAGTGAGGCATTTCAAGTGGCCAGAGGCAAGACGTGCAAGACTTTCCTATCACAGGAAAGAGCCAGAGAAAGTCCCGGCTCTCTACCCTTGTAGAAGAGGTGAGTCAAAGGTTCCTGCCAATCGGTTTTAAACTGGGCTTTTCTCAGGGAAAAGAGTTCATGGTAGGTAAGCGCAGAAGAAGAAGGAGCAGGATGACCTGAGCCCTCCTTTGCTAAGCATAGTAAAATTATTTATTATTTTATAATGCACTGAGGAATATGATTTTAAATTCGTAGGAAAATAAATTATATGAGGTATATATATATATATATATATATATATATATATATATATATATATATATATATATATATATATATAATACTGCTCTCTGTCTAGAACAAAAGAAATGATGTAAAATGTGAGACAGAGATGTGGTAAAAATTAAAGAATTTATTTCTATGAATGCAAAAATTACTCAGATAATCAAATTAGGAGAATATTTCTGAACATACATGCCTTCATATTTATTTTATTGAATTCACATTATATTTTTCTTTTGTTTATCACATGTTTCAGCAAAATAAATATGTGTCTTTAAATTTTGCTTGTGTATTAAGTTCTAAGGTGTTTGCTCAGGAAATAGGTTTTGAAATACATTCAAACCTGTTTCTGTGGATGGATAGGATAAACATAAAAGAAAACGAATAAAAGAATTCCACAAACCTCCACGATTAACTAGGAAAATTTTTTTTTGCAACACAATTAAAAAGTATTTTTTATCTAAAGCAATTGGCTTTGGAAACAATGCATAGTTCCCCATTAGGGGCAGTTCGGATATTCACTGATGGAAGTAAACAAGACAATGGTAACACAGGCAGTGGAGTCGTGATTGTAACTCCCGACGACGTTACAAAACTGAACAGGAGAAACCGAAACTTTTGTTCTGTCTTTAGATCGGAATTGATAGCCATTGACGAGGCCCAAAAATTTATGATCTCGATTAGCAGCACTTGCGACATCTGGATTTACTCAGACAGCAGGAGCTCCATTCAATACCTAAGCAGATGGAGATGCATTAATCACAGGCTCGGCATGGACATTGTAAACAAACTTAAGAGTTACTCTTCACATAATGACACTCATCTACAGTGGATTCCCTCTTATGTGGACCTCCACTTCAATGACTTGGCCGATGAATTGGCTAAGTAGGGCTCTGCTGAAACAACTGAAAATGGTGGACTACTTACGTTTAGTGAAATTTTCTCAAAGGTCAAAGCCGAAAACAGCAAGACTTGGAGGATCCCACCTACTCACGACTGGTACGAACAAAACCATCCTGGGGCTGCCCTGGAGTTGAAGGGCAATAGGAAATTGCAAACCACCATTACCAGGCTCATTACTGGACATACTCTCAACCTTACATTCGTTCAGGGTCAAAAAATGTTCCCTGTGTGCCTCAGGTGTAATTTCCACTAAGCTTCTCCGGATCATCTGCTCTCCTGTCTGGGTTTGGAGAAGAGAGATCTTTTTGAAAACCCTGCGCTGGTTCGGGACTTTCTCTGGGCGAACGATCTACTGGACTTGATCTAGATTGTACTAGATCAAGTGGAATAAGGAACAACAACAAGTATGTTTTATGCGTTGAACATGAACCTCATAAAAAGTGTGTCAAAAAATAACTGGAAATGTAATGAAATCACTAGGAATTGCTTTTTTAAATGAAATCAAGAAACGAAGCTTGGCAACTATTTGGAATTTCGCCAAACCGTTTGGAATTTGAGTTAAAAAATACACTTGCGAAGATTTTTTTTACTTATGTACTTATTTTACACGTGCAAAACTTTTCAAAATATATAACCATTATATTTTTCGTAGTCTGACAGTACGCGAACTTTCTTGTAAACTAGTTCAAAATCACTTTCGTCATTTGATGAAACTGCACCTCACTCGTTTAGTCTACTTTTTATAGTTACCATATAGTACAGGGGTGGACAAACTTCTTGATAGTCCGAGCAAATTTTCAAAATTTGCAATTTTTTGAGAGCCGCAATTAAATACGTATTTAAAAGATATGAATTAAAAATTTTCTTTACAGAAGTTATATTTATTGAAATCATAAATAAAAGTACAAAAAATACGTATATTGCGAATTTAAATTCTGAAAACTAAACACATTTATTTTATTTCTCTAGATAATTCCTTAAAATTTGGCGACTAATTGGTGACAGTACTCCTTAGTAATTCTTTGAAATGTTGGTTATTTACTGTTGATCAGTGTTTGGATTTCATGAATTTTAAAGAGGAATAAAATGATTCTCATAAGTACGTTGTTTCGAATTTTGTAATATTTCAAAAAGTAGTCTTTTTATAATTCTGAATACTTCGATTCTGGTATAAATTTTCAAAATTCAGTAATCAGCGAAGACTTTTATTTTAATTATGGAGCTTGATCTTCTCTCGAGTACATTTATCGAGAACCGAAAGAGTGAACTTTGGTACATTTATCAAAAACCACAAATAATCCTTCGAAGAGACGCAGGTTGGCCATCCCTGATATAGTAAGTGAACAGTTTTTGCGACGGCTGTTGTTTCAATTGACGCTTATTTATATATATCTCGGTCTGAAACTCTTTTTGGAATTTTGAAGCTGTTTCAGAATTGGCGTCGATTACAAGAAAAGGACATTCTGATTTACGGCAAAGTTTTATTGATAACTTTTTCAATTATGTTATTGTTTGATGGATTGAAAAAAATCGCAGAAAAATAGATTTGTATGTACTTCGTTCCATCTTTAATGTTTAATTTCAATAAAATTACGAAATGACTTGACATATTATAAAAAGTGATAACTTTTGAATGTTTTTTCAAAGATGCAGTGAAAAGGAATAACTCCTTAATACTCAAGATTACTTTAAAGAACACTTATACCATTTACTTTTTGACGAACATTATCTATCATGTATTTTAAATATTCTGATAAAATTCTGATATAATTTTAATAAAAATGTAAAAAAATCAATAGTTGACATGTTTATTCGTTCATATTACAATATTACTAATGATTGCTCATAATTTTTACTTTGCATCAAAGATGGTGCAGTAACAATTCAAACAAGTAAGCTTGTCCACGGAAATTGAAGAACAACAGAATGAAAAATGCTTCAATACAGATTATATATAAAACCTTTAAAAAAGAAACGATATATTTCATTAGAAACAATCTATATGGTTGAAGAGCATTAATATAAATGATTATTTGAGGACATATATATATATATATATATATATATATATATATATATATATATATATATATATATATATATATATATATATATATGTATATATCTATATATAATGTTGTTTAAATTTTTCGTTATTCACAACTTATTTGAAATAAGTTTTCATTGCGTTTTATGCGAATAATTTTCTTTCAGTTATAAATGAGTGCATTTTATTTGCTTTTATATGTTATTTATACGATAATGTTAATATACAAGAAACTAGCATTTTACAGTATATTAGGCTTTATTGATAATTTATATAACTTTAGTACTGTTTACCCGACAACTTCCACAATAAGGCTAATTTTTATTGGCCTGCCAGAGGACTGATAGCCGATAAGGCCATTGTCTCGACGTAGGATAAAAATAAAACACTTTAGTATACTCATATTTTATTAACATTTATTCTTCAACATATCTTTCTTTAGCGTCGTTGAATGTAAAAGGCATTATTTGTAGTTATAAACATTTAAATGTTTTCTCTATTTACTTTTTGATGACTTTCAAAAATATAGAATTTTTACCCTAGTTTTTTGTGTTCTTAAGTTGAAACTCTGCTGCACTTTACCAAATTATATATGTGTTTGATCGTTATACATAACAATTAATGTTAGCGCTACCAACATGTTAAGACATTTGCGTGTAACGTTTTTTTAAGTAAGAAATATAAAATATATTTTTTAAGTAAGAAATATAAATAAGAAAGAAAAATATAAAAATTAATTTCCTTATTTCAATGAAATTCCGTTAAAAGTAAACTTATAGCAAAAATTTAAATTTAAATTTATGATTTAAAAGTATAAATATATTAATAACTAAAATTTCTTTCTTATGTGGTTTTATTTTAAAAAACATATATACAGGCATGATTATGAACATTAAGAATATTTATGAATAAAACTTTTATAAAAAACTTTATATTCTTCTTAATTACTAAAATAATTTTTATAGTTTTTACTTCTAACTTTTTAAAACCAGATATGAAAGAACGCCAAAATTTTGTGTTTTATTCCAAGTTTAATGCTTGCTTAATTTCAAATATATCTTCGTTGAATAGTTACAGTTATGGACAAACTCTGTTGCGAAATTATTAAACTGGAAAAGAGTTTAAGGTACATTAGCGAATTGAAATTCAATTCTCGTCTTAAAGATCTTAGGCATTACTAAAGAAAATTGATTAAACCATTAAAGAATATTATGAGGAACTTTTTTTATGACAAATCACACACAATTCTAAATTAGAAAAAATACATAATTTTGTATCAATTATTTAGGTATTTATTTGTAGAATTTCTCGCGTGAGCTTGACTATTTTCTGTTGACTAGTGGCAAGGCAATCAGAGCAAGTATGGAAATGGTCACATCTTCTTTCCGTGAGCGAAACACTTTTCGAATGTCATTTTTTCCCCTCTTCATTCGTTTTCCTATCTATGGTTATCAGACGAAAATTTATATATTTTATTTTTCTGATTTGATCTTTTATTGTCCAGTTCGTGAAAATGTTGTTCCATTGCTGTGGTGATAAAGAAGAAAAAAAAATATTGCAGTCGCTTGAAAAGCATTTGGTTTATTCGAGTTGGAATTGCCGTTTCTAAATTTTGAGCAAAACTGAATCGTCCTCTTTCATCGTCACTAAAAATACTTTTTCGTATCTTTATTTCTTTGCTCTAAGGTTGACATTTCTCACTGAAAAAAATCATGATCATTTTCCCCTCAATCAGTTTTCTAAAAATATAAAATATTCGTTGAGCAGAAATGGCAATAGTCGGGTATTTTAAAAGAGAAAAAAATGAATTTTTAAATACATAAAGCAGCATACTTCACAAGAACTTTTTAATATACTTTATATGACATGTATTTAATAAATAATACTAACACGCATACATTTTGTAAGGATAGTGTTTCATAGGTTGAAATAATTTTTAAATTATTGTTATCAAACCCACTTTTGATTCTTATTTGTGTTCCAAATTAAAAACATTAATTTTAAAACTTAGGTTAAATGCTTATGATTTTTCTTTAAATCTTCATTATAATCCTTTTGCTTTACTTAATGAAAGAAATGGTGTTATATTTTTAAGAAATTTTAGATTGATATAGTACTAGTTTTGTAATAATAAAACAGTATTCGTTAAAATATTTAAAACTTATATTTATAATAATAAAATTCACAATGAAATTTTATTGTGAAATATAACAGTTTCTTTACGCGATAATAATTTTTATAATTCTATAGAACATTCTTCAGCCATTATAAATGATAAAAAAACACAGAAAATTTATTTAATGTATACCAATAATTAAATTCTGAAAATATATTTATATGTTTGAATTTTAGTGAATAAAATACTGCTAAATGAATAAAATACTTTAGTATATTTCTTATATGAATTGAAATTAAATTTTCATTTAAAATGTACTTAATGAATTCTGAATAAAAGAAAATACCGCTAATATTTCGATATTCTATTATATCGTTATACACACTATTCTATATATTTTTTTCTTGTTTTACAATCATATTTATTAAGTTTCAGATATAATATGAATTTCTGCTAACTTAAGAGCAATTATTTAATATATGATTATAAAAATAGATTCTTGTAAGCATTTGAATATCTTTCAGCAATGAATATATTGATGAAAGGGTGACTATTAAAAAACCTAGAAGTATTAAAAATAAAAATATCTTCGTCGCACTCCAGAATCCATGTATTAAAAAAGTAAATTTTTGTAAATTTTAATTACATGCATTCAAACAGATAGACAAGGGACTTTTTTCTGTGATGTAATCTAAAAATTAATGTAAAATATTTGCTATTTACAATTAATAATTTTCATTATAACTAAAATTAAAAGATTTTCTCTAAAGTAAATTAGATTCAATTAACTTAAAAGCTCATTTATAATAACTTTACAGTCTTAAATAACAGTCGTTAATGTTGAAAAATGATGTCACATATACCCTCTATAATATGTGATACAGCATTAACATTAAATTTGAAGTGTTCATATTTTCTTGTCACTATGGAAATATGCATTAAATGGGATAAGTGTTCAAAATACATTAATTTTAAGACGAATTGATTGATTATTAAAAATTGATTACTGTAAAGTTTCTTGTTGATAAGTGATTTTTTTATTTTGATGTTTATATTTGAATGTTAATTATGGTAAGTATCAATTGTTTCGCCAAATAAAGTTATGAGTCTTTATTAACTAATTGCTTAAATTCTATTCTAGAGACCTTAGACTGAGTATGAGTATCAGAGATATTTATTTAATTTGAAAATAGATCATATATATTTAAATAATTGTCATTCATGTTTTAATTAATAAAAATGACTCCTAACGAAAATCTCTCATATTTTTATAAATACTGTTCATGCAATTTTTTTCATTTTAAATTCCTTTACTTTATTAGAGTAAATATGGGTGCGTTTCAAATTTGTTATTGGTTCTCATACTTGAGATGTAATTGACTTTTTTATTATTTAAAAGTAAAACAAGAGTAAGAGATAATTCAAGAAATTCTAGATTTGTTTTTATCTATAAAAAACTTTGAATCAACAATTGAGTTCGGGAGAAGTTATATAAGTAGAATAAGTTTACTTCTGATATTTAGAAATAAAAAGATTAACTGGTGGCTCTGTTCATTTTGCTTCCAGGCTGTTGCTTTTGCCATTAGATCAACGAAAAATGAAAGAAAAAAAAATCTTCTCTGAGTAACGAATCTCACGTTTTGAAAACTTTAGTAAAGTTCTCGCTCGGTTAAAAGCAAGTCACTAAGCTGGATTCTTTTTTCATGAGAAGAAACTGAAGACAGAGTCAGTCTCTTGGAAAGTTAAACTTATCGGACCAAGAAATTCAGTGTTTTGCACCGTTGCTTTTGAAGATATACTCTTGTTTCTGTTTAGTGACAGATGAATTTTCAAGCGCATTTTCTTGAGAAAATTGCATTTCTTTGTTTTATTGTGCGAAATTCAAAAATTCTTTGTTAATGTTATCATCTACATAAGTTAAATCATAAAGTGGTATTTTTATTTTTAAAGAGTGTTCTTTTTTACATACTCAATCGAAAACTAAATACGAATACTAATATCAAAGCAATACCACTGAAAATCTCAAACGATAATATTGATATTTGTATTCCAAGTAATATTTGGTAATTTTGATATCTATGTTCAGAGGCAGACAAAACATATTAATCAATTTTTTTCCGAACTATTCACATTTACTAAGAACTTGCATTAGAATTATGTGACAGAATTTCATGAACACCATGAAAAAAATTATCAGCTTAAGAATATTTTTAAAAAAGTAAAATAAAATTTAAAAATAAAACAAATACTTAGATTTTATAAAATTTTTTTTCTGGCGTTAAAAACAATTCGAATAGAATTGATCTTGTACAGTAATATGCAGTGTAACTCAGGCATCAACAGCAAAAGTTAACAATGTGAATTCACGATTCCATGAAGATTTATTTATTGCAGAAGATATTGAGCAGCATATAGAAAATGACTTCTTAATATTATATTCTTAAATTCTATACTTCTTTATTATATTGTGTAAATAAATATATAATTTCACTTTTAGTACTAAATTTTGGATTTGAATTTTTGAGTGATTAATGAAAATCTATTTTGAAATTTTACAGTTTTCATGGAATTTTATTGGAAATATTCTAGTAAATTAATCTTATAAATATGAAGTTAAGTCAAGTATATGACATATATACAATGAGTAAAAGTATCTGTGTAATACTTAAAAAATATCTATTACGTAAATAGACAAATTAATGTTAATGATATTTAACAATTGCAATATCATGTTTAAGGAAGCTAATATTATTTTTTATAACATATAGTTATATGCTCTTGTTGAAAGCATTTAATTATAAATTGTTTTAAACACAATAACTGAAATACATTGAATGAAATAATTTAAGATACACTCGTGTCCATAAATTAAGGATAATGCAAGTTCAGGCAAATAAAAGAGACAGAAGCAAAACAAATATGACTTATTTGTAAAGTCTATTTATTAAACAATAGGTAAAGAGCAAAAAAAGATGCTATATGTTTGACTTCATCAATAAAAATTGCGATTTTTACTCCCTGGTGCAAATTAAAAAAAAAAAACCTACTTACAAAAACCAATATAACATGCTTGGTTTGATGGTTAATACATAGTATGTCCCCCAGACGATACAATACAGGCTGTACAATGCCTAGGCATGCTGAGTATCAAATTATCGATCTGATCTTGGGGAATATTACACCACTCACATCTAGCAATGCTCTCCGAAGTTCCGGTAGACATGTGGGAGGGGGTTGACGGGCTGCAATTCGTCGGTGAAGCATGTCCCACACATTCTCTATTGGATTCAAGTCCGATGAGTAACCTGTCCAGTCCATACGGGTAATATTTTCCAATTGAAGGTATTCATCTACAATGTTTGCACGGTGAGGACGGGCGTTATCATACATAAACAGAAACTCTGCACCCATGGCGCCTCAAAACAAACGTACACGTGGTTCCAGAATGACATCCCGATAGACGTGGCCTGTCATGGTTACATTTTGATCATGCAGGTAAGTTCTGGAACCTAGAATAATTCCTCCCCAAACGAACAATCCTGCACCACCGTAACGGTGACTTTCAAGGGTGTTCTTTTGGTGGTAACGGTTACCTGGCCCTCTCCATATGAAAGTTGGGCGAGATTCAGACTGAAAGCTAAACCTGGACTGGTCGGAAAACATCACAGAAGACCACTGTTGTGGTGTCCACAATGTATGCTCTATACTCCTGGCTAACCACAGGCGACAGTGAGTTTTGGTAAGTGGAACACATCTGACAGGCCTAGGAGCGGATAAACCAAGCGTCTATACACGGTCTGTACACGGTCTTAAGCGTCTATACATGGTCTGCCTTGAAACTGTCGAACAGATAGCTGAAGAGAGCTGACGAGACAGGTCTGATGCTGTGCTCCGTCTGTTTCTTTTGGCAGTAACTGCAAAATACAGGTTCTTATTCGGCGTTGTAACTAGGGGGCGACCTGTGATTTAACGTCTACTCACATTACCAACATCTTGGAATTGCTGCCAAAGACTGGAGATGACACTCTGGGGGATTCCAAGTTCCTCGGATACGTCCAGTTGCGTATATCCAAATTTAAGACGGTCGATAATTCTACCAAGTAAAGCATCATCCACATGCTTCTTTTGTGCCATAACTATGCGGTTACTGCATCGAAACGCTTTGAAAGCAATTGCGAACAATTTTACTTCTTTACAACCATTCCTTATATACCCCTGTCTTACACTCTCATAATCGTGACGTACCAGCTACCAGACTACCAGATGTTCAATCTAGATAATCAAACTACCAGATGTTGCATGTGGTAGTTTCTTGTAATTTACATATTATTCTCCAAGATGTGTGTGATAATTCTACATGTGAAATTTTTATTTTAGATTTCAATTTTTGTGTGATTATGAATTATCTTTAATTTATGGACATTAGTGTATATCATATAACAGAAAGTCTTGGGAGAACAGCTGTGAATGAAGCCACCAAACCAGAAAGTATTCCAAATCAACTGTTTGCACGAAATTGATTTAAATTTTATCGTATTTATAAGAACAATATGTCGGTGATCATACACAAAATAATAAAGCATTAAGTAATTTCTATCATCAATTTTCATTATATACATATTTATATGTATATAAACTTCTACAGCCTGGATTTTTCAAAACATCAGTCATCAAAATTAATGTTTTACTACAAAAGAATACGAACAAGAAATTTTCAGACTAATTAATAACTGCAGAAGATTCATAAAAAATTGATGAAGAAAAATACCTTTCTTCCTGGAAGTTTCGTTTTTTCAATATATATATATATATATATATATATATATATATATATATATATATATATATATATATATACACCCACTTCCGAAGATGTGTAATGCAAAAAAATCAACAAATACTGCTTTGATTGACACAAAATTCGGCTGTAAAGTAGCATATATATTTATGCAAAAATCAAATCAATAAATATATACAGAAGTGAAAACAATATTAAATTTTTGTAAGTTATCAGATCCTGGAACCAGGGGGTACGTGTACCTTTCTGGGGCTTGAGTAGCCACCAGGCGCGTCGGCAGGTGGTGGATCGCCGAATGTCCTGTAGGAATGACAGGATAGCCTTGAATATAGAATCAGAGGCCGCGAACCATCTCCCGTAAACCCTGGTGTTATGCGATCCGTGCCAAGGGCTAATTGGCACCGCGGTATTGGTGTCTTAACGGAGCCTCTAGTTGCCTGGCGAACTTCTATTGTAATTTGCCTTTCCCAGTAACTCAGGCAATGCTGGGTGGACTTATATTACCTGAGCTTTTTAATTGTTATCTTGTGGCTGAAAAGATACAAGAAGTAACAAACCTTTCTGGATTTGCAGATGAAGCCTCTGAAGTAGACCTTGCTGAAAAAGACAAGGGAACTCAGAGGCAATCTTGTAAAGGGGCAGCAATGAATCCTTCACTTGAGGTAGAAATGACCTCCAAACCATCTTCTTCTGGTGAAAGTCAGGAAGCTATCCTTAGCATGACTGACTTTCTGACCAGATGGGACTGTTTCAGCAAGACCCTATCTGCTGGAAATGTCATACGCAAAAGGAAACGGCAGAGCGTATCATTTACGAATGTGAGGCTCTTGGCCTCTCTAGATTAACTTCTTTAGGCATCATCCATACTAGAGAGTTACACCTAGATTCCATTAAAGGCTTATTGGACTTTATTAATAAAGTGGGTGACCCGAGCAACTGGAACTAGGAAACTTTGGGTTTGGAGTTAATGGTACAAAATGCTGATAAAAGCAGAGGTGCCCAATGACATACAAACCCAATTCTAAGAAGAAGAAGAAGAAGAAGTTATCATATAATAACATTCTAGGTATTTAAACAGAATGATGTATAAACTGAAAATAAACAGCATAAAATGGGAAAAAGGATATTGATAGGGTATGTGATCCCCCTTAATCTGTATACAAAGTTTACACATTGTGACCATGCTTTTAATTAGGTGGTCAACCACCGCAGAATTAAGCAATAGCCATTCTTCTTGTAGAGCAGTTTCCAGCTCAATAAGAGTGGCTGGAGGTGGGAAACGTGAAGATACAGCACGGCTGAGAGCATCCCAAAGATTTTCAATGCGATTAAGGTCGGGGGAATATGCTGCCCACGGCATACGCGCAATCCCTTAACTCGCCAGGTAGTCATCGATGATGTCAACTCTATGGAGATTTGCTTTATCGTTTGTTAAAACAAAAGTAGAGCCAATTGCTAAAGCGTATAATCTCACAATGGGTTCTAGGACTTTATCTCAATACCGGACAGCCGTCACAGAACTGCGTTTAAAGATGGGCAAGTCAGTGAGGTATCTTAATGAAATCCCTGCCCACACCATAATGCTTCCTCCACGGAATGCGTGATGTTGGGTGATGTTTTGGAGCTGATTGCTTTTTCCTTGTTCACGCCATATCCTTATACGTTTTTCATCTGGCCCCAGAGCAAATCTTGACTTATCAGATGACATTACTCCAGACGCAGTCTAATTGACATGTTCCCGGCACCACTTTAATCGTGCCGCTCTTGATTGGACGGATAGACAAACACAAACTCGAGATACACGTGCGTACAGTTTACTCATATGTAATCTACGTTCAGTAGCTGCAGATATCACCTTACCAGTGGACGCTGTAACCATAGATGTCCCACGTGTGGAGGTCTCTCTGTGATTCCGCTTGACTAAAATCGCAATATATCGATCTTTCGCGGGGTTTGTAACCCTTGGGTGATCGGCTACGGACCTTCGGACAACTGTCTGTGTGGTTTGGAATTGTTTCCATAAACGTGAAATTACAGAATGATAAAGGCTGAAGAAAAGAGCAACATCTGAAATCGACTGCCCTACTTCAATGCGCCGCACAGCGCGCCAGAGCTTAGAATCTTCCATTTGTCTTCTGGAAGTCATAGAAACACGTATGTCATGAAAATAAAGTGTACGAAAGTTTTCAACACTTTCTATCAGCACTTACAATCAACTTCTGTAACCCTTCATAAAGCTGGTATCTTATAAGACTGCCCTTTTTGCATATTTCTTGATATGAAAACATGATTGGCTGTTACCTAACATATTTGCATACTTCCCTCTCTCTACCTATGCAGCGATTTTGATCCTCTTCAATTCTGACTGGCTTCCGAAAATTAGAATTTTCCTCTCCGTGCTTAACATTTTGAAGTGAGTGTATATATATATATATATATATATATATATATATATATATATATATATATATATATATATATATATATATATATATATATATATATATATATATATATATATATATATATATGATTTAACGAGTTTGACACGACAATTGTACGCATCTAAACAAACTTTTCGTATTCAGTGTAATTTTTACAAGTAATTAAAAAGAAATGCTTTTAAAACTTATGTATAAAAATTATTATATTTATATAAATAGTTTCAAACAGCATTTAATTACAAAATTAAATTTTTATTAATGTTATTCTAAAAACATACATTATCCATTTATTGAAGTAAAAATACAACAGAAAATATTAACCTAGAAATACTACGAGCATGATTTTAAACTCCTTCCTAAATTTATTAATTAATATGAATTTGTACAGAATTGATTCTAAAATTAAGTAATCAATATTATGCATGTATAATTAAATTTGCATTTGTAATTATAAAATATTCCATATAGATCTAAATGATTGCGATATCATCCGAAACTATGAATTTCCTATATTTCATTATTTATAATTGACATATGTTTTACTTTCAAATGTTATTTGGTATATATATTTATGTATATATATATATATATATATATATATATATATATATATATATATATATATATATATATATATATATATATATATATATAACTTACATAAAATATTTGTTATTTTCTATTTTTATACTTCTGAATGTAATTTTATTGTTTCCTTTTCCATTAAGGTATAGTTATATTCTTTTGTTTTATATGCTTCTCATGGGGGGGGGGATAAAATATTACTACAGATTTTAACTGAAATTTTATTCAGCAAATAATTGTATATTTCTTTGTGTGTTTCCTTATAAACTATTTTAAAAATCTTTTATTTTCAGAATAGGCTGCAAAAATTTTCATAATATTTAGAAACTACAAAACAAAAACAATTCTTAAAATCAGAAATCCTACTTTAATTTAATATTTGTATTTTTAAAAAATTAAATTTATAAATATATGAAAGGAATTCAAAAACATATAACAAACTGCACAACTAAATAAAAAGTCTATACAGCGTTTAATATTTATTGAAATTTGAACAAATAAATATATTCTCCTTTAAAAGTCGAATGAAGAATTTTATTCATACAACTATAGGGAAGTAACACAAATATTTTTAAGCTAATTAAAGAAAAGAGTTTTGGAATGTAGAAAATGAAATTATGTTTGCTGTTAACAGTATCATGAAATATAGTTTATATAAAAGAAATATTTACGCATAAAATTTTGTTTTAATAAAATTACTTGTTAAAAGAAATTTATTTACACAACAGAAGATATACTAAGTGAGCACGTCTATAATATATTTCAATTTTTACATAGACAATATAAAATTCCTAATGAAAATTGAAATTTTAAATTTTGATATATATATATCAGTATCTCTATATGTGCAAGAACTATTTTCATTTAATTTGCAGGAATGAATGAATTAAAAAATAGTATCAAAGGCTTATATATATATATATATATATATATATATATATATATATATATATATATATATATATATATATATATATATATATATATATATATATATATATATATATATATATATATATATATATATATAAAGCAAAATTAGAAGTATCATAAGCGAAAATTGAACGATACAAGAATAGATTTCAAATTGAAAAGAACAAGAATAGATTTAACACTTATGTTTAGAAATGCATTCAGCGCAAAAGCAGCTAAAATAGAATTACTAAAATATAATTAATAGTATATTTTTACAAAATTTATAATCAAATATTAGACGGAGAGTAATACATTGAAAATACGAAATATAGTAAACAGACAGAAAAATGTTCAATATACATTTTAAAATTTCAAAGAAAATAAAATAAATGAAAATGGAACAAAAAAGATGAAGCTGGCCATTTTAGTTATTAGCTCCATTTTCATTCCCTTTTCCTTATTCTATTTTATTTGAAATTTTAAAATATATATTGAACATTTTTCCATCTGTTTACTAGATTTCGTATTTTCAATGCATTATTCTCCATCTAGTATTTGATTATTATTCTCAATTTGGTTTTTGACTATAATTTTATAAGTATATTATTATTCTCCATTTGGTATTTTCAATGTAGTATTCTCCATCTAGTATTTAATTATTAATTTTGTAAAAATGTACTATTAATTATACATACATACATACCTTTTTTAATTTATTCTATTTTATTTGAAATTTTAAAATATATATTGAACATTTTTCCATCTGTTTACTAGATTTCGTATTTTCAATGCATTATTCTCCATCTAGTATTTGATTATTATTCTCAATTTTTTTTACTATAATTTTATAAGTATATTATTATTCTCCATCTAGTATTTAATTATTAATTTTGTAAAAATGTACTATTAATTAATTATACATACATACATACATACATACATACATACATACATACATACATACATACATACATACATACATACATATATATATATATATATATATATATATATATATATATATATATATATATATATATATATATATATATATATATATATATATATATATATATATATATATATATATATATATATATATATATATATATATATATATATATATATATATATATATATATATATATATATATATATATATATATATATATATATATATATATATATATATATATATATATATATATATATATATATATAGTGCATACATATTTCCCTCTAATCTATTGTAGAGCAAGTAATAATTTGGCTGAAATATTCGCTCTTTAATTTGGTATCAATAATTATCTCTGCATCGAGATTAATATTTATATGTCAAAGCATATTAAAGAGTATTTTTATTAGATAACAATATATTATAGACACTGAAAAAACACGCATATGTGATCATAAATTATTATTTTGCCGAATATTTAATTCAATTTTCGTTCTGCGTATTTTCCTAGTTAAATAAATAAATATTAAAAAAAATTCAGAAATTATAAAAAAATTAAAATAATACAGGTAATGTTAGAAAAAACATTGTTTTGTGTAAGAATATGTTCAAAGAATCCTTAGATATTTTTTCATTAAAAACTTTAAAAAAAATGAGCTATTATTGACGATCCTATACTAAAACGAGATAGTTTGTGAAAATCATTGGTAGATTACTTGTTAGTATTGACCACATACCTTATTGACAAAGTATCAAATATTCAAATATGCATATAAATATATATAGAAGACGATATATAACTTTCTTGGAGTGTTTAAGCTTTTAGTGGCTGGAGACCGGTTTTCAGATACATTTTGGGATTATTGGTAATTATTCTGCTTAAATGTGACGGATAAGGAGGGTGAAGAACTGAATAATCTTTGTGTATTGCTTCAATGAGTCCGATTGAACGCAGCTCTCTCTCTCACACACACAGATACAGACACACGCACCACTTTATTGCATTTAAATTTGAAGCAAAGGATTTCTTTCTTCACTATGAGAAAAATATAAAACATATACACCTTTAAAGTCTGAAAAATATTCTGGGATAAACAATAGTAATGAACTGCAACAAATGAGTTTATAAATCAACAGGGCGAAATAAACATTAAACATGCAAAACATAAAGTTCAACTAACGTAGCGAAAAACTTAATCGAAAAGAAATTCTGATGAGGTAATCTAAACTAATTATATTAAATCCTATATGCGTTCTACTTCTTTTTATCTACTTAAATGAATCATAGTTTTAACTGAAAACGAGGCATGTCTATCTTTTGTTTTTAGTTTTTTGATGTATTTTACGTTAATCAAGAAGATGAGTTCATAATCAAAATAAAATTTATTCATGAATTTATTCAATATTATTTATTACTGTTTATTCATTCCCTCCACATAAATCTGAACTTTTGCTGTTGGTAGGTGTAATAGGGTAATTTAAGAATATGTCAGAGAGAATTGTGAGCCAGAAATTATATCAGAAAACCAGCACATTTTTCTTAATTTATTTTAAAATTGTTATTTATTTTAAAAAAAAATTATACGCTATAAGTACATCAATATTAAAATACGTAGGAGTCTATAAGAGTAATTTTCTATTTTCTATTTTATATAAAATAATTCTAATTTCTCCTTATAAGAATTCGTTTATATATAATCTCTTATACATTTACTTTAGATTATATACTCAAATCCAGATAGAATAGCATTGCCATATTATTATTTAACTTTTTCGCATTGTATATAAAGACTGGTTCTGGATATATTCTTGAAATTTATCTTGGCATCCCCAATATCATATTGTACATATATCTAATGTGATATTTAATACATAAATATAATTTACATAAAAATATTCTATTATTTACAATTATAAATTCCACAGATGATTTATAAATTAAAAACAGATTGATAAATTAGAATCCTTAAGAATTTTTTTTATTGAAAGATTAACTAACTTTATTGATTTTACTTCATAACGTTAAATACTTAGACAAGGATTTGTGATTTATGACTAATCGATAGGTTTATATAAGAGTGATTATATACGTTTACATATACATATATATATATATATATATATATATATATATATATATATATATATATATATATATATATATATACACACACACACACACACACATATATATATATATATATATACACACACACACACACACACACACACACATATATATACATAAATTAGTTTTGGCAATTGTATTTCTCTTCTTATGGTTAGTGTATATAGTGAAATCTAAAATTTATGAGTTTCTTTTTAACAAATATACTTTAATCAAGTAATAATTTGAAGTTACAATATTTTTTTTGTCTTAGTAATTATTATTTTACGTTTTCTTAGCTTTAGTAGATTTATTATATTATTCTGATTTTTCAAGTATTATATTTGAATTATCAGTAATAAATATATATTTAACGGAATTTATTCAGTTATAATATTTCTCTCTATATAGAATTTACTCTCTCAATTATTATCTCTATATTATATTTAACCTTTTTGATTTATATTACTTTCCAACATTCCTCTTATGTTTGAAGGTAATAAATGAGAACATAGCCATAACTGATTAGACTAATAAGCTCATATCTTTGTGTTAATAAGGCTCTTCTAATTTAATTAGTCTAGGCATAATATCCTTCTAAGGTGTAAATGCTTTAAATTTTATTGTATACACAGCATAATTTCATTGTGAACAGTATTACTTGATGATGATTTAAGCTTTGAAGATACTATCGCAAATTGATGTAGATGTTAGTTTCATCCAAGTTGTTAGTACGCATAACATTAATTCTAATTGCATATATTTATCATTTTAGCTTGAAATTTAGATATGAAAGTGATATATAACTTTGATTAATATTTAATAATAAGGCCTAAGTGATCGCATTGACATAGTGTTAGAACAAAGCTCTTTAAATAGTTGTCCTGTTTCGGACATATTTCTGTTTCGAACTTTGTCACTGTTGAACAAAGAGTGACTTATTATGAGGAAAATTTGTCTTGATGTGGGAGTTTGAGAGTTTTCCAGGTTTTTTGTTTGCAATTGTGAAAATGTCCGACTATTTATGGAAAGTTTTCCGGGAAGGCAATTTTTCCATTGATATTTAAACATCTTGTTATTTTTTGGGTTTACTACGTGGTATGAGAATAATAAGGTTCTTAATTAGCCTGTTTATTTTACTTAAAAGTTTCACGTTATGTTACTTCTTATTCATTTCTATTTGAGAAGAATAGCATAATATCTAGTAAGTTTCGTTTGAAATTGGTTTGTTTGTAGCTTTGGTTACTTTTTACCAATTAATTAGGCTGAACTACTTTGGCACAGATTAGGGGACATCATAAGACAATTGGAAGATATTCTAAAATCCACTGAGTTATTTGACTTCCATGAAGACTTTTCATAAGTAGTTGTCCATGTATGTTTATCTTTGACGATGGACAAAATTCCCAAGCACCCGTCTAACAAATCGTTGTTCTACAGTATCTGGCTGGCGCGAGTAGTTAGTGACCATTACACCGATCCACTGAAATCATTCCTTTCCAAAGTAGGAATCAAACCCACGAACTGTTGAATTGAAATAAAAAGGACAGAGAGCTAATTTTTCAATTGCTTGCTTGATCTAAGCAGATTCAACACAAAATGCAATTCAAATTCTCTTAATTACTGTACCAATATAATGAGAACCATATAAATATTATTTAATTACTTTTTCGCATTTACAGGGTTATTAATTTAGATTTTTTGGGTGAGTTTTTATTTATGTGATATAATAAACATTTTAAAATCCAGTCGAGATAAGAAAATTAAATACTTCAAACTTAAAAATTAAACATTTTAAAATCTTAATTGATTAACTGTTATTACCAAATATATAATTCACTCTCACCATTTTCAATCCTTCATAAGGCCATTATCATGAGGGAATTCAAGCTAATTCTGATGCAAAACGCTTCTCTATTAGAGCTTTTTTAATATTATCATTATGTTTCAGTGAATTGAAAAGTCTTGACTGTAAATTATCTATTTTTCAGTTTCATCTCATGCATATAATGTTTCTAAACTTTCAACTTTAGGATATTATTTTTCATTAGTGGTACAGGATTATCTATGTCTGATTCATGCAATTTTTGATTAAATCATGAATGCAGTATCTATAATGTCTATTTTTCACATTTCAGATCGTTAATATCCCTATAAGGCATTAATTATTTTCTGAATTCTCTTATGCGTTTGATTGTTGAACTTTAATTCTAAAAATTCTGCATCTTCCAAATGCTACATGAAACTATGAATTTGTCACCATTAAAAGTGAACCAGGGTTCATTAATAGCGGAATTATATTTTAATGCAAAGATTCCTTGACTTTTGAAATAAGATGCGTAAGTTAGAGTGAGATTGAAAAGATTATTAGATAGAACACATCAAAATTTCAATACCCATTAACTAGACAAATTAATGTTTTAGTCTCTTTTTTAAGGTATGCAATCGTTATTTAGAAAGAAGTGAGAGGAAAAATGAATATGCACAAAATATAATCTTGTACTTTTTTAAAAAATAATATTGATGTGCAATTTTTCATTCGTTCAATGGATTATTACTCTATACGTTACAAAACTGCTGAGAGGTTGCATGGAATATCATTAATATGCGTTATAAGACAGAGAAATGAAAAATCTTTTGGGAAATTAGCATAGCATAACAGAAAAGAATGTCAATAGAATAGAAATGTTCAGGAATTCTTTTAAACACTTGATTTTACATAATCAGATTTCGTATAACCAGCACGTTACTGCACTAAGTTTCTACAAGCTTTTGTATGTTAATAAAAAGGAACTACAATATAAACAATAGGTTCATATTTTATGCAATATTTAAAAAAATCAAAACATCTTTCATGTTATGAATGCTCATGAATCATCTCATGCCAAATGAAAAATAATGCTGATAATTTTTTTCCAACGGCGGGCACTTGGATGACGAACCCTTCGCCACAACAAAGTCAGAAACTTCTACTCATTTGTCATCAATCAGTGGGCACCTATGAACCAAGTCACGAAGGCGAGTAGCGTTGCCCGCGCCATACCACCAAAAACCCCTTTATAGGGTGGGAAACATTCATTCATCATCACGGAAGAAAGGATAGAGAAACACAGAAAGAATAGAGAAAGAAAGTAACATCCATGCCCAAGCCGGGATTCGAACCCGGAACCCACAGCTCAGAAGTCAGAAGCGCTAATATAATGCTGATAATAATTACTACTATTTTAATCAGCCTCTTATTTCATATAAAAAATAAATTTATATGAATTCATTAGACTAAAAACTTATTTATTTAGTCAAAGTAAATTCGTTAACATAAACCAATTTATAATTATAAAACTTGTCTTTCTAATAAATTCATTATAAAACTTTTTGGTTGATGAAACATAATACCATTCAAAATGATTTAATCAAAAATGTTATTAATAACATTTTTGGAATTGCTTTTTAATGTTTGTACATATAGACAATATTGCTACCAAGTTAAAGGCAAACATTCTTTATTCCAATTCGTAAGAAGGCATTAAATATGCATCGTTAATCTCTGAAAAATATCCCTGGATAAACAAATTAAACATTAATGAACCGGAACAAATTAGTTGGAGTCAATAAAATCTCGATGATAACATCAAAATGCCCTAAACTTATTACAACCATGAATTTCAGTTAATCCACTATTACAATAAGGTAAAAAATAACATACATTAAATTAGCACAAAAATATCTCTGCATTAATGCAGCGGAAAAGTCTATCTAATGGAAATTTCGATGAGGCATTAAATATTTATTTCACTGATTTAAGCTGAAAACTTGCTTTTCACAAATTAATTAAGAAAACTCTTATATTAATGACAAATATTTGAATGCATTCATTTTCTTTTTATAACGTACTTTTATTTTATAATTTCAATAACGATAAGTTAGTCTTTGTTTTATTTTATCGTAATTAGCAACTAACGCATATAGTTACAATTTGTGTCGCAAAGTTAGAATTTATCACTTGCTTGGAATGAAAATAAACGTGAATACTTTACACTTATTTGCAATAATTTCTTAATTATTTTTATATTTCATAAAATTGATGCTTTTATATTTTATCGGTTTTGTGATAGATAATAGTATGATAGACAATATCAATTTAATGAATTATATTTTTAAAAACCAAAGCAGTATCTCCTTTATTTGTAAGAAATATTAAATGGCCATTTGAAGACATCCACTTAAAAATAATGATATTTATATAATTTTTTACAATTAATGTGAAATCGAACTCCAAAAAACTTACTATAATCTTTAATTGAATTATCCCATTTTTAAATTAATTTGAAAGAAATTTTGGGTTCAATTCCGAATGGAATGGAATCGGTATTATATGATTACCATTCTTCCTCCGATTAGGTAAAAACCATAGTTTTTAATTGTTTTTATAAAAAATTTTTGTTTTTGAATTCAAGAATAGTAAACTGTGATAATCTAATGGAATATTAATGTTATACTTATTGTAAATACCTTTGATAAGCGTATATCTATAATTTTATAGTTATAGAATTCGAAGTTTAATTTACAACGTAGATGAGTTTATCTTGTTATGTTTTCTTTGATAGTAAAGCTAAGCTATTTTGGTTTGATGGCACAAGAATTGATGGTTTTTACATTGATGGATTCAAAGTTTACTACTTATAAATAACTATTCACACACACACACACACACACACACACACACACACACACACACACACACACACACACACACACACACACACACACACACACACACACACACACACACACACACACACACACACACACACACACACACACACACACACACACACACACACACACACACACACACACACACACACACACACACACACACACACACACACACACGCGCACACACACACACGCACACGCGCACACACACACACGCACACGCGCACACACACACACGCACACGCACACACACACTCAAACACATACACACACAGAATAGGGGAATAATAAATATGATTCTTTGGAAATTACGTTGGAAAATTTCTATGATATACAGTTGAAAAACCGAAAACGATTTGAGTTTAATAAAATGAATCGAACTGCAAAAGAGAGATTAATACAAAATATTAGTCTGGATTAATTCCCAAAATCGAATTTATAAAATTCAAGCACAGATCAGTGAAGTTGATGTTTTAAAGTACACTACCTCTTTCTAAGTGCAAAAGGCACGTTGAATTACTCTTTGACTTATGCTGTTGTTGCTTATCTCCAAGGGTCTGACGGAGTCACACCAAATCTAGGAATCCGTTGACGGAGAGGAAACCGATGACAAGTCTCTTTGACTTAATGAGTGTTAAAGTAGATACTTTGCTTGAACGAAACGTCGTTTCTCGTGTTAGTGGTGCAGATTTTGACATAGGTAACTACAGAATTTGAGCAACTGATGGTTTAAAGGCTAAGCTAAGATTTGGAGCCCATACATCTGACTTGATATTGAGAAATGATGAAGATCAGGAGATTGGCGTTGAATAAAACAGAACAAAGGCAGGATCAATTTTTTTAAATCTTACCGTCCATTTCTTACCACGTGTTCGTGTCAGAAGTTTAGCTTTGGGAAAAGATACTTAAAGTTAACAAGTGTTTGAATTTTGAAAAATTAAGAAATGACATGAACGTTTTCTGTAAGAGATTTGATACTTAAAAATCCAATCAGACAACTTGGAAGGAATGTTTCTGAGGATACATTTGTCTAGTTTAAAGTAAAGATCTTATTATGTGTTTGAAAATATTCTAAGTGGTCGAAGACACCAACTAATCTTCAAAGTATGGAACACAAAAATCTAAGCCAGAATGGACCTGGTGTAAGAATAGTGAAATGCCTGCCTAGATTCAGAAGGAGGTTTTATAAACTCAAGATAGCAAATGGCAGATGAGTGGAATAGGATGGATACCTGTCAATGGTAGTGATGGCATTCAGGTGTCAGTTACCATTTGCTTTATGAACCATATGCAAATGATTTATCAGAGAGCTCTTCATTGAGCGTATTATTCCATGTGGCATTAAAAAAAATCCAAATTTTGAAAGATTGCGCGTAGCGTATGTGGAGTAGAGATATAGAAAATAGTTTATGTGGTAGTAAACCGAACAAACTCCACCGTCGTGGGGAGGAAGGATATATTGGTAAGTTTGAGATATTTCGAAAGAAGCTTTTCAATGTTAGAATTACCTAATGAGCACGATGTGTTTGAAACCAAAGGACTTCGAAAAAAGAAAATTGCCCTTCGATGATAAATTACTTAGGGCATCTATTAAGCCGCTTTTTCTTACGTTAACTTGTAAATTAAAGATTCTGAGAAAATCAGCGTATCTAATATGTCTATTTACATCCACATGTACGAATTGCCAAGAAAACTTTACGAAGGAATTTAAGACAATGTTCAGTGATTTATCACAGAATGTAAGTATTTGCTTTCATTTGCCGCAAAAAAGAACTAGGTTGTCAGAAGTTTTGTGGTATGTGGAACGTAATTATTTCACAAAACCGAAATATTTGAACCAATGTCAATAAAGAATGACAATTTAGATGATTGAATCAGCCAAAAAAGATTATGTATACTTTTCTTTCGCTTATATGGTCGTTACGTGATAACTGAGCTAATTTTCAGACTGGAAAAAAGAATGAAAAGATTAGCATTTTCCTGCTTGAGTTCTTTAGCAGCTGCGGTGGCAAAATTATTTTTATTTGCTGCACTTCCACAACTGATAATGAGATTATTAAGTTGGATCATCATTGTTATTCTAAGTTTTGGAAAAAAAAACTTGTGAATAACTAGCAGAATCTATCAGCGGAGCATTCACAACTTAGCTGATTTTGTCTATGACAATGACTAACGAAGTAAAATCATCACTTAGAGAAACGAGGATGCTTTGTGATACCAAAGGAGATATAAAAGCCAAAGACGTCGTTCAAAAGAAGTTCCTCGGAAGATTTTGTGGCAAATATGTTCGTGGATGTGGGTAACTGAGTCGACGGATAATGGTTGAAGCTCAATTCCTATGAGTGCGAATTTTACACTTTTGACTTTCTGAATGGTGTTCAATAAGTCTTGTTTTCAAAGCACTATGGTTCTTATTTTGAGGAGGGAGGAGGTTAGAATCATATCCCTTACTGAGTTTAATACGTTAATTTCAATGGCTAATGCTGTAAATGGTATTTTGTTCCATTAACCTGCAATGTTAAATAGTGAATTAAGTTGCGGAAAACAATGAGGACCTCATTTGATTTATATCTTACTCCTTTCTCTATAATCATTTGGACCAAACTAATCCAGGACTTTTCACTTTGAAAAATGAAGCTCTACCACTTAAATTTGAGGAGTCTTCGAAAGACATCCCTTGATATCATTGTTATTGTAATTACGAAGTGTTACAAAACATGTATATGGCATATTTTTATAATGGGTCATATTTCTAATATTATAATAACATAAAATACTTCAAGAAAACGCAGTTTAAAATTTTACTACTCTTCATTATTTATATGAATGCGTACCTATATTTGGTTAATAATGAAATCTAGTTATATTAAGTTTTGAAACAAATTACCAAAAAACTGAAGTATTGACTCTTTTTTTATTTTTAAATCTAACTAAAGTCTTTATTTCTAATTTATCACTATTAATTTCTTCATCTATCCAAATATTTTGTGTTGATTTTATTTTTCATAGTAGAACTTCTATTGCATAATATTTTTCTTTAAGTGTCGTTCTTAATAAAAATACGAAAGTAGGGTCTTCAGTTGCCAAAAGCAGGATTACGAAAGCAGCACACGTCACTTTCTCGTCTCTGAGAAAATCTTAAATTGTTCCCCTAAGTTATACATTCAAGCTACGTAGCTAATAAAAAGTGGGAAGTAGTATGCAAATCAAATATTTCTTTCAAAAAATTCAGATTTATAGTTAACTTCTCTTCGACAATTCTTGGTTCTAATAACTGATTTTTAAATAAAATCTCCTTGTTCATTCTACCACATTTAAATAGATTTCTATAATTTTTCTTATTTCAATTATTTTAATAGTATTTCACAATTTTTTTTATTTTGGAAGGGATTATGGTTATTTTTTTTAATAATATTTGTTGCTCATTAATATTCCGTATATAATTTTGATTAACTCTAGCGAACTAGTACCTATGTTGTATTTATTGTGCATTTTATGTCTTCATTAATTATAAAATTAAAGAGGGAATTTATTACAAGCAAAGACATTTCTTTCATCTCTTTGTCTAGAAAAAGGAATAAGTTTTCAATAATCCAATTGTTTTTCTTTATATTACATTGAAAATAACCGTAACTTTAACAATGGCTAAAACAAGAACGATAATTAAGATCCTTAGTTCACAATATATTTTTATATTATGTAATTAATAAATCATTAAATACAAATACAGGAAATATTTTATTCTTAGAATAATATTTATTTCTTTCGTGTATGTAAGTTTCATAAAAGACGCTTAAAGGAAAAAAATTTTATAACTAAATTTAATAACTGAGGTTAAAGTTAATAACTAAATTTTAATAACTAAGCTTACAGTTAGAAACTAAATTTTAATAACTGAGGTTACAGTTAATAACTAAATTTTAATAACTGAAGTATCTCTACAACCTTTTTAATATTTTTTAGTTAATTTCATTTTTTCCTGTTTACCTAATCATCTATAAATAAAAAGTCAAAGATATCAATTGCTTTTTAAGATAATTTTAAATAATTCAAGGTATTCAGATATTTTTATTTATTAAAATCAGCTACATTTTCTTCTTACTAAAACTGTTTGAAATCATAATTTCAAATAAGCTATGCTTTCAAACAGTTTTTATCATCAGGATTTTCTTCTTAGAAAACTTCATCAGAATTATCTTTTAGAAGCAGTACTTGTTAATGTAAAATATTTCTTATCACTTTTTTAATTTCTGATAATCACGGAAATATTTAAAATATTTTTTGTGGTTAAGTTTCTTGAAAATCCAGTAGCTCTCAAAGTTGTTGAGTAAGTTTATAATCTGTACAAATAAACAATTTCAAGAGGCATCTTAAGAAAATTGATACTTATATATGTATAATAATTTTAACAAAATATTTTATTCATTTCTTCTTCTGAATTCCCAATTCATTTTCAATATAAAATTTCTAGTAAAATCATATTTTTTAAATTATCGTATAAAAATTTTAAGAGTTATGTTTTATATATTTATCCTATTGGGACGCGCGAATAAGGATTCCAGCATTAATAAAAATCTATTTTCATAAAAATATTTTATCTAAAGAATGGATGTACATAAAATAAATCACATTATGGTTTAACACTGTAATTGATTTATTCCACGGTGAATTAATATTTCGTTAAGTTACTCTCTTAAAAAAATCGAGTGAATTTCATTACTTGATAAGCGCCACATTTGCTTAACTCCTTTAAATAATTTTTATCGTTATTTGACTGAGAGAAAAAGATTCGATTCTTTGATTATAATTTATTCACTGCAATAATTTTAGCGATAATTTTTTAGATTAGTTGAGTTTTAGGTAGTAAAAGAATGGTAGTTGTCTCTGCTTGATTGGGATATCACTTAATATTTTTAGAATGTATATAAAAATGTAAAATCATTCTAATTTTATATTTAAAATTTAATTTTTCCATTTCTATATTATATTGGGAATTAAATACATATTGGAAACATATTTTAATTTTCATAACATATTTTTAACAGGAAGTTTAATATTTTCAACTTTTTTAGTGTACAAATAAAAAATGATAAATTAGGAAAATTATTAAACAGTTCGAATATTTTTATGGTGTCTTATACTAGAATGGATAATTTTATACGTTGATAGAAATATTGCTCGAACAAAGAAAAACTTAAATAATTAATTGATGTAAGGTATCTTATTTAAAGCAAATTTTTGAAAATCTTTTTTGAAAGCATGACAGTTTATTTCTAATATTTTAACTATATATATATATATATATATATATATATATATATATATATATATATATATATATATATATATATATATATATATATATATATATATATATATATATATATATATATATATATATATATATATATATATATATATATATATATATATATATATATATATATATATATATATATATATATATATATATATATATATATATATATATATAAGGTCTACCGGAAAGTTCTGTCCGCTTCAGTTATAATCAGTTTCAACATGTATTCAGCTCAACAAACCGTTTCCGACCATATTCGGAAACTAGGGTTTGTGTGGAAGTATTCGAGATGGGTGCCACACAAGTTAAGTGAGAAGAATTTGAATGATCGAATCATCATATGCACATCTCTGCTTGCACGCAACAAAATCGAACCCTTCTTGGACCGGATCATAACTGGGGATGAAAAGTGGATTACCTATGAAAACATCAAAAGAAAAAGGGCATATTGTGAACCCGGAAAACCTGCCCCCTCTACCTGTAAACCGAAGTTGCGACTGAACAAGAGAATGTTGTGTATATGGTGGGACATTCGAGGACCAATACATTTTTATCTGTTGAAACCAAACGAAAGGCTAAATTCGGAGAGGTACTGTCAGCAATTGGATAAATTAAAAACAGCACTCCAAGAAAAGAGGCCGGCGATGTTCAATAGGAAGGACATCATACTGCTTCATGACAATGCCAGGCCACATACTGCTTTGGGGACTCGTCAGAAAGTCGCAGAGCTAGGCTGGGAAATTCTGTCGCATCCACCATATTCCCCGGACCTACCACCATCTGATTATCACTTGTTTCCTGTCCTTACAAAATTTCTTGCAGGGCAAACAATTCAAGAACGAAGAACATATCAGACAAGAACTGGTTCAATTTTTGGCCTCTAGAGATAAGACATTTTTTAAAATGGGATATACAAATTGCCATCACGCTGGCAAGAATTCATAAATAATAATGGCAATTATATTATTGGTAGACCTAATATATATATATATATATATATATATATATATATATATATATATATATATATATATGTATATATTGATTAAATGCAAATTTACTTTTATCTTCCTTTCGGTTTATGTTTCTGAACAACAGATATAATGTAAAAAAACAACTGATTCCTTAAATAACGGTAATACTGTTACAAAATATGCCATTTACTCTGTTATGAAAAAAGATCATAATGAATTATTTGAATAATACTTCCCCACTCTGCCTTTTAAGCGAAGAAATTTTAATAATATATAAATTAAGTGCTTTGAATGATGGATTTTCTTAAATATCATTATGGTGGAAGTATTTTGTACATTTAATAACTCTGAGAATCCTACATTTGATTTCTAAAGGGAAGTAATTATTCAAAACGAACTTTTAAGAAGCTTTATAGAAATATTGTTATTAGAATAAAAATAATATATAAAAGCAGTTTAGTTCATTTTTAGCAAATTGCGGTTTTGTGAATCCTTTTTATTTTCATATTATCATTGAAAAAAGTACAAAAAATATTTTATTTCTATTTCGAAATAGTTGATAAGCCAGATTGTTAATTTTTGGAAAAAATTAGAATAAACAGCTTTTATTAGGAAGGAAAAAGTATTCTTTCCAAAATATTAATATCGTTTCCTCCATATTTATAAAATCACAAAAGTTTCACTTCAAATCAATGTAATTTCCCATATCTAATGAAATGGCAAGCAATAAACCATAATTAAATTCTTTCCTTAATTAAAATTTAACAGGTTATTTAAATATATTTTTATTACCCTCACAGGTTTGTATTTTCAAATGTAGAAATGTTTAAAAGTGTTTGGAGTTGTTTTTTTTTTGAAAAAATAATTTATCTTTAACTTTGCGTATAAACAAAAAAGTTATATAATCTAGTTTACGATCACGTATAACTTAGAACGTTTTTTAAAGAAAAACTCTGAATCTCATAGAAATTAAATATGAATGCTTTTATTATATATGATATTCATAACGTCATTATGGTTTGATTAATTTCGAGTTACTTATTTACTGAAATATGTTTTTGTCTTTATATACATTTATTAATTTTTCTCTGAGTTGAAAAAATATAGTTGAAAAGTTTTAAAACTATAAAAGAAAGTTTACAAAAGTAAAATAGCTTAGATGAAGTGTTAGTTAATATACATTTTGAAAAAATTATATTTATATTTAATATTTTCTCAATATAATTTAAAATACACTCTCGATAATTAATAGGACAAAATTAGGAATTATTATAGGCAAGAGGTATTCTAATATACTATGCTTAATACTACATGATAAAAATGTATTTTACATTGTAAAATAAATAAGAAATATATAATGGGATGAAGCTAACCAATACGTTTCTCTTTAAAATTTCATAATTATCAACAAATATTGAAATATCAGTTTCACTTCGACTGTCTTGAACTATTTTTTGAAGTAATTTGTCCTCTATTTGAAATCTGTGCAAATTTATAAAATGGTTAAATGTTATTTTAAAATGCATAATAAATAGTGAGAAGAGCAAAGTAATAAGTCACCCATATATATTTTTTAAGCAAATATAAGATTTTTGTGTGCGTGTGATTGTTTTGTAATAAAAACCTTTTTTAATCAAGTGTTGGATTTAAATTTATATTTGTATAAAATCTTCATATACTTATACTTAAAAATTCATATATTCTTTCCTTATTTCAGCTTTTGAATGCATTTTCATCCATATTAATTTATTTTTCTTTAGTTCTAGAAAAATAAACATAACTTTTCAAAGTAAATAAATAGCTTTAAATTGAGATATTCATATTTCATTAATGTTTATCTTAAGATTCATTAAGATCTCAAAATTTTTAATTATTGTTTAGTGTATCTAAATTCTTTATAACTGCAGATATTGAGTATAAAATCAAGATAAAATCTTTCTTCAATACTATTATGCTTCATAGAAAGGAGTTAAAGAAAAAATGTCATCTCCACAAATTAGATTATTTTTAGAAATATTTTCGTCAATTTTTCTTAATTTAGCTAGAATTCTTAAAATTGAGTTATTTCAATTTAGAACAATACTTGATAAAATCTTTCTTTAATTTTATCGGAATTTTCAATTTAATTGTAAAACGTTTAAAAATATGTTTTAGAGATTTCAAATGCACCATAAAACCATTTTTTTAACTACTATTACTTTACATCAATATAAAAATATGTAAATGAATTTATCTCTTTTTACTCAACGAAAGATGATAGTAAAGTTTAAAATATAGTAAAATAAATTTGATTTATAAAAAATGCAATAAAACTATCACAGCGTTAAATATTGTCCAGAAAATTTTCATTTTATCATCATTTGAACAAATTGATAAAGAATATTTGGCAACACGTAGTAAACTGCCTGACGGTTGAAGCCCCTTGTTAGGACTTCTATCTACCGCATCTTTGCCTTCTGGAAAGATAGATTCGTATAAATAGAGGACGTGTTCACGTGTCGCCGGGAAGGAAACCCGAAAATCTCTCAAGCACACATCCTTATAGGCCTGCATGCATAAGATAGAAATGCAACAACCACCTCCGTTGTTTAACACTGTCTGGGATCTAACTCGATCTTATGCTACATATCTCACAATATTATAAGTTGGCTATAGGGCGAATTAATAGAAAATAACAGAAAAGTAAGGAACAATCAAAATTTTGAAATGGTTAAAAATGGAAGAATTAGCAGCTTAAAATTGAAAGAGATATATTTAGGGTGGTTACATGTAATTAAAATACTTGTTATAATGTACTTCAATTAGTATTTGGAAGGGTGTTTAAAAATGATACCACGAGCATTTCGACATACATTCTCGTATTTTATTGAGGAAAAACATTTTAAGTTAAAAGTAAAGAATATTTACTTGACCATATGTGTACCGATAGGTTTGTTGTATGTGAACTCCTGAAAAGAAAACTGTTCTGATTGAAATTTTCTTCAAAGCGTTTTACGTATATATTCTAATGTAATTTGTGTAAAAGAGATATTAAAATTTATAAAATTTCTGTCAATATAATGAAGAAAAACGGGAAGCTTTCAGATATTGAATGCTTGAATGAGGTAGTGCAACGACCATATGTATAAAAGTAATATACGTAATCTTATATTGGAAAAAATAAGCCAATACTTTGTCAGACATTTTTTCTTCTATAAAATGAAAGTTCAAGTTACTATAAAATGTATAGTAAATTAATTTTGTATTATATATATATATATATATATATATATATATATATATATATATATATATATATATATATATATATATATATATATATATATATATATATATATATATATATATATATATAATTGCTTTAAGGAGATATAACAGTCTGACAGAATATACTGACCAAAAAGATATTTCTCACATCGTTTACAAAATAGGATAATATCATATTTTGCGAATGATTTAATAAAAAATTCTGAGAGAGAACTCATACATATATTTATGCTTTGCTTTTTTGAGATGACTATAGGGAAATAGTGTAATTGACTCTTGAGTTTATCATATTGTTATTTTACTTAAATAGATCAATAAACAGTTAATGTTTTATATTCTCAATCTAGATTTTAGCACATAATTAGCAGTTTTCTTTCTAAATTCACACACACATATTACAATATTTTATTATATTAATTTCTATCGTCAATTGCGCCCTTTATTGTTCTTTTAATCTAATTAACGCGTAATTTTATCACTCTCACTTACAGACGATTTTTTATTAAGTTTAATTTCTCCAAGTTGAGCGTCTCCCTCTCTATTTCCATCTTACATTACTTTTATTTTTATTAATTCTATTAACACACTTTTATAAAATTTTTATTATTTGGAGTTTCTGGAAAAAGTTTCCTTAACTCAATAATTTATACTCTTAGTTTAGGAGATGAAAATTTACGCAATATTGAGTTTTGGTTGTATTTTTTACGTTTTGTTAATCGTACTTTATATGCTGAAATTAAATTTCATTGGTTTATTAATTGCAAAAAAATTTTTTGTTAATAACCATACAATTAATTTAATAAAATAATTGTTTGATAACTTTATTTAATAAGTATAAAGAATTTAATTCGATTGGAAACACTTATCCTATGCAAAAGTATTTCAAGTTCAAAAAAATTGCATGCAATTGTTTTATTAAATATATTAAAAATCTTTAATTTAAATTAAAGCTTTACCAATGAATTACATTTTGTTATTAAAATTTATTTCTCTTCTATATAACATGATAATAAATCATTCAAAAAAATTTCCTAAAGTTAGAATTTGTGTGTATTCCATGTGCATTTGTGATTATCCTTTTACAGCTTGTAGTTTAAAAGATTTTTTGAATATTCATATTGTTAATATGTGGGATTTTCATATCTATAAGTAGGTATATTCATCTCTTTAAGTAGACATTTTCATATCTATATGTAGGCATTTTCATATCTATATATTAACTTTACATTAATATCATAGATCTTATAGAATCTTCTTTCCAAGCAATTTATAACAAAAGGATTTTATAACACTAATTTAGTTTTTGTTATTTTAGTATTATTAAGAAATAACATGGTTTAGTAGCTTAGTAAAAGGAAGAGAAGAACTTAGTTTTTTTTATCTATTTTAGAGAAAAGTAGATTTAATAGCCATAATTGGAACATAGGATTTATCATCATTCCTAGAATTTACTTTCAATTTCAGGTAAAGGTTATATTGATTTAAGATTTCATTAAGATTTCTTTGATGTTTTCTTGTTATTTAAATACATTTGGTTTTCATTTCAAAATAATAATATAAACAAGTAATTTTTTTATCTAGATATAAGCAAGCAATTTTTGTTAAGCTGTATTCAATATAATAATCAAAATTTTTTATTTTTATAAAGTATACGTTTATCGATAACTTGTTCATAAAAATTTTAGTGTTAAAAATCATGCAATTGATTCTAGCCATACATATTATTTTAAATTCAAAATTTATATTAATCAGTATTTAGCTTTTGTGTTATAATATTCATTAGTTGAAAGCCATTTTAGACCATTTTCACACTTAGTAATATTTTTATGAGATTTATCAAATTTTATTCCAAAACTTTCTCCTCTATATAAGAGTTTCAGAAAAGAAGCTAAAATGAATAATTTTTATTTTTTAATGAAATTTGTTTAGTTAAATATTGTTTAATAAAATTTACTTATTTTCAAACTCATTAAATCAATTTCGTGACGCAGAATTTTAGATTTTATAATTATTTTAGATTTTATAATATGTTTTGTTTAAAAAACTAAAAATAAGCAATTTTTTCAAAATTTGCATAATATTTTCATAAAATAACTAATTATTTTAAAAACAATTAATTTTTTATAATTTACCCCAAACTAATTAATTTATTTTCAATTTTTATACAAATGGTAATATTATTAAATTAAGAGTAACTTCTATATAACTAAAGTTTAAGTTCGGGAGACTAATTCTGCTAAGTGTGTGTGGCAATTAGGTTTCATTAAATCATAATTTTATCCACATTATGGAAACTGTATATTATAACTTTTGGAAGAGGATGTTGCTATTTTGTCCTTAATTTTCATTTTATGCGTTTAAATTATTCAAAATTAAAAAAAAAACTTTTCGCAATTTTTAAATTGTTCATTATTTTCTTGCCAAATGAGACAGGAAATTATTTTCTTTTTTCCAATTTAAGGCACAAAAATGTATAAAACAAATTTTCACAATCCTTCTTGAGTGCGATTTCTTTTTATTAATCCTCAAAAATTAATCCTCAACTTCTATATAACTAAAGTTTAAGTTCGGGAAACTAATTCTGCTAAGTGTGTGTGTGTGTGGCAATTAGGTTTCATTAAATCATAATTTTATCCCCATTATGGAAACTGTATATTATAACTTTTGGAAGAGGATGTTGCTATTTTGTCCTTAATTTTCATTTTATGCGTTTAAATTATTCAAAACTTAAAAAAAAATACTTTTCGCAATTTTTAAATTGTTCATTATTTTCTTGCCAAATGAGACAGAAAATTATTTTGTTTTTTCCAATTTAAGGCACAAAAATGTATAAAACAAATTTTCACAATCCTTCTTGAGTGCGATTTCTTTTTAATAATCCTCAATATCTTTATTTATTAAATGCATGTTTTTGATACATAGATTTCCAAAATTTTCCTCATATAAAAATATTTTAGAAAACTTTAAATTATTTTTAATTGTCTATTTTTGCATCGTAATGTTCTATAATACTGAAAATAGAGCCATGATATCTAATTGTGTAACATTTAATGATTGCATTGTGATACATAAAATATTTTATAACAAATTTCTTCCTTTTATAAAACTCTGTATTTAAATTTAAAAATAGTTTAAATAAATCTGGATATAATTTCTTGTTGATTATAAATATTTTAAAAATATATAACTTATTATAAGCATATTGATCATAAGTATACAAGTTATTATAACTGTTTCGGGATCAATGAACAAAGCTTTTAATAATAGCTTAATCATGAAAAGATGGCAAAATACAAACCCATTAACTTTTAAAAGATATAAAGTAACCTTAAATAAAATTACTCATTAAAGCTATCATTTTCTAGCTCTAGATTTCCTAGTTAGTTTCTTTTTTTATTTTCATAATCATTGGTTGAATCTCCTATTAACTTGCATATCTAACTTCAAAAGATAAGGCAATTAAAAATAACTCATAATTGCAAGTGAGATTATGTTAAGGAACACATTATCTCAGTTAGAAAATAGGTCATTTAGAAAAGAAAAATTAATAATTAAATATTTCTTATAGAAAGACTGATGTCTGTAAAGAGAGAAAAAGGAAAGAGATCAGAGACACAGAATAAGAAGAGGAAAAAATTATATTCTGAACAGTGAGATAACAAAAAACTTTATTTTATAACAGCATTTCAATTTTTATGGAATTATTATTCATTTTTATATACCAAAAATATTTTAAATTGAAGTAATATTCCACTAAAGTATTAATTCTCACATTTTTAAAATATACTTTTACTTTTTATTTAACATAACTTTTAAGCGGCATATTATAATTTTTCATTGCTTCGTAATTTTTTAAAAATAAATATACATTTGTTTATTATGCAAGATATTATGATTCCTAAAAACACATACTAATAGTCCTTTAATCAAAATAATCTGAATAAAAGATCTATATTAGTATAATAAATATACATTAATTTTTAATACGTTAATTATATCGATTAATATATCTATCTTATCAATCTATCTATATATACATATTATTACTTTTAGGGGATGGGAATGGAAAATGCTAGTTGAGATCATTCATCTTGAGGGTTGATGACTCTCAAGTAGTATGTATATAAATTATTTTTTACTTTTTCTGTTTTTAAAAGAATGTTGGTGAAACAAAGACGTTATTAAAGTATTTTACAGAAAATCGTTTGCATTTTTTAGAAGTATGGATGACCTTTCCATTTTCCTCCCCTCTAATACCAAAAAAAAAAAAGGTTTTCAAAAATAATCAAATTAATGTTATTTGTTTGAGCAGTTCTTTTGTTTCATGAAAAAAATTCATATATTTCCTAACTAAATTGATATTTGTGTAAAACTTTGTAATAAAATTCCGTCAAGCATGTTCATATCATCTTTGAGACTGAATGTTAGCTTAATTTTGTTAAATATTACGTAACACTGTTAATAAAAGTTTTAGATAGCAACATGGAAACTATGTATTATTTAATAGTAATGCAGAAGCTATATGTTATCAGATAGAAGCACAAAAGTTTTGTATATTATTGAATAACAAATAAGAAGATTTGATTATTGATAGCATCGTTGAAACTTTGTGCTATTGGATATCAATACCGAAGCTTTATAACATCTAAATATTTTTTTAATGCTGCATATATTATTCTTCAGAAGTAAATTGTGTAGAAGCATTTATACAAAATTGTTGTATTCTGTGGCGGCATTGCTTTATTCTTCAAAAATTGCGTGAACTGTCCAGACTCAGAGTGCATAAATATTATGACGTCACATTGTTAGGGTCGTTTGTACTTGCTATGTTTGACTAATAAATATTTTGTTTCATGAAGACTACTCTTATTTTCTCTTGAATAACTAACATGTCTTCAGCCAATTTTAAATTAGAATAATAAATTCTTTGAACTATAGATAAACAGGAGACGAAGTTACATATGCGAGCATAAAATATGCTAAATTTAACAGATTAATAACAGATTAGTCATAAGTATTTTACTAAAAAAAATCTGTCAAAAATGTCTGGTGAGCTAAGTTTTCAATGAGAAACTTTGATAGGTAACAATTTTCTTTTCATGCTAATTCTATGAATCTATGAATTTGGGATGAATTCAAGGTAAAAATATGAGTTTATTTTAGTTTCTAAATATTAACTAAAACATTTTAATGAACTAATCAAGAATAGAAAAAACAAAGTAACTGTTTAGTTTGAAAATCAAGTTATGTTTCTTCCAAGTATATAAATTCTGTATAATTTGAAATAGCCGGAATTTTTTTTTGTATGCTACATGTGCTGACAATTTTAAAGAGTTTAAATTGTGTTGCAGAAAGTTTCATTTATTGTCTTATATATTCTTAATAGTAAAGTTAAATATAAAATTCATAATTTTGCAGACTTCCATCTGCCTATTTATCTAAAAGAGGAAACTAAACGAAGAAAAAATGAATTCTATGAGATATTGTGAAAAATATTTGAAATGTTTCAAAAGTTATCATTAGATTTCTTTATTATTTAATGGCAGCATAACTTCCGATCAAAATAATTTCCTTAGAAGGATAATATTTGCAGTTCTTTTCAAAAGATAAAATATTTAAATTAAATAAATACATGTTTGAATCATTTGCTAATATTTTTATTAAAACTTCCTTGACGATAGCGGAAGAATCTGTTAAAGGATGTTTTCAAAATAAATAGTAAAATGAGTTTCATTTAGTAATAAAGCTTTTGTTATAGTTAATCAAGAGAAAGCTGGATTTATTGTGGTTTAAGTTATTATTTTAAACGATTTTAGAATTTTTTTAAACCATTAATGCTTGATTTCACGAAAAAAATATCACATGCAAAAGACATATATAACTTCCTATTGCACAACAACCTTGCATTCCTATAAACAATTTTTCATAGTTACACACAATTTACTCAAATAGGATATTTTTCAGGATATGTTTTTCAAGTAGAATTATAGTTATACACTGAAAAAAGCATTCATTATTTTAAATTTAATTTTGCAAATATTTATTTTCGCTATCGATTTTTTTATTCTAAGCTAATTCTTTTCTTATTTATTTTACTTGGATTAGCAATCGATAAGTATATTTTACACATAGAGTTAATAAAGATAGATTCAACAAAATATTTTATTAATAATTAGAGAATCTGCAAAATAATCCTTAAATTACAACAGCATGGCTTAAATCAAGATAGATGTTCTCATTCAGATCGATATTTCATATAATTTAACTCGAAGAACTAATTCTATCTTGGACCTAGATATAATTATAAAGAGTTTAAGATTTATAATTTTCATTCATTGCCTTAGAATTTATATCGAGTTTACTTAGTTCCGAAATTTAGGGCACAAAACTCATAATTTAGGATCATGAAAATTATAACGTTTGCTTAATAGCTTTCTTCACTACATTTTTAATGAACCGTAACAATCTTATAACTGAAGAAATTAGTTATCTAATTGGATTACTTGTGTAAAATCAAATTAAAATAAACATTCAGGAAATGCAATCATTAAAAATAAAATATTTACGTTACCTTAAAATATATGTTTAGTCAAATGTAAATCGTTTCCTTAAATGGTTAAATTGTTTTATGCAATTCTTAGATATTTGCTTTAATAATAACGAGTAAGTATTTATATTTTTAGGAAGTTTCCAAATTATGCATCGCTATCAATTACAAGGTTTATTATGAATATTTTCTTTGAAATATCCCATAACCTTCTTGGTTTGGATTAAGCCCATAATTACTTATATAAATAGAAATAAGTTAGAAATTTTTATTTGGTTAACTATTTGGTGAACTTTAATCTTTCCAGAATTTTGAATATTTAAAATTTTATTGAGAGAGTTATGCTTTATGCACAGAAATCAAATATTTAGTTTACAACTGGGTAAGAAAACAAGGCATGTAACACAGAATAGTTTTCAATAAATATTATGTGATATTTCATTTGCAACTAAGTGATTTTATATGCAGTTAAATTTGCTTCTCGCATTATTATGATAATTTGCACACGAAGACTAATTCATTTAGAATTTAAAATTTAATATACATTCTGAGTCATTAAAATAGTCCCTGTGCAAGGGGATCGAACCCAAAAAATTTTGAGCTGAAGACCAGAAAGATACATACTCAGTTTTAATGCGGTAAATATAAAATTGAAATAATATTCTCAATAGAAGATGAACGCATGCCTTTCAGGTGGAGGTTTTAAAGCAAATACATTTTTTAAAATTTAAGGTAGAAAAGTTTTATTTAATATCATAATTAAATTGATAATTTCTACAGTACACATTTTCTGCATAAAATATGAATCTAATGGCACAAACAGCTTGTTCTTAAAAGTTAATTTTAGTTGATAATGACTCTTAGATGGAAAACTACATTTAAAAGACTACAATAATGGATTAAGCGCTGTTTTGAAATAAATTACTTCTTAAAAGTATCATTATTCGTTTAATTATAAACTTGAGAAAAGTTGTTAAAGATATATTTATTTAATCTAACATTTGGATATAACTGAGGAGATTACTTAAGTTGGGGATGTAAAAGATTACTTAAGTTGAATATTAATATGCTAATTATAATTGTTTTATTTCTTCACTTTAATATTTTAATTCTTATTGATGAAAAGTGGAATATACTTTAGTAAATTTTTCTTTATTGTATGAAGCTCATTATATTTCTTTGTCTATATTTTAAGTTATAATTACATAAATTAAATTTTCATAATTAAGAAAGGAATTTCTAATTGCAATTTTGTATATTTTGACACTAAAATCCGAAAAAATAAATATTTAATGTTAATTTTTGGAATTTAAAATTAATTTGATAAAATATAAATTTAATTAAAAAAAAATGTAAACAATAATGTGATAGACTACATTCTACAAAATCCTTCGTTCTGTTTTTAATTACTTTCCCCTGAACAGAGGAAAATTATGAGAGAAGTTATTCAAGAAAATATTAAATAGATAAAGATGAATATTTGAATTTTTATTACATTAGTGTAAAATATTTATGTGTGCATTTATGAAAATAAAATGAAATGATGTAATTTAATATAAACACTTCTCATGGTATTTCTTTTATTTATCTGAAAATTAATAAAAACGCAAAGACATTAGTAAAATTTTTGGTATACTACATGAAATTGATTTTATTCAAAGATTATCATTAATTCAGAAAGGCTGTTAAAAATATTACATTTTCCTTAAATTTTTTCAAATTATTATTAATCTTTAAAGAAATATTTTAAATGTTTATTGACTTGTTTTAAAATTTAAGACACAGAAATTAATATGACATTATCATCATCATTTATCTTAAAAAATTTTTTTTATTGTTAGCTAAAAGGATTTTGAAGTGTTTTATTTGCTAATGATTTTATTTAATGCAGATGGTTTATTATTTTTAACTCTTATTTAAATCTTATTACAAATTTTGAAAGTCAAAATTGAATATAAGTTACTTAGTATTAATCAATCAGTAAATATTTTAGAAAAATAATAATTACAATTATTAAAGCTCAAATTTGTCAAAATTTTAATCTTTTCTCATTTTGTCTAAATAATTAATGAATTTTACTAAACTGATTACTTCAGTAAAACCTCATCTTCCTAACAACTTTCATACTTTTTCTCTCATAAAAATGCCGGTTTTAAATCTTTACGGTTTCATATTCGGAGTACATATTTTAAAAATATATTTGGTCAATAATTTTGCATTGTAGCAATGAAAACTTCGTATAATATTCTTGGAATTACACGAAGTTTTCCAAAAATATTATACTAATAAAATTCTTGGAAATTGTAATTTACATAAAATTGCATAACGTAAACATGGTGGTAAAGATACTTTTTAAAGTTCCAAAAAAGTTTAACTGTCCATAGATATTCATGTGCAAAATCTGACTATTATAAAAAGCCATGAAGGTTGGGGTTATAGTAAAAACTTTATGTTCACTTGTAATAAGATACATATATGTATATTTTTTGATAATACTAAGAAAATCTATTAGCATTTCAGAAAAGGAATGTTTATGAACACATTTTTTAAAATGCTTAGAGTATTTTTTGCTGCATATAAAGCAATGTTTATTTATACAAACCTATGAATTTGAATAATAATTTAACTACCAAATGATAAAATCTTTTCTTTTATTGAAATTTATAAAATGTTTTTGAATAAAATTTTTTATTCACAAGGTTCTTCATCTCATTAGTATTAATAATTCAAAGGACTTTTTAAATATTGCAATTTATTATTTACCTCTTATAATTATATATCTCTATAATATATTAATGCCTCTTATGATTTACTAATAATCTTCCTTTAGTAATTCATCAAATATATTTAAGCAGTTTGTAATGTACTTTTAAAAGAAATGAGAGTGCTCTAATTGAATAGTTTTATGAAGAGATGCCAAAGGTAAAAGAATTTATGGGGTCGAATCTTGTTATAACTCTGCTAACAAATAATACATTGATGCTCATTTTCTTTTAAATTTTATAAATTTAAATGGAAAAAGGATTGAAAATTTTCCTTTTTTTACATATAAAAAGTAAATATTGATCTTCTATCTTTGATAAATGGCTTTTTGAATATAATTTCATTTGAATCTCGCATAAATATCACATAAATCTCGGATGAATTCTCATTTTCAAAAGATGACGATAGTCGGTAAACAAAATCAAATTTATGTCATCTATTCAAAAATTTAAGACAGTTTCCAATTTTTATTATTATTTAAATGCACATTGAATTGTTTTTAATAAGCATTATTACAGTAAAATATTAAAATAATATAGATATCTACTTATACTATGCACTTTTTTATTACTATTCACATAAAGTGTTTATCATAATGCAAATGAACAGTAATTTTATATTTCATTTTTTTAAAATTTTTCATTTAATTGTACTTTACGTATGGATGGAAATTTGTTTTAAAGTTTGATATTCAATGTGACTGTGAAAAAGAACAAATTATTTATATCTAGACAATACAAATTAAATTGACATTGCTTTTAAACTTTTTAAAATTAAATTGATTAAAAAGTTTTGAAAAAATCATGTTCAAAAGGGTTAATTGGTTATTCCTGTCAAAATTACTTTTCTTTTATAATCTGTAAACCAATTTTCAGCCAAGTCAGCCTCTGGGTGATTCTATCACCTTGACTTCAAAGATGCCATATTCTTCCATTTGTTGAAACCAATGTTCTTTAACCATTTTCCCTTGACTTTGTAAAAAATACTCATTTTTTTATGTATTTTACTTATTGTTATAGTATTTCTTAAAGCATTAAGATTTTAATACTAAACATTAATATTTTAACATTAAAAATATAAAGAATTAGAGTTTAAAATATTTAACGATTTAAAAAAAATATAGTTTACCAGAAAAAAGATGAATTCAAATTTAATTTTGAATAAAAATATCTTTTTTAATGTTCTCGGTCTTAATCTTAAGGTAATAAATTGTAATGGTATTGATTTTACAAGAAATGCAATCAAAGATCAAACAGAGTTTTGATTCAAAGTATCTTTGTTATTCGAAACTTAATGTTTGCCAGGACAAATCGAATTATTTCAGTTCCTTCACTTCCATTTCTTAGGATTATTTATATAACAAGAGAAACATTGCCTAACAGGCACTTACGAAAAATGGTCTCTCACCTTTTTTTTTTTTTAACTCGTGTTATATTTCTCCGAAAAAATCTCTGCTATTCAACGTGACATACACGTATCTCTACGATGCCCCAGGTGTCAGAAACTGCGTTCCATAAAAAAGAAAGCAATGTAATTTCCAGTTTCCGATGGTTAAGTCCATCCGATGACCAGAATGAGACTGGAGACTGTTATTGCCTTGCACTGTCATTTACTGTCTCGGCAGATGGTCGGATTATACCTCCCCGCTTGAGGAAAGTAAGACACTATGTCTACTTAACGTTATCCCCATCTACAGTGTCCGAATGATTGTTTTCATTTTTCTATTTTTACACCCCATCATCTTACTTTTGAATGCTGCATTCGCATCTGCTTTCAAAAATACGATTACCTGTTGAACTTTTTTTTTTTACTGAAAGAAGATTTTTCCCTTTTTCATTGTAGTTATTTTTATAACCAATAAGAATTATTTCAAAACAGAAATAATATAACAATAATATAGACATTTTTATTGTGATTTATATATATATATATATATATATATATATATATATATATATATATATATATATATATATATATATACATATATATATGCATAAAATATTAAGGCATATTTTTTCCTGTTTTGTAAATATACATGAAATGGAATAAATTCTTGCGGTGATATTATTTTTATATTAAACTTTTTTATTCACTTCGAATTTAGTTTTTACAATAGAACTGAGCAGTGAGCTGTTATCAATAGTCCGTGGGAAAAAAACTCTAATAGTGCATATGCAGATATATTATACATATATGAAGTGGGAAATGCCAATCAATATACAATCATTTCTGTTAAGCTTAAACATAAACATATTGCACTGGAAAATGAAAGGATTTAAATAAAAATTTTGTTCTGTGTATTCGCGAAATTATTTCCACTGAATTCAGCTGCATTGAAGGAAAGAAACTGAAAAGATGAGTATATTAGTCAGTTCCTTCTCTTCAGCGCAGATTAACTTAAATCATGCTCTGTGCTTCCTTCCCAGATTTTAATTTCAACACTTGTAATTAGATTAAAACCTAATCAACATTGATTTGAATTCAGTATAAAATTGCTGATATCGCAATAGACACCATTTCGGAACTCAGTTCGTTTAACAAATAGTGAAATTGGGTTTTTTCTTCAATTTTATAACTGTCATCCATGCTCATCTGTTACTGTTGTAGAAAAAACATAAATACGACATCATTTGTGTCCTTTTTTCTACAATCCCTCAGTGTAATGTTTTTTAACTACAATATTTAACATCTTTACGAGTATTGTTCTTGACCCATACAGTGGACGTATTTTCGATTTTCCCAATACACCGCAAACATGAAATGCCATGGAGAATGCATCACGTTACTACTTAATTTCATTTAAATTCCTAAGCGAGGGGAATTTTTAAGTGTTCCCAAGTCATACGATTTTTTTAGCTGATCTGTACGCGAGACTATGTTTCATTGTTACGAGCATTTAAGAAATCCAAGTAAAATTTAAATATCTCTGTATTTTTTAGTTTCCAGTTTTTATCTGAAAATTTTAGTAATATTTTTCACTGAAAGTCACAATTCAGAAATTTGTCAGCTTGGCTCTCTGATATTTAATATGAAATTTGAGTGATTAGGTTTACTTTTATTAGAAAAATTAATGAAATTAATGAATGAGATTTTAATTTTTTTTTCTGAAAATAAATTAGTAAGTATCGTTATACATTTATTTTTCACACCTAAATGAATAAAAATATAATTTATCTGTTTAATATTGAAAATTGAAATGAAAATTTCATTTTTGCGAAATTTACAACTTATGTTCGGGTTTAATTATTGCATGTGTGACTCAAAGTATGAAAATGGAAAATGTAAATTCAGTAAATTTTATTTACAGGTTTTTAATACTTCCATTTCAAAGTGTATTCATATTCTTATAACCATAATGAACAAATAATTCTGAAAAATGAATTTGAATTATAGACTACGAAATTTCAGAAAATATGAAAAAGACATCCCGATAGATGTGGCCTGTCATGGATACATTCTGAATAAGTAGGCTAGTTCTGGAACCCAAAATAATTCCTCCCCAAACGAGCAATCCTGTACCACCGTAACGGTGTCGTTCAATGGTGTTCCTTTGGTGGTAACGGGTACCTGACCCTCTCCATATGAAAGCCTGGCGAGAATCAGACTGAAATCTAAACTTGGACTCGTCGAGAAACATCACACAAGACCACTGTTGCGGTGTCCACAATGCATGCTATCTACTCCAGGCTAACCGCAGGCGACAGTGAGTTGCGGTAAGTGGAACACATCTTACAGGCCTAGGAGCGGATAAACCAATGTGCCGTCTTAAGCGTCTATACACGGTCTGCCTTGAAACTGTCGTACAGATAGCTGAAGAGAGCTGACGAGACAGGTCTGATGCTGTGCTCCGTCTGTTTGTTTTGGCAGTAACTGTTAAATACCGGACCTAATTTGGCGTTGTAACTCGCGGGTGACCTGTACTGTAACGCCTACCCACATTACCATCATCTTGGAACCGTGGCCAAAGCCTGGAGATGACACTCTGGGCGATTCCAAATTCCTCGGATACTTCCAGCTGCGTACGTCCACATTCCAGACGGCCGATAATTCTACCACGTAAAACATCATCCAAAAGCTTCCTTTGTGCCATAACTATGCGGTGATTGCACTGAGAGGCTTTCAAAGCGCTAGTGAACAATTTTACTTCTTTGCAACCATTCCTTGTCTACTCCTCTCTTACACTCTCGTCATTGTGACGTACTATCAGCGCCATATGACGATTTGTTGTAATTTACATATTATTCTTCAAGATGTGTTTGATAATTCTACACACATTTTAGAGTTATGTATGATTCGGATTTATCCTTAATTTATGGACATGAGTGTATAGTTCACATAATTATAATTGAGAAAATATTTGAGAAACATTTATCAGGAAAAAAATCTCTTCAGTTATAACGAATTTAATAGATTGGTTGTATAATGTTTTCTCATTCTAAGTTAAATGCTATCTAGATTCTAATTTTTGAATAAAGCTTTTAATATATTAGTAATGATTTCATTTTTCAAAGTGTGACAGACTAAAAATATGGTGTTATACACCACTTATAATTAAGAATTGTGATTTTATATGAAATTTCACTGTATAAATAAGAAATAATGGAGAGTATTTTGTGAAAAAATGAAGATTATTATATTTTTTAATTCAAGTGAAAAATCGTATAAAATGTGAGATGTTGAATTTATAAAAAATTGCTAATTGAAAAATGGGTGAAGTTTATAAAATTATAATTATAAAATATAGTAATTTAAAAATAAAAATTGAATAATGAAAATCATTATGAGCTCTTCAAAAACACGCCCATAATACAATAGAGTTACTTTAAGTATCAGTCCATAAAAGTGGGAAAACTATGAGCATATCTGATTTAAAAAACATAATTATATTTTTATCATTATATGGTTTTTACTTTATATTAATTTTTTATAGTTAACTGAAAATCATTTAAAAATTATATTAACTAATATAATAAGGTATACAATACAAAAGTATATTTGAGAACTTTTAGCAACCTATTTTTGCAGCATTTGAGGGGTATATTAGAGTTTAAAGAACAGTTTAAAGTTGCTATAAATTTGCTTTAAAGTTGCTATATGTCAAATGAAAATATCTTTGTTAATTTTAATATAATTATTTTTTGTTACAAGAACAAAACTTTTGTTTGAATAAGTAGAACTGCTTTAGGGTAAAATAAAAAAAATAAGAGTGTTGAAAAAATATATGCATTTTTTAATTCTAGCTTATATTTAAGAATTATATAATATTACAGATATATTTCTTTCACTTAAATACTTATTTATGTAATGTATCATAAAGCTTTATTCGTTTAATTTGCTTACAAAGAAATTACTCGAATGTTTAAATATCTTTATTTAAGTTTGAAAGTTTAAATACCTTTTTATTAAGATTTTTGAATAAAAATTAAGGATAATGATCAAAATTTAAAATCAGTAAGGCAAAGTTTTATCGTGCGATTTGCTTCATTCTATTTTATAACAGTTTGTATTCAAATCAAATCCCAAGTCATTATTAAATATTTTTACTGATTGTATTGGGAGATATATATTTGAAAAGTAATATTTTAGAAAATGAATTATAATTAATTTTATACACTAATAAATATTCCATAAATTAAAAAATTAAAATTAGCGTTTAAGTTAATAATGTAGAATAAACTTCATGTATGAGTAAAATAAAAGTCAAATGTAAGCTTCAACAGACATTACAAGTTCACACAGAATTTCACTTATAATGTATAACCTGATCACTGAAATATAAACATTATTAACTGCTTTTGGTCAAACTATGAGTACTTATTTTTAATCAACTTGTATTAATTTTATTATATATATTTATGATATCTATAAATTTTCTTTCTGTAGCAGATTGAATTAATGATAATTAATACACATAAACTCAAATTATTGTTATTATGTTTTATATAAGTTATATATAAAGTTTTATATGTTTTATTCATTAAAAATGGATAGAAAATCATTTGTCTTTTCTTACAACCGAAATTTTGTCTTATTTAAATAATGATATTCTTCAATCCTTTCAAATTTATGGACAATTGTTTGCAGAAAATTTAATACTCCATTGAAGGCTTTGTAAGAAATATGTTGCATGTGACCAAACAATAATGAGACTTTGGAGTCTGATATCTTTAAAAGTTTTAGAAAGGATTCATTGAATTTCTTTATATAATCATCAATAAAGCATGTCAGTGATAAAATAAGTTTTCTTATAATATTCTACAGTTCACCAGGAAGCTGTTTTTTATGAGTTAATTAGGAGGTAAATATTTTTCTCTTTATCTTATTATTGTTAATATTTTTATATCTATATATTTTCACTACAATTTATGTTCATTATAAACTTAATACTGCATGAATGTCAAAGAAGTAAGAAGTGTTTTGTGGACCTTGGCTGTAGCGTATGTCATTATATTTCTTAGTCATGTGATGTAACCTCAGGCATATTTTGATGGCTTTAGCTAATGATATCAAAACTTTTTATTATTAATAACGAATCCTAGTTATTTTAAAGAAAAGATTTATAAGTCAGTAAACTGAAAAAAGTATCCAAATTTTTGCATAAGATTCCATCAATTTCTACCTTGTATTATGCTTAAATATTATCATTTTTAAACTTTAAAAGTAACTAGGTGGTCAGTATTTGTTATCTAATTAACTTCGGGTGCTCTATTTTATGTTTTATAAAATAGAGCAATGGATATATTTCTTTAAATATTTCTTTAAAACTTCCTTAATTAGGAGTCAGAAAGAAGGTTAAAAATGAGTTAATTTAGACTAATGTTTATCCCAATAATATATAATGAATTTTTATCATATATTTATACGATACAAATATATGTAAAGTTTAGGAAGCAATGAGATTGATTTTTATTGGTATACTAAATACTATCAATAAACGACTTCTCCAATGGATTAAAAACTCTGTATCAGAAATAAAACAGCCTTTTGCATAATTTAATGGAAGAAGAGAAATCTGATTATAAAAACTATCACGAACATAATTTCAGAATGATATAGAGTAGAGAGTAAGTATTATGTTACTGAAAATATTTTATGTTGATATGGGGGAACAATATATAGATTCGGTTACTGTTTTTGTTGACAAACTGTATATTTCTGTGACCATATAATATTATTTACAAAATTTGGGAGACATGAAAATATATAAAAAAATTAAAAGCTTAACCCAAAACTACTGAAAAGTATTGGTTATGTTTAAATTTGATTGACCAGACTCACATATTGTTTAATAGGTTAATACACTTATATATAAATATGACTTTTGTATGACAGCTATTTATTTAAAGTAAGTCCCAAGTACCTTTTATAAGAATAAATAATTTAACTGATTTTAAAAGATCAGACTGAATTTCTGATCTTTTCAAATCTATACCAATTTGCATCTATACCAAACTGTCTATGCTTAGATAGTTTTGTCTGTGAGTAACTGTAACTAAGATATTTAGAAAGAATGATGGCAACTCAATTACACACATTGTCTTGTCACTTAATAGTGATTTACACTAGTGAAGTCTTTGGTCATAATCAACTTTGAGTCAACAAGTAAGTAGAAGGTGATTCGATGTGATGTAAAAAGGTCATTATGTTATTTAATGTATAGTACCTAAATGACAATCAATGTTTAATGTTTTGAAGTGACTTATTTTGTTACATACAAAAATAAGTTCTCTCAGAACATATAATTTAGCTGAATATGTTGATAACACATTCGAAATTTAAGATAAACCGTTCAATGTTATGAAGTATTTATAAAAGTATTCTAATAAATTATATTACTATATTTTGTTGAAGTTTCTCTAATTCATAGAAATGTTGGTAAACTAAAAAAAATTATTTATCTGAATTGTAATTAAGGAAATTCATTTAAAGTAATAAACAAACGAAATGTAAAATGACTAGAGAAGGTGTAATTCACTGTTTTTTTTCTTTACATTTAAAAGTTTATTCTTGGAAAATCACATTGAAAGTTATTGGAAAAAATTTTAATATTTCATTTAAATTATTTTCAAATTTATTCATTGTTTTTAATTTGGGTAAAAGCATAAAATTTGATTTTCTTAAAAATGTGGTCCCCGTGATTTAATTTCAGAGAAACTAAGATATATTTTTGTAACAGTAATGAACTCTAGCAATCTATTCTTATATAACAGCATCGTGTTACATTTTTACTATGTTTCAGGATTTGCTTTGTTTATTCTTAAACATTCCTTATTTTTCTGAGAAAAATTCAATTGACAAATTTTAATCTTTGAACGAAAAAGGTGGATTCTCTATCTTAATTCTTAAAAAGCTTATCTTATTTCCTAAAAAGAGATTTTTAAATTAGAGAAATGTATGACAAAATGAGCCTACTTTTAAAAACAACCTGTTAATGTTGAAGTGACTTGAAAGGGAAAGGTTAAAAGAACGAAATTCTGCATTTGGAAATTGGTTCAGTGTTTTTAAGTCTTATTCAAATTTACTTTTAAGAAGAGGGATTTCCATCAAACGCTGCTACAGACAGGCATACATGTATGAAAAATGGAGAAATGCTTATAGTTAAATCGAAAAAGTTTTGTTCTAACAACTGTAGTAAGAATTAAATGAGAAAACTAAATAAATGGTACTATTAAGGAAATTGGAAATAAAAAACGTGTATATCCGAGATAAAAAGAACAGTAACTGAATAAGGATGGAATTTCCAAAAAATGTACTAGAGAATTAGAGGTTTCTTTGTCATTCAAATCTCCAGAAAAAATTTTGATCTATGCATGTTTTAAGAAAAACATTCACAATGTTCAAATTAAGTTGATGGTAAGAATAAAAAAGTTCTGAAGGATCAGATTAGAGTTACTTTATCGTGAATCCATTGAAAAATTTATGGATCCAATAACAAATATACGCACCTAAAATGTGGGGAAGATTATTGGGCTTAAGATAGTTTGAATTAAGAATATTGCATGGTAAGAATACAATAAAAAGTGAATCTACCTCATCTATAATCTTACCTTTCCGAACATATGTTGGGGAAGTATAGAAGAAAAATTGAATTAATTCTATGAGTTGTGTGAAAGCAACTGCGAACATTCTATTAATAACAAGTCATTTTGATATTTAAAAATGTTAATTTTGACGAATTTCAAGTTAATTTAAGTTACCTTAAAAAAGGAGAAAAAAGTAATGTAATAATTTTTAACATTTTTAAGAAACGACATAAAAGTATGGGTTTATTTATTTTTTTAAAAATTATATAACTTATTTCTACTTTCAGGCTCTTTAAGAATTTAAAGTCATTGCAGTTGTGATCTTGACATAATATAAGATTTACTAAAATAGATGGGGTGCGTTATAACAATTAAAAGCACCATAAAAGTTTTGCATGATAGAAAAATTTCTTATATTAAAAATTCTGCAGAAAAGAACTACTTTATTTATATACAGAAATACTTATAATAGTTATATTTATTTATAATAGTTACATTTATTTATCAAATGTATCGGTAAAAAATACTAGATAACGGGTTCAAACGTTTCTTAAAACAATTTTCTTATAGTCATCTCAATTTTTATGACTTTATTTTTAGAGATAGAATATAATACATTAAAATGAATTTAGACTAGAAACATTCAATGTGAAAAGATCTTATACAGCAACACATAAACATTTCCCCATAAGCCTTACCAGTTAATGTGAAAAGCCAGAATTCAATTTTTCAACCACGTTAAAAAGTAGATTTTATTGAAAAGTTTATTGATTTTTCTGATTTCAAATCTATAACTTTGAGGGAAATTTTGATTCAAATACGAAGTTTTAATATGGCGTAAGTAATTTATTGAGTCAATTGGTGATGTAATTTTTGTTTGGACATCAATTGAAGTATTATTTCCAGATGTCTTTTCTAACTGCTTCATTTGAAGAATACTTGTAGTTTTTATATGTGATATTCTCTCACATGATTTGAATTAAAAAAATCAATATAATACATGATTTATTAAAATTACTTTCATAAAAAAGTCTTAATTTAAAATAATATTCAGAATAAAGGAAACAAATTTAATTGCGATTTATTTAATTTGAGATAATTTTCAAAGTTACACAATAGCATAGAGAAATTTTCCTACTTACTAAATCATCTAAATATGGAGAGATTGCTGAGATTTAAAATTTGTAATTAAGCAAAATGTTGCCAAATGAATCAAACAAAATATAAGCACATGAATTTATTTGGGAATTTGTGTAACCGTGACCTAATAATAGGATACCATTTTTCAGGTGAAAGGTTCTGGTCTGGAGACTTCATAATTCTATTTACTTTTACCCTTGACACATGTGAATACAGCCAACTATCATAAAAAAATTTCTCTGATTGCGGTATTTTTCATAGATAGTTGACTATATTTCCGGGTATTTCAACTACGCTGTATCAAAAAAGTTTATAAATTGCTTTCTTTTTAAGATTGCTAATTCACTTAGGCTCATAATAGCTTATTGATAATATTGTATTATTCGGAGAAGAGAATCCAGAATTTGTCTCTGCAGTTGTTGAATAACGGGAGATGGTCTGCCTTTAGCTTTTCTGCTGTTATTCAACATTTGTGGAGATGGCAGATTTCCAGTTTAGTTTTCTTGCGATACATGAATTTGGCCCACTCTATATGAAGATTCTTCTTATGAGATTATAATCACGACAGATGTTAAAAAGATTTACACTAGCATTTTAGGCTGCTCTTGCTATATGATATCAAACAGTGTACAAAAAATTAACCAATACGACATATTAATTTTATATCTTAAAATATAACATCATCATTGAAAGGAACTTTTACAATTGATGTTAGAAGCGCATAGTAAAAAGAGGAAATTAATGAAATTCTAAGTATTATGTTAAATATGCTGACGAAGGAGATTAATTTTTTTGTTATCACGCTAATAATATTGATCATACAGGGTGTCCAGAAAAGGACTCCCTGATTTCAAAATTAAATATCTCGAAAACAAAGATAGATAGAGGAATGCAGTAAAAGGTATGTTTATTATGAAAGCTGTAAGAATTTTCTACAGCAATTTGAAATAATAGTTACAAAAGCTGCTAACAGATGGCGCTGTACAATGTACTGCTTAAATCAGCATACATAAATGAAATAATCGTTTGAAAACATTCTTTGCAAAAAATCACATCACTATATTTTCAACGCTAACCTCCTTTCACGCTTCAATAGTTGGGCTTCGGATCACTATTTACACTAAACATTACGTATAACGATTACAGCGCCATCTATTTGCAACTTTTGTAACTATTATTTCAAACTGATGTATTATATTCTTACAGTTTTTACTATAAACATACCGTTTACTGCATTCCTCTATCGTTCTTCGTTTTCGAGATATTTAATTTTGAAATCAGGGAGTCCTTTTCTGGACACCCTGTACTTTCTAACAGCGCATCATATAGTATATTTTGATTTAACATTGAAGCGTTTGAGCTTACTGTATAATGGTAGGTCAGTGCTCGCTTGCGTGCAAAGGCTATGAGTTCGATTTTGTAGTTGCATCTAATTTCCCATATGGTCTGATAGATAATGAGGTTCTACATTTTCTGAAACTAATAGCTGGGATTTAACTCGATTGGTTTTCTTTGATATTTGATTGCATGTCCAGAATTTTAGGTAACTATAGTATTTTTGTTACTCCGGTCTATATTGGAAAGTTTATTGAAATATTTTACCAAACTAGCTTGCCTTTTGGAGAAAAGAGGTTGTAGATCTGCTTCATAAAAACCTCTTTGAAGTGCAGCTTCGTTTCATTTTGATAATTAAGCAAATGGCCCTCAATTGGATCATTTTCAATTTATTTAAGTTAGTTTCAAAAGAGCATACAACAATAGATAGAAGAGCTATATTCTAGAATGGGTCTAATAAGTGCCTGAAAAAAAGTTGTAAGGATAATTGCGTTCACGCTCCATCATCACTGTTAGGTTGTAATGTACTTAATAATATTTAAACATTTCCTGACTTTTAAGGTAATACCGTATTGATGCGAATCTAATGCGCCATCGAATGTAATGCACATCCCCATTTTAAAACTTTAAATAATAAAAAAATTGTTTGTCGGTGAATGTAATGCGCATCAATGGTATGAGGAATTTATTGAATCTTATTTTATACAACAATGTATTTATATATAAATTATCAATCAATGCTTTAATAATTTTATTTAAATTTAGATACCATATTTTGGTACTTACGTATTAGCGTCACCGCATCTAATTTTGTTCCAAAACTTAAGTAGAATTAGCGCATAACCTATAGTTGGAAAATTTTTTCTACTTTTGAAAAATTGACTTATAATTCTAAAATATAATTTTCTAATTATAGGAAATATAATTATAGCAAATTTTTATTTTCATCCTGCTTAAAAAGTCGCGGTGACGCTAATACGTAAAAACCCATATTTTATATAACAATGGATTTATACATAAAGTAGCAGAACATCGAATTAACCTATTAGTGGGCTATTGTTATCTGAAACAATAATTGTTAATTAACACTACCATATATACGGTACCTATCGTAAAATATGAGCATGATATAAATCGCAACATTTCTATCAAGCTAAGAGTTTCAACAATCAGTGATGAATAGTAAACGTCTTTATTCACTAAAGTTTTCATCACTGGAATCTTCACAGCTCTCTTCGTCAGAAGCAGATTCATTTCTTCTTTCCTCATCATCATCGTCCTCCTCGGCGTTCCAGAGCACGTCTTCTTCACTGCCATTCAATGAATTTGAAATACAGCATTTCTTGAAAGATTTCACAATCATTGGTGCTTCGATGCTTTTCCAGGTAGCAGAAACTCAGTGTGCAACAATGTGCAGTGCAGCACGCTTAATTTTTCCTGTCGGGACCAATTCACGGTTTGGCTCACCAAACCATTTTTCGTACTTCGCCTGAGTGTACCCCTTAAAAGGTTTATTTATACTAACGTGCAGGGGTTGTAACACAGACGTCACCCCTCCAGGAATGCTAACAAGATCACTGTATAGGCTGTGTATCCTCTTTTTTAAGTCGTCGGTGAGATGACCACGAAATATGTCCAAAGCATTGATGGTGGATTGGAGAGTCCAATCCACCGGGACGGCGTTCGCATACCTTTCAGAGTCAATCAAGCATTAATGATTCCGTCATCCACCCCTTCTCTTGGTTTCAAATCAGGACATCATCTGAGAACAGCTTTTCATTCTTGGGGGTTTTAGGGGACGTTTTCCGTTTGAAGAATAAGAAAGGGGGAAGTTTGCACCCGTCTGTTGAACTCTCTCTACTTGCCTTTCTATTGCCATTTTTTTCAGCATAAAGAATTAATTTACGTTTGAAAGTAGCGTTATATGACATTCTGCTTTGTTTGCCCTCCATTTCGTGACTACGTACACTGCAGTTTGTATCCTCTATGCAATAATGTGTCAACGATAAATGTGACGGTAAATGTAGTCGAGAAATACAGTAATCCATACGAGAAATACAGTAATAATACAGAGTAAATACGGTAAATTAAATACACTTGTTACATGTAAATTCGGGGTTTAGGGTGAAGCCCAAGTATTTTGGGTGTTTTAGTTGGGGAGATTTTATTTCTTGACATCAAGGATGGCTGGTAATTATAAAAGTGCTTATTAATAGTAAAGAATTTATCGATTTGATTCGTTTGAAACTCATTTTAAGTTCACCTGCAAACTTGGAAATAGCTATCGAGAGCTGTTGAACTTTGATTCAATTTCGTCAATAATATTTAGAAATTTCCAAAGAGCAATATCATTATGAAACATTCCGATGTGAGCCCCTGGAAAAATAGTTTTTCAATTCCAGTCATATAGAATGTAAAAAGCGTTGGGTTGAGAAGTTTTCTCTGAGAAACCCCTTGGCTAAGGTGATAAGTATCTGAAAGTGTTTTGTTTCTGTTGATTTTATTATATCTCAGTTTGAGGTAATCAACAATCCATGTCAAAGTATTATCTTTGTATTTGAAAATATCGTGCAATTTAACAGTTAATTTATCCCTCTACACTTTGCCAAAACTACACTTTCGTGAGATATAGTCTGATCGTGACGCTGTGTTGAGTTGCCTATGAATTTGTACATCTCTGATAATTCGGAAGAACAACAAAGCCTGGTCTGTCATGCTGTGGTCTCTTCGAAAACCAAAGTGTTTTCAGGAGAGAAAGCCATTTTGGTCACGAATGAGTATTAGTATATTCAAGGCGATTTTCTCTATTTTTTACTTGTGATACATGTCAAAGCTATGGGCATGAAATCTCCAAATAAGCAAAAACTCTTATTTGACTTCTTAATTTGTATGATTGTGGCTTTTCTTCCATTCTTGAGGGAAACGCCCCTTTCTCTAAGGTAGGTTAAACAGGTTAAGCAGTTTTTGTTTCCCTATGTATCCAAGGTTTTCAAGCAGATATCCATGAATCTGAATTTTGAGATTTCCTGAGGTCAAGAAAAGCCAAAGGGAGCAGTAGTTCTTGGCTGTTAAATGCCAAAACAGCATCACCATGTTCAGTGCCACTGTATCCAAGAACAATGTTTCTTGATTTTTACACTACTGGTTTGCCTTTGTTTGTAAAGTCTAGTCAGATAATATTATGGTAATGAGTTGCAAGGCCATTGTCAGCAGATTTATCATCTGTTTATCATCTAGCGACTGTTCTTTATTGATTTCTTTAAGATATTTCCATAGTTTTGAGTCTGGTTCCGAGCGTCAATTTTATTACAAATCTCGTTCCATCTATTTTTTAAAGTTAGGTGTCAGCTAATTTGATTACTACATGAATTTTAATAATTAATATATGGTCTTAAGTTTTCTACTGAGGATCTTGCAGATTCAGAAAGGTGTTTTCTTTTTGTAAAAGGGGCTCTAAGCTAGTAAGATATTTGGTAATGTGGGACCAAATGTTTAAAATTTTTCTTAGATACAAAGGACTTAGAGTGCTTAAGTATCAGTTTATGTGATGAAAACCTGTCAATATTGGTTTAAATCTTTCCATAAGTGCCAATGAGGTAAATTCTTTATCCACATTTTCTTTGAAAGAATCCCAGTTAAGAACTTCTTAAAGTTCCAAAATTTCTCATTAGTGTTTGATACATTTTGTCTTTTCTTGAATTCTATGATGATTGGGAGATTGTCTTTTCCAATGTACCTCTGTACTGTCGAAGAGCACTGAAGGAGTAATTCTAAGCTGATCATTGCAATGTTTAGAACTTCAGATTTGTTATAACTAAAGGAATGTGCAGATCATCCATTGTTAAGTATCATGAAATCATTGTCATCTGAATATTGAAGAGCATCAAAGTTTGTCTTTATCACTTGAACATTAACCAAAAAAAAAAGAATGTTTGACGTTAAGACCAGGACCTTAATTGTCAGGAAAAGTGAAAACAAGAAAAAATAAGTATAAGAGACAATTTATGTAGTTAGTATAGTTGAAATGTATATGATGGATAATCTATTTTAGATTACTTATGGAAAAATTAGTTTTAGCTTACAACGTATTAAAATAAGAAAATTTACCATTTATTTTTAACTTAGTATATTAGTTTAGCTTTAGATTGACAAAAATTTTTTTTAGCAAACTAGCTAAGCATGTTAGCTTTCCTTTTCAGATGCACACATATTAACTCCCTCTTACTTACTAATTAATAAATTTAAAGTATTAATTAGTAAAATACCAATAGTGTTCATTTTTTAATTTTTAAGAGATGCTGAGAAAACAGCGGTATATATGATAATATTGAAGTACAGAACTCAAACTAAGAAATTATCAAATAAAATTAACCAAATTAAACATTAAAAATATTAATGGTAATATGATACACTTACTCAGAATTATTTTACATCTGACAATACCAGTCCAATAATTGAAATCAATTTAGATTTCAAATATTATTTAATGTATTTTAATTAAAATGAAAAATTTTGTTTAATTTCTAAATAATGTTATGAAGTAAAGTATAAAATTTAATTATACTTGCATATACTTCATATTCATATTTTGACAATTTTGACTGACACACACATATGATATATATATATATATATATATATATATATATATATATATATATATATATATATATATATATATATATATATATATATACATACATATATATATATATATATATATATATATATATATATATATATATATATATATATATATATATATATATATATATATATATATATATATATATATATATATATAAAGGTTACACGAAAAAATTGTTGAAAAACAGCCAAAACCAAGAAAATTCATTATAAGAATAAAGGTTAAGCAGATGAAATTTCAGGAATAGTTTTTCAATGCATCTGTTAAACTTCCTAAATTTACCATAATTTTATCTGAAACTCCTTATATTAGATCACATTCTCTGAGAAAGAGAGAATTAAATCAAACTGAAGATTTCCTTCAATATGTGTAAGTGATCTGAAAGAACTAAATTCTAACTTGCTTTAAATTTCTAACTATTCTAACTGTATGATTTGCATATGCTTTGAAAAAGTTTTAGTTTCTTAGCTTGGGAACTTTGCTTTTTGAACAATTGTAAAACTTCTTCAAAGTCGAACGAAGTTTCACACATTGGGAATCTTACTTTAAAGAACTTCATCATCCGATTTGCTGAAGGAAAAAGACCAAGAGGAATATCATTTCTTTAAGTGAAGAAGATAAAAGATTAAAAATAGAAAAAAATATTTGTGAAAATAAATAATGCTAGAGAGAAATAATGAATATATAAAACTGTATTTAACACGAGAATGCGTATGTGTGTGAATAAACATATGAGAATATATTTTTTTAGTTATAAGTATGTTTTTATTATTCGTTATAAAATTCTTTTTGAAATAATATCGGAAATATGCTAAATGAGATTAATGAAAAATATCAAAGTAATATTTTATTTTCCTATTTTAAGAATTATTGGACTAATCATTTTTACTAAGCTTTGAATTTTTAACTCAAAAATAAGTGCTTAATACTGAAAAAATTATCAAATACTTTATCATTAATTCTAATTTCAAAATTATACTTTTAAATCTCTTAGATGGTGGATAATACATAGCCTTAAAATTCACGGTAACTTGAAATGCTTTCAGATATATCTTATATATTAGATAAGAACCAAAAGAAATTCTTTTCAAAGTATAATGCTTTTTATTGAACTTTTTAAAAGTAAGAGGAAATATTCAAAGGTGGAAACCCAAAAATATTCCAAGAACTCATTCGAAAATATTTATTCAGCAGAAAAGCAGAACAATAACAGTCATTTCCCGTTCAACCAAAATCCAATACAAATAATATTTCGAATGGATTTTCTTTTTGTGAATCTTTCACAATTGTTGATTTTTAATTTTATTTCTACATTATTACACATGCATTTTGATATAGCTTAGGGTTTAAATAACCAAAGGTTTTTTTAAAGAAAAATAGATTTTAGCATTCTCCATGTATCTGACATTAGAGAAATTTCAACTGGTTTAATGATATTTAATTTTTTAAAATCTTTTAGGAGGACATTGATTTTTTTATTTTAATAAAAAATCAATGTAGTCAATTTTTGTTATTTATAAAAACTAATTAATTTTATCATTTTAATATTCATTTGTATGTTAATGTAAAATGCAAAGGAATATTGTAATTGAAATCAGAGACAGTTGTTTATCAAATTTGAGAAGTTAACAAATTTAAATCAAAAATCAAATGGGAAATTAAATTCTATTTTCGTTACATTTTTAGTTTTCAACTATTACATATTATTTTCTTTGTGAGATATTTTATAATTTATATATAATTCAGAAATAATTCTTAATGTACTTATGTTCAAATGGAAGAGCATATATTTATGAAAGTATAGTTTGGTTGTTTGTTGTGCAACTGTAAATTTTTGCACACTAGAGCTAATTATACTAACATATATAGTTTAAAGTGGTTTCGAACACTAGAAGTGTTAAACCAAAGGCAAGAACTCTGATCATTTTATAATAATGAAGTAAGTTTTACACGCATACACCACGAGGTATACGAGAAATATACTCATTATAAAAGAAATGAAAACTGATAACTTCATCATGTAAAAATAAATCAATTAAGTTTGAAATTTTCTGAATGATGTTGTACCATTTAATAAATAAAACTTATTACATTTCAAAAAACCAGGTAAAATTCATTTGTTTAGTAAAAACATTTTTATATCCGTTGCAAAATTAAATTTCTTGATAATTTTTGTAACATTCAAATTGCACAAAAACTTCAAAGAGTTTGTATTCATGTTTGCATGTCATTAGAAACAGATTATCATTTCTTATACACAAGATTTAAAAATAACCCTTAAGATTAACATAATGGCATTATGAATTGTTGTGCGATTTTGAAAAGTTTCGAATCATCAGCATCAGAAAAATTGGTTGGACTTTACTTTTGGTGGTACTGTTTGTTCGATAAAGTTCTTATAATTTACAAGCAACATAACTGCAATATGCAAGATATTTTTACAAAAATATTTATAATGTTTTTATGTATAAGAATCACGAGCTCCAACGCCTCAGTAGCTTTACGCTGCATTTTGTAAGATCAACAAAGTAAAACATCGCCTCTGCTGTCAGCTATTGGAGGGTGGCCACATTTCTCCCTATGGGTTGCTGGAGCTCTATCGGTTGGTGACATGTCCACATTAATCTGTGATGTCTAAAGTCATGCAGGTGTGCGTAGATGTGGTGAGGACGGTGCCATCTCATGTGTGACCTCGTCACTAAACATGGTACAAAATTACAAGGGGCTTGGAGATGCGCATATATTCCATAGCTGTTAACCTTAAGGTACAATATGACACTCGCTTACATCGCTATGTGTGTTTATAAGAATAGTTTTCTAGTTCATCAAATATTGTCTTAATAAAGGATATTTGTTCATAATATAGAAAAAGCTTTAGACATATCTTAAAAAAACATTAATTTAATTGATAATTATTATATTCTGTATATTTAAAAATTAATGTTATGATTTTCATATTTTTCACAATGAGTTTTCTCATTAATTTTAAAACTAAGCAAAAATAATTTGCTGAAAAGCAAATTGATTCTTTTATGCAATATATAATAAAAATTAGTTAAGGATAGTAAATAATAAAAAGTAACTAGTAGAATGAAAATAAATACGTCTTTTGAATAACTGCATGAGGTTTTAAATTCCAATAACTTAAATACAGGGAATAACTAAAATAAAAATCTACCTCTATGATGCAAAAAATATTCAGCTTTAAACTAACATTCACATTTCCTTAGCTATTAATGTTATAGTTATCACAGTATTAGTCAACATATTTCTTATTCAAAAAGTGAATCTCTTTTAAAATTAATAGCAAGTCAAGATAATTTTATACTGAAGTTTTCTTACTAAATTAATTTTGTAATTAGAGGGAAGTAATAATGGTAATTTTCAAAGTTCAATGTAGTTTTCAAATTATATAGTTTATGAAGCTTACAATACAAAAAATTCTATAAGTAAATTTGTTGGTTAGAATGGTTTTTATCACCGATTTGTTTAAAAAACTATTTTCAAAAATCCGCCATAAATATATCCTAAAATCCAGCAGATGATGTTACTGAAATTTTTTTTCAAAAAAATTATCAGCTATATTCATGCACAAGCATGTAAGTTAGGAAAACTCTAATTTTATTAATTGTCCAGTTCAAATAAAATATCAAGGTCTGATAATGTATACATATACATAAGATAATATTTTATTTAAAAACCTAAAAAAATTATTTTTCTTTGGAACAGATATTTATAAATTTTATAATTAGTAGATAATTCTTTAGACTTAGCTGTTCACTGTAATGGCTATTTTACAGTAACGAATAAAAATGATACAACAGAACGAGGAATTTGTCTAAATGTAGTTGTATGTAAGCATAAATAAATATTATATATATATTTTTTCATATTGAATTTTTAAAACCATATTTCAACTTATTGATAATCAAAATATCTAGCAATAAATTCAAGAAACCAAAAATAAGTTTCTCAAAATAAGAAAATTTTTTACAAAATTTATGTATTCTCAAATTTTTATATAGGAAATTTGATTTTACATTCTCTTGGAATTGAAAAGAGAGAAACAGAAAGTGGAAACTCTGAACAACAAGAATATTGAAAATACGAGCTAGTAGAAATAGTGTGTTAGGTACTTTAAGCGAAGAGAAATAATCCAGCCATCTGCCAAGACAGTAAATGACAGTGTAAGGCAATAACATTCTCCAGTCTTACTCTGGTCATCCGATGGACTTAACCTTCGGAAACTGAAAATTACATTGCTCCCTTTTTTATGGAATGCCGTTTCTAACACCTGAGGTATCATTGAGATCCGAAGAGATTGCTTTGAATCATGACGATATCTTAGACGAAATATATCATCAGAATCTTTTTTAGTAAGTAACCGTTAAACAATATTTGTTACCATATCAAAGACGCTAAAAACGTCTACATATTTTTGAAAGACTGATTATAAAGATTATTAAAAGAAATATATTATCAGAAAGAGTTATATAATGTTAAGCAAATTACAGAAAGTTTTGATGTTCATTGTTTTTTAATACATAATTATGTTGTGAATATTGATGTTCTTTATATATATGTATTAAAAACACAATAAACTTAAAAAATTTGGTTCAGTGTAGGTTCATATAGTTAAATAATTATGCGCCTAAGAGTCACAGAGTAAAGATTTAAAACATTTTTTTATTTCATTGTGAGAAATATATTTACAAATAAGAAATAAATTGTGTAAAATCTATTTTTAGAAATCAAATTACAAAAAGTAATTAATTTTATTTAATAAAATTGTTATATTTTTAAAGAAAAATATATTGAGATTCACTTTGAAGTGCAAATATAATCATAGATTTCATGAGGTTCAACCGTAATTCATAACTGTTTGATATCAGATTTCGTTTAACGAGGGATTATTATTAAGGGAAGGAAAAAAATATCAGGGAAACGTAATCTAATTAAGCAGAGGAATTCAGAATCCATATTTAAATTACTGGCTCGCATGGTATAGAAATTTGGAAAGAAAGCTTTCAACTTAAGTAACAACATTGCTTCTTGACCATATTGCAAAATAAAAACGTTTTAAGTTTATATTATTTGTTACGCCAAGTTCAATCAGCTTCGGCTCGCAAAAATAGGTAAAGAAAAACGAGAGGTTTAAAAAATCATTAAAAGAATCTATTTTTAATTAATTTCATAATTTGCTAAATTTTCAGTAAATACATTTATCAAATTATTCAATATCCTCATCTTTTTGATGAGCATCGCTTGGAGGCAATGCGTTATGTAATTTTATTAACATAGGAATAATATTATGTATTATCAATAGTGAAATAAGATACAGAAGAATTAACAGATATTCTTATTTACTACTTATAAGTTCATATTTTATGGTCATTGAAGATAGTTTTTAATATCTTTGGTGAAGACTCATTTAAACAGCATTGTAAAACCAAATAGTCTTTTAAGTACCACGTGTTCACTTTCGCAAGTTTTTGATAATTATATTAGTTAAAGGCTATTCACGGCTCTTCCCTTGATACAGATACTTTTGTATTTCTTTTAATATTGTTAAATTTGATAATTATTGAAAATTTGTGAAAAAAACCCAGTTTCCCAAGAATTTTCTTTTTTGTTAATTTTTGTTGATCTATAAAATTAAAGTTAGAATTTAGAAAATAATAATAGGATGCTTGAAATAGTTAGGAACTTGATTTGTACTTGATTTTTAAAATTGGAACTATAGAGTGATAACTCAAATCGTAATTATTTATCCATCAAAACAATAGAATTCGTAAAACCTAAAGTTCACCTAAAGTTCTAAAAGAATCACAATTTTACCTATTTTATATAAATCCCTATTTTATAGGAAGTTTTATCATGCATATTGGTTATAGTTAATTCCTTCTGAAAAAGACACATAGCAATTTAGCTATTAAATACAACTGCGCTTTCCTATAGAAAAAATTCAACTGAACAGCACAATAATTTGTGGTTTAACTATTCCACTGTTATCAATAATATCTAAAGCGTTTTCCTTAATTAAAATGGGCTCTTTATCTTGAGTTTATCTTAATCATATAAATCGGCTTACAAATTTTAAATTAAAAAATCAAGTTAACTTATTTGAAAAGAAAAATATTAGCATAACTTCTTTGGTCTTATGAACAGTTTTCTATTATAAATCTTCTCAAAAGGCCACTCAATGGTTTTTATGCATATTCATGCATATTAACTTAAATGGAATAAATTATTTAAAATTTTTTATATATCTTCCATCATTTTATAGTTAAAAATAATTATGATTCTGAAAGAATTTCAAATAATATTTAAATGTACAATTGTTAAAACTTTCCAAGGTAGAACGATTTTTTTGGAATCAAAATGTTATTTAAAAACTTATTATTTATTAAAAACTTCCGTATTTTCCTTCTAATAAATTTACTCTAGATAAAAGTTTGCATAACGAAGCTGTATAAACTTTTTTTTATTGATATTTGAAAAAAACCTGAAATTATGCTTTTATTGTAATAAAATTATTGTTATTCAAATAACTTAACATTTAATTAAAATATTTATTTCGTTTTCAACTTGCACTGCTTTTTCAATGGCGTATATTAAAAGAAGGATCAAATTCTTACTAGAAGAATGATAAATGCTCAAATGAAGTGATTGGAGGAAATATTTATACCGTCAAATAGTTTTCCTCTCTTTTTTCTGACAGAAATCACTGCACCATATTGCAGGCACAATAAATGAAGGTGTATAGCAAAATCATCAATTGTTTCCTACTGGATTTCTTGTACTATTTCCGTCTTAAACAATGGTTGACATTCGGTAACTTTTTTATAAAGTGTACTTTCTCACACCTGGGATGGAAGTACAGTATGAACTTGTCTCAATGAATTATAGAATGGCTTCGAGCTTGCTTCTCTATTTAGTGCCTTCTGACATTTCTTTTTATTAAAAATATAAAAGATATCAGAGGATATTGTTGATTGTAATAGTCAAAATAAATAAGCGATTAAATCTTTAAACTAGCTTTTAAGCTTAAATGGATTCCAAACCGTTGCACTTATTTAAACGACATATGAGAATCGAACAAAAGAACTTGGGAACACGAAGCCAGATTACTAACCATTCAGCTATCAGCATAATGCTTTGAATTCAATAATATTAAAATGACTCAAATTTTTTTACTATCACGCTCTAATCTCTGAAAATTACAAGATGTAAAACATAACTATATCTATGCGAGATACATATTGAGTTAAAGATAAAAAAAAACAATGATATATGAATTAGCCAATCATATAGATAATGAAAGTTGCGTTGGAGTATAATCTAAACTACATGGTATATAGATAATGTTTCATAATCATAGATTACAGTTAAATTAATTATTCATTCTTCTAGCCAGATCGAGATCAAATTTGTTATCCGTCATTCAGGAATGAAACACCTTTATAAAGTAAATGGGAGGAAATTAATCCAAAATATAGACTCTTTCTGCATATTTCAACATTTCGGTTCTTGGGCATGGATCCCACCTTGGGCATGGATGTTCATCCCACCTTGGGCATGGATGTTTGTAGTGGTTCGGAATCCACTTTAAACCGTAGGTCCTGGTCTAATTAGCCCTCGTGTGCAAAAAATGACCGTTGAGCGACAAACAAACAAGCATATTTCAACATTTACTAGTTTAATCTTACATGCGAGAAATGCATTTAGAAAAATTATTAAATTTGATTTAAAATACTATGTAAGTTTGGTTTATGCAAACAAATACTAAAAATATTTAAAAACCATATTAAAAAAATTATACATAAAAAATCCTACATATTTTTTATTAATTTAAAAAAGTATGAAAGAAAAACTTTTTGTACGATAGTTGTATAAAACATGATTTTTTTAAATATACAAAGTTAAATTTTTCAATTTCAGTATTCAAAGTCAAAGTCAGTATTCAAAGTCAGTAAAAAATTTTTCAGTATTTTAGTAATATATTTTTAAAAGAAAGTGAGAATTAAGGGCATTAGTTTTAGAATGTTTGTTTCCGGTGTTTGAATGTTTAAATATCTTAGATTTACTTAAATATCAGATATAAAATGAAGATCAACTCGAATAGAAATTTAAACGCTTAAATATAATACAAAAAAGATAAAAGAGGGAAAAATCTATCATTTCGATGATTCAGGCTGAATATCTTCTCTTTATCTCATGGGGGGGGGGAAAGGAATGTATCTCCATTTAAATATGTTTTTCTTAAAATTTTTCTCTTCAGCTTTTCAATATTTCATTCCATTTGGAAACGAAAAGTATTAAGTGGAAAATAAGATCTTTTTTTTATGAAACTAAAATTTGATTAATGCTTATTTCGAGGCTGTTACCTTTTATTTAGTTTGGTTTCAAGAATTTAAATGTTTTAAAGGAATACATTTAAGAAATTTTGTTTGATTCTGTACTTCACTTAATTAAATATAACCTAAATCATTCAGAAAAAACATTTTTTTTGGCTCATTTGCTTTACATATCAGTAAAAACTACTGACGAATCATTCGGGAGAAAATTTCCTCTTAATAGTATAATTTTTTTTCATCGTGTTGATTTAAGTTAAATGTTTCATGTCGTATCACTCAGCAGACTAAAATTACTGCGTTTTCATTAAAATTTCATCATGTTAAATATTTGAGCAATTTCAGTGATCCAGTCAATTTTTTTCTAAACTTCCATGAAATGCTTATTCAAGAATTAATGGAATATATTGATCTGGTGTAAGTAATGTTATCATTTCATATAAAAATTGATGTTAATAAAAAATTCGAAATTATTACAAAATATTTAATAGATGTGTTCAAAGGACAAAATGAACATCAGTAATGAAAAAATTAATCATTACATCAAAAAAGTTTTATAAATTAATATAAAGTTTTATAAATTGCAAAAAAGTCGACCGATGGCTGAGTGGTTAGAGCTCCTGACTCCTGAGCTGTGGGTCCCGGGCTCGAATCCCGGTTTGGGCCTGGATGTTTATTTCTTTCTCTGTTCTTTCTGTGTTTCTCTGTGGTGTATGAATGTGGCCAACTCTACAAAAACGGGTTTGTAGTGGTATGGCGCGGGTAACGCTACTCGCCTCCGTGACTTGATTCACAGGTGCTTGCTAGGTAACGACAAATGAGTAGTAGTTTCTGGCCTTGTTGTAGCATAAGGTTCATTGCCTAATTGCCCATAGTTGGAAAAAAATAAATTAAAAAATTTTCATGAATGAATGTGTGGAATAAATTTAAAAAAATGTTATTTGAAAGTGGTGTTTATAGAGCATTAAATGTGTGTGTTTTCTGATATATTTATGTGAAATGTGATGTTAAAATATCAAAAACGTTTCGTCTATGTATAAGTTTTAATTGCCTACAAAATGTTTATCAAAACTGACTCAGTTTAGTTCAAATTGACTTTAATTAATCAATTTTATTTAATTAATAAGTGCAATGGATTAATTGCAGAAGAATTTGATGATAAGTCTATTTCGCAGATCAATAGGTCCAAGATACAAGAAAGTGCTGAAGAAGTCTGAATTGTATCAATTGGTTATAGTATGAATTGCTCTCCCATCACAAATCCAATTTATTAATTTTTGATAGATATATGCACTGATCGCTTCGTCAGTGACTCCCAGCGCAGAATAAATGCCACATTATAGTTCATTTACAATCTTAAATTTGTAAAAATACATTTTTAATTTTAAATATTTACATAATGAAAGTAAATTCATGATTTAGAAACAGAAATATTCATAGAAAGAGTATATAGCTTTTTAAGCAAAAAGAATAATATGTAAGGTAAAATTTTATAAGATAATAAAAGTAAATATTTGCAGTTTATTATTAAGAGTCGCGTTGTTTATCCGTTAAATGTTGTTATAATTAGCCCCGCCGCCCAACTTGTCTAGTGGTCAGCGTGCCTGACTGCGGATAAGGAGGTCCTGGGTTCGAATCCCGGTTCGGGCATGGATGTACTTTCTCTCTCTATCTATCCTGTCTTTGTCCTTTCCTTGTATGAATGAGGTGTGAATGGTTGCCTACCCTATAAACGGGTACCTATGGCATGTGTGTAGAGCAAAGTCGTACTTTCACCTTCATGGTGCTCTGATTAAAACAAAAGACGCTCCCAATTGATTTAAATTCGCATAGCCAAGGAGGCATAGCGAGCTTGGCCTGTCCAAGTGTCAATAGTAACAACAACAACATGATTAGCCCCATCATCTGTTGAGTAATCTGATGCTGAAGGACGAGAAATGTCTCTACAGATTTCTTGCAATTTTCTGTGAAGATACGATGTCAGATCAGCTATTTGCTTCTTCTGTGTGGTTCTTTTAGACAAAACTGGATGCATGAAATATCTTCAGTATTATCTGGCTTTTTAAAATGAAACTGATATGCTTGATTGCAGTGAAATAAGTGGTGAATTGGTGTTCCAAGTTACACATGCAAGAGTCGAATAATACTTTGCCAATTTTATGTAAATAACGCGTTCAGAGGTAAATTGATACAACAATTAAAAATAATTGTGTGATGATACTGATGGTATTAAGGAAAATTGCTGCCTTCCTCGTGTTACATTTATCATTATGCCAGCTATTTTGGATGAAATTTCTGATTTGCCCTTTAAGATAGGATCTTGAATTTGGTATGTTTATTGTCTTGGATGATAGGCACATTCGTAAATCAATATTTAATAAAATAATGTGAGCAATAAAATTTCCTGTAAGCTTTTGAATGTTCTCTAAATTGATATTTGCCTGATGGTACTTGGCTTATAATTTTTTTTTCACAAATGAACCGCAAATGGAAATCAAGCTGTATGAATACTTAACAGAAGAGCCATACATCTTTTTAGTAAATCAGCCTCTATTTTGTATGTTGAAGAGTGAATATAATCAGTTATTCTACTTGTAGATATTTCTGTAATTTTAAATCAGAAGGTCTACATTAATAAAATAAATTGTGGTCTTTAAAAATATTTTTTACGTAACTTATAATACTTTAATTTAGTAGTTATGCAATAACTTATTTCAAATATTAGTACTTCTCATCACTAAATTCTAAATATATAAGCATAACATAGGAAATATGAATGCTTAAAATGGTTTTTTAAATAATAAATTAATTGCATGAAAATGAAAAATAAAAATTTTTCTACAAATTTACATTTAATAATCCTTCTGCATTCTTTTAATTTTGATTTCTGTATAGAAATCCTATTTTTATAAACCTAGACATGAAATAGTTGGTAATTTTAAATGCTTTGTTTATATTGTATCTTTTAGAATATAAGATATAACTTGCAAAGACTGTGCCACATACGATGCAAAGATTATAAGATGTCTGTTCACGTTATTACCAGAATTCAGATGTGTGATTAGCAAGACCTGAACCGCATAATAATAAATACATAAAAAGAATTATTCAAATTATTAAATATAAGCAACATAATAAAAAATAAAATATAGGCTGTAAACGTGAAAACTGAAAAGCGAATTGAATTTAAGAAAATAAATTTGCTCAAAGAAGAAAATCTACAATTAAACCAATAGATTTAATTAACGTCATTGGCATAAAAATTAAAATAATAGGTAAAGAAGATACAATTGATGCTATTATAAATTACTATCCCATAATTTGAAAGGGTAATTTTTTATGCTTTATAAAAGCTAGTTGTGGTCAAAAAATTCAGATCAGTCATATCATTGATCTAAGTAATATGATACTAAACCAATTCTAGAGGAAATGTCTGGGTGAAACCAAATTAAACGTAGAAAATTTTCAATATTCATTCCACAACTCTTATAAGTGGTGAAATAATCAGAGGAATACACTTTAATCTTTCGTCATTATATGAGGTACTGTCCCCTTTCACAGTCTAGACGGTTTTTTTTATCTGGATGTGTTATTAACAACATCTCTCTTATTTACAGTAGAAAAATAATTGTCTACCGTTGGACAATTATCTCAAAGACGTCATTGAATGGTATTTTAGGAATTCAAAATGTTATAAATTTTTAGACTTATTTAAAAAGTACCGAAACTCGAAAAAAATAGGAATAAAGAATTATTGTATTCTCAGTACATTTTAAAATAGTGTAACATTTGTAGCAGAATCTATTCCAACTAAACATTGGCAACTCAACCATGTTGAGTTAATAAATTTGCAAGTATATATCACCATCAGTGAAATTTTACAATAGATTGAATTAAAGAGCTTATTCTTTATTTCAGTAGCTTGATGAAACAGTAGTTTTATTAAAATACCTTTATAATGTTTTATGAATTCCATCATTTTGTATGAAAGCATGTGCTTCGAATTTCATTATTTTCGATTCAAATTTTTCGATTTATTTATTATTCGATTCATTCTGGGAACATGAATTTTTTCAAGAATATACATGAAGAATAGAATATTGAAAAAGTAATGATTAAATTTAGAAGAAGAGGCATTTTAAAAATAAATAGTCTGAAAAATATTTAAATAAATTTAACAATAAAGAAATTAAGTTAGAAAATTATTTTGAATGAAGAAATTCTACTTTCTTTCAGTAAATTTTATATAAAACCAAGTGTTGAAGAAAATAATTCGATAATAATTTTTACATAAAAATTATTTTAAACAAATAATTTCTTCTCTTCAAATAATTTTTATTTTAAATAAGTATATCTTTAATATAATGTATCTCACAAATGTTTTGTTTGTGTGGGTGTGTGTCGCTTTAATAGTACACTTAAAATGAAAACATAATTTTTAGAAATTAAAATAATGCCTTTTTACAAATTCTGCCCACTCTCAGATTGCTGAAGAATCATTAAATAAATTTTGAAAGGAAATTTTCAATAATGTTGACATTATGTGGTGAAATTTTAGATGATACACGCTTTCGAAGTGATAAAGAATCTGTAAATGTTGACTCTATTTCACTTATAAAAAAATGATATGGCAGTAGAATATTATTACACGGAAGTTTTGAAACTCATCAGAAGTGATTATAAATGTTTACATTTAAAGGATAACGATAAATGAAGAAAGTTTCACCTATATTAAAATTTGTTTTATTCCAATAATTATTGCATTTTTCATTCTTTGTTACATAAAATAATGCTTTACTTGTTATATGAATCTCGAATGTATATGTGTTTATTTTATTGCAATCGTTAATTTTTTAAATATTTCATATTATTCTAATGAAAAATTAACAATTGCAGTAAAATAAATCAACATATTTTGATTATGAAACAGAGAAATGTAAAAATCCTTATTTATAAAAAGAAGTCATGTGATTATTATTTAAAATATATATATATATATATATATATATATATATATATATATATATATATATATATATATATATATATATATATATATATATATATATATATATTAAAAAATTTAAATAAACAATCCAGGTATTTAGTATTTTAATTTGTAATTTGGATAAATTTTTTTACTAGGGTTTATCTCTGAGAAGAAAAAATTAGTATATGCATATATTTGAACATTAAAAATAAAGAAATATGGCTATACTAATGCTTATTGCCATTAAGTAGAGAAATTTGTTATTTTGTTATTAGAGTCATTTTTAATGTAATTTCGGAAATATGTCTCCTTTAGAATTAATTACTAAACAATTTTTAAATAGAACTGTGAAAATAAAGACACTATTTTTCAACATTTAGAAAATAAAAAAATACTGTTTTATAATTTATTTAACGTTAAAAATAAAAGGTAAATGTTCCTATATATTTACCAAATTCTTTTTCATAAAGCTTGGCTTATTCTGAGTTTATTTAAAGTCTCTGGTATTACAAAAAACAAATTTCACTACTATTATATTGTAGTATATCTAATAAATGTGGCTTGGTTTGTTTGTCGCTCAAAGAAATTTTTTGCATACTAGGGCTAGTTGTTTTAAATCAGATTCCTAACCACAAATATTCCAATCTCAAGGAAGTATTTGAATCTACGAACTGTGTTGTACCGAAGTAAAGAGGCCTAACACTTCCATTGCAAGTTCGGCTATTACACATAGTAGTGTCTTTCCAAAAGTGAGTCTTTCTAACTTAAAAACAAGGATCAAGATGAAGATACATTGACTTGGCACATCATTTTCAGAGGATTTCGTCACTTATTGGACATTGCAACTAATATTTGTCTTACTCGGCAAAGTCGTTACTAATGCTTATAATAATCTTAAGTGAACTAAATTTCGAAACGACAACCATTCGAACACGAGGTTGAGGCCTTAGCTCACCAGACAACCACCATGGTGTATTTTTTGGTTCAAGTATATTTTAAATTTATAATTTATTAAAGCAGAGTACTCAAGAAATATACAAAAACTGATTTTAAGTTTCAATTTTAAAACAATACTTAAACTGCTATTACAATTTTTGTTTGTCTTAATATGTATACAAACCAAAAAATATTCTTCTGAATATAAGCAATAAATTAATTTATTACAACTCTTGAATAAAGATTTTTGCATCACTGTTTAAGAATGTTTACTCCTCGTATTTCGAAATAAAGTATAGCATTTATAAACACACTCATTTGCTTCATTGCTTTTGTGTATCACATAACAATAGATAGCGCATAAATATTTGTCTTCTGTGTAGTGAATGACAGTTAAAATCAAAGTCTCAAAAGAATTAAAGACTAAAGGGCCGTTTCATCTCTTGGATGTAAAAGGAACCAGTTTACTGGAAAATTTAAGTTTCTCAAATCAAGAAATTTTTCTTTTTGCTTCACTGCATAAGACCATTTTCTTTTGCAGTTGAAGGACAGCATATCAAGAAACTTCTTCCATTAAAAACTTAGTTTAATAGCTTCATTGTAAAAAATTAGAAAAAAAAGACATTTGATGAAATAACATTATTTTTATTTCTTAAATAGCTAAAAATTTCCTTTTTTAATTCTTGGAACGGAATATATATATTTTTAAAGATAACTTTCATTAAGAAGGATATAAAGTATAGATAATCTATGGTTTATCAGGTAATTAAAACTTATCTAATATATCATATGAATGGAGTACAAAATATTAACTTGTTGGAGAAATGTTATGCTGATGCACTATGCAAAGAATAGATGTTTTATTTGATTTTGTTTGGTAATTACATAAGCTGATTTATTATGAGGTTTATAATAAAAGCAATAATTTTCAGTTCGTCATCCCATTGCCTTATTGACCATTTATTAATACGTTTCGCTTTTTCTGTTTGAGACAATACTACATGAAATCTGAAATGAGCCAAAATTGTTTGAATTATAAGAAAATTAGGATTGATTAATTATGAAATATAAACAACTTTTAATAAATATATTGGGTTGGCAACTAAGTAATTGCGGATTTCACTCATAGATGGCTTCAGTTGAATTTTTAGGTTTGCAGACGTAGTACAAATGTAAAATACATTTTGTTACTTGATAGTTGGCAATTCATCTGTCAATCAGTAAAAAAAGTTTTTTGATCGGTTGCGTAGTTTTCGTTTGACATTCGTTGAAAAATGGAAAATCAAAAGGAATATTTTCTTCATATTTTGGTTTTTTATTTCCGCAAAGGGAAAAGTGCATCGCAAGCTCATAAAAAGTTATGTGCTGTTTATGGTGACGAAGCCTTAAAAGAACGGCAGTGTCAAAATTGGTTAGCCAAATTTCTTTCTGGTGTATATTCACTTAAATATGAAAAACGCTCTGGTCGTCCAATTAATGTTGAAGACGTCCTAATCAAAGCAATAAACGATTCGGATCGTCACAGTACAACACGTGAGATTGCAGAGAAGCTTCATGTATCACATACATGCATTGAAAATCACTTAAAACACTTTGGCTATGTTCAAAAACTCGATACGTGGGTTCCTCACGAACTGAAAGAAACAATTACTTTGTTCCCAACCCAATATCAAATATTTTATTAAGATTTGTTCTGTATCAAATTAGATTCTGTATTTCTGTAGCTGTAAAGAGTGAATCGTGCAATTATTACCAAAACAAAGTAAAATATGTATGCTTGAAAATAAGAGAATATTCTTATTTAAAACAAAAAATAAATTGTTCTTAGATGTAAAAAACATACTTAATCAAACTTATTCGCACTCAGAATTGCTAAGATGTATTTTTCTTAGATATGCGTAGTATTTTTTAAGCTAATGAATTACAAGTCACTATGCAAAGTCTTAAATAATATATTTCCTAATTCAGTGGTATATATATATATATATATATATATATATATATATATATATATATATATATATATATATATATATATATATATATATATATATATATATATATATATATATATATATATATATATATATATATATATATATATATATATATATATATATATATATATATATATATATATACATTTAAATGTGGCTAAAATAGATGGTCATAGTTTTGATAGTTATATGGACTCACTCTCCAAATAATATCAAGAGTAAGTTTTCTGCTGCAATTTGTGTTAAACGAGACAAAAATTGCGCCTTAAAATTACATTTTTATGTGATATTTGATTTTTTTTAAGAGTGATTATGTTTATTGCTATTAGTTATAACAATTTTGAAGTGAAGTAACGTATCTTTGAAAAACAATAATACATTATATAGGCAGGGATTTTAAGACAGAAATTTGCGTATTCTGTTTATTACTAACAAATTACAATTTTTTCAAATTTGATTTAAGGAATTCAGTTTGTTGGAATAAAGAAAGATGATGTTATAAATTAAAATAAATAAGAAATGCTTAAAGAAAATGATATCGAGAAAATAAATGTAGAATATTTAAAAATTTTGTTTATCGAAATGTTTTGACAGAAAATAATGCTGAGTAAAATATTTACTTTTTCCTCTTAAGAAATTTAATTTAAATTTATATTTCAAACCGAAATTGGAAACTATTGTTTAAGTTGCCGAATTTCTCAGTAAAAGTTTCTTAGTAAGCAACTGTTTATAGACGAAAGAAAAGATCAGTTCTACCTGATAAAACTTTTGATTATACAAAAATTATCAATTTAATAAAAGTTTTTTTAAAAATTCATAAGATATGATTTATTTTTAAATTTTAAACTGTTCAATAAGTCAATATTCATTAGAGTTAATGCGCACGATAAAATTCAAAGCAAAAGAAATTCTAATTAGTTAAAACTTAATAAAATTTGAATGGGATTGTCTTTAATGCTGTCGATACCTTAACAAATTCAGTTAAATAAAAATGTAATCGTACAAAGCAAATATTTCATTCCCTCAAGACATGATTTATTCAGCAAAATTCAGAATCATCTCAAAGTAATTCTTTGCAGTATGTCATGTTTTCAGTCCACTGCATGAATATGTATTAGGACACTGAATGTAAAATTGGTGAATAACATTTTCCTCGTATTGTAGATTTATTAGATTAACTTTACATATAAATGCAGTAAAAATTGTGGGTGACTTCATGAGATTAAAATTTCGAAATATACCTTTAGCTGTAGACGATTGATTAATTCCTCGAATATAATTTATTAAATTTTTTTCTAGATTCATAAACTTCATAGGAGCTAATTTCATATGCATGTTGAAACTCGTTAATGAGAAATAGTGTTCCACGAAAACATATAGTTGAGTCAGAATCTTTTCCAGAAGTTTTGAGTTAATAATATGGAAAAATGTACAAAATAAATTCAGACACTTTTCACTAGTAGCAATTTACATCATAAATTATTTGATAGTTAGAAGAGTAGAGTTTTTAGAAAATTTTCACTATTTTAACTTTTGAGTAAATAATAAGAAATATTTAAAACAAGCACAACTAACAAATTCCTTAAATTACAAAGTTAAATGTAAAAATAGAAAAAAAAGTAATTATAAAAAAACCTTCTGAATGTTGCCCTAAATTATTTTTTCACTTATGAATAGTTGATGGAATTAATATTTAAAGTTAAATTGAAAAGAAAATTATTTTTTAAAATTATCTATGCAGCTGATTAAAATGATGCATTCCATAACTGTGAGTAATGAAATGTTTCATGAAACTCGTAATCGTAATGAATAATTATCATAATGAGAAAGATAGAGAGAGAGACTGAATATTTTCATGATTATTTTTCTTCATCTAATCTAAAAATTCATTAATATTAAATTTAAATTAATGTTAATTACTTTCACCTATTCACACTTAAAATATAAATTAAAGGTGAGTCTATATTAAACCAATTTTTATATGTGTGTGATTTAGTGATTACCAGTGAATTTCTATTAAATCTTGAATGACACATTTTTGATCAAGATCTTAAACTAAGATTGTTGACATTGTTTTCATTATTTGTACAGAAATTAGATTTTTTACTAAAAATTTAACCTAATTTAAAACAGTTTATTCATATATTCATGAAAAAGAAAAATATAAAATATCGATTTAAATTTATAAATATAATCTAAATTTTTAATTTAAACTGCGTTTGAATTCTTAATATAATTTATGCTTACAAAGTTTGAAATAAGTTAGAGAGGTTTTTTTAAATTTAAGAATTACTAAAATAATTATTATTGTTTTGAGTGTGTTGTACATCATTTGTTTGCTTAATTTCTTTTCTAATGAAGCTTAAAGAAGAGACTTGACAGAGTTTCAAAGCGAACAGTTAATTTGAGCTAATTTATTCAATTCGATGCAACGATAACAAGAATGGAGCAATTTGTTAAAGGTGACAACCAATGACAATGACCTTGTTGAAGGTCATGACAACATACAAGGATATGACTTTGGAAAGAAGATAACAATCATTGCGGGACACAACTGAGTATCAAGGAAGATTGTGGAAACCTGTAAGAATACCACAACGTCAAAATTAATTGCTGGGCTGAATAAACATTTATAGAACGAGCATCGACTAATCGACACTTTGATGGCAATATTATAAGCAAATTATTTGGAGCAGATCTGTGATTGCAAAGCCCGTTGTGATACATGAAAACTGAAAATAGCGAGTAGTGCAAGGACCATAAAATGTCGACTGCAGATCAATGAGATTTTGTCGTATTTATCAGATGAATTCAGTTTCTTCTTATTTCCCACAATAATATAGGCTTATATATCTTGATAAGTTTATATTATTGTCATGATAAACCTACATGTTGATCCCAGTAGAAGCTCACAGACTTCAACCCTGACTATTTCTTTACAGGAGTGAAACCTAAAGATTGTTTCAGAATAACACAGGATCTTTCTTCATGGTTTGGAGTAAGTTCCTTTGTAATTTTACATAAAAATCTCTAGTCCTGATTATGCATGTTGATCATTTAACTAAAGAATTACATTCAACGGCACAGAAACAGTTTTCAATTGAAGATTGCGATAATTTATATGAAAATTTACTTCTTAACCGTAGTTAAATTTTTCAGAAACATAAACACTCTATTGCACGTCTACCTTAGCCTGTCCAATTATCGAATTTATACATCATAAAGCTCCGGATGTCTGTTTTGGAGAAAAGGCAAAGATTTTGTTATCTTCCTCTAGAGCATAGGTTCTCAAAGTGGTCCAGGTGGACCTCCAAGGGTCCATAGGATACCACACGGGGATCCACATAAACATGAAAAGAAAGCAGGGGTTCACAAGTAGTAAGTGGGGGTCCACGAAATATTTTCTGATTTTCATAATAAAGAACAAAAATTTTGGCTTGGATTTACCTATCAACATAGACAGGTAGCATCATTCACTAGGTAGGTACTCAAAAATATTAGAGACTCAGTTCAAACACAGAATTAAATAGAAATCAATAGATAATAGTACAAGTGTACACCACATGTCGAGACTTGGAATGTGCCGCCCATGTGCCCATGATGCTAGTTTAGACCTTCAAAGGGATGAAATGTGACTTGCGCTGTGCTTGCAATCTACATTAGCATAAATACGAAAGCCAAGAACAAAACGTTACTCATTTGTTTCTGGGATTTTGAACATGAAAGTGTGACTGTGAGTGAATCAATGTGAGTCAATCAATGTTTGCAGTGCCGGAAAAAGTAAGCTTCTGTCTATTTGTTATACATATTTTTATTGTATATTGTAATTTATCAATCATATTATATTTGTTTTACTATTTGAGTGTAGTAGGTAGTTATGAAGTAAAAATTAAATATTAGAGACTATTCAAAACTTCTGTAAAAGAACAGGGAAGATTAAACTTTAAGTACCTATGTAATTTTTTTGTTTAAAAATATTTATTTGCGCGACGACGGCGATTCATTAAAAGAGCGGTGTTTCCGCGGGCATTTTTTATTGCAATAATTCTATTCTGTTGTGATATAATAGCCATATTCTGGTAAAATCGTCTCAAAAACAAACACTTTTTTACAGGTCACAACTGATACGGAAAATGGCTGAATCTAAGAAGAAATGTCAACAGTGCAGTGTTGATTATTTGAAATTTGCGTTTCTTACATCATGGGCAATCGTTTGTCTGCCATCAACGGCAGACAAACGATTGCCCATGTGTCTTTTATGCAGCAAAGTTCTGAGCTATGATTATATGAAACCATCGAAGCTCGAAGACCATCTAAGAAGGTGTCATCCTGAAAAAATAGGTAAAGATCTGAAATACTTTTAAACATTGAAGCAAAAATACGAAAAGAGATCTAGCGTAAATACTATGTTTGCTTCAACATCTCAAAGTAACGATGAGGGCTTGCGGGCATCTTACAATATTTCGTTACTTATAGCAAAATCTGGAAAACCGCACAACATTGGAGAAGAGTTCATTTTACTCGCTATTGAAGAGGTTTTAAAAATTGTTCTCCACAAACCTCCATTTGACGGGTTGAAAAGAATTCCTTTAAGTGACAACACTGTACAAAGGCGTATTGATTTTGAGCCCTGGTATAGAAAGCTTCTTGAGTAATTATCTGCAAGTCACTCATTTTTCTATTCAATTGGTCGAGTCTACTTTGCCAGGTAATGAAGCATTATTATTGGCAAATGTTCAATTTGTTATGGATGAAGAAATCCATGAAGAGTTGCTATTCGCAAAAACTTTGAAGTCGGACAATAAAGGTGAATCGATATTTAATATCCTGAGCGATTGTTTTACAGAAAAAATCTATTCCATTTACAAACATTATTTCGGTGGCAGCAGTTGGAGCTCCTGCCATGTTCGAGCGATAATGTGGGTTCATAAGCCATCTTAAAAGAATAATACCAGGACTAATAACTAATTGCAATTCACTGTGTCATCCATGGACAACACCTTGCAGCCAAGAATTTGATGCACCAATCGTATCATTTTGTGATAAACGGAGTTAATAAAATAAGAAACAATGCTTTGAATACCCATTTATTTGCACTATTGTGTGATGAAACTGGTGAAGATTTCCAACGACTGTTCTTACATATTGAAGTACGCTGATAGTCGAAAGATGCATGCTTATCGAGATTTTATTCACTTTTCGAATCAGTGATAGAGTTTCTGGAAACTAAAGCACCAGATTTAAAAGAAATTCTGATCAAATATAAAGCGGACATTGCGTATTTAAGTGTTGTTTAAAATACTCAGTGACGTTAACTTGCAGTTACAAAGGGACAACCTTAATTTAATACAAACAAAGGGTAAAATTTCGACTTTTCTCTGTAAATTGAAATTAATGAAGCAAAACATCAATCTAGTTTTCTCCTAGTTTACGCACATGTCACAGATAGAATGTCTTGATGAAAACATTCAGACTTACGCTCGACATTAAAGTACCCTGAATGATGACTTTAAAAATAGATTTGAAGATATTCTGACAATGGAAATACCTCCATGGATCATAACACCATTTGATAAAACGGAAGAGGCGAATTTGGTATTACAAGAGGAGCTACTTGAGTTCAGCACCAACGAGGAATTGAAGGTGAAACTTAAAAAAAGGCTATCAAACATTTTGGCTGCAGGCAAAAAACCCGGAAAAATATTCTGGGCTGTAGGAAATAGCGAGAAAATTTTTGATAGCGTTTCCCTCGTCATATTTTGTCGAACGAAGTTTTAGTGCCGTTACCAACTTATTAACAAAAAAAGAGATGATTAAACATCACAGAATGGGGAGATTTGAGATTATTTCTGACAAAACTGAAGCCAAATATTGATAATTTGCTGTCAATTGATCAAGTACATCTGTCTTATTAAAAGCCTGACTATTTCTTTTTATTGATTTACATTTCACAGTTCATTGTTGATTTTTTGTCAATTGTTGATTGTAATATTGAATGTTTATAATTTTTTGTATAACCCCAAGTATTATTTTAATAAATTGTACACAAAAAATGTGGTACTTTTTATCTTCTTAACACTCCCAATTTAGGGTGATAGGAGTTTTGGGAGTTAGAATTTTAGGAGTTTTGGGAATACACAGTAGAAATGTAGCTGCAGAGGGTCTACCGAAAATAGTAAAACTTTGAAAGTGATCCAAGAGAAAAAAATTTTGGGAACCCATGCTCTAGAGTCTCAAGAAGGTTTTAAATGTCAAAGGTTTTAAAGGTCAAGAAGGTTTTAAATGTCACGTACCACTGTCACATACACATATACATATGTATATATCTACATACATACATACATACATACATCTCTACATATATATACATCATATACACACACACACACACACACACACACACACACACACACACACACACACACACACACACACACACACACACACACACACACACACACACACACACACACACACACACACACACACACACACACACACACACACACACACACACACATTTGTAATGTATTTTTAATACAGAAACAGGAATTTTGATTACGCAAGTATTGTGCTGTGATATTTATTCGAGTGTGACAATAAAAATCCCAGGGATAAATTTAACTAAAGAATTTTAATGATTATGAATGTTTTTCCTTAAATAGGTTCGTTTTATTTTCTGATGTGTAAAACTATATTTTCTTTGAACCCATTGTTGTATCCTTCGTGACTATGAAAGTATATCAGAAAATAATATATCACAAAACTTTATCAGTAATGTCAGCAAAAAAAATTAAAATTGTTCTGTAGTGTTTTCAGTTTATTATCTCGCTTATCACATGTTCTTATTTGGTATGTTGTAGTTTGTATACAGTGTTTGCACATCCAAACTAATTCAATCAAGAAATAAAATTTCAAAATTGACTTCAAATAATGACATACTTCGCCACTTGAGATGAGAAATGAACTCACGAAATGTTGAACTGAAAAACAAAGCGCAAACAATTCTATTATCATCTCGACTTGCTTTTCTAATATAATACTAACTTTATTGATATCAAATTGATTATGTTGTAACAAATTGAATGAGCAGTCTTTTTATTTTCATTTATTATTAACATGATCCTATTTAAGGTGAATAAAAATTTCCTCCCTGATTACTGAAGAGTCTTAGTTCTCTCTCTGTTGAAAACATTTTTCTAACTTCTATATTTAATCAATTTTTGTAATTTTTATAATTGAAAATACTACTCTTTCTCCATCTATCAGAGATCATCTCTGAATTGTTTGTGTTAAGAATCTTTTTTACTGATTTATCTGCGCATTCATGAATTTAAATACATTTGTGACAATGAAATTCTTGTGATTGGATTTTCATAATCTTGTTGTTAACACAAAAAATTGGTCAGTCTTAAGAAAGTTACATAGTATTTATAAATCGGCATGGACTTATATTTTACGCAACGATATCTTCTTCATGATACGATTTTAATATAAAAGTGAGATATTCCGGTGGTCTAAGTAATAATGCTCGTGGCTGAGAGTTAGTGAGTTAAGCACCCGGAAAAGCCAGAAGTTGCTGTGTACTCGTATAGCGGTTGTTATGTTCTCCATATGAAATGCTACTTATTGTGTTTTTTATTTGATTCGAATCTTGGTCTTAATTACACGAATCTAGTTTCAAAACAATGAAGGCACATCTACTGTATTCTGTTATATGTTGTTGTTGTCGTGTGACAAGTGCAAAAAGAAAAAAAAGAAAAGGTAAAAAAGACAAGTTATATGGGATCAAAAGCATGGAGCTGACCACATCTTCAGCTTTTTCCGTATAAAGGGTGTCATGGCAGCAGTTTGGGTTGATGTTAAAGATGTACTGTTATATAAAAACATCAAATGAAGCCATTTATAGTGCCAAAATGGAAATTAGTTACAGTGTGATCACACATGTGTAGTAAAAGCTATCACGAAAGGATTCATTTAAATTTGTTTCGAGAGTGATAGTATAATTTTCAAAAATAATTTTTATTGGGGATTTTAAAACAATCATATCCACCCATTTTGATGTATACATTACACAATAGTTTAATTATAATTATTACAAATGTATTATAAATTTCAAAATATTAAATTTCGTTATAAATCATTTTCAATTGTTCATAATTTAATTTTTTAAAATATCGCTATGTTTGAAATCTGAAAATTTCTTAGAAGTACTGATAATGTGTGTGTGTTCTTTGTTATACACTTATTGTAAAAATCCAGAATTATTTTGATATGTGCAACATTAAAAATATTTCCTTTTGTTTCTAACATGTTTATGGTCATAGTGATGTGTATGGCAATGAAAGATTCGACTTCCTAGTCAAATCTTCTCTCACTTAAAAATAAACTCAATACAAGTTTTCCCCAAGTCTTTTTTAAATAAATTTCCCAAAAAAATATTATTATACAGAATAGAATTTAGGATTCGTTTCCTTTCTCAATTGTAAATGGACTAAATCATTTTTCCCTTCAATTTCTTACAGAATTAAGAATCAGTGGTTCGATACTGACTTTAAAGACATTCAATTCCTCACCGGACATGGGATATTCAACAACTACCTCCACCATTTCCATATCAAAAACAGTGACGCGTGCATCTGTATCTTTGAGATTGACAACCCTTCTCACATTCTTCTTGAAAATTCTTTTGTTTTACAAGAAAGGGACGAGTTTTGCAAAAATTGAAAAATAGATGTCTTCCGATTTTGTCGGACCTAAGTAAAATAAAGAGACTTTTCCATTTTTTAAAAAGTTCATCACCATTCAGTAATTTTTTAAAATCCTCTTTTATTTTTTCTTGTATCTTGTTTTCTCCTCTTTTTGCTTTTCCATTTCATGTTTTATCTTTAAGTTGTCATGTATTACTTTTATTGCACCTGTAGGATCCTGTGAGTTATTCCTCAGTGCACAAGGAGATATTTTTGTCTTTTTTCTAAATAAAAAATGCTTTGGTTAAATTGAAAATATTTATGACAATTCGAAAAAAAATATTGAAATTTTTTTTAATAATGTGAATGTTTGAGAGCAGGAGTAGTTAATTGTTTGCTTCTTTAAAATATATAATTTATCTTGAGTAATTAAATTTTAGTACTTTGTTGAAATGAATTATCACATTTGTATGTTAAAATTGATTTTTATTATATTTTTAATAGCCTTAGAATGTCAGTTATACAGTTTAGTAATAATTTTGTGTTGTGAAAATAAATTCTATATAATTCATTTATTCTCTAAATTAATTTTGATATAAATAAAAAAAGTCTGTAGGGCATATCATATGTTTAAAAAATTGAGATATTTAGCACTTACTATTTGACTCATATCATGATAAATATAAATGTAAAAGAAATATAGTTTAATACATTTTATAGGATTTTTTAATTTTCTTCAGCGTTTTCAAGAAAAGTAGGAAAAATATCAATTTCACAGGAATATTCTGTGCTAATATGTTTAGTTAAGAAATAATTTATTTCGATCTTTCTATCTGTCTGACTTTTTAAATTTATATAAGTTTCTTTATTATATTGAAATAAATTGTTAAAAAATAATAGAAAAGCACGCAAAAGAGATAATTAGTTTCAATAAGAACTTTATTATTTTACTGTTAGAATAACAAATGTTTCTTTAGTATATTCATATAAATTGCTTGCATAAATTATTTTTAAAAGTTACTTATTGCAATGAACTTAAGTATCTTTATTTTTTAAAGATTTATCTAAAATCCATAAATTGTAATCTTATTCCAACTTCTACCTTCAGTTAAATATCTTGGAATAATATAACATAATTCTGCATAATCGGTTAACTTGTTGCCCACAGAAAATTTTTTAGAAATGCCCAAAATACAAAGATTTTTCCCAAACAAAGAAATATTTCATTTTTTAATTTTCCGCTTCAGAATAATATTTTCAAATTTCTCAGGAAGAGTTAAATTTTTTTTTCAGAACAATTATCGAAATTATCTTTTTAAAGTTCGAAGAATTTATTACCGAGTATCTTTGAGTTCTTAAATAATTTAATGCTAATTTTTTGAATAACTTTTACAAAAAATCCATCCATGCATTAATTAAATTCCTAATAGAATCGAGAATTCTTAATTCCGTTCTTGAAAGTTATCCTTCAATTGACAAAAGTGGTTTTACCTACTCAGTTCTATTGCATTAATGAACCGAAGTTCTCTAACTTTGCTTGTTAATGGTAAGAATGCTTGTTCACAAAAGATTTCACCAGAGAAGAAAATCTCATTGCTAATCTTCTAAGATTATTAATTGAGTGCAATATACTGGCTTAAATTAATGTAAGAGAGTTCTTCAAGTAATTTCCTAATTTATTGTTCGGATACAAAATTTCAATTTTGCCTGCAAGAAAAAAGAAAAAAATTAAAACATTTGTCACATAATGAAAGGATTTCAATGAATAATGTAGCTAGTTGCAAAAAATATATTTTATAACTTCTAATTATTACGTAATGTTATTAAAACCATTATTATTTTACAGAACAATTAAATATGAATTTTTTTAATTTTTTAATCTAAAAGAATACCTTTCATTTTTGAGTTTATTTTAAAGGAAAAATATAAACCTGGAAATCAGGTTTGATTAGCATAAATTCTCAAAAACTTCTTAAGTATTTAAGTATTAATTAGTATTAATATTATTCTTAAGTATTAAAACATTTTAAGTATTTAAAATTTTTTTATAAAATAAGTTTTTTATAAAAGATATTTTAGATATACCATTAGAATGACTTCACAAAGAGTTAATTTATTATACAGGAATTTGATTTATTCTAAAGATATTTCTATTTTATCATATAAGAGAAAGTTACGAATTTTATCTCGAGTTTCATACTAGGTATAAGTTTTTTACAAAATATTTCTTATCAAATCTTTACGTAAATTCAACCTCATTTAAATAAATTAAATACTTAAGCACATTCAGTGCACAAATCTTGTGAAGAAAATAAATCTAAATATTTTACACATGATAATGGATTTGTAGCAATGCTCATTTTGTAAAAACTGTGTAGATAAAAATATTAAATTAGAAGCCATTATTAAATTTAGTGAGTACTATTGTACATATCTTTAAAATGTATTTTTTTCTCTTAAATCAAACGAACTTTTTTCGCTCGATTAAAATACGAAAAAAACTTATTGTTCTTATTTATTAATCTATTCTTCTTTTTTTGATTGCTACTTTCTCTTTTTTGATTTTGCGATTCCTAGGGTTAATTTATACATTAAAAATGACTTCTTAATTAGAATTGATTTTCTAGTTTCAATTAAAAATGATTTCTACAATAAAAATGATTTATAAAACCCCTAGAATTTAAATTGCGTGTACATATACACATATGACTAAAAATGTTTTTCGCATCTTATATAAGGCTGTAAGTAATGATAAATCGATGAATCAAAAATTTCTCATTTGCATGGTTATCAAAATATTTAATTATTTATTAGTAAAGTATGTATTTTGAAAATTCGAAGGTTAATAAGTTAATCAAGACTTTTTAATTAGCTGTTACAAAGTTTATTGCAAAATACTAATTTTAGTAGAGATATTTGAAAAATATTATAAACACATAAAACTGCAATTCATTACAATCACTTATTTTTCTAACATTTTTATCTTTGCTATTATTAGTATTAAAAGAATTCGAAAATATAATTGATCCTTAATATCAATATAAATAAAGGGAAAAGCAGAAACAGTGTAAACATTAATTCATTATTGATGTCATATTTCATCACAAGTATATATATTCAAAAGTTACAAAATTAATATTAATAATGAACGTTTTTGCGGTAGGAATCAAAAACTACAAACGTAGATTAAAAATGTCATACTAAAATATAGGAAATAAAGAACAAATTGAAGGTAATGAGCCACAAACCAAGATTAAGATTTATTATCTAATTTAATGAAATAATCATGTAATTTATTTGGAAGCTTAAATAAAAATAATTACCATATTTTATATATTAACTGTGTACGATAATTGATGAAATACTGACGAATATTTCTTACTAATAATTTCACAACTTTACAATATTATTAAAAAATAGATTACGACTGCTATCTACATGTAATTTTATGTATAAAAAATCTTATTTTGATTTTCGTTTCAGAAAATTTTCCGCATGTTTTATTCATTAACTTTAGTAATATGATTAATTTTTTAAAAGTTAATAATGAGTTTTCTGTTTTATGTTAAAGGAAAAAAATTTTTTTTTGAAAATCTATCCTTCTTAAAAAATTAAATAGATGGAAATCATTTTTTAGCTATTTAAATACGAATCACTTTAAAAAACTTGATGAACCATAGTCAAAATAGGGTTCTTAAAAATGATAAAGGAAAAAAAAATCTTTGAAGTCTAAAAAGTGGAAAGCACCTGAAAGAAATGTTTTTTCAAATGTTTGATTAGATTTCTACTTGAAAGAGTTCGCTTAAAATGCTTTTTCGAGCTATGGTTTTCTATGACCGTTAGTAACTTTTAGAAAGAAGTAAGGCATAACGTGCACTGCTTTTAAAATTCTGCTTCTGGTGCTGAAAGTATTTTGCGTATTATATACAGCAAGAGATGGATGATTACTTAAAAGAAGGCTATTATGTGGAAAATACAAAAGAAGGCGAAATAAAACTTTGGGTACAGCCGAAAATATTAAGAGATTGTTAAAAAAAGAGTAAATTTCAATCTAGTAAAGGATATTATGAAGAATCTTAAAGTTTTGAGAACTTACACAATTATTATTTGCCAATATCTATCAGCAAAAAATTTATATTTGTTTTGGTTTTTCTGAATACCTAGAAGTTTAACGTTTTTTTGTTAACTTAGTAACAAACAACAGTTTATTGTTGTTTGTAACTAAGTTGAATTAAAATTAATTGTCCCTATAATATTTGAAGCAATTAAGAATTAAGATCAAGTTGCCTTTATTGTTTAATAAAATAATTGCACTAAAGAAAATTTTTATTACTTTTTTCAAAAATATCTTCCCCTATGGCTACAAAGTTAGCTTCTTTATTTCAAAATTCTTTTTAAATAGTAAGCTATAATTATAAGAAAGCATTAATTGATTTTTAAATTGAATCATAATTAAAACGACTAACTATTTTTGAGATTATTAATTTGTGCCTTTAATATTGGTTAGTTATGTTACCCCACACATTTTCAAATTGAATTCCTAACATAAAATGATTATACCTTTTTGTATTGAAAGGTATTGCATATATTTTTTGCAGAATATTTTTATGATGTAAGCAACAATGTAAAATCTATGTATATTTATGTGAATAGTTTATATGAATAACTTTTTAATGTTTCTAGTGTGTTTCGCAAAAGCATAAACTGCAAAATAAATGTAAAAATATACTTAAAGGTAAGAATTAGCTTTCTAATAAAAAAACATTAATTGTGAAAGATGCATTATTTTTCCTGTAATTTTGTTTTAAATAAGTATTAAAAATTTTCACTGATTAAGAATTTGCAAATTTATATATTTTGCAATGAATTCATTTAATATTTTTTATGTTAGACTTTTTGAAAATGTCTTCGGAATAAATTAAGATCCATTCTTTATTTATCGATAGTTTGATAGTCATATGTTTGCAGTTCATGTTATTTTACTTACGAAATTTTGTATCTATTATTTTGCAAAAGTAACAAAATGAAATAAAAATTTCCTACTTACCATTATGCATTCAGAAATACGTGGTTTATGAAATATTTTAAAGCATTTCAAATAAGCTTATAGTATAACTGTTGTAATCTATGTAGTACCAGTTCAAATCTATACGAGCTCTAAAGTTAAAAGAAATTTAAGTTATTTGTAACTCAGTTATGAAATATCTTTACTTCAGAAGAGGTGAATCTGGAGGTAAAATGCTCATTATGGTTTTAATTTACTCAAAGGTTGCTGTTTTTTTAGACATAATAATGCAATTTTTAAGGCGAAAAAGTAAAAATAGAATTTATTTCAAACTATATTTACATTAATTACCTTTGAAAAATAACTTTTTCAAAAGTGATCGCATCAAGTATTGCTTAAAATATTTCTCATCATTTATAAAAGCCAACTGATCCCATTTTGTTGATTAAGTAACTTAAATTTCATTAATTTTGATGAAGGATTACTTTGTAGTTAGTGTCTCATGAGAAACAAAAGAACTATATGCTTTAGAAATTGTTTTTTAAATTTAGAGCACTTGTGCTAAACTTCCTGTTTGAGTATCACAAACTTGACATTTCTGAGAAATAATCTCATGATTTTTTAAACCAAGAACAAAGAAAATCAAAAGAAATAGATGTAAAGATACAATTTTCAAGACACTTTGCAGTCACAAAGTTCGATTAGCATTTGAAAATTTCATCGCATTGGTAAACTATTTCCAAACACATTAAATCACTGAATTTCTTTTAAAAATTCCAGTTTATATATTATTGCTTATCATATGATTCTGAGCTAAAAGAAATATATTATCAGATTATCAATTACTTGAAGGGAAATTTTAAGCTGAATTACATTCAGAAAAAGAAATTTCAATTCTCCATAACAAATGCCAATAAATTTCATTCAGCATAAGGATTCCCATAAAGTAAATTCAACACATCATTTTGAATAAAAATGTTTTGAGCGTTTTATTCAAAATGAATTAATTTTTCAACGTAAGTTAATATGAATTTATTTATTTTTGAAAAAAATTCATTAATTTTTACGAAAACAGTCATTGATTTATTTCGTGAAATTTCAACATTTCTCAGAAATATTGTGATTTCAAATTTGAAATTAACTGAATTTAAACTTGTATCTAATTCCTGCAAGTGCAAGAAGCGTGCCGGTGTAAAATCATTTTATTTAAGGCATGTGAAACATTACTCTAAATAAATTCCTCGTATTTTTCATCCGTCAAAAATTGGGAATTAATTTTTCAATATTTATTATTTTAATAATACTAATATTGAAGTTTTTCATATAATGATTTTCAATTGTGAAAATAGATTTACAAATAATAAGTTAAAAAAGCTGATTTATAATAATTACATTACTTAGATAATAATGTTATTTGTATAAATCTGTCCTAGAAATAATAGAAAAACAATTATACTAAATACGAAATAATGGAAAACAGTGGAAAAAGGAACAAGTGGTTATAAGAAATCGTCTGGCCTTGTTGTGGCATAGTGTTCATCACCCAAGTGCCCGCTGTAGGAAAAAAATATTATACACATAAAGAAATTGCAAAGATATTTATTTTAAGTCATAAATTTACGAACATAACATTAAAGATAATTTTTTCGTAGAAAAATTCAAATCAACTTAGCTTCATTGTATAGGGTTCAGAATATAAATAATAATTGTTGCTATTATTATATTTTAAATCAAATTTAGTGTAAAGTTTCAAAATCCTTGGAATATTTTCAAAATGTTGTAAATTTATGAAATGAGAGAAAATAATGTTTGAAATTTACTCTCCTCAAAAGGTAATGTGGTTTGTGATAAAATTGAATTCTTGTCTCGTTGAAGTCTCTAGGGCAATTTATAAAGGTTTTATTCTTGTATATTATAATATTTTACTTTTTCCTAAAAGTCTACAGAATAATAAATTACCTGAATAGAAAAAATGATTTATTCTTTTTCATGAAATTTCTGTACGAAATTTTGCTTAAACCAATCAGAGTATGTTGGTAGTAATATAATCAAAATACTCTTCGTAAATTATTATTTTTACGATGTTACCAATTACTAAGATAAAATCTAATTATATTCATTATAATTTAAGGATAATTTTGTATTTGAAAATAAAACAGTGTGTTGCAGCTGAGTGTCTGCAATATTAGTTTAAGAATTTTGTACAGAAAATTCAACATCTTATAATTTGAAACGAATTTTGCAGATTTATATAAATGATTAAATCTGTAAAATCTGAATTTCAATTATTCATTCAAATAAGCAATTCAGTGAAAATATATTACGAATACCAATTGCAAATAATTAGGAAGTATTTTTATTACATTACATATATTCAGACTTGTATGCTTGATTCTTGAGATCCGCTTCTAAGTCTTCGTCGATAATAGACAAATAGCACAATGACAGATGTACAACCACAGAAGGATAACGAAGAAACACCCAGGGATACTATGTGAATCGAACCCACACTCCTACACTCTCAAGCGATTAGCGGAGTGATATTTTGACCACTCAGCCTCGGAGCGCCCGAAATTTGGAAGTATACACGCTAATATATTGAGAAGTATAATTGTTTTAGATTTTTTAATCTTCACTTGATATTTTGAGCAAGTAAAATGATTATTAATTTTAAACATTTCTATGATATTTCCTTCTATTAATTAAAGTATTAATAATCCTTTATAATTTATTTTTCCATAAAATTTAACGAAATTCAAAGATTTCTTCTATGTTGATTACTATGAAATATAAGATTTACAATCGTATATTACTTTCAACTGTTTAAAACTAATTACTTCTTTGAAATTGATGCATTTGAAAATTTTTTGTATCAAACATACTAATACATGTATGCACTGCTGGCCACCGTAATTGCAACATCCTGAAGAAATATGCAAATAACATGAAATTTGCAACATGCATTAGCGAAGGTGAGATATGCAAATGATTAGAATTTCAGCGCAGACGCACATCACGCGCACCTGTGGCACCTTCTCAAAGCGCTACTTAATGCTTGGAGATTTCGACGATTTTAAGTTCGGCAATTGTTTTTTTCCAAAAAATCGATCAATTATTCATTAGGTACTCCAGTTTGACAGAGGAAGGATAGTGACCTAGCGCGATTGTGAATTATCTTTCATGGAAATCGGTAGTGATGTTTGACGAAACCAAACAACTGTAATGAGGATATGTGATCGCGTTGGATGCAGGAAGGTACGATGGACACATTCATCTCAGTGCATCACTTCACGTGATAACAGGCAAATTGTACGCATAGCAGTGACGGATCGCTCAGCCACATCACGAAGCATAGCACAGCACATTCAGTCTGTAACGCATTATTCTGCGTTACAGACTGAATGTGCTGAGCTATGCATTGCGCCTACCATTAGACGCCGTTTACAGCAGAGTGGTCTTGCAAACGGTATAGATAGACGGTAATGGTATAACAAGATGTCCATGGCCTCGTCTACCTTTCACGCAGAACCACAGATGTCTCCGATGCCAATGGTGCGTTGAAAGAAGGATGTGGATACAAAAGAGAAGGAAATTGTCTTTAAAGACGAGCCCCGCTTCTGACTGCAACACCACGATGGTCGCATTTGAGTCTGGAGACACCATGGAGAAAGGATCTGAACAGCTGCGTTATGCACCACCACACTGGTCTAGCACCGGGTATCATGGTATGAAGCAGTATTGGATATCACTCTTCCACTCCTCTAGTACGGATTGTACAGCTTTACTTTAAACAGCTAGAGCCACACCACCAAGGTGTTGGAGCCAATTGTCCTTTCAAACCTTCAGGGCTTGTCTATAGCCATATTTCAGCAGGATAATGCGCGACCATCGTGGCACGCATTGCACAAGAGTTCTTCGTCAATCGCAACATTGAATTGCTTCCCTGGCCGGCTCTCTCACCAGATCTTTCCCCTATAGAAAACATGTGGTCAATGGTTGTTTAAAATAAAGACTCGGTTTTTATAGCACAGTGAAGCAAATGATAATATCTGCAGTCATTTATAAAAGTCTATCAGGCATATGAGCAATTCTCATTACTAAAATAGTTTATGAATTGAAAATTTTTATACATTATATACTGCACTATCTATCATGTCAATATAAATAAAAAATTATCCAATTTATAATTTATGTCTATATAATTTTTATAAAATGGAGTTATTAGACATTTTTCAGGAAAACAGAATTTAATGTCTGGTATATATTTATAATGGTAGAGCAAAAGTATATTTATCAATTCCAAATAATTTATTTTAAAGGACTGGTTTAAAATGCGAAATTCCCTGAAATGATATTATTTGCAGTAAGAAATATTCACATGACAAAATTGTTTTCTTTAACTTCTGCGATTAAATTTGTAGACGAGTCTTTACTTAGAAATCCTATTTCATTCACTAAATTTAATTCTTATTTTTCTTCATCTAAAAATTCACTTAGCTGGAAGTATATGACTAAACCAATCCATATATATACAAATCATGCAAGCATTAAATAAAAAGAAATAAACTTCTAAACTGATCTCCTTCTTCCACATAAATGTAAAAGAGCTGAAAGAGATGCTTGTTTTGTTAGCGTTCGATTTGTGTAACTATCCAAAGTAATTTACTTGAACCATCATAGCGGAAATTCAAGTTCCGAAATGTCAGTCGCATTAAGGTTATGATCATTATTTAAAATGAGGTAGACATTGACACAAGTAGATTGTAAAAACTGACAGACATAAGGTTTGGAAAATTTCATGAATAATGACAAGGTCTTCTGTTTTGTAGATTAAGAATTCATCTTCAATCCAACCCAAATCTTTTTGTCTTGTAACACGTATATGGAATTTTTTCTGCAGTGACAGAATCATGATAAAAGAAGGATAAAGTGACTTACAGAATTTTAAGAATAATAGTATTGGGTTAAGCTTGCTCCGCTCGTAAAGTTATTTATTTGATAAGTTTAAATAATATATTTTTAATTGAAAGTTAAATGCTTTTAGAGAGATTTTATGAAGCCTTTAGCATTTATTTAAATCCAAATAAAGTAGTTATTTTATTTATTTTAATTTGTGTAACAATCATTCGACAAAAATTATTTTTATTTTTATGTTAATTTAAGTAAAAATAAATGATGAGATATTTTGTTAAAGTAATCATCTTATTATTTTATACCTATTGAAGTTTTAATAGAATTTAATCTTGGTATAAATTTGGTTTTTGAAAATCTTTCCACACAAAATTTAAATAAATTTTAATTTAGTTGAATTCATGGTAGTTTCAGCATTTTTTGCATCATTTTAAATTACTTTGGGTAAAATTCAAGTATATTTTTTACTGTAGAAAACTATCACACTTATTCAATCCTCCTTTTATTAATTTTCATTATTAATGATTTAATACTCAATAAATATATTTTTGATTATGCTTGCTTTAATTTTTAATTTATTTTCATGTACTGAATAATTATTATAATGAAAACTTTATAAATATAGTTTTTATTGTGAATTTATAGCAAAGATTTTGTAAAAAAATGAAAATAAATATAATTTTATAATAAGTACTAATCAAATTAATTTATTTATTATAAATGAATAATTTGTATTCCCAGTTGTATGATTAGTCAAGAATCTAAATAATATAACGCTATCTTACGTAAATTCTAAAATATTTCCAATATTTGTATTTAGCATATTTTAAAAATTATCAGACATTGAAAGTGATGTTACACGCATTAAAATGTTATTATCAAGTATCTAATTAATCATTTAAAAAAGTTAATATTTAAAAATAATGAGAAGAGTAAAGGTTATGAATGTTCAGCTCATCTAATGGTACGATAGTTCTTTAAAAAAAATTCCAGGTTTGATTCCAGCCACCATGCACCATGAAAGATAAGACTATAACTGTTGACCCATCTAGCTTTTACATGCACCCCTGTCTGCTGTAAGCTTAAAAGTTTTCCAGATCGAAACCCTCGCAACATATTAGTACGACACACTGTTAACAAAAAGTCCTCAAGGAATGTTACAGTTACAGTTAGTTATTAAAACACTTTACCACAGCTTTAGGCCGTCTAACTGTAAATGACATGGTGTTGAGGATAAGAAACGTTTTCTAATATATAGTATATAACAAAATATAAAAACAACATGATTTTAAAATAATTAAATTTTGGACTAAATTTACATCAATAATTTCCCAATTAAATGCTTGTTGTCTAGTTTTCTGTATTGAATTTAACTCTGATTTATAAATTTTTTTAATTATATTGAAATATAATTTAAGGCATAGTTTGTGCTACTTTTGTTTTATTTAAATTATTAATGCATTTGATAAATTATTTTATTACATTTATTTAAAGTGTATTCGAAACAAACCATTAAATATAAATAAAAATAAGTGTCTCGATATAAGTAGAACACAAACGTTATTAGAAATTACTGTGATTTTTATAAAGAAATATTACTGATATATAAATAAAAAACATTGTATGAAAGTACATTATGCACTTTTAAAGGTTTCAATGTCGACAAAAAATTTAGTTTGTTGTTTTCAAGATCTTAAAATACGTAAAGTTCTGTTTTAGTTTGACCTCTTTAATTTTTTTTAATACGAAGGAACATTTCTATAGATATGATAAAAGATAAACTTGGAAAAAAATCTTTAGCAATTCAAAGATAAGATAAAAAGATATTTCGGGAAAAAGTCTCCACATGGAGGGGTATTTTAATACAGGGGGAAAATAAAATGATTAAGTGCAAAGAATTTTTTTTATCAACTATAATTTCTTTTTCTTAAAAGAACTTTAAAAAGGAAGTTTTGTGTTTATTTATGGCTGTTTCTGTATACATTTAGTTGACTACTTATTTTGTAAATAAATCTTTTGGTTATAATTATTAAATGTGTAATAAATCATAGACAAAATATTCATTAAAATATTTAAAGAGTTTAATAGTGAAAATTTCTGAAAATCTTTTTGAACTATTTAGAAGTGTTGCAAAATCAATTCATCTCATTCAGAAACTTCTTTCTATAAATATTAAAATAGCTGAACATTAAATAGCATTTTAAACATTTAGAAATTAAGAATTAAGAAATTTTAGACATTTTAGAAATTAAGTACAGAAACGCAAAATATCATTCAAACACCTTACATCTAACAAAATAAGTAGAGTTTAAGTGAAGTGAGTAAAATTTCACTTTTATCATATTTATCCTGATAAAGTAGAGCAACATAAATTTAATTTTCCTCAAAAAGTATTTGATGCTTAATTCTCTCTCTCGCTCTATAGATGATCATGTACAATAATATAATATACATAAATATATATATATATATATATATATATATATATATATATATATATATATATATATATATATATATATATATATATATATATATATATATATATATATGTACCGAGCTCCACGGGTTCGTGTTGATTGAGAGTTGAATAAAGCGACCACTTAATGAACACAAGACTTTTATTCGTTAAAAACTTCACTAGATAAACGAAATTCCCGCTGTAACAATCACAATTATACAGCTACAATTCGTCAGATATAATAAGAAACAGCTTCTAATCACAGGTCTCAAATACCTCAGACAGAGAACAACTAGCAGTCACAACTAATCGTCTTCACTCACTGACTGTCTTCACAAAACTCTGACTCTTCCATGTCGGGCTGCGGTATTTATACCTGACTTGGCGGAGAAATCTACCAATTTCGCCAAGATTCTGGAAGCTTCTAGGCTATCTCGAAAAATATTGGTCCTAGAGCTTAGGTGATGGATGTTTCCAGAAGTATCGATTTCTCGCCAAGTCGCCAAGAATCTCGCCAACCGTCGCCAAGTCGCCAAGAATCTCGCCAACTGTCGCCAAGTCGCCAAATTATTAGGAAATCAGCTTTTAAACTACAATACGTCTAAATACCGCAATTTTTGCCCAAAATGTGAGAATTTTCGATCTGTCCGAGATATTTTAAGACAAATATAATCATTATTTATAAATTTGTAACATTGCCCCCTCTCAAGGACTGCACGTCCCGGGCAGTACAATCCCCTGATAGGAGGCCAAATTTAATATAAGAGAATTTACATTTCAAGAGGATACAGAGCACATTACATACACAAGCAACTAAAAATACAAGAAAATAGAAAAGATTAAAATTATCTATACTATTTACAAACAGACCATGGTCTACTAATTTTTACTCTACATTACGATAAGGAGCTAATCTATCATAATGTACTACCTTTGGTTTTGAAGCAGATGATTTTCTTATACGAACCACGACGTCGTTCAGTCTTTTTAGGACTGTGTAGGGACCTTCCCAGTTGGCTTGCAACTTTGGAGAAAGTCCTTTACGTCGAATCGGGTTCCACAACCAAACTTTGTCACCTTCTTGAAATTCATGTCCCGTCGCTCTTGTGTCATACCTTGTCTTCATTCTTTCGGTCGTCAGGTTGATTCGGTCTCGAGCAAAGTTATGGACATCTTCAAGACGTGCCTGAAGGTCTCGAAGGTATTCCTCTGGCGATGAAGATGTATCCGGTGGACGACCAAACTGAAGATCACAAGGGAGACGAAGTTCGCGACCAAAGAGCATCTGTGAAGGAGTATATCCGGTAGTCTCATGGACAGCACTGCGATATGCAAGCAGAAACAGCGGTAGCTTCAAATCCCAATCTTGCTGATTTCTGGAAACCATAAGGGAGAGGTTATTCAAGATGGTTCTGTTAAACCTCTCTACCATGCCATCCGATTGTGGGTGTAGTGGCGTGGTCTGCGTCTTGTCTATTCCGAGAATTTGACACATTCCTTTAAACACAACAGAGGTGAAATTTGTCCCTTGATCAGAATGAATTTGTAAGGGTGTGCCGAATCTGGAAACCCATTGTTGCACTAGAACCTCGGCTACTGTAGTCGCCTCTTGATCGGGGATTGCAAACGCTTCAGGCCACTTAGTAAAGTAGTCCATGACAACTAGTATGTATTTGTTGCCATTTGAGGATCGTGGTAAAGGACCCAAAATGTCCAATGCTATCCTCTCAAAAGGTGCTCCTACGTTGTACCGCTGCAACCTTCCTCGGCTACGTTTCTTCGGTCCTTTACGTGCCGCACAGTCATCACAAGATTGGCACCATTTCTCTACATCTTGTCTCGTTTTGCTCCAATAGAAGCGTTCTCGAACTTTCTGTAGAGTTTTCATTACTCCGAAGTGGCCTCCAGTTGAGCTACTGTGCAATTCTTTCAAAACATCTGAAATTCTTGATTTTGGAAGAACAAGCTGCCATTTAAAATTACGTCCATCATCGGACTCCCATTTCCTGTATGACATAGACACCATTTCTTATATGGAGTGAGTCCCAAAGAGCCCAATATTGCTTAGTAGCAGGACTGTAGGTGGAGATATCCTGCCAACTTGGTCTCATACTAGAAGATTCTTTCAATTCAAGAATTGGATTTATATCTGGGTCTTCTTTTTGGGCTTCCCTAAGTCCTTCATCACTCCATGGGTCTGGTTTTGATGGAGGTGAAACAGTAACTTGGCGTACCGAAGTATTTATCAGCTGATAGTTCTTCTCTACTCTAGAACAATATCGGCAGCTTTCATTACACGGCTTCCTTGATAGTGCATCAGCATTTCCATGAAGAGTTCCTTTGCGATGACGTATTTCAAAGTCAAACTCCTGGAGTCGTTGAATCCATCTGGCTACCTGTCCTTCTGGATTTTTAAAATTTAAAAGCCAGGTTAAAGATGCATGATCTGTCCGGAGCAAGAACTTTCTTCCATAGAGATAATGGTGGAAATGTTCTATTGCTTTGACGATTGCCAGCAATTCCTTCCTGGTTGTACAATAATTCCGCTCCGGTTTTGATAGGCATTTACTCCAATAAGCAATGACATATTCTTTATCATCAATTTCCTGCGACAAAACAGCTCCGATATTTTCGTTGCTGGCATCCGTATCTAAAATGAATAATTTTTCGGGCTGGGGATATGCAAGAACGGGCGAAGATGTCAACGCCTCCTTCAGTTGTTTAAAAGCTTTCTCACATTCATCTGTCCATAGAAATCTCTGTTTAACTTCTGTCAACTTGTGAAGAGGTCTGGCAATACTTGAAAAACCCTTAACAAATTTCCTGTAATATGTGCATAGTCCAAGAAAACTTCTTAATTGGTGGACATCTTTTGGACGACTCCAGTCCTTAACTGCGGAGATCTTTTCAGGATCTGTTCTTACACCTTCAGCAGAGATAATGTGTCCCAGATAGCTTACTTCACGTCGGAATAAATTACATTTGCAAGGATTCAGCTTCAGGTTGGCCATTTTTAATTTTTCCAGCACCTTTCGGATGTTTCTTAAATGGTCTTCGAATGTGCGCCCTACAATAATGATATCGTCCAAATATACCAAACAGGCTTCGTAGGAAAGTCCACGTAATACTGTCTCCATCAGGCGCTCAAACGTTGCAGGTGCATTGCAAAGCCCAAATGGCATAACCTTGAACTGCCAAAGTCCTTGTCCTGTGGTGAATGCAGTCTTTTCTCGATCCTCAGGATGTATCTCTACTTGCCAATAACCACTCTTGAGATCCAAAGTCGAAAACCATTGTTTTCCGGATAAAGCATCAAGTGTATCGTCAATCCTAGGAAGAGGGTAACTATCTTTTTTAGTGATGTTGTTTAACCGACGATAGTCAACGCAGAATCGGGTAGAACCATCTTTCTTCCGAACTAAAACAATAGGCGAAGCCCAAGGACTCTCTGATGGCTCAATAATGTCATTCTGCTGCATTTCCATCAGAAGATTATCCACCTCTTCCTGCTTAGCGAATGGCAATCTTCTCGGGTGTTGTTTAATGGGTGGATGATTTCCTGTATTGATTCGGTGCTGCGTCAATTTGGTTCGCCCAACATCATCTGATTTCTTGGAAAAGAGATCTCCGAATTCTAATAATAAATTTCTTGCTGCATTCCTCTGTTTATCATCTAACTCCGCTCTCTGAAGGAGTTCATTAATTAGAGTGTCAGGAGGTTCAGATAGTGTGGCTTGACAATTTCGGTTAATACAGGTCACTGGAGTGCAAGTCGCTAGCACTTCTCCTTCTTTTATAAGTTTTACCTTATTGCTTAGATTAGCAACTCTTACCGGGATTACATTTCGTGAAAGGTCGACGAGTGAAGAAGCCACTAGTACTCCTTTAACGCTATTGTCGGAATCTGGATATTCAGTCAATCCATAATGAAAATTATTATCTTCTGAAAGAGCTCCGCAAACTATTGTCTCAGTTCTTGGTGGTAGTGTTGTTTCACTCTTTGCAGTTATATGATGGACTGTTTTAATATCTGAATATTTCGTCTTAAAAATCGCTATGTCTTCAGAACATGAGTGTAGTTCATTATTTTTAAAATCTAACTTGAAATGGTTTTCTTTGAGAAAATCCAATCCGAGAATAAATTCGTCATTTATATCAGCGACATATGCCATATGATCGTACACGGCATTACCAAATGCAATGTTTAGATTGATTTTTCCATGCACTTTAATCTTATCACCTGTCACAGTTTGGAGGGTAATGCAGGGCGGCGTCCAGATGAGTTTCTCACCAAGTTTGCGAGCCAAATCTGTCCTAATGATAGTTACGTTGGCTCCAGTATCGATTATCATTCTGCAGGGAACTTCGTTGACATGTCCCATAACGAAAAGTCCGTTGTCGCCGCTACTTACGGAAGAAATGTGAAACAATTTGAAATGGGGCCTTTGACTCTCTGGACATCTCCGCCCCGCGAGATGGCCACATATTAGTTTCCCTGCTGTGGTGGAAGATCATTTCCACCATCTTTTCGTTTCGGGCAGTCTCTCTGAACGTGTCCGACTGCACCGCAAGTCCAACACTGAATTTTCGTGTTTCTGCCACCTTTACTCAATTCTAAGTTACGGAATTTTCGCCGCAGATCTTCGATTTGCTTTCTGAGATCATAGTCCGTATCAGTAGTAGAGACGGCTCTGATTGAGTGCCGGTCTTTACGCGCGGCCTGCTGGGCAGCTTCTATCTTATGTGCGTAGACTAGGGCAGATCCAATATCTTTGACATCGGCGAGTCTAAGTGTTTTCTGTATCTCCGGATCCCGCACACTATCGATGAAGTGATGGAGAGCCAGATCTTGACGTGTCTCAGCTGGGCAGTCCGAAAATGCTAGATGGGAAAGTCGCTGAATATCGGCAGCCAATTCTTGCAGACTTTCGCCCGCTTTTTGATAGCGGGACTTTAACTGTAGTCTACTATATTCTTTAGTGCACTTATCTCCAAACCGCAGCTCAAGCGCACTCGATAGGGCTTGGAAATCGTGCCTCTGCTCCTCCGGAAGCGTCTCGAGGATGTCAGCCGCGTCTCCTCTTAAAGAAGCCGCCAGGTGAAAAGCTTGGGCTCGGGGATTCCATCCATTAGCTTCCGCTACCATCATAAACTGGGTCTTGTATACTTGCCAGGATGATTTCCCATCAAATGTTGAGAGTTTAATATTGGCTAGGGAAGGCACAAATGCCACGTTGGGTTCCTCATGTCTGTTTGACATTTGTTTCTTCAAGCTTTCAATCTCCTTATTGATATTGTCTAATGCTTCTTCCACGTTTTCTTCTATCTCCAGAACTTTAGTTTCAACTGAAGTTACCTTATCTTCCATTGCATTCATCTTCTCCTGAATGATGTTGGAGAATTCTTCTTTAACACTTACAATGTCCTTCTTAAGTTCCTTTTTAAGCTCCTCCTGTCCAGCTTTCATCTCTTCCTGTCCAGATTTTATCTCTTTCATCATCTCGGTTTTAATCTCTTCTTGTCCAGCTTTCATCTCTTCTTGTCTAGCTTTCATCTCTTCTTGTCCAGCTTTCATCTCTTCTTGTCTAGCTTTCATCTCTTCTTGTCTAGCTTTCATCTCCTCCTGTCCAGATTTTATCTCTTTCATCATCTCGGTTTTAATCTCTTCTTGTCCAGCTTTCATCTCTTCTTGTCTAGCTTTCATCTCTTCTTGTCCAGCTTTCATCTCAGCCATCTGCTCCGCTAATTTTTCGAGAAGACTTTTCATTAAATCCATATCCATTTTTCTTGTGACACGCTGCATCAACTCTTCAACCCCGATTCTGACACCAGTTGTACCGAGCTCCACGGGTTCGTGTTGATTGAGAGTTGAATAAAGCGACCACTTAATGAACACAAGACTTTTATTCGTTAAAAACTTCACTAGATAAACGAAATTCCCGCTGTAACAATCACAATTATACAGCTACAATTCGTCAGATATAATAAGAAACAGCTTCTAATCACAGGTCTCAAATACCTCAGACAGAGAACAACTAGCAGTCACGACTAATCGTCTTCACTCACTGACTGTCTTCACAAAACTATATTGTTCCATGTCGGGCTGCGGTATTTATACCTGACTTGGCGGAGAAATCTACCAATTTCGCCAAGATTCTGGAAGCTTCTAGGCTATCTCGAAAAATATTGGTCCTAGAGCTTAGGTGATGGATGTTTCCAGAAGTATTGATTTCTCGCCAAGTCGCCAAGAATCTCGCCAACTGTCGCCAAGTCGCCAAATTATTAGGAAATCAGCTTTTAAACTACAATACGTCTAAATACCGCAATTTTTGCCCAAAATGTGAGAATTTTCGATCTGTCCGAGATATTTTAAGACAAATATAATCATTATTTATAAATTTGTAACAATATATATATATGTATCAGTTTTAATACTATGTACATCAATTTGAAATAATTCTTGTACAAAGGGAAAATTATATAAGTTAATGTTAAAATATTTTAAATTGTTTGAATATCTGTGTATTTTATTTTAATTAAGAGGAAACACTTTAATTAAAATGAAACAGTGGTGCTTATTTGTTGAAAACAATAAAAAGTAAATATTAGAAACCAATACACAAACTATAAAAATATCCCATCATTTCGGAAATAGAGAGAAGAATACTTTTGAATATTTTGTTTTGTAAAATCATGGATTAGAATATGTTTCGTTTGAATGCGAAAGGGTTTTCATGTTGAATACTTTAACTGAAATTTTATCTGTTAATTCTATAAAAGTTGTATACACAATAAACGATAAATTTAGCACAATGTAAAATTTAAAACTTCTCCGTAAAACATTATTAAAAACGAGACCTATCAAATTTTTATCAATTTAATTCAGTTTAAAAATGTTTTAAGAACTAATTTCTCTGTCAAAAGAAAATTCTTTCATATGAAGAGAATGAATATTCATTCTCATATTACTCATATTACTAAAAAGTCTGCCAATGTATTTGGAAACACAGTTACTTATATTACTTTTTCTATTGTGATGTCTCTAATATATTGAATATTTAAGATTATTTTTGTTATTTTGCAAACCTAGTTCTTGGAATTTCTTCTGGAAAAGTCTCCATTTAAATATTTTGCTTTACTAAATAGTTATTTACAATTTAATCATTAAAAATGTATTCAGACAACTATAAATATATTTTCTTTTTGATCTGAAATAAATTCTTCAATGAGAAGAGTAAAAGTCATTATACATCATGATATTTTTACTATTGAAAGAAAATACCAAAGAATTTCAACAGACTATAAAATATTCTGATGATTTTCATAGAAAATATTTTCAGTATAGCAGAAAAATATAGGTATATTTAGCGCTATTCAAATAAAATTGAAACCGAAAAATTGTTTTATTTTTACTCTTTCTCATGTAAACGCGCCTGTTCTCTTTTCGATTTTAGTTCTCTTCTCAATTTCTAAAATATACATATTAATAATTTCCTCAAACTATTCGCATCCATCTTGCTTAGATGTGTGTTTTCTGAATAGTTTGGTTAAAAGTGACATGAAAACAGATATTTTTTAATGGTTTATTAACAATGTGAATGAATTCTATTTGCTCTTAAATTTTAAAGATTGTAGAATTTTAAGGAAAAAGGATTTTAAGGATTGTATGGTAAATGTACATATCATCTATCAAACTGTAACTTGCATATTCTTTATGCAATTTACGCTTATTAAGAATACTTAATATTTGATAATATGTCATATATGGAACTACTTTTAACTAGTTTTCAATAGAATCCACCCAAAGTGATTTCATATTCATTTTAATCAGAATGGAGTCATAGTTATAAAAGATATATTAGGGATTAAACTGATGACAGAAATCATTTTTCTTCAGTTTGATATAATAATAATGATGAGCGAGACAACGTAGTTAATCTATTTTTAGAACTTAAACTCTGAACATAAATCAATTTCCATTACTAAAGACACAGAAATATTTTAATCTGGAAACATCAATGTGAGGAAAATAGAATGTAGGAGAGAAAAGTAAAAAAAAAGAGCAAAATTCATTTATCGCATACATGTCGAGGCTTCAATAAATAATGTCCCAATTATTATATGAAATTAAATAATATTGTTATCTTTTCTATGAGAGGGAAAAAGTTACTTTATGTGATTTAAAAATTATATTTTATGTTATTTAAAATAGCGAGTAAAAGAGAAAAAAAGAATTATTCATAGTTTTTTCATATTATCAAAATTTTATTGCAATAAAAATATCATTTAGTACTGATTAAATAATATAATCTTAGAGTTTATTCCTCAGATTTATTCATTTATATATATATATATATATATATATATATATATCATATATATATATATATATATATATATATATATATATATATATATATATATATATATATATATATATATATATATATATATATATATATATATATATATATATATATATATATATATATATATATATATATATACACAGGGTGATCTTTTTTAAAGTGACAGTGTTTGGAGCCAGATCTAATAGCCGAAATGACACCAAGCTTGGTATTTAGACTAATCAAGACATGGGAAAAAAGATTCAGTAAAAAAAAAATTAGTTCCAAAAGTTTCCGTTAGGGTACTTTGTGGCGCTGCTTTAGCTTACAGTAACGAGAATTAGCATAAGAAACAGGTTTTAAAAAATGCAAATATTGTGCAATGACAATAGGGGCTATAAAAGCAAATAGTAGACAGCTCCCACAAGTAATCTCAGCTGAAGTAAATGAGCTCCAGTGGTCATGCCTCTCACGTTACCGGAACGTGCGTTTATGTTGGTGGAGTATCAAATTTGTCTATTCTAAAGGACAACATAACAAAGACAGTGCGGAATATTCCTCGTGGTATGCTACGTACAGCTGTGGAGAACGTTGTGCGCAGAATGCACGTTGTTATTTCTGAGAACGGTGCTCACATTGAATGTGGTCTAACTCCTCACCGGGGAAGTTAATGTAGTAAATAAACATTAATAATTTAGCTGCATGATTGTATGTGTTAGTATTTTCCTTTTCTCACATTTTATGCATTGTAAAGCGCAACAAAATGCCCTAGCGACAATTTTTGGGACTAAAAAATTTTTTTTCGGAATCTTTTTTCCCGTGTTTTGATTAGTCTAAATACCAAGTTTGGCGCCGTTTCGGCTATTAGATCGCGCTACAGGGCACTCCAAACACTGTCACTCTAAAAAAGATCACCCTGATAATATTATTATTATATATATATATATATATATATATATATATATATATATATATATATATATATATATATATATATATAAATTAAATTTATTACTTTGTATCTTATATAGTATATTATTAGTTAGCTTTAAAACTTATCATAAAAACAATGAATAACTCAAAAGTGTAATTTCAGTTATCATGAATTAATATGTGGTTTTACACACAACTGCTTTTAATTCCTGGAACAAATGAGTGCCCTTATAATTAATATTTATTTTTGATTTTAAATGATTTATACAAATTTTTTTTCTTAATTGAAATATTAAATAGTATTTTCTCTGTTTTTATAAAGTAACTGCTAACACATTGAAATATAAAATGTTTTTATTGACGAGATAGGTATTTATACTAATATACAATTGCTGCGTGTTAGAAACTTATGGCACGAAGTTACTAGTTTGGAATTTACAGTACTAGTTTGAGATTTGATGAGGAAATTTACGAATATTTGGCTAATAACTATATTGAGTGTTTGTATTATCATTTAAGTTGCTAGTAATATTAATATGAAGCATTGTTAAATTTAAAATTAGCAATATAATTTGAAGTTTTCCTATTAAAGATCAGTAACACTAAACACTTAATAAGTGGTGAATATAAAAACGAAATAATTTATTATCATACCATATTTTTAATTATATTTTATAGTTAAAAATTATTTTAAGAGCAATTATTACGTAAAACTGAAGCTCTCTTTACTTTTATGGTAACGATGTGATTTATACAGCCTGCTTGTGAGACAATTATTGGCTATAGAAATCAGGTTTATACTAATTAATCTTTTTCAATTAAAATAACGAAGATTAATTTAATATTGAATAATCTGCCTGGAAGATTTCTAATTCATATATTGCCAGAGACGTCTTCTAGATTTTAAAATAACATCTTACATTATGTATTAGAATATCCACAGTAAACTGTATTATGATCTGTGGAAATATTGCAAAGACTATCTAGATCTTACTTTCAATATGTTTTAAATGATTCAATGAAAAAATGTTTATTATTATAAGAAAGATAAAATAAAGATGGTTTTATTCAGAAATTTAAGAAACAACTAAATGATACTTTGATTAAAATTTGAAGCATTTTAAAACAAATCATTTTTCTTATTCATTGACTGTCGAAATAACATTTGCATTGTGCGCCTTTCCAGATCCGCATAATAAATTCAATGAGACTTCGGTATTGCAAATATAAGCATATTCTGTGTTTTGTACAATGTGAAAAATGTAAATGTTATGCAGTATGAAAAGTTATCAGTATATGGTTTTATTCTTCTTGAAAAGAAAATCTAGAATTATGATGACAGATGAAAAACAATGATAAACAGAGAGACTAATATTGTGCTTTCAAGACAATATAGAAAAGGATAATGCTTACTACATTTCTCTTATGACATAAAATTATGATGAATTTTAAATACCTTAGAATATTTTTCTATATTATTTACGTGATAGAGAGATACAGTTTTATTTAAAAGGAAAATTAAATGGGATAGTTAATTTATACTTACTTCTGTCTAAATCTTTCATGAAGTTTCATTTAAAACTAATACAAATTTGGCACAAACTGATAAATTATATTTGTTGAAATTTAAATTTATATAAATTTGTCATAACAAGAAATCTTGTCAAAATAAAACTTTGATTATGAATATTGAAAAAAAAACTAAATTCGTGTTACAAGAATAAATAAATTAAAAGAATAACGATAAAATAATGAGTGAAAAATATCACCTAAAATGTTTAAATATAAGCGTTTCATCCGTAGTTTAGTCATTTTATTGAGTTCATCATTTTAAAGAGTTCATAGTTTAGCCATTTTATAGAGTATTTTTTTTAAGTTTGAATCAAATTTATATTTGGAATTAAAGTAGAAAAACACACAATGCTTAAATAAAAACCTTTTGTTTCGTATGCTTTAAGTTTAAAATGCCGTTTCTACATAGCCCTTAAAGATTTTGCTATCTTATTTGCATGATGAGCGGATCTAAAATGAAAGAGATAGATTAAAGAGGAATAAGAAATGAACTGTTTGAATTTAATGCAAAAAAGTGAAAGAAATTGTAAGACAGAAAAATTCTTTTTTCTATTGTTCTGGTTTAATATCCTTCCTAGCTTTTGTATAATTCAGGATTAAGAATAAATCTTTACTTGAATATATAAGTATTTGTGCATTTTAAATTTTTGTTTTGCAAAATAAGATTATAAAAGATTCGTGACTCCTTACACATATATTGCTAAATGAGCTGTGTTTTATGATTGATCGATAGTTCATCTGATATAATTTAAAAAGAATGAATATCTTAAAGATTATATTTTCAAAAACATTAATTTAGTTGTGATAAACACACTTTTTATTTTTCAGAAGGAGATAATCTTTTTATTCTTGATCAAATTTACATTTGGCAAAAACTTATCTATTGATTTTAAATATGAGTTTCAAATTGTTTTCTTTAGGGTGATTATTTTGACAAAACATATTTTTATTTACAAACTCTTCACAGGTGAAACGCTGCTTTATCTTGAATAATGAAATGTATTAATTTCAAAAACTATTTATAAAGAAAGACCGTAATATAAGTAGCTGATAAAGGTTGAAAAGCCATCATTTGTTTCTCTTAAAAACGTTATAAATATAGATATAGAATGATGCAAATTATCTCTCCATTTTGATACCAAAATTTTCATTAACAAACTACTATTCATTACTCAACAAATTTATGGGCATATGTTTTTACGACCATCTAATCGTTGGGATTGCATTGTGAATAAGCAACCTATTAAACCTATTATTCCATCTCCCTACTTATCCATAAAGTTAAAAATCTTTACTATAAGAAGATTAATTGTCCTTAATGGAAGGCTATTACCTGAAAGTATGATATTTCCATTAATTTAATAAATATTTGTTCAGAAGATTGTCTGAGAAAGTTTCATTATTAATTTAGCACAAATTTAAATCCAGTAAATATTTCAATGCACTAAAATAAAGATCATCATCAGACTTTTCTGGAATTTATAAGTACATTTAAATTCTGTTGAGTGCAGAAAAATCAATGTTTTGAAAAAATTCAAATAAAATCAAATATATGAAGATATTTACATAATAATTTTCAGTTTAATAATTTCACACGATCAATTCTGTCAATCAGGAAACTTTTAACAAATGAGAAAAATATTATAATAAGAATCGTTGAATAAGAACAATTTGTAAATTTAAAAAATAATAGGAAACAATTACTAATATTAGTAAATTATGAAAACTTGAAGAAATCTGAATTATGAAATCAGAGCACAGAACTATCTTCATTATGTTAAACTTGAATGCTTTTTGAGAGTTTCGAAGTAGATGAGTTAGATAAAAGCATGCAGAAATTTAAAATCAGAAAATAACATTTTTCATAAAATCAAAATAAGATTCACTATTCAGAAGATTACTGCTAACAATACTATTTCTAGTAAAGCCTCTATAATGAATTATACATTAGCAGACTCAGTATAATTTGTGTATTTATGTATTAATGGCTTTGTTTAATTTAAATCTAAAAAGTGCTTGAGATATCCGTGGTTTGACATCTTGTTGGGGACAACCTAATGACGAAAGACAATTTTCAGGCTTTTTAATACCCATTTCATATTAGCTTAAAGGGACAAACATATATGGATAATATACATTCTAAGAGTTGTTTTACATAGTAACCTTTATACACATGTCACAAAGAAGAAAATCCTGAAACCATCCAAACATGCAACTCAACATATATTCATGCAAAAACGTAGAGTTCTATAAATACTGAAATCAAATCATAAAGACTTTCCAATGTAAAGAACCCAATCAACCGTTTAATCACAATGAAGACAAATTAATAAATCAAGCAAAATAATAATAAATATACTATTGTTGTGCATTAGGTTTTGATGAAGGATATTTTTTACTGACCATTTGCATCCACAACTATTAAAATGATTTTCCCCACCAAAACTACTAGTCTAACTATTACTAAATGATCTTATATGTTTGGAAAATTCTTTTAATGAAATTCACTCTAGTTTCAACATTTTACCAGTGATTAAACATGTAACTTGATGGGGACCACTACATTCTAATATATTTTGTTCATTCTATTCCAGAAGTAACATTGAAGTCCTACATTTTTGCATCTACAAATATTAAATCATGACTGTTAGAACAGCAAATGGACAAAGACGTTCTATCTCATAAATGCATCTGATGTTGTGTTTATGGAAAATTCTCTGCTTATGTGTTAGCTTGAACAACAACTATGTTTATCCGTCTTTAAGAATTATTGTAGAGCAACAAGAAATGGAAGGACATTAGATCCCTCCTCAATGTAATCAGGTTAAAAGTTATAAGATTTCTTTTGTTCTATCCTAGGGCTTTGTTTTTAAACCATTAATTCTGGTAAGATAGTTCTTATTTAATTTCTATATAAATCTAAGAGATTTAATTTGTGAAATAAATTTTTTTTTGAAATATTTGTATATGTTTAAACGACAATAAATGTTTTTAAATATGGCTATATCACAGCAACTTTATTGGAAGAAGTTTTAGGAACAATGATGAATTCATGGAATCATGTATGTATTCACGGTATATTCATGGCATATAAATGAAATCAAAGTTTTTTTCAACTATTCTTGTGTTTATTTCGAAATTCCTCTTTCTTTTTAAAATTAGCTTCTTTAGTTGAAATTCAAATACTGATTTTCAAGCTTTAATACAAGTTCTTGTATACATAAAATATTAAAACTCGCTATAATTCACCCTATTTTTTTATGATTGCTTAGGATATCAGAACTCGTAAGTATAGATAGCATTAATTAAAGTCAATAACTAAAACTACATTCATTGAAAATATTTAAAATCATACTTTAAGCATCTTTATAAGTAGGATTTAATATTTAATCTTTTGAAAATATTATATAGAAGCCTCAGGGAAAATACATCATGTCGCACAAACACTTTCAAAGTTTTAATCCTATTTATATGCATGATTTGAAAAGTGAGTTATTTCCATAAACTTCAACTTTTGAGTAAGTTTATACATGTGAAATTTATTTTATGCAAATAAAGAAAATTTTAATCTCATGATTCCTTATTTTCTGTTCCAATAATTGAATTTTTGATTTTTATCATATATTAAACAGTTTCAACTATATTAATGATTAAAATTATTGTTATCTAAATAAAGTCATTATCTATAATTTAAAATCACATGCATTATTTAAAATTGATTTTCTTATTTTAATAACATTTTTATACAACAGTGGGACCTGATTAATTATTTTGACTATTAATGACGTCATGAAATAGTTAGTAAATCCGTTATTTTTAACTTAATCATTATTTAATAAAATACCAAAACTACCTAAAAGATTAAGTCTATATTCCAAATTCTTCATAATTTTTAATCATTCTAAAAGGCAATTTATGACTTGAACCTGGATTTGTTTGGTTTGTATATGAATGCTTTTTATATAAAAAGATTTACGGATTTCAGACACAGACAATAATCTATTACGTGCTCGAAGTAGAAGGGAATCATATGAATACAGCTCTTACCGTTTCAAGTTTTAAGGAAAAGTTCCAAATAGCGACGAAATTTATTTCAAAAATCATTCAATAACTAATCTGACCTGGACTCACGTGGCGAAAGTTGCATATCCATTTTTATATTAATGTCACAATTATTCAACTCACTGTACACACATATTTTGTACTGAAATTTGAATAATAACGACATTCATGTAAAAAAGTGAAAAATTAGTAGCAAATTATTAAATTTCTACTTACCATATACTGAAATTTGCACATTTTTAGTAACTGAAGTATAGTGACACTAGTATATTTAACGCGACGCAAAATTCGGAAAATCGGCTTTTAATGGAATTAATTATGAAAGTAAAATAAAAATAGTAAAAAAAAAAAAAATAGAAAAACTAATCATTATTCAAGCATATTCCACTAAAAAATGCTTAATGCCTAAAATTTCCTTGGTAATTTTAATTATAACTTTAAATTCATCCAATAAAATGTTTTTAGGGAAATAATAACATTAGAATTAAAAACTTTGAATAGTTAAAATATTTAGTAAATTTCTGTAGGAATATTCTTTATATTAAAGTGAAATCACACATAAATGTTTTGGTGATTTCACTTTAATATAATTAACTTAATAAATAAATTTTAGGAATTGTTTTGGTATTTGGAATAAATATTTTAATTTAAAAAGAATTTTTTATCAATCAATAAATAAAATAAGTAATTTTTCACATTCTATAATAAATATTAATTTATTAAATTTCATAATTTCATTGAAATATTTCTTATAGAATGTGATACTTCCAAAATAATAGATAAATTTTGTTTAGGAAGCATAACTTGACAGTAGTACAAAAGATTTTCATGCATACATAAGACTACTGCTTATGAATAAACGTGTTGAAAATTTATTTCATGATTTTGGAATTTATGCCTTAGAGGGATGGATTCATGTAATATATATCATTAATCTTTTTTCTTGAGAAGTACTAAGTAATTTATTGAAATTATATTATATGTATAAAGAGATTTGCAGGGAAAGAAAAATTCAAGATGCAAATATATAGTTGGATCAAAGATCTGTGAGATGTTTCAGAGTGAAATTGTGGAGCATATCCCGAAGAAATTTAAACCATTTCAATGATAAGTTTTTAATTTTCATTATGATATTTTGAACTTTTTGAAACAAGAATTTGAGAACATTTACCGTAAATTAATCACACAAAACAAAAGCTTTTATTTGATAACTACTGATTTTACTTGATCACTAAAATTTTAATGTACTATAGTATACCTAAATTAATTATGATAAAATTGCTAACATATTCCTTCTTTTATCATTTAATCATTTATTTAATTTGTATAATAGATATCTCTCTCTCACTACTCATTCCACAATATTAAAATATTCCCATTAACTAGGAATTGTTTTGGTATTTTGGAATAAATATGTGAAAAAAATAAAAATTGTTTTAAAAATCCATTTATCAAAATTGATTTAATTTGAATAACGGTAGTTAAATTATGAATATTTCTTAGAATATATAAAATTGTTGAGTTCCCTACATAATTGAATATGATTTTACAGATACATAGTTTTAGATAAGTTAATGGTACGAATGTAATTTTAGGTGATTACTTAGTAGTTTTTAGGTATTTTACCTTGTAACATATACATTTAGACAACAATCAAAAGTGTGGTCTCAGAATATTATACGCACTTGATGTTAAGAATTCTTAAAACAATCCTGAATATTCACTGTATGATGTTAAAATATTAAAAATCTATCATTGAAATTGGGAAAATATTGATAATGGGAAGGAAAGCAGGTTGTAATAAATGGTAATATTTAAGTGAGTTCGTAAAATATGGATAAGGTTTCCTTATTTTAGTATATATATATATATATATATATATATATATATATATATATATATATATATATATATATATATATATATATACACATATATATATATGTATATATATATACATATATATGATATATATATACATATATATATATATATATATATATATATATATATATATATATATATATATATATATATATATATATATATATATATATATATATATATATATATATATATATATATATATATATATATATATATATATATAATATATATATATATATATATATATATATATATATATATATATATATATATTGGCTTTAATAGTTTTCTAATTTTTAAGCAACTTGTTTCTTAAACTTTCATGATCATATGCATGATTTTGCTTTAAATCAAACTAGTTCAGCAGACCATTATTTTTATTATTGTTTTTTTAAAATTGTACTTGTAAAACGATTTGTTACGGTAAAAAGCTACACATATAAAATATTTAGAATTAAGGAAATATAAATTTATGTAAAGAGTTAAAATGTAATATAAAACGTGAACACTAAACAAAATTTCAGACAATCTAACTAAACTGCTACAACAATTTTAATAAATGTCATGCTAGAAGCTTATGATGGGGAAAAGGAGAGATTTAAGTACCTTAAAAATACCAAGTAAAATTTCACAGAAATAAAAATGGTGAATTTGGGGTACAAAATAATTAAACATTAAGATTTAAATACTAGTTTTATTGGACAATATTATTTTCTATAACACATTGAAGTTATACTTTATTGGATAAATAATAATATTCGATGAAATGTGTGTCTTTTAAATTGTTAAATGTTTCCGAATTTATAATGTTTTTGTATTCACAGCAGTGTTCTTTTAAAAACAAACTTCGATTATAAAACTGTTAGAAAAAATATTTCAGTTAAGCAATTATTCTATTCGCTTAATGTTATTTTTATTCCCATTACGTTTTTTTTCACACAATGTAAATCAGATTATAATATTTTGACCTGTAAAAAAAAATTTATTTACAAATTTATCAAGGAAGATGTATTTAATATATTTTTTAAAATAAAAACTACAAAATATGATAAAAATTTTAAAGATACGTTTTTAACACTGGAATTTGATAACTTTATTTTGAGAATGTTTCTAAAATATTTTTTTAAGTGTTTAATTAATTAATTGGTGCGCACATTTAGAAAAAAAATTTCTTTTGATGCATATACTTTTTTAGATTAAATCAGCAGAAAATCTAATAAATGCATTCTGTGTAAAATTAAATGAGCCACACTTTATAAGTTTTAAGTAATTCATATTATTATAGTTTTCTCAGTTATTGAAATCTTACTTTATAGGAATGGGGGCTCGCCTTTTTCCTGAATATTTTTCACAATATTGTCTTGAGAATTTTAACAATTTTGCATGCATTATTAAATATTTACATTTATTTTTATATTCTTTCATTTTACTCCTAATTATATTAATATTTTTAAATTTTTTAATATTATTTTAAGCTCTTTGACAATATTGTCAATATATAAAAGCTAAAAATTGATATTGAGATCAAATAATTTACAATTACAAATATCATTAAATTTATTATAAAAGGTATATGCATGTGAAAAATAATATGTTAATAAAACAGAAATAAATGAGAAATAATTGATTTTATATTATTATTATTAAATTAGAAACGAAAAATATGAAAATGCATACATTAAAAAAGGGAGAGTCATTATCATAGATTTCACTTGTTGCTAAATTAAGTATTTCTCATATTTAGCAAAATTCTCTCTTCAAGTCTTTAATTATTTTTTTCCAACGGCGGGAACTTGGGCAATGAACCCTATGCCACAACAAGGCGAGTAACTGATACTCATTTGTCGTTACCCAGCGGGCACCTGTGAACCAAGTCACGGAGGCGAGTAGCGTTACTCGCGTCATACCACCACAAACCCGTTTATAGGGTGGGCCACATTCATACATCATCCCGGAAGAAAGGATAGAGAAACACAGAGAGAACAGAGAAAGAAAGTAACATCCATGCCCGAACCGGGATTCAAACCCAGGACCCACAGCTCAGGAGTCAGGAGCGCTAACCACTCAGACATCGGTCGGCAGTCTTTAATTTTAAGCAGTATGAAAATGTTTCATTTATGTTATTCACAACTGACTAAAAATAACTAATATTTATGTTAAAGTCTGCATTTTATGTGCATTATATGAATATATGCGTTGCAGTATTTAATATATGTCACTAAAGTGACATACTTTTATTATTTAATTAAAATAAAATTTTAATATTTATTAGTGTAAAAGAAAACAAAGAATTTTTTTCATCAAAGCCAAATTCTGCTTTTTTTTAATAGAACAAATCAGATTATCAAGAAACAGTCCAAAATATTTCATTAAGTATGTTATGTTTTGAATAAATGTGAGAAAATAAAGAGTAAAAAGAATGCGATGAAGAGGTAAAAGATAATTTATCACTTTTTTAGGTAAAGTCATTACACTTGGCAGGTTAACTTTTATGTGTGAGCTAAATTATCAATATTTTAAGTAAAGAAATTGCACAGGGCAGGTAAATTTTATGTTCTTATAGATCATAGACTTGAACCCATGAATGCAAAATGACTTACATTTATATTGCAAGAGGCTCAAGCATTTGTATTTTATAAAATATGTCATATCTTACTACAGTATTTGTCACCTACTTTAAGCGTATTTGTCTTTTTCACCTAGGCACCAGATAATGTTTTCGCCAATTAACTTTCAAATGTGTCTAAAAGAACTACGTCATAATGCTTCTAAATTAAGGCCTAACAGATGTCACAATCCCCTCTCTCTCTAGTTTCCATATTGTGAACTTTATATGCGCCTTTTTCGCGTAGAACTTTAATAGCCTTTTATAAATAAAGGAATTGAAGTAAAATATTTACGATAATCATGTTGTTTTTAGCAACCAACATTTATGGGCAACATAAAGCTTTCTTCCTTTCAGGCTTAATTAGACAGGCTGCTAATTATAAGCTTGTTTTGTAAGGAATTATCGAATGATTAATCTATCAAAGCTTATATATTACCTTCCGTATATCTTTAATGAATTGTGGAATCATTACCTGATGTGTAACTACCATAAAATATTTTAAGATGTTGTCAAGTAAGACAACTATAAATATAGCAGCTCATATTAAATTATTTTGACGTCTTTGGAGAATATTACATTATTCTTATCTCGTAAATATGATACGAATTTCAAAGAATCATACTGAGTAAATCGTTCTTTATGCTCAAATTATTTTATCATTTGCATAGATTATTAGGTTTCGTCTTTTTTGCTTGGCGAGAAAAATTTCTATTTTGATTACATGTTTATGAAAGATTATTTTTCTATTAAAGATTCTTATTAAATTAATTGTTATGTCATGTTAAAATTATAATGTAAATAATCCATTGATAAATAAATAAGTATTAAGAATTAGACAAATACAGTGCAAGAAAGTTGAGATTTCTCAATAATATTTATTGATCGATTTTATATTAAATTATTTCAGTATAACTTGAAAAGTTTCTTCAATTCAATTTATTAAAAATATCTAACTAAAAAAATTTATTAAATATAATTTTGTAATATTTTAAAGGTAAATATGTCCTGCTTAATACTCAAATGGGAATATTACACAAAAATTAAGAAGTATCTCTATTTCAAAGTTACGCTGCTAAGAATCTGTTTAAAATTTTTTGTGATTTAAAACACATCAGATAATTATCTATTTGAAATTTCTTGAATGATTTTATTAATACAAATGAAATATATGTAGACATGATTCGAATTGTATAGTTGGCGTCAGCGAATTTCATCTCAAAATGATTATCACCAAACTGACAGAGAGTGAAGATAGATTTTTCTAGGAGTTATCCAAGCCTTTATGAATCTAAAGGCAATCAAATACGGTTTAGACGTTTTATAGCTTTAGAATGACGTTTGGAGCTAATATAGTGGCTAATAATATCTGAGTTGCTCAGAGAAGATTAAACAACACTTGTAAATTAGCATGGACAAATATGTTTAAGAAATAATCCTGATTTTTTTTGTAATCATAATATGAAGTTTTGAATATTTCTAATATTAAGTTATCACATTTTTTAAATGTATGTTGCGTGATTGAATATAAATAAAGATTTACAAATTGCTTTCATTCCACGTATTAAAATAAGGCTAATTATTCATTTAAAATAGGAATTTAATAAAATAAAAATCAGAAAATAATAAATAAAATAAGTAAAGTAGATAGCAAATAAATAATTTTATTGAATATTGTACAAGAAAATTTTCTAAGAAAAAATATGCAAGGATTACGATAAATAAAGAATTAAATACGAGACACATTATCTAATAAAAAATCTAATGTTTCATAAGAAAATAGCTGGTAAATTCTATGGGATTAATGTTTCTTATCAAATTAATATTTAACACATTTGTTTCTTAAAAGCATTTCAATTAACGGCTGTGATTTGGATAAAAGTTTTCCTCAAGAATAATTTATAGACAAAAAGTTTCTGATTTAAAGATGCAGACAAAATAATTTTATTACTTGGAAGAAATTTTAAGGTCTGTGTATAGATTCAAAGTATTCAAGTTATTAATCCATAATCCTACGGAAATCCGAGACAAAATAGAGAAACAATGAGACATTCTTTGACTTCTATTTCTCTCAGATTTGCATTATTTTGTATTCATACTTTCTTTCTTTTGCAGTTTTTTTTCTTATCAAGAAGTACTTATTTCCTTTTAAGTAATGATACTTTCTTGCTGGATAGAGAATAACCGAATTTTTGAGCATGTAACGGAATCGTCGTTTTAAAATCACCCTACATAACTTCCTTTTTGAACAATAAGTCTTTGAAATTATCTTCAAAAGAATAGTTTTAAATTTGCTTTTGATGGAAAAAAAACCTCTTGCATGCAAATTCTACATTTCAGACGTACTCATGTTCCTTTCTTTTATGCTTACACACTTTTAAATTCTTTATCTGAAGATTTTTTCTTTTTGTGAAGTATTTATATTCATTGTTTTTGAAAAATATGAAACAAAACTTATATTATTTTCAAATTTATGAAATGTATGATAGACTCTTAAATTAATTGAAAGTTAGATTTGTGATTTGGGTAAAATATTCGCACCCTACACATTTATTTCTATTCCTTTTTTTAGTGAATTTATTGAATTAAAAATCAGGACTGTGGCAAACATTAGAAATATAAAATGTTTGATAATTCATTCCATTTTACTCCTGCACAAAATAATAGAATTTCTTTATATAAATATTTTCGTTGAATGAGCTTGTTGTACCATTGAAGAATAGTTAAGTATTAATTGTTATAAGATTTTAACGCAAGGTGCTTCCACATGACATTGTATTTTTCATAAAAATTTACTTTTAATGGATAATAAACTATTTATTTCAATTTTATTTATATTTCTTAATTTCAAAGTAAAATTAAAAAAATTGAAAAACAATAAAAATTTTGAAATTTTTTAAATATTAAACAGTTATATATTTGTAGTTAGTTTCAGCTCATTAAAAATATGTGATTTGTGTTAAATAACGAAGTATATTTAAAATTAAAACACAACCTCTCCCACCCACCCCACACACACATTAAAAAATTTAAACATTATTCTTATAGCTTTATGATATTTTCTTTTCTTATTACAATTAAGAGTTTAATCCTTGAACTGCTTATCATTTGACAATAATATAAATACAGAATTTATGTTAATTAATAACTCCCATTATAACCACAATTTATAAAGTAAAAAAAAGTGTTTTGTTGTATTGTAAGTTTAAAATATTTATAATAACACACACTAGTTATAATATTTTAACTCCATACAATTGTGTGCATTACAGTTTTAAAATAAAAATCGAATTTAAACATTTTGTTTATGTAACATTATCTTTCCTATTTTACCTAAAAAAAATGAATGAAAAAGATTTATGCAAGAATAATTTATACTTTTAAAAGAGTCTATCTTGCGTTTTTATACTTTTGTAATTAATTTTATTTGTGCTAGAGTATCATTTATTCACTTTAAAAGTATTTTCCTCTATTTTTTACATGGTCCGAAATATTTTCAAACAATTAGTCAAATATTTTCTCGCTAAAAATATTTCGTATTTGTTTTTAATTAAAAATTATTTTCGATTAAGATTTTACGTTATAGCTTTATTTTTTAATCATTGATATAAAAACAGTATGTTTAAGTTAATTTTGTTATTTAACGGCTTATGTAACGTATTTTCTTTAAAAACATATTGTTTTACTGTTTTGCAACCAATTTTGTCTCGTTCAGTTTCCTTATATATTGTCAATTTATTTTTACTAATTATTTACCAGCAAAATGATCATTGAATTGAAAGATTTTTCCAGCTGAAATTCAGATTTTTCTGGCTTTTGATATTTGGTATTTCAATTTGCAATAATTTTAAAGTGACTTCAAACTTCTTGATCCCTCGAAGTTGATTGCTTTATTCAATTCAGGATTTTATGCTTTTTTAAAATTAGAAACTAAAAGTTTTGCATCTAAACACTGTTGAAAATTTTACCGAGAAAATTTTTCTACAATATCTTTATTTTTTTTAGTGTTTGTAACTGTAACAATAAATTTTTGGTGCAAATTTAAATTAAATTTGTTTTTACTAAAAATTATAATCGTTTTTATAATATTATCTACACAGATATCAAATAATTCTTTTACCGAAATTATTTTTTAAATCCAGTTTAAAGAAAATACAACTCTTAGTGAAATTATTTTTAATTACTTTAGTTAACATAGCATTAATGAAGCAACGATTTTTAAATTTGAAAAGAATTTTAAAATCTAGATAAGGAATTTCTCCTAGAGAATAAATACTAAAATTTACCTTTATTAACGTCATTTAATAATATTGGATTCGCAGTGGAAGAAGGGTTTCTTGGAAAAGTAATTGTAAACTTTGCAGTAAAGTTTCAAAAACTTGTTTATGTTATTTATTTATTTGTTACTTAATTTATAATAACAAAAATATCTTTAAATTTTCAGAGTATAATTTAAATGAAGATAAAGTAAGCCTGTTACTCAGAGATGATTACTTTGAAATTTCCTACTCTGTGTGTGTGTGCAACTAACTTACTTATATACAAATTAAATCATAGTTGTACGAATCAAATATTTTAAAATTCATAGATTGAAATAAATAATAAAGTGTTGTTGTAGTTATTAATACCAGATGGTCGAATTCCAATACTAGACTCAACTCCACAAGTCCATAAACAGCCAGGAAATCCAAAAACCTAAGGGGCTTTGAAAACACCTCTTCCAAGTCAAAATTCAAACAGCCCCAAGATATGTTCATGCTTGTTCAGTTTTAAGTTTTGTGCACAGACTAAAAGTCTTTTGGCCCTCTACACATTTGAGGGCCTCTTAGGTTTCATTGGTGAAACGTGAAATGCACGTCTGTTGATATCTACTTCCCTCAAAAAGCAAGGTGGCAGCAGGGCGATTTTTAGGATACCAAATATAAGTAGGAGGAACCCTCCAGACATCCATAATTATTTTTTCACTTTAAATAAAAACCTCATTAAAGGTGGATGGCAAATCAGGTTGTGATGGTTCCAAAGAGGCAGCCTTAGCCAACGAATGAGCAATCTCGTTTTTATCAATGCCGACGTGGGACGATATCCAATGAAAATGAAAATCAATCCAAAAATTTTTTGAGAGCCTATTGATCATATTCAGTATTGAACTTCCAGCTCTGTCACCAACCTTCATTCAATGGCTTAGGCGTTGGATTGAAGACTTGCTATCACTCAGAGTCCATAAATGCTCAAAATCAGGCTCAGAAATATTCTCAACATAACTCAGCCCATTTTCAATAGCTGTAAGCACCATCTGAATGCAGAGGAAAAATTCAGAATTTCTTAACTTTGGCTAGATATATATGCATTTAATGTTGTATAATAATGCTGTGTGTATACATATACACATTTATGCTAATATAAATTCATATTGTAGGAACCTAAGAAAAATAGAAGTTAGACAGTAACAAAACAAAATATTTATTACGACATTATAAATGATTAGAACACTTACAAAAGTAAATACTTAATAATAATAAACAAGGTTATATATTATCAGTGCGGTACAAATAATAAAAAAAGTTATTTATTTGTGAACCAGATGGTTCGCATTCCATTCTTCACGTCTCTCTTCTATCCTATCTATCTCTATTTATTTTCTTATTGGATATTGAGTATTTTGCAAGTTCACTATATTTGGCAGTACAGCTCACTATCTCTCCACAAAAGTCACACAAGCAATGATAATTCATAAAAAATCCAAGACTCTAAAATCCAACCCAAAAACAATGCTTAATGGCAGCAGCCTAAGACATACTTAATCACTCAGCTACCTCGGGGCCACAATAGACAATAAGCTCTTATTCTTACAACACATCCGAAACTTAAGGACAAAAGTCTTCCCCATATCCCAAAGAACAGGATGCATGATGGGCCGTGACTGGGGCCTTCAAGGCAAATTCCTCAAAATCATTTACACCACCATTATTCAAGGGATCATCCTTTATGCAGCCTCATTCTGGGCATTCTCTCTGACAACATGAAAGATAAAATTACTCACCAGTCTGCCTCTTCACCCTCCGAATCAGAAAGACATACCGAACCACGCTATCAATCAGCCTCATTATCCTCTCTGGCACTCCTCCACTCCACCTCAAACTTAAATACGAAGATTTAAAGATAGCAATCCTCCAACTTAAGAAACCAGTAAACATTGATGGAGAAATTCTTCATCCAGGCCAAAATAGAGCGCAAGGCTCATAAAGATCTGATTCACACAAGTAAACACCATATAGGAATCAAAGTGATAATCAACAAAAATTCAACCTTACAGCCTACTTCCAGCCACCCCAACTACCACACAAATGGGTCAAAAATGGATGAATTAACTAAATCAGCTTTTGTTTTAATAATAAATGACAGCATCATCACGACAAGTAAATACTTACTAAATCCAAGGAATACGGTATTCCTGGCTGAGACTCTCGCAATTCTTGAACTCATAAAGCACGCCTTAAACTCCAAATTCCCAAATTCAGCGATCTGATCAGACAGTCAATCTACCCTTCAAGCCATCTACGACCCCATACATCGCTCCCTCTTATTCAACTAATTTAATCACTGATAACTGATGCAGCAAATTCATGTAAATTCATCAGCATCTAGACCAGAACTCACATAGGAATTCAAGGTAATGAGCTTACTGACGTGGCTGCGAAAGAATCTATCAAACTTCCAAAAGATGATCAATATCACCTCGCATAGTCCCAATCTTCCATAAAAAAACAACCTTAAATCTCAAAAATTAATGGCTCATGGTAAACCGTATGGACAATCGAAATAAAAAAAATAAATAGAACGTCTTCATCTCTCTGTCTCTGTGGCAAAGAAGGCAGTCCTTTCCACTACATTACAGAATGCAGCTACACCGCTCAGCATCATCTTAAATGCCCTCAAAACCTTAACTACACAGATTTTTTTCGATTCTGTCTTCGTTCAGCTCCCCACAAGAAAAAATTAACACTAATCGCTAAGCTCTTCACCGAAAAAGGTTCCGATCATTGCAAAGACAGGAATTCTCCTTCTACCAACTACCCAAACGATTCATCAGACTCAGACTTTTAACCTACTATCGTTAAACAAACTTCAACTTTTAATTAGGGACTTCCTAATTGAAATAACTGTATTTTCCCTACCAATCACAGAATCAAGAACTTTGCAGCCACACAATAGTTTCATTCTCCATTTGTAAATAATTTTTATTGTCTTATTTACTTATACTTTTTGAAATTCCTCTCTTAAAATATTTTTTTAAAATTTCAATCATCCATCCTTATGTTGTCATTCCTGCCTGATATAGAATTGTAATGTATTGGACACTGCGAGACCCAATCCAAGGCTTTAAGGCCCCAATATTGTAAATCCTTCATTTTCAACAGTATGCTTTGTGATGGCACAGTTTGGGGACAACCTTTTGAACCCTAGAAGGTGCTGCTTGCTCACGATGGTGATGATTGGACTAAACCCGATAAAACCGATTGGTACAGAATGGGGTTCACTCTCTTCTCTTATGAATGTATATATATTGGGCAGTAACATCATCTTTATCAGTAGAATTAATACAGATCTGTTAAAATATATATATATATATATATATATATATATAATTAAATTTAAATAAATCTATAAATCTAATTTAAATAAATTTTAAATTTTTAATCCGTTACTAAATAATTTTTTTAAATTATTTAATTTTTTGGAACTTTTTTAATCAATTCTTGTGTATAAATTGCGACAAAACACATATTCGGATAATATTATTTTGACATTAAAATAAAATACGTGCTAAAGTGTAAAAGGAAAACAATAATCATTTTCTGGGTTTTTATTAAAAAGTATTCTTGGACATCATTGTTTTTAAAGCTGTTAAAATTTCACAAAATTCAAATTGATAAATTTACAGAAAACATTGTTGTCATATTATAGATCACAATGATTGAACTGAAAGCAAAAACTATGTTAACAATAAAAATATAAGTTTATTTATAGAGAGAGACAAAGGTTGTGAAATTTACATCTCTATATATTGAATGATATAAAGAAAAACAAATAATATGCTGTTATAAGTTTATTCCATAAGGTATTTTTTCATTGCATATATTTTGGAAATACTGTTTCAGGAATATCTAAATGCTTGTTTATATCGAAATAATAGAGAGAAATATCCTTTTTGAATCTGCACAGAAACAAAGATATTTAACTGGTCTGAACTTAATTATAAGTAATTTCAAATATATTTTATAAATTAAATATTTTGATATTACTCACAAAAAGTAAATTAAAATAAAACAAATATGATTGTAAATATGTGTGCTTCCTTTTGATTTCTGATCGCTAATACCTGTTTTACATTTTATTGTTTATCTGCTAACTTTTCAAGTTAGAGAATAAAACCCTAGTGATTTTGATAAACATTTTGAAGTGAAAAATGCAAAAAGATGCATATACAGTTCATATTGAGAAACCCCATAAATGTCTCTGCTTTAAATAGAAAAAATTCTGAAAGGATGATCTATTAGAAAGGAATAATATTTAAATATGAGATACACGTAATCTGTCAGAATCATCAAAGTCAAATTTCAATCAATTTAAAATCTAATAGTATCAGCTCGAGAATGAAAATCAGAAAAAAATCTATTTCCCTAATTTAAGAATAGGAACGAAGTTAAAAAATACTTCTTTTTGAAATCCGTGATTACATTCCATTTCCAAATATTTCACTAAAAATGCTGCTTTGAGCAATGGCTTTCTAGAACCGTTGGCAACTTCTAAGAAGAAATGCCATAATGTGCATTTATTTTGAAGATCTGCTTTCGATTTTGTAAGCGTCTTTGCGTATCAGCAGCATCAAGAAATGAGTGATTACTTTAAATGAAGTTATTTCTTAGTGGAAAATATATGGAGGTGCTTATAAAGTTTCGAACTCTAAATATGCAAGACACTCGTGGAGAAAGGTAAATTTTACATGCCTTAAGCATCTCGTAGGGTTTTGTTTGAAATCATGCCTTAATTCCATTCATTAATCTACCATCAATAAATTTAAACTTTTTGTAGTAACTTGTGTAAAAAGTAGACTATTTTTTTGAATAATTAACGATACTTATTTTTTATTATTTAAAGCGCATTAATAATGACTGAGAAAATAGTGATTGATGCCCAAGAGCTAGAATTCAGAAACCCATATTCACCAACAAATATTTTAAGAACTGTGTCTCAACTTTTTTTAAAAGTTAATAAAAATATTCTGTGATTAAACTAATAACAAATTTGATTTGGATTAAGACTATTAGATTGAAATTTATAATGACAACTATGAAACCAAAAATGAGAAATCATTCCAATTTTTTAAAAATAAATTTTGTTTTATATATGAGTTTATTTAGAATTAGAGTGCACAAATAACAATTGTGATTGTTAATACATCGAACATCGATCGAAACGTTTTATATTTAAAAGCACTTAAAATAGTTTTAAAATGACGTACATTTGTGAGTTGAAAATAGAGTTTGGAGTCAATTCTCTTCAGAGAGATAATGTGGTGAAGGTTAAAATAAAATTCTTGTCTGGTTGAAATGTCTTGGGAAATTTAAAAAGATTTTATTCATATAAAATAAATGTATGTCATATTTTAAATCCAAATCTCTAAAAAAATTATTGAGATGAAAAATAAATTTTTATCCCAATATACATATATTCTAGCGAGTTTGTTTAAAATAAGTGCAACAAAATTTCCACAATATTTTTTATTTATATTTCTGATTTTTCAAATAAAAAATAATTTAGATTATCTGATTTCTCTATTGGAACATATAGGAAGTAATAATCAGTGCAGTTCTGAATCATTTATTTAACAATTTTAGTGTAAACTTTTAAATATTTTTTTTAAATCCCATAAAATTTTTATAAAACCAAAAACAAAAATTTTGATAAAAGTTAATTCAAATAAGATTTCATTAATTTGTAGTTTTAATTTTCAATTTAAAATATATGAGGCATTTTAATAAGTAAATATTATAAATAGAGAACAATTAGACAATAAATGTTTCAAATAAATTAAAGAAATTTTTACCTGGACCATAGGATTGTTTTACTAGTTTTAATAAAAAACAGGAGTTATTATATATATTTCAGTTAAATTTTTTAAAATCTTTTTCACATAATGCTATAAGGCTATATTAATAAAAGCTTATTTAGTTTTTATTTTACAGTGTTGGAATTGAAATAAAGATATAGAAAAAACATTTTAATCAAATTGTATTTTAAATGAAAATTTAATATAATCTTCTTTGTACCGAATTCATATATTATCTTTAATTTTAAATCATACATTACCTTAAGTTAAGATGTATTATTCTAACATTTACACTTTTTTCACAGGGATAATAACTACCATCTAAACTTAAGCTTCTATTATCTTTTATTTTTGAATTAATTACAATACTAAATATTCATTAATTCCATACTTCAAATGTCTTAATCATTAAAGCTGAATTTTAATCATCAAGTTATTTGGGTATATTTTAATTACAATCGAAGCTTTTTTAAAATGTTGGCCAACTTTAGAAAAATATACATGAAAAATTTCCTTTTTATTTATGTATAAAATATTTCATTTTTTCAAATTTACAAAAAGTAGCCATAAAAAATTTCTCTTTTTATTTCATACAATAATGAATAAATATAAAATGGAAGTTGAGTTTTAAGGAAATGCAAAATATAGCATGACAACTGAAGAAATTACTTATAAGGTTTTGCTTAATTTCAAGTAAAATTTTTATTTTGATAGTTTTAATATATTTTATAGTATATTGGAAGAAAAAAATATTGTTTTTTTATTTTTGACGCATCAAATTTCACTATGAGTAAAAGAAAATAATCTTGATTTTAATTTAAGTAAGTTAGTTATACAATAAGGATGACGAAAAGGATTTTTGGAAATAATATTGTTTTGAGACGAATGCGGAAGCTTTTTTAATTATTTCCCAAATTTGTAACATTTATAAATAATAATTCTTCTGGAAAATGTATCTAAAGGCTATTTAATTTTAAGAAATATTAATAATAATATTTTATTGTTGCGTTTCAAATTCTTTACAAATATGACAGTGATACAGAAAATATTTTTGAATATTGTTATCAGTGCAGCTTATCATAATTATAACATTATTTATTGCGTTTACTGTTATATATTGCTTCAAACTTATGTATTCACTTTCTAAAAAATGTGCATAATTTCTCCGTTAACTACATTCTATATTTAAAATTAAGCGAATTAACGTATTGACTAGGATTACTTGTTAAAGGATACTTAGCAAATATTAAAATATTACTTCTAAACAAGTGCTTAATTTTGAGCTTTTTGAGAAAGACTTTTTACGTGAGGAAGTGTTAACCTTTGTTCTGTATTTACTTTCATAACTAAATATGTTTTTGGGCTTTTTTTACAGCATTTAGTAAAAAAAGAAAATGAAAAAGGCTTGAAATATAAAAAATATGGAAACATGTAAGAAGTGTAAGACAATTTTCTTTTAAATATGGATTTTCGAGTCTTGAAAGAAGCCTATTGGTTAGTAATTTATGGAAAAAAAAATTCGATCAGAATTTGTAAAAGTAGATTGACTGATTGCTAAAAGAGGTTGCAATTAAGGAAGATATCTTATGTTCTACAAACACTCACACACTCACATACATATGCACATATTTATAACTGTACTAATTAGCTCATAAATATAAATATATCATTTACTCAAGATGTTTACTTTAGAGGGATCAACACACATTTTTGTACAATTAGTATATGGTTCTTAATGATTTTATGATTAACACAGAAAATTTTATTTAATATTATAATATATTCCTTTGACATAGAAAATTAGAGTCTATTTCTAACAATTATTTGCAACTCGCGGTTCTCTTCTGAGATTTAAAACAGCGCAGCAAATCTAATACCAATAATTTTACAATTATTTATAAGTATTTAGTATTATTTTTTAATGAATGCTACAAGGTGATTTCAGTATAAATTAATCTTGTAATCACACTATTACAAACTGTAGATATATGTTCGTTATTTTAACAGTATCTTTTTTTTATATGATTTTGATATTTTGTAGTATATTGATCCATTTTTGTTCCATCAAGTCAAATAATCTAATGTTACCTTCATTGAGTTGTTATTGTGTTCTGCATGCGTATTATATTTACGTAGAAAAAGCATTTATATCATGCTATCGTATGATAAATAAAAATTTCATTAAATTTTGACTTGAGACTTGAAGCTTTTTTGCAGTCCAGTTTAATTTGCCAACTTTTACAAGGAATACTTATGCTTTATTAATAAATGAGTACTATTTGGGATTTTCATAAATATAGTTTATTTCTTTCCATAATTTCATAACAAATTCATAATAAAAGTTTTTCTTAACAAACTTTATGAAAATACAGCGAATAAAAGACGTAATTGTTTAAACAACTTGAATTAAATTAAATTTACTGTATTACAAACTTTAATCTAATTTTATTTCTAAGCATTTTTTCAATCTTGTATAAAAATATTTCTAGGGACAACACATTGAAATTAAATGCACAGTAAGCAATAAAATTCTAGTATATCTATTAATTTAAAATCTTCAGTTAATCCAGAAAACTTTATTTTTTATTCCACTTACTAAAAATTCTCTTAAGTGCACAAACTAATCCAATCTCTTTAGAAGTCACGAACGCCAGGAATAAAGAAAAAGAAACCAACTTCCGAATTGATCTCCCTTTCCTGCAATAAGTGTAAATGAGCTGAAAGTGACGCCTGTTTTGTAAACGTTCGATTTGCATAAATATCTAGTGTGACTTACGTGAACTGTAAGAAAACAGCTCTGGAGAAGAAGTTGCGTGCCATGGTTTAGCAATGGAATTCCAAGCCCTGAAGAGCCATTTGCATTGATAGTGAGATCATTATCTGAAATGAAGCGGACTTTGACACAGATTGAATATAAAAAGACCCTCCACGCAGTTGAAAAATGTCGTCTATTATGACGAAATCCTTTTCTTTGTAGATTTATTGATTAAAAATTTAGTTTTGATCCAATATAAATCCCTTTAGTTGGCAACATGAGTATTGATTTAGCATATATTTCTATTTTGTAGATAATGTAATACCATAAAGGAGACCAAGTGATTTTAAGGAGAAAGTAATGGAGACTCAGCTTATTGCAATTATAATGTAATTACTTTGATAATATTACCATTTTAGATTTAATTAATACCACTTTAGATTTAAATTAGAACTGAAAATGTTTTGTTAAGTTTAATCGAAATAATAAGTTATGTACGATATCTTTTGATATCTGGTAAACAGTTATGATCTTAAATAAAAAGTAAATATTTTTTTATGATTTCAATGAATGTTGTTGTATTTTATATTTTTTAACTTTGAAGAATTTATTTAGTTATACACATTTCGTTTGAGTAGAAATTTCTTAATATTTGGGATAAAATTAAATTTTAATTTATAGACTTTATAAAATTTAATTTTCTAATATTTACTCGCAAGATTTAAAGAAGAACTGAATTTTCTCTCCTATTTTATGATGAAAAATGTTTTTTTCAGTCAGTTATTTACTTTAAATTTTTTTTAAAATTTACTTTTCAATTCGGAATGAGAGTTTTTTATTGATATAAGAAATTGATTGTATATATCCAAATTCTTTTTATTGGATGAATAACCATCATTATACAAATTTTAAGAGAATCGATTAATTTCATACAAAATCTTAATTAAAGTTTCAAGCAAAAATTTTGCTTTGATTTTTCAATATTTGCTCTGTATTTAAGTAAACATTTTTTTTCGTGTATGTCTATGTTTGAATTTAAATTCAATTTTTTTTAAAATTTCAAGAAAATTACATAATAAATCAGTAATAAAGAAATATTACATGAAATATAACACAAAAAAAGCTTTCTGCATGCGAAAAAGAAAAAAATTGAAAAAAGAATGAAGAAATACAGAAAAAATAGAATAATTACTTATATTTCAGCAAATGAATAAAACTTTTTTTGTATTAAAATGTCATTGTTTAGTATTAATTAAATTATTTTTTACGTTAAATTAAAAGTTCATTTTATTATTTATTTATAAAATTATATTTACTTATTATTTTTGAAACAATAAAAATAAAATTGATAGATATTTTTCGCGTATTTTAATTTATGTAAAAAAAGTTCAATAAAATATTTTTAACATATGCCGTGTACATAATTGCTTTCCTTTTAATTGCTTTTAATTATTTCTCAAAGAATATAAATCTATATTATATAATTATTTTTACTATAAAAATTTTACAGAAATTTTTAGTTAATGCATTGTTAATTTTCCTTAAAGATCAGTTTATTTGAAACCTTCCATAAACTATTTTCGAATATATTTTTTAAATAATTTTGATACAGTGTGTCTCAGTAAAAATGAATAAGTTTAATAGAAATCAGTGACAATTTTTATTAAAAAATTGCTGAAATATAACTTAACAACAAAAAGTAAATGTACGTGATGGACTTTTAACATCGAAAATGATTTAAAATCGTGTAAAATCTTGGTATTTGCTTATTTTATTGCCTCCACTTTTGGAGCCGCGCCAAGCTTGTCGATGAATAAACTTATATTTGGAATACTTTTATTGGTCGTTGTGGTTGCTTGTACCAGAATATTTAGGGCTTCATCTTTCCCAAAAAATTTCTTTTATTCAATGGAGTTTCAAATTTTTGCCATTTTCGCATTTTTGAAGTAGAGGTTAAGGAACTCTTTCTTGATTTATTTGCCGTTGTAAGGCTATTTTTTGCACATAGAGGCGTTTGGATCCGAGACGTTTTTTGAAAAAAATAATAATAAAGAATTTACTAAATAATTAGGTAATATGGAAATTGATTAGAATCTTCTAGAGTAAATATCGAAATAAATTACAAATAAAAAGGGAAATTTAAATATTTAGGACATCTTGTAAGTACACTATTAAATAATATTTAGATCTCCAGTATCTTTAAAAATGTTTTATTTGGAAATATTTTACATTTTTTTGGTAATTTCTCTCGAAGATCTTAAAAACAAATAAAAAATGCTAAATAAATACGAATGTACCAAACTTAATTTACTATATTTTTTCACTATTTAAGTATAACAGGTTCAAATTATTTTGTAAAATAAAAAAACAATAGTAAAAAGGGGAAATTTATTTTTGAATCGCAGAATTTATAAAAGAGTAATTTTTAAGAAAATTTAACATCAAAGATTGCTATTGAGACTTATTATCTTTAATATTCTCTGATGCTGAGAATATTTAAAAAATTTTAAATATGTAAATTTACCTAGTCTAATATTAATGATTTTGATTAAGTATTCAGTTTAGAAATACGGTGAATTGGTTGAATTTCATCCAAGAGCACTATCTATACTTTTATAAAATGATAGTTATAAATTTTTAGATAAATTTCAAATGGAGTTCTATCAGAAATATTTAATATAATTCTCAGATAGAGTTAAATGCTTAAGATCAATATAATAGAGAAAGTAGAAATTTCAAATGTAAAATAATATTAAGGATTGTAGCTATTTTTAATATACACACAAACTCATTTATGCAGTGTCCTCAAATACATTGAAACTCATGCTTGAAGCTACAAATTTTAATTATTTATAAAATTTATTGCAAGTAGATATATATGATAAAACCTAAAGCTCAATCATATTTATTTAAATTCATTGATTACTCTCAGTATAAGAGAATAGTAGCGATTGCGACATTTGCGACATATTTTCTAATACGCTAACTTAGTCGATGATTTTAACATATGGGATTGAAACATAATATAAACAACATAAACAATAGTTAATAATGAAATTATTTAAAAGGTTATATTTTGTACAATATTGGATTTTATCGAAAATATAAAGACATCTTAAAGTAAAAAAAGAACACTTAATTTAAATTACTTATAAGATTAAATTTGATTCAGTAAATAATTATGAATATATTAAAATAATACTGAAAATTAAGATAAAACCGAACACAAATATTAATATAAAATGGAATCAATTATAAGAAATCAAAATCCAAAATCTTATGTATTTAGGACAAAATCTAAATCATTTAATTTTTTTGATAGTTTTCACTGCTTATTTAGATTGTTAATAAAATATAAAATAGGAAGCAATTGAAATACTGTTCACAGAAAATGGAAATTAAATAACCATTTGTATAGAAGGTGGTTTTTACAGTAATTTATGATTTAAAATATTTTAAATAATAATAACTTAAATTAATTTATTCGTAATTATGCGGTTAGTTTATATAAAAAAACAGGAGACAGGTAATAAAACAGCATTTTGTAGAGTGTCATTCGTGAAAAACCATAAATTTAAATCAAAAATGAGCAAAATCTGCATAGAAACATTTTTAAAATGCTGCTTTAAGGAATATTTTAATATCTTGAAACAGGTACAATGGTAATCAGCATCATTATTTATGAGAATGAAACTAAGATATTTCGAGAATAAAACACGAATCACTTTGAAAATTTTGACGCTTATGTCTTTAAAGCTGTAGCTAATTTTTGATGTGTGAACAATAGTTTCATCTTATATTAATCCTGAAAGGGAATATTTTATAAAATTAAGACCAAAACTCATACCTTTCTTTTAACCAATTTAAAAATATATTTATAGCAAAATTAAGATTAGTTTTTTAAATACAAAAGATATCTATATAACCCTGCTGTAGATAAAAATATTTAAAATCATACACAACTAGATCTTGTGAACAGAATTTTTATTTTGTCTTTTTTATACATGTTTTTGTTCAAAATATCAGTAAATTACCATCACTAAATTACAAGGTAAACAAGAAAGTTCTTGTCGTTTTTAATGACCCAAAAGAATATGACCTTCGGAAAATGTAGTCTATTGTTAGTCCTTAAAATAATCCCCAGCGGCATCCAGCACTTTCTGCCAATGAGTTGTGCAATTACCTTGCGGTAAGACTTGCAGGTTTTAGACGCAAAGAAGCTCGTGACTACTTGGTGTAAGTCTGTTTCATTGGTGAAGGATTTTCACGAAGATGATTGTCCAAGGAATGGATGATCTCTGATAATATGTTCAGATGAGATGACATTCTGATGGTGCAACTTCAAGTAAATAAAAAGGATAGTGCAAAGTCTCTCAACTAAGCCGATATATGGTATCCTTGGTTACCAGCGTGACATGCGGCTTCACATTATCGATCAAGAACAGTACAACCTTGCAATTAACCAGCCCTTACTTCTTCTGTTGCTATGCCTATTCTATACGTTGCAGTTACTGTGAGTACTGGTCCGCAGTGCCTGTTTGGTACACTGAACCACAAGACGACTAGTCCACCACGCATGATTTTATCGCAGAGATACACATTTTCCTACCTGAATTTGTCTACATGCTTGACATCTTCTGAAAGGCGACGTGATACAGCAACTGATAAGCCCACTATGAAGTCGTAAAGCAAAAAACCTCGAACAAGCTCATTGGGCACTTTCATTTCTCTTTACTACTGTACGATTATATATGATGAATGTACGTGATGTGGACTTGCTCTTATAACAAGTGATATTCCTGCTCTCGACTGATTGGTGTCTCAACCTCATCATATATTAATTTACATACTTATTTTAATTTCATTCCATATCAACGAAAAAAACGGCTTAATTACTACCTTTGTGATTTAGAAATAATATTCTAACCACCATCTTTAAGTAATTTAAAAGCTTTATTACTGACTAATATTTTTCTCTTTTTGGAGGAAATTAAAAAGAACCCAATGGAAATAATTCTGATGTACGACAATTGTTACTTCTGAGCGCTATTTTTCAGGCTAAAATTTATTCCATGCAAATATCTTTTGAATTAGCAAATAAAAATCCATTTGGCTATTTTGTGTTTCTGATAAAGTATGACAAAGTCAGAGACATGATGATAGGCATTTCTTCTTCTCACACGAGGCATTACAACAACTTTTTTTGCCGAAAACAACGTTGAAACGGAAATTGAGTATGAGAAAGCTGCTGTCAAATCTCTGGTTTTATACACATTGTAGATGTCGCTACTGTCGCCTACTTTGTATGAATGCGCTGAAAATCTAATCATTTGCGTATCACAGTAAGTTCTACCTGTCATGCGAATTCCACGTGTGCGGTGTGCCGCTTTCTTGGTGTAGCAATTTTAATAAATATCTTTTGAATTGAGGAATAGAAACAGTCATGCCAATTTAACTACATGATTTTATTTTTTTTTATAAAATATTGTGTATTTAATTATAAAAAATAACGTAATTTATAATAAGAGATTCAAAAAAGTTTATTTTATTTTTGTAAAAATGTAGAAAATTATGTTTAAAAATAGGAAAAATATCAAGTGACATAAATAGAACCCAATATATCTTCGAGTCATGCCAATAAGCATGATATTTAATGCTTTAAACTGAAATAATAGAAGAATAAATGTATTCTTCTATTATATTTGGAATTGTTTGAAGCAATTTTTATGCAAATTGCTCCCCAGTTTTGCTGGTTAAGCACATGAAAGATGTCAGGAATGATACTTATTAAGAAACAATAGGATTATAGAAGATTATTACAAGAGAGATTTAGAGCAAATCCAGATCATTAGTTTATTTTATAAAATATAGCGTTCCTAATTTAAATAAATGAGGTATATTTTGTTCCTTAGGCTTCAAAAAGTACAACTATGCATTATTAATTTTTATTGTGACAAAAATTTCAGTTATGTTAAACGGAAAGTGATGCTCAGATTCTTTATTCTAATCTTTATTCATTTTGTAAAATGTATCTATCTAAATTTTAAATTTGTCATAAACTTCAGTTTAACTAATACTTATTTCTGAAACTTAATGTATTAGAATTGTTTGTTGCAGATTATGATGATCTTGTTCTTTGTTCAAGTGTGTTATAACCAATGAAGTCTTTTCTTTATTATTTGAAAGAAAAATTTAAAAATATAAAATACTTGATGTTAAATCATGGTATTATATTTTTAGAATTATATTATCATGATATTAGAATATATTGTCTTTATAATTGTAATATATTCCAAGAATCTTGCATATTTAGACATTCAAATTTTTTTACATGAAGTATATGTTAGAAAATAAATCATTGAAAGGAGAATATCAAAAGTATTAATGAAATTGAATGCAATTAATTGAACAAAATTGAAAAATGGAATTAAGTGCCAATAATATTTCTGACCTTGCTTTATACATACATATACCATAATAAGCTATAAACTTTCGACATTTTTTGAAATTTTTGTTTCTTAGCATTTTGGATGTTTATAGAATACTTAATTTTCATATTAATATGTTTATATATCAAATTAAAAGAAATTTAGTGTTAGAAATTTTTACAAAGAATTGAATTAAATATATTTATATTATAAAAAGAATTATGTTACAAATAATAAGATATATTTTAGGTATTTGATGGTATTGTAAATCCCACTTACACAAACAACACCAAATAGGATAATCGTTTTTTCTAAATGCAACTTCATATTACTTTATCATCTAGCAAACAAGTGTGTGTTTGGAGTTTATCCTTAATCAAAGGACGTCAAAAAACAATTATGTCCAACATAAGTTATGTTTTATTTGATTGAGATATTTTCTTACAACCTCTTTAAAAATCACAATACATTTTCAATATAATTGAGATCGCGGTGTTATTTCTTGGCCAAAATATAATCAATGATTTTATTTTTAAACCAAACACATTTGCCTGATGACAAGGAGCAGTCTTACTGAAAGAAAAATTGCACATTATTAGGAGAGGGATCCCTAATGGAAATACAAAATAGTAAATTTAAATATTACTTTTAATTTCAGAAGAGTACCATGATTTTTCTTTTCAGAATACCATTAATTACTTGAATAAACTCCACACCATCTTCAGATATACATGCTCAAATCATAAAACTCATTGCATTCCTTGTAGTTGTTTCAATGCAATCACACTTCCCTTACCCTAAACATATCCCATATTTTCACCATCATCACCAAAGACTGATATTTTACTCTTACTGATACAGAATATCTGATTCACAGATTTTCTAACACTTAATTGTTATTTTACTCATTGAATTAGATTCTTGTGTTTTTTGTGAGATTTAAATATTATTTTCTTCTTAGGACTCTTCTTTTTTGTCCAAAACCTGATAATCTTTCATTGTTCTTGAAGTGACTGTAATATCTATTGCATTTATTACACATCTAACAGCATCTGACGAAATTCTACTATAATAAGAATTCTACTATAACTATAACTATATTCTACTATAACGAAATTCTACTATAACTATAATAAGAATTCTACTATACAAGAGAGCATAAGTAAGCACAATTTGGAGTCTTAAAATATTCTAAATAATTGAGGAAAGATTGATGTAGAATACACTACTTTTGTTTCAACTGCTGTGCATAGTAATATTAAATAATTTATCAGAAAAAGTGCTCTTTTTTCTGTATATGGAAGCAAAATTCAAAACTTGAAAAAAATAAAATAAGTAAAAAAATTAAATTTAATTATTTTCGGGACCATGAAGTTTTACAGTATTATTGATTCTTCAAAGTACAGTAAAATCACTCATAAAAATAAAAATAAACGATAAACTATTTATATTGTGTGAGATGAATAATATAGCCATTTTTTTAAGGTTTTCAAAATTGCATTTTTATTTACCGAAAGTCATATTTTAAATTTTATTGTTTATTAATTTAAATTTTTAATAATAGGATTTCAAACTGAGTCTTCTAGTTTAAGACAAGATAAAGGTTATCTACCATTCTTTCATTAAATACTGGAGACCATCAAAAATGAAGCACCAAGAAGGACCACATTTTACAGCAAAATTTACCATCAGATATCACTTTATGCAAAGATAAAAAGTTTGAAACTACAGTTCCTTGGAAAATGTTATTGATGATGGAATCAGTAGTTACTGTAGTGGTTACAACGGCTACCCTACGCCATAGCATAGAACTAAATGATCTTATATGTATCCTTGGAGTACAATAGATCAGACGACTTTTATATATTGTCATATTTGATACAGTATATAGTAATGTTGTGTAATCATGAACCACATATTTCCATTTGGAATAGATCGGAAGCCCAAACATCTATGTTATTGAATCAAGAATAAGAGAACGAATGCCTTTCAAACATTTCAGTCAGCTGTAAACGATGTCAAATAGTTCAAGCAAACATAGAATGATGCATAGCAAATTGAATCTATTTCCTATATCTAAAGGCAGCCATTCTTCTTTGATTGAAATGACAAACTAATTGAAAAGATGATTTTTTATGTACCAACTTATTAGTAATGATGTTTTATTTAAAGATATTAAAAACATTTGTTCTCAATTAAAAAGATATAATAAATAAAACATGAATCCAAATAATTTCATATGATATAACTAAATTATTTAATGTTTATATTTAACTTATAAATAAAATAAGATTCAAAACTACGTTTTTTAAAATTATAATATAAAAGAGTATCAAGATCTATGAAGTACTTACTATCTTCCATTTAAAAACGTACTTCAATGATGAATATGCTCTGACAACAGATTTTATAAGGCATTTTATTCTATAAATGATACCATAATTTTTCTTTAAAATTATTATTTTCTGCATATTGTTTCAAGAGTAATTTAAAAAACTAAGAGAAATTGGTGAAATTTCTTTTCATATAATAAAATGCCCAGGAAAAGATGATGTAAAATACGTTTACGTGTATGTAATTTAGTATATGATTAAAATGCTGTAAGTATATTTTTATATCTAAAATGCTTCATATTATGAAGCAACTTTCTCATGTCGTTAATTATTATTTGTGCTATATTGATGTTATTATTTGTGCAATACTGATGTATCTGTTTTTCTATTTTTTCATGTGAATATGTTCTGAGAATATATAATTATCTGTTGCTATCCATATCATCTAATTTAAAGCAAGAGGTTTTAAAAAATTCAATTAGCGGAATAGAAATGTGTTACATTCTTAGTAGCTTGTCAACTTAAAAATGCTAATAATTACGTAGAGGAGGAAAAGCAGATGTTGAAAATTTCAATACGCATTTTGCAAAAATTTTTTCGCTTTTTTATTTACCTTTATTATTTTCTTTAAAAAGAGTTTTGCATCTAATAAGAGACTGTCTAGACGAAAATACTTTTAGAAGAAAAATAAATCTAGTAGCTAGTGATAGATACTAAATTTGACTTTATAAACTAAAACCTATATTAAATTTTGTCTTTGCAAATAAACTAATCTACTCAAATTGATTGAAAATTTCTCTTTTCGAGAGTTACATAATAAGATAAAACTAAAATTTAAATTTAGTGCAATTTCTATTTTGTAGAAGATATGAAATACTAGAAATTTTTAAAAGGATAGCATATCATAAGTTTTGGAAAAACATATCTGCTTTTTAATGAACTCATACAGTATTCTAAAGAATTTCTAGATTAAACTTCAAAATTCTTAAAATTTAAAATTGTGTTTTTAAATTTTATATATTTATAATATGTTTATAATTATTATGTTCAAAGTTTAAAAATGTATTTTTTTATAAGGTAAACAAGAAAGCTCTTGTCATTTTCATGCTACCATTGAATGAAGGAAGCATAAGAATGCAAACTAGTCTTTGACTAAGTTGAGGCTCCGGCCTGTACAGAGTAAGAACATCAGTCGTTATAAAAGCAGGTTCTAAAGTGCACTGTCTAAAATATATTTATATTACAAATGTTATTTTATTTTAAATTAACAAAAAAAGATTATATGTAGTGCTAATAGTTAGGATAATAATAACTTTTTGGAATTTTTTTATCAGTTCAGAGAGAACAAAATAGTATGTTCCTACATTTTTTTAGTGGAAATTTTAAATAATTTCATTGTCTAGCGCAAAATTTTAGAATTTTAATGCAAATCTGAATTGATTAATTTCAGAGGTAGATATACACATAAAATACATTATTTAATAGAATGTTGTGATAAATATTTATGAACCTGTACAGTATTTAAATTAAATTTATTTTATGCAATTGATTACCGTATCTATGAAAAATGATTAAACGTAGGAAAAGAATATATGAAATTTAAAATTCTATTAAAAAAAAATAGAAATTATCATCAAATAAAACCGCACAGCTATGTACTTTCCGAATATATGTTAAAATATTTTAAATAATAAAAGTATGTATATATATCTTAATATTCTCCGAATATATATGAGTTTATGTGAAATAACGCGGTTTAAGAAATTCTTTGTATTTCTTGTTTTTCAATTTTATAATCACTACAGTTTGCAGTTAGTATTCAGGTAATAAAGCTCGTAAAAGTTATGTTTTCAAAAATAAAAATTTTAAATCTATCTTATGAAAAATCCCGTTAGTCCTCTATCTGATATTTAAATACTAAAAAAATTCTGGAATACATTTTGCGGTGTATTATTTAGCTTTGTCTCCTTTCTCCCCATTTCATCTTTATGGCTTTAGATAATCTTGTACTATATAGCTAATTATATATTGCTTTTTTCATCCCGAATGAATAACAGAAAGCAAATTACATTATTTTTTCCATTTCATGTTGCTTTTTATTATTGTGGACTTACGGCTAGTTTCAGTGGCTCATACTTTATTTACATGACGTATTAGAAGACATAAACATTCTAACTATTCTATGTAAAAATGTCTAACTTTTGTCTATTGCATACATCACCAATTATAGCTTAAAAATAATGCTCAGTTACCATCTTTAAGTAATTTAATTATTTCATTAATTATTCTGAAGTGTTTTTTTCAACTTAGAGTTAAATATGAAAGATTTAATATTAAAATATTTTTTGATATGATATTCATCATGAATAATTTATTTATGATGGTGGTCTAAATTTAAGTTCCCCTTATTATTTGTTTGATACAGTGAGTATAATATACGAGTATTATAATACCCCTTAATATTCTCTTTTTTAATTTTTGAAAGAAAATGTAATTAATTTCAGTTTTGATGTCAAGGGAGGTTTTTATTTAGTTAAATATATTTTTAACTTCATCTTTATAAATATATTTTTGAAAATGTAATCAGTGTTCTTGCATAAATCAATGAAAAATAATAAAAGTTCTATTACTAAATATAATTTGCTTTTAATTTTACAGATATATGGAAACTTCAGTAAATAGTTTAAACCCATAATTTAAACATGAAGTAACAAATAATACACACTTCTTCTATAAAAGCGCATCCACAATCAATGAAAATATTTAATTTATATAATGTCAAGGCGGGTAAGGAATTTTTGCTTTAAATAAATTGATAATGCCATAGCCTACATCTCTTGATGTGGAACTAAGTATTTCAATTGTAAAGTCAATTTTTATTTATTTAAGGCTGATAAATATATTATAGATTTAATTGATTAAACGGCACATTTCTTAAAAATTTATTTTTTCTTAATTTTGTTTAATAAGTTATACATCTTGCTAGTAATATAGTTTGTATATTGCTTATAATAAGCATTTTTATTATGTGTTTTATAAGGATTACAAATATTGAAGTAACTGTGTCCTTTCCTATGTGGAATACTTATAAACAAATAATAAAGTAAAAAAATTAATAGATAAATAATATAGTAAAATAAAAAGTAAATAAATTTGTTTAAAATTATTTCATGGCATTTAAAATATTTGTGATATTTAAAATAAAAATACTGAAAAGTATGTGATCAAATATAAGGACAATCCGACAAATAACATTTGTTAATCAATTAGCTTTTATAAGAAAATAATTAGTTTCACTGATATTTGTATACTTTCCTATACTCCTAAATAGAAAAAGATTAGAAAACTTTAGTTATAAATAATCTTTAGTATATTATTAATGTTTGCCTTTTCGAAATTTAGTCTGATAGAAAATAAATGTACACATTTTATAAGTCTTGAAAAATATCTTTTCCGTTAATAGAGGAAAATCTTTACTTTTTGGAAAGAGAATTAATAAAAATAATTTCATTTCTTCTTAAACTTTTGAAGAGATCTGATTAAAATATCAATTTCATTTGAAAGAGAAAAATAATATAAGTGTTTTAAATGACTCTGATAAGTTGAGACATAAACTATGAGCAAAAGACAAAATCCTCTTCCTTATAGAAGTGTTCAAGATTTGAAAGAGAAATGGATTTTTTTTAACCATTTACAAATGTGTGATTTGCATACCAAGCAAAATTTTCTGATAAAAGCTCTGCCGGAACTATGCCATTGAAACAATTCTAGGATAAAGTGAAAGTTATATGTTAAAACTTAAAATGCAGTTTCCCTTGCTTGAATATTTGTCCATCCTATTTGCATCAAAAGCGGTGTTTTTACTCTAAACGAAGATAATATCTCTCGGGTGAAAACAAGAATAGAATAAGGATTTAAAAGTTTTAAACAAATGTAGAATCAACCAAAAAACAGAGGAAAAGAGAAAAACCCCATTTCTACCATAACTCAATGTGGAATATCCTAGCTTTGTTAAATCACGGATTAGGAATTTATCTCCATTTGAATACAAAACTGATTGGATGGAATTAATCTTCAGTATTTGAACAGATTTTTTTATGCTTATTTTTCAAAGAAAGATTGTAAAACTGATGATGGATGGAAGATAATATAACATTTTCAAACAGTTTTTGAGATTTTTTCCAATTTCACGTCATTTGTTTTTGAAATTGTTTTAAATAGAAATATTTATCAAAAGTTCATTGGGATAAAATATTCAATCATTTTAGAAGCAAATGAGCCCCAATTTATTGATCAAAATTTCCTACACAGTTGAAAATTTTGTTAAATTATTTACATTAATTTATTTTCAGGAAGTTATTTCAATAAATTATAAATTAAAGACTCTCTAAAAATGGTTCAGTTTTCATCATTCAAGATTTATAGAATCAAACACAATTGCTGTTCTTAACCTAACATTCTAGATTTAAATCTTTGCACTATACCAGCACTGTTTATTACTGATCTTTTAAGTGATGGTTTATTGAACAAAATTCGAACATCTTTCGAACGGTATTTATCTTCTATTGATTTTTGTATTCAGTTATTAGAAGGGAAATAATCAAATAATTCATGTCTATACAAACATTAGGTGGTACAAATTGTTGGGTAAAAGAATAACTTATATGCATATCAAAATTTATATTCAGAATATATCATGAAAAGAATTTCAAAATTTAAAGAATCCTTAAAGTTTTTTCAAAAGTCTCTTATAAAAGTCTCTATAATTTAGTTTAATTTTTAGTAAAAGTATCAATGATACACGAATTATATTAATGCATTAACTATTTCTGTAATTATGTAGAATTTTGCCATTAGGGTTTGATTGCTCTAGGTTACTATATTTTAACTTCATCTAAGTACAAGATTTTATTCTAAAATCTTCACATTATTTTCAAACTTACTGTAGATGAATTTTCTTTCGATAAGAATAAAAATAGAGAGTTGAAGAACTAACTTTAAAGTTTTGAATCATATAGTTTTTTTTAATGAACTCAATCAAATTATTTTGTTAAAGATAATCAAGAATTTAATGCATAAAAATTATTTCTAGCATTTTATTTGTGAAGTAATTATGTCACCTTTTTATTTTAATACATATTTCATGGACATTAAGTTATTAATTCAAACCTCTTGTTAAAGAACATTACTATATCAAATATTGAAGATGTTCAAATGACATTCGAAGGAATATCATCGTCACTCTAATATTTAAATTGAAAAATGGATGATAAACAGAAAGAATTTTCATTCAATGTATGCCATGAACTGCATGAAGCATTGTCAAAACAAAAAAATATTTTACAAGCTCGGAATTTTCGTACATAACAAAGACATAACTTTTTGTTGCAGGAGAAAATTTTATCCGAGAGAGTAGAATAGTTCTTACTTTCCACACTGTATAAAAATGACAACGTAAAATTTTCAAGATTTTTTGTAGCGTATGTGCAGAATTTATTCCTTAAAGCTGTTGATTTTATTAACAGCAAAATCTTTCATCAATCTAAGTGATGCTTTGATAACAAATATATATATATATATATATATATATATATATATATATATATATATATATATATATATATATATATATATATATATATATATATTATTCATAATAACTTAATATTAAAATAAAATAATCATATTAACAAATAAACGCAAATTTGTCTGTTTCTATGTAACCAATAATAAGTACTTCATTATAGGTGATAGATTTTGACAATGTGCAACTCAGGCAAATAATCAAATACAGTTTGTACTAAAAATTTTTAACACATCATACGTGAACACTGTTTGAATCATGGATAAAAAATTAAATTATTATTTTTTATTAGAATGTTAACACATTATTAATATAAAGACTTTACTTTCCTTAAATTTATGATGCAAAAACTTTCCGAAGTTAATTTTTTTAAAGTTTAGGGCAGAAAAGATTATACACTTGATTTTAATAAAAATGGTCAGAAACTTATAATAACTTAAAGGTTTTATATCTGTAAAGTATGTCCAGGAATTTTGTTTTCTAAAATTACTTAGCAAAACAAAATATGCGGAAGATATATATACAATTATGTCAAAATCTCTATTCATTCCTATGAGTAAGGACAATGATTGAAATAGATTTGTGTTCAGATGATCTAAAACAGACAGAAGTTGTCCGTACTTAAACAAAACATTGCTGATTTTTCATTAAATCGATTACTTTGCAATATTCTGCTTAGAGGACTGTAATATAATTAATGTTTTGTCGCAAGTGCCGTATAATCCATGATTCCAAATTCAAAGATTGGTGATATTTTGGCGGATTTTCTTATGTATTTGGCAACCTCGTTTTTATTACGTCATACATATGGATACCTATAAGAATTATGCAGAAAATTCTATTTTGGTAACCCTAGTATTTACGTCATCGTGCACGTTACGATACGTCATATTGGCAACATTTCTTCATCACCACAAAAAAAAATAATAATATTCAGAATTTGGAATCATGGATTATACGGCACCTGTGCCAATGTTTTTATATATACTCTACCATTTGTTTACTTAGAAATAAGTGAAAAATTCAAATCACACTATTATTCTGCATGAGGACAAAATTCCTTAACGCAGATTGTTGATTATGGTCTATTTAACGCAGATTATGATAATGGAAATTAAAATGATAATTAATATTTTTGTTTCATGGTCGTAGCATTTAAAGGAACCTTTTGTTTGGGGGTGGAAAATATAATATCTGGATCAACTTTTTAAAAAAGTGAAGAAACCGTTGAAGATTAACTATTTAGGATTTGTACTATAGAGATTTCAGAGATGGAATAATTAGTGTATTCAAATGAAAAGATGTATTTATGTGGAATTATAGTACATTAACTCTCTCTCGGAAGGTATAAAACGAATATTTTGGGTAAGAAATTATAATTTTGTAAAATTTCAAATTTAGCAGAAACTTAAAAAAAAAAAACAATAATAATTTCAACTAAAAGTCAACAGAACTATCATTTTTGTAAAACTTTAAAGAACCTTAAACAGAACATATTTAGGGTGATCAAATTACAATTTTATCTATCAAGTTAATATTTTTATAGTTTTTATTGAAATATGGGCATAATAGCATTTTCTGGAGGAAGTGAAAGTCATCTGGATTAATTTTAAAAGGCAGTATCCCGTGCTTTAAGAAAGATTTAGTTAACTTATTTGCATCGAGAGTGGCTTTAAAATGGGGCTATAAGTCAACTAAAAATGAAGAAGAATAAGGCATTAAAAATTTGAATTTAATGTAAAAAATGATAATAAATAAAAGAAGATATTTATTACTTCCATAATTCAACCTAAGCATCATCTCTTTTGTATAAATGGGGATTTAGAATTTGACTTCATTTGAATTTATGAAATATGCTTTTACAAATTCTTTTCATTCATTTTCTAAAGGAGAAAAGTACGATGTGAACTATAACACAAAACTAAAAATTGATGAATAGAGGATTAAGGAAAATAAAAACACTTAGCTGACATAATTTGAATAACGTAAGTATACTTAAAAAAAGAATTTTGTAAAAATTTGGTTTAATTTCTTGATGATCAATTTTTCTTTTCCTCAGAAATCTTATCAGTCATAGATTTCAATAAAAATCTTTTCCTTTTAATTTTTAGAGAAGAGATATTTTTATATTAATTTTCTTCTTTCCGTAGATAAAAATATTACTAATTTTTGATTTGACATTCATACACAAAAAGTTTTCATTTTTCATTGCAAAGCTCACGTTATTGTTTCATTTCATTGAAGTTTTCGTATTTAGTTTTTTTAAAAAAGTTTCCTACATTTCCTATTTTAATGAAAATTTTTCATATCATTTTCAGGAAATTTCTTTATGTTTTATGATAATGTTCTCATGTCTTTCATGTACATTTTTCACTGAAATTTGTTTATGTTTCTTATATTAAACTAGTATATACATATTTTCATTACTTCGACACTTCTTTTAATTTTGATGAAATTAATACTAAGGAATGTTTTGAATTTCTTGATATTTGGATACAGAATAATTTGATTTAAATTAATTAACATATCTGAAATTAGAGTAAGATATATCAGAACAATCAGTTACGTGGAAAAAGAAATCTTCATCAACTAAATGCTGAACTATTGAAAAAGAATATTACTCAAAAAAGGATATCTACTTTACTCAAACATCCTTGTGGAGTATTCATGCGATATGTTCTGTCAAAGAAATATCAAACTAAATATTATCAAATATCTGTATTTGTTCTATTTTACAAAAAGTAGTTTTAGGTAAACAGTGTGACGAGTACTAAAAAGCGAATTTGTATTTAATTCAACAGAATATTATCATACAAATTAGCGCTTGAAAAATTTAAGGTTTTTTCAGAACTCCTTACTAAACGTTTTACAATAGCGTTTTTTTCTCAATTTGAGGCAATTTCAGTGCAAAAAAATATGATCCATGAGCCTTTTTAATAGCATTTCTATTTAATTTAAAAATGTAACATTTTATAAACGTAATTTCCATGATTGTTAACTTATGTTTTGGAGCCCTCAGGGACCTCATTGAGGTGTGGAGCTCCCTGGGTGTTGGGGAGACAGCACCAGTAAAATTTAAGGTACATTCCGGCGTCTCCCCACATAGTTATATATTCTGATATTCTAAGCATGAAATTATATGAACTGAAGATGCATTTATATTTCGTTTGAATCAAGTTAACATGCAAATATCTCATGTTTAATTTAATTTTTCAAAAGTAATGGGATCTGATTAAATTTATGAATTCTGGGGGAAATGTTTGTGAACAATTACTTAAAATATAAATTCATTATGCTGCTCTCTATGTCCAATAGAACCGACCGGTAGCTGAATGGTTAGCGTTCCTGATTCCTGAGCTGTGAGTCCCTGATTCGAATCTCGGTTTGGCATGGATGTTATTTTCTCTCTGTTTCTCTGTCCTTTCTTTTGACATGATGTATGAATATGGCATACTCTATAAATGGGTTTGTGGTGGTATGGCGTGGGTGATGCTACACGCCTCCGTGACTTGGTTCATAGCTGCCCACTGGGTAACGACAAATGAGTAGCAGTTTCCTGTGTTGTTGTTTCGAAGGGTTAGTCACCCATTGCCCGCTCGTTACTAAAAAAATATCCAACAGAATGATAAGACATAATATTAAAAATAAAGACTGTTTTTAAACTAGGCTACTAGGCTCGAAACGAGGAATCACATTAAAATTCAAATCTTTCATAAGCTAGTTTTTCAGAAAGATATTTTCTATCACTATTTTAAATTTTAAGGCATAAATAAACTATATTTGAAACAAATTTTATTTTTAAATTTGCTTAATCAAAATAAAAAATTTAGAAGCTGTATTAAGTTACTATCTTTTATTAATAAAACCAGTTATATTATCAGCAAATGTTCTAAATATTGTAAAGTAAGAGCATCAGACTTGATAAATAAAAATACCAAAAACAAGTTCCTTACATTTTTAACTTTAAAATTTTTAACTGTGAACTTTTCATTTGTAAAATTATTTTGGCAACGTTAAGAAATTAATTAATTTAATCCTTTAACAGTTATTTTCAGTAAGGTAAAGAGAAAGTATATCAGGTGTTTTTTTGTTATTCTATCAGATGATTGTTTTAATTATAATTTCAACATACAATTTTCAAAATTTCCTGCAATACAATTTGATAATACGCGAATCTTTGAATTAAAATATAAATTTTCTCACATTTTTTGACAATTTAACATTATTAACTCAAAATTTTCATTTAATTCACCAAAAGAAAATATGTATGGGTTGCTTAATATTTATTCATTATAGGAAAATATATTTAAAATTTATTTGTATTATCTCACATACATAAAATAATTACTTATAAATAAAATAAATTTATAAAATAAAAAAAATGTATAAATAAATTTATAGATAAAATAAAATAAATTTATAAAACAGTAAAATATTTTGATTTAGAATAAAGTATAGAAGAAAAATGTTTCTTTTAAATATATTTTTTGATTTATGCATAATATTTTCTATGAAATTTCCTTCAGAAAATTTTTTTTATTTTATACATCTATATAAAAATGTTTTTTACATAAAGAATTCCATTAGTTAATTAACCTACAAGCAACACAATGAATCAATATATATTAAATCTTCAATGAAAGATAGTAATTAGTTTCTGCTTCAAAAGGAATGCTTGGCTATTATTAACAAGAACATAATTAAAATTTACTCTTTTTGATGCATAATAAATAATGCTCTCTTATCATAGAAAATAATAATAATATGAATCATTAAAGAATACAGAAAATAATAATGATGTTAAATGTATTTTGTTCATTAAGTGTATTTTTTTAGCAAAAAATTTTATAAAAACTAGTAAAAAATATTCAAATTATAATGCATATACCAATTTTACTCGCAGCAAATTTGAAAACACAACTTTCATGCAAATATTTAGTGGTAAGAAATAATTCTGAATTAATTACCAAATACTATTTTTTTAATTACCAAATTAAGAAATTAATTTGGTAATTAAAAAGACAATGTATTAAACTCTTAACAAATCAATAGTTAAATTAACTATTAGATTTTATTTTGATGTCAAAAATACGTCACAAATTAAAAAAACCAAAACACAATTTTTTTAGATAAATTAAAAGAGCATAGTAGATATTTAATACCAAATGTTAAAAAAATCATGAAAAATCAATTCACACTTGGAATTTAAAGTTTTAATTGTTTTTAAATTTTTCAAGAAAGATGTAAAAACCATCTATAGTATAATTATGAGTTGATAATTTAGTAATTCCCAATATTTTATATACATTAATCAGTCATTCGTTTGTACAAAGATTACGTATTACTCAAGCAGTTTCTTCTTCTGATGTAAATCTTCGTCTAATGTAGTAGATTATACAATAAATGATATTTTTTATTCTGCAAAATATGAATATAGCAATACAAACAAATTATTAAATCTTTTAATGAATATAATTAATAATTAATGTTAGTATTAAACTAGCATGAATTATTAATTACAAAATAATTAAATAATTTAACAAAATATGATTAATGTTAGTGTTCTCTTTTGTAAAAATATGAACGCTAATTATAATATTGTTTTGCTGATTAAATCTTGAAGATTTAATCAGCTTTATATTTCAGATTATGAAACACAGTATTACATATTATACTGCACTTTATAATTTTAAGTTCGAAAGGAACTACTAAGATTAACAATGAATTTTGTCTGTTTTGGTCAGTTATAAAAATTTGTTAGACAAGGAAAATATTTCTACCAGATACTTTAGAGTTTATTGGAAATTTATATAAAATTTCAAGTTTATTTTGACTTAAGGTTCATCATAAATTACGTAAAGATTTTGAAAGTTTGAAAATATTTCTAATTTAAATCTATATGAAATTTATTTGATAATTTTTATGTATGTTTATAATTAGCATTGGTAATTAGAATAAAATAACTTTTATTATTTTATGCAACATTAATTAAAAGTCATTCACAAATCATTTTCTTCCTAATAAATGCTAAACACTTTTTCTAAATTCATTATTATTTTTGTTAGGCATATATATGTTATTACACATATATGTCTACTAAAAATATATAATATTTTAGTAGACATATATGTGTAATATAATATATGCATAATATAACTAATTATACTTCAATTTTGCAAACATTTATTAAAAGTACTAGTTAATACATTTGTTCACTTTTAATATACTTCTATTAATGAATAGTACAAGTGCGAAGTCACACACATTCAAATAATTATTTGCTTTCAGGCGTGAGTAGTTTTAAATATTTGATATAAAAGTTAATGATAAATGCACTGCTTTCAAATGAAGAAACTGCATAAATTTTCTCATATACAAATTTCATTTCAATGAATTTGTTTGATGGCAAATTATTGTGATGTTTCTCCTAAGAACAATAAATGTTTATCAGCAGGTATTCGATTTCCGTATAGATGAAATAAATTTTTAACATACCGGTCATACAGGTTTATAGCCTTTTAATATCTTGATCTTTTTAATTACCTTGTTGCTACTTTTATTGATCAAGATCTCATTTTTATCTGTAAAACATTAACTCGATGGACTTAGGGTTACCTTATAGAATGATATATAATATTTTAGGAAAGTGTTATCACTATTATGACACAAAAATAATTTACTCACATGCCTTTAAATGACCGCACTGTCTCAAGCACTTAACGTCCACAGCAGAATGAACTGTTAGTTTTGTTACAGAATAAACTGTTAGCCTTGACGCTAGATCAGAATTTGGATTACATTAAATGATTAAAGGCGTACCTGGACACAGGAATTTCTGTTTTTAGAAAAACTTCTGCAAATTTAATTTGCTTTATCATAAAGAGCACAAGCCTATTTAAAGAGATTGTAATGGATGCACATAGCTATCATGAATTTAATATCATCATATTGGCAACTTGAGTGAGTGTATGGTATGTCATTGGATACGTGTCTTTATCATTTTAGCTGTCAGCATTTTAAACAAAGTTCTGCTGACATGTTACTGGCCATGTATCTATATATTATTCGTATCCTATGAAACGTTACATTTCAGTAATGAAATACTAGATGATTGCATTACTAAAATTCTAAATGATTGTATATTGAAAAACTAGATAACTGTATATTGAGATATTAAATGATTCCGTTTTGCCGGTATTCTGTTTACTTTGCTTAACTTCTTCCAACTTCCTTGCATTGGTTCTTCTAACATTATTTTAAAAATTTATAATTTACAGTATAATATATTTGTCTTCTACATACGATTTTGTTATTTGCATTTTTTGTAATATCAATTTAAATAAAAAATAGTTATTATTCAATAAAATTAAATAAATGTGTAAATTGCATTTATTTAATAATCCCGCAATTGATTTTTTCTTTTCAATAATGCTGTTGTTAACTTTTTAGTCCTCATTACGATTTTTGATTCCTAAATTCTAATCTAGTTCAATTAATTCAAAGTGTGATCGTTTTCTTCGTTAAATTATCCTCTTAACAGATTTCATTTTAATCAAAATTGAAAAAGGAAAAATTTCGCATTAAAGAAGGCTAAATATGGTGAACCAAAATATAATAAATAAAAAAGTATACTATAACATAGTAACACAATAAAACTAAAAATGTCATCATAAAATTCTATTAATTCAAGAAAATGTCATGAAAATTATATATTAAAGAAATTATCAAAAATATAAGAGGAAATATGTTATATGATATAGTTGTCTAAAATAAATATATGCTACATATAAGAAATAAATGGTTTAATTAATATTATTAAAATAAAATGTCTACTTATATTATTGATTTCTAGGAAAATATATGGCATAGAATGTAAAATTAATGAACCCTATCATTCAGTGGAAAGCTTAAATCTTTAAAGGTTTCATCTGTCTTAAATTAGTTTTGATTAAATATTTTTCACACACATGTAAAACAATACATTTTTTAAGAAAATATATTTCCCATAAAGCTTTAAGGAAAAGAAAATTTACAAACCAAACTGAGAAAGTTTTATAAACGAGAAGAAAAACACCAAAATCTCGATCTTCTTTTACTTTTATTCACTTTAAAATTTTATTTTTGAGATACAGAAGATAAATTATTATATATACAAAAGAAAATTTGTTTTACATATAATAAAATATGCATATGTATATTTTTTATATCTAAGAAGTTATAGGAATAATGTTTTTATTCAAAACTTAGCCTCTTATGACAAAAAACCTTTTGTGATATTATTTTAAAAAATTCTTTAAAAATACTATCTCAAAATCTTGTATCAAGATACTTATTGTTGTGGCACATATAATATATAAGGATATTTCTTTGTAATATATATTCAAAAGTTTCCAAAAAAGAAAAATGGAGCTTAAATTCTTAGCATGCAAAATTTGCATTATAAGAAAATTGAATTCAAAACCTGCACTTACATATTTATTAAAATTTTTTGAATTGCTTTTTTCAAGGAATGACATTTTTACTTATATATAGAAAAATCAACATCTTCATGTAGATTTTTTAAAAAATGATATTTGACATTTTAATATTCCGTGTCATAGGTGGTCAGTTATTTTGGATCAAGGACAATATTTTAGAAGCGAAATATACCTGAGGGACATAATGTTTTAAAGTGTTTGCTTTCGTTAACATTGCATCTAAGAAAAAGTGTCATTTATATAATGGAAATCAATAATTAGATGATAAATGAAATAGTAGAAATTTTATTTATTGTAATTCTTGAGCTTATTTCAAATGGTTCTATAGTTTCAAACAATTTAATTTTATCAAAAAGCAAAAATATGAAAAAAAAAGTTTTTGCAAAAATGTATCAAAATAGGCTTATTTTGGTAGGGCAGTGGTCTTCGAATCATTATGTTCTGGGTTTGATTCCAGCCTATGTTGATCTGCGGGAAAAAGATGTTGCTTTCTATCTTCACTTACTATATGCACGTCTGTCTGGATATGTGCTAGTGATTTTTTCAGAATTCCTCTTTTACTACACATAAATACGTCCGAATGAAAAATATTACGCTGAAAACCTACATTGTAAATGTTTAACTGTTATATAAGGCCTCCTGCCGCTTTGCTGTCCAGTTATGGTCAAGCGCAGTGTCAAAATATATAGCAAATAAGAGGACAAATGTAACCTATCATTATCCCTTCCATGCAAAAAGGGAATAGGTTTACTATGAATAAAAAATTCTCCACAAGGAGAAAATTTTAGAAATGGATATTAACATATTTTACAACCATCTTAGCTGTTATAAAATCTCCCTTACACGATGGCAAAATATACTTTAAGATGGTTGTTTTTAATTTTCTTTTTTCAAATTAGGAACCTTTTTGCCATGTTGCACAGACTATCAACCTCATATTGCTCAGATAAGTAACCCCTTCAAACTGTGCCTCTATATTATTAAGGAAATAGTTGAACTGTCAATAATGTAATGGCATTTCTGTGATTGCATTCACCACACTAACAATAAGATTTACCACACGTATTAGAAAAAGTGCAGTTTTATAAAGGCTATTCTGAAATTAAACGAAATGGAAAGATAAACTTTCACTTTTTCTATTATGGCTGTTATTTTTTTTATAAAAATCTAATAATATTTAGTGTTTTCAACTAAATGCCATTGCACCATCTATTTTAATACTTACCATCTTATTTAAAAAAATTGTTCTCTCTTCCTAGATTGTAGATTACTATGAAACTAGTTTCGATAGTGCTGTTTAATAACTATTTGTAAATAATGTTTATTGTTACTTATAATATTTGTTGTTTTAAATTTGTCTTGGCAAATTTTACCATGTGTTTGTCGTGATATATTTTTAGATTATTATTTTTAAATGGGGATAATATTTCATAAATATACTGTTTTATATCAGTACTACAAACACATATATATCTAAACTAAACTCTGTGGCACGATAGCTCAAGCAGTACAAAGACTACAGTGCCCATCACTGTTTTCTTGACCGAGAGACCCTGAGGTGTGAAACATATATCCCGATAAGATGGTCAGCCTTATGTGAGCCCCCCAGTGTTTAGGTACCAAGCATGCTTGGTACTCAGTTTTTCGACCCACTGAAGGGATGAAAGTCTGAGTCGACCTTGACCAACCCGAGGATCAAATCTCGGACCTGTGCTTTGGGAGCGTGAAACACTACCACCTGTCATTGGACTTCAAACATATATCTACACATTATTAAATTTATATTTAATAATGTAAAGATAATAATGTATAGATTATAAAGCATTTTCCCTGACCTTGTGTTTTTCGGAAGATTTATAGTTTTACTAAAGTTGGAAAAATATCTTTAAAATTTATTAGATCAACCAGTGAAGACATGGGCATACGTCTTTAATTAATTTTGATAGCTTTGTTCTTCTTTTAAAGTGAAGTGGGAAAATGAAATCAATTGAACAGACAGAAATTATTTTTTTCCCAATTGCCATGCTCGAGAAATGCAACGTTGCTTTTGTATATTATTTTAATTAGCCAATTTGAACTTTAGAGTAAATTATTGTAACATGTATTCAACTGAAAAAATTCCACAGACAGTATTCAAAGGAAATGTTAAATAATTTATTTTTCACTTTGATGATATCTGATAGTGGCGGTAAAAATTCTCAGCTCCTAAATTTTTGGATTTTTCTGTCTGTCTTGGTAAATAGAAATAAATTCGCTTTGCGGACCGCGTATGGCACACTGCCACACTATTTCCATCTGTTTATGTGGGAATTATTACATGATTTTTATAATCTTTAATGATTTTATTCATTTCTTTTAAGTTCACAGAAATTTTAACTTTATCAAACATTTTACATTTACTCGATTTGTTAAATAAAAAAAGCGAAATAAAAAACAAGTATGCAAACAAAGTTAAATAATGGAATCATACTAAAAGCATATAAGAATTCCAATGAATGTTAATTGGGTGTTAAAATTTGCTTTAAGATCATAACATATGACAGTAGAACATTACATGAAAGGAAATTTTTAACTGTATTATAAATAAATTTTTTGAGGTACTTGAAGGATTGTATTTTGCATATCACATAATTTACTAGTACGCTTACTGCAGTATCATTCATTGCAAATTCAATAAGTATTTTTGCATGTGCACTTGCATATATATTAATTAAATACCAATTTAATCTTTATATAAATTAATATTTAATTAATAGAGATTATGACGAGTGCCATTAAATTGATAATCATTAGTAAAAACAGCATTTACTCTACCACGATTTCTGGAAGAAATACCACTGGGTCTACGTTTAAAAGTTAGATTTTTAATTTACGTATAAAAAATAGAAAAAACGCATGATTTCTGCATTTGTAAGATACAGAAATCATGCGCACCTCAAAATTATTTAACTTGTTTGCAGAATGAGTTGGAAGATAATAAAAACATGCTTTTAAATTATTGAAAATGTCAGCAATGATATAGATATTTACGATTTATAAAGGTATATCCCCAGAAAGAGATAGAAAGAGTGAGAGAGAGAGAAAAAAAGAGGGAAAACATATTATAGTTAGAGAGAAACAATTATAATATAGAAAGAGAGAAAGAGAGAGAGAGAGAAAGTTTTTAAAAAGTGTTCTAACTCTCCACATGGTTATCTCAAAAGTTACTTCTGATTCACAAATATGGAACGTCTTTATCTATTATATTTATTATTGAAATATGAAGTTGTTATTTTTTTGAATATATAATTAACATTATATTTTTTCATAATTAAAATATTTATATAGAATCATACGTTTCATTAAAATTAACAAAATTAAGCATATTGCGAATAAACATTTATGAGCAAAATAATATTAAAAATTATATTAAATGAAGCAAATGTTGAAAAAACAGTAAATAACAAAAATATTGAATTCTTTATAGAAAGAAATGTTTCAATTAACATGTTGAAATTGCAAAAAGTTTTAAATCTTATGAACTTATATTTTGTGCGAAACTAATATTAATGAATTCGTTCTTATTAACCTCTAACTGATGATTATAAATTATATGAAACTTCTCCTCCAATAATAATTTCTCTAATTCCTATAAAGATCCACACCTTTTTTACTATCAAATTCAAAGTATTCACATTGTTAATCCGTAATTTTATGGGAGCTGCTGCTCTCTTAGAAAAGCTGTAGAAGTAATGGGGCTTTCTTTTTCTTCTATTACTTTCAGATTTACATTTTTTCAGACCCTTTAATCTTTCTTTTTCTTACTTTTATTCAAGTAATACTTTCTTCGTTTTAAGTAATGATACTTTCTTGCTGCATGGAAGATAACTGAATCTTTAAGTATCGCAGACACCATTTTAAAATCAGCACACGTAACTTCCCCTTTGTATAAGAAGTTTTACAAATTCTTTTAAATAAGATGATTTGAAACTGTGCCTTTAACTGAAAAATAGCTCGCATGCAAATCGAGCATTTAGAAAGTACTTTTCTTTGTCCATTTTATGCTTGTTGAAAGAAAAAAAGAGACAATTTATCACTTTTTAGTTCTTTTTCTTATGATTCGTTTTGAAGTATTTTGCGCTACTAAACTTAAAGCTTTTAAGTGGTGCACTACAGAATTTATTTAATTTTTATTTTATCAAATGGGAAAGACTTTTAAGCAGTATGAAATTTTCCTTACATATTAAATTAAATTGTTTTTTTTATTAAAAAATACTTTTAATTGTGTTGATTTTTTCTATAGCTACTTTTATTAAATTAAAAATTTCCACTTTCTATGTAAATAAAATTTTTTGTTACTTAATAAAATTTTACTTCAGCAGATACTTTTTATGCATTAGAAGTTTATTTGTTTATTTTGTAGCTATTATTTCTTTACATATAAGCATGTTATGATACAAATAATAATAATAATATTTAAGTATTATGATTATCTGAGATAGATAATAAATATCCCAAATGTGATTGTATTTCTATTCGATGAATTTTTTCTTGAAACTTATTTGTAAAATTCTGAAAATACTGAAACATCTGAAAAATGTAAAAGTGAAATTGAAATTTTCTGATTAATAATTAAAAAATATAACCATACAAATATCTCGATGCATTTAAACATTTTAGCCAATCATAAAGTAAGAAATTAAATGTCTAAAAATATTAAGGATAAATAATTAAATGGGAACATTGTTTTTAATTTGGTTATATTTATAATTAATATTAAAAATATTATTGCCTACAGTTTTCACGACAGATATTTCTACATATATTTTCATAAATATCTACAAATAAATATTTATGTATCATTTATTTTCTTAGGTATTGTAAATTTTTTTACATATTTACTGCATATAACATTACTTTAAAAATTTAACAGTAAATTTACAATTTTCTAAATAAGTTTCATCAACATTTCGACAACAAGTTTAAGAAACGATTTTAATTATTTTTCGCATTAATAAGTTCATGAGTAAGAAAGCAATTTTTTTCAATTGAATTGTGAAAAACCTTTAATTAAAATAAGTTTGAAAAGAAATTATATAGCCATTTTTATTTATTATGCAGTCATCTATCAGATAAAAGCAAATGTCAATTATTAAAATAGTAGTAAGAATAAATAAAAATCTCTTTTTATTCGCGCAACATACCATATATTATTGTGAAAGAACAAACATTTATATAAATATATGACCTTGTCATTGCCAATTTAGAGGAACTCATTTGCATTTTTCTTTTCTTTGACATCTCTATCAATCAGAAATATTTTTATTACTCCATGTTTTAGACTGTAGTACATTCTCTTATTAAAGAAGATAAGATTTTGAAAAAATAATAATTTGATTTGAGGAAACTAATGGTATTTTCCATAATCATTTCTTTAAGCAAAATTTACCATTTTAAAATATTAAGGTCAATTTTTTTAAAACTAGATTTTACGCTTTAAATTTTATCTTACTAATCAATTTAATCAAAAATGTTTGAAAATTCTTAATTCTTCTTCGCGCTGTTGTTAAATATTTATAATCATTTTTTCAATTGAAAAAATAACTGGAATAACTTATAGGGCATTTAACTAAATGCATTTATCCATGTTTAAATTCATTTTACATATTACACTTTTCGGTTATCTAGCTATTAATAATATTGTAATATTGCAAAAAAATATTTTCTAAATTTAACTGATTTTTTGATATTTTATGCATTTGTTTCCGTATATTTAGGAAATTTGGATAAATATAATTTTTACAAAAAATATTTGATTTTTATTGCGAGCCTTAAAATAAATAAATTCATTAAATAACAATTCAACTACAACTGATTTTTTGTATTTGAAGAAAATGTTTATACTTATTGTACAAAATGTATCATATCAAATGATATGATATATTTTGCATTTCTTTTAATTTTACTTTATTTCTTATTAACCTCATACATTAATGAAAATATTTATTTATTTTAATTCAAATATTAATCTAATTTAATATCTTAAATTTTTTAATTTTTTATCACACATGCATGAAATATTTTGAGATTATATTAATTTTCCTCAACCATCTTAACATTCTACGAAATGCAAATTCTCCCGCTTTAAAAAATAGGCTTTATTAAAATATTAAATATGGTCAGTTGACAAGTTACATCTAGAAAGAAAGACATCAAATATCAGATTATTTATAACAGAAAAAGCTGTATCGTGTATATTTTATTACTTCTGCCTGAATAATATTTAGAAAATTTTTGAATGGCTTTGAAAAAAAAAACTTTTTGTTATTTGTAGGAAACTGGTTTTCATCCCCCATTTTTAAAAAAGTTTTATGCCGTGCCCTGTTTCATCAATTATTGAACTTAAAAATAATTAAGCAAAGATAAATGTTGAATAGTATTTTTCACTTAAATTCAATCGTTAGTAATTAATATATTTTGGAATTAAAGATAATATACTCGTGTCCATAAATTAAGGATAATACAGGATCACACTGAACCTGAACTCGAAAATAAAAATTTTACATGTAGAATTATCACACATATCTTGAAGAATAATATGCAAATTACAAGAAACCACCAGATGGCGCCGATAGTACGTCGCAATGACGAGAGTGTAAGAGAGGGGTATATAAGGAATGGTTGCAAAAAAGTAAAATTGTTCAGAAGCACTTTAAAAGTCTTTCAGTGCAATAACCACATAGTTATGGCACAAAGGAAGCATTTTGATGATGTTTTACGTGAATTATCGACCGTCAGGAATGTGGACGTACCCAGCTAGAAGTATCCGAGGAACTTGGAATCGCCAAGAGTATCATCTCCAGGCTTTGGAAACGACTCCAAGATGATCGCAGTGTGAGTAGACGTTACAGCACAGGTCGCTCCCCAAATAACAACGCCGAATGAGGACCGGTATTTGGCAGTTTCTGCCAAAAGAAACAGACAAAGCACAGCATCAGACCTGCCTCATCAGCTCTCTTCAGCTACTGGTACGGCAGTTTCAAGGCAGACCGTGTACAGACGCTTAGGGCACATTGGTCTATACGCTCGTAGGCCTGTCAGACGTGTTCCACTTACCGCAACTCACTGTCGCCTGAAGTCAGCTTGGAGTAAAGAGCATGCATTGTGGACACCGCAACAGTAGTCTTGTGTGATGTTACCGACGAGTCCAGGTTTAACTTTCAATCTGAATCTCGCCCAACTTTCATATGGAGAGGTTTAGGTACCCATTACCACCAAGAGAAGACCACTGAACGTCCCCTTTACGGTGGTGCAGGCTTGCTCCTTTAAGGAGGAATTATTCTGGGTTCCAGAAATAACCTGCATGTTCGAAATGTAACCATAACAGGCCACATGTATCAGGTTGTCATTTTGGAACAACAGGTACCTTTATTTCTTTGCATCATGGGTGCAGAATTTTTGTTTATTGATTTAAACGCCTGTCCTCACCGTACAAACATTGTAGACGAATGCCTTCAATTGGAGGACATCACCTCTTTGGACAAGCCAGCATACTCACCGGACTTGAATCCAATAGAGTACATGTAGGACATACTCGGCCGACGAATTACAGCCCGTCATCTTTTCCCACATGTTTACCGGAACTTCGGAGAGTATTGGTGAGTGGTGTAATATTCCTCAAGATCAGATAGATAATTTGATACTCACCATGCTTAGGTGTTGTACGGCCAGTGTTGCATCGTCTGGGGAGCATACTATGTATTAAACATCATACAAACCATGTTATATTGGTTTTTGTAAATAGGTTCTTTTTTGAAATTTAATCCAGGAAATAAAAATCACAATTTATATTAATGATGTCAAACATATAGCACCTTTTTTGCTCTTCACCTATTGTTTAATAAATAGACTTGACAAGTAAGTCACATTTGTTTTGTTTCTGCCTCTTTCTTTGGCTAAATTTGCATTGTCCTGAATTTATGGATACGAGTGTAATTATCTTTAATTATTTACTTGAGAGAAAGATGAATATGATGTTAACATGCATTTTTGAAAACAATACTAGTATTTGGGTTATATACAGGTTATTATATATACATGGTTATTTGACTGAGAGAATTTTTGAATAAAATTTCCTGCAAGAAATACTTACGGTTTTTTAATAATTATGAATGATTTTTTTTTAACAATTTTAGTTGTTTAGTTGACCAATAAGCGTATGTTTTCTAAATTCTTGTAGTAAATGAATACTCTTAAATGTAGCAAATGCTAGGTTGAATTCCTTCTTCATTTGAAACATGAGAAATAGATGCCGTGCTTCTGTTTTTTACAGGTAAGTCTGTCTGTTTAGGAATTCTTACTTTTGAAGCTTAAATAAATTTCATTATCTATGAAATGTCAAATGGAGTATTCAGTTTGTAAGTTGTAAAAAAAAAAAAACAACAAGAAAAAGGAAAATAACTTTTATTTCCGTGAACTTCAGAAGAAAGTCATATTAAACAATTTGAAAGAACTAAAACAATTTGTCAAATAACAGATTGCACATTTTATTTATTTTCTTCCAGTTAAAAAGCTTTAAAAATTGTAAATTACTACAAAATTCATTTTTAGGCTATTTCAGCTTGGCTTTTAATAAAAATTGAAATTTAAATAAATATGGATGGATTTCAAAAGTAAATTTATAGTTTTAAATATAAATTGTCATTTTAGTTTGTTGAATACAATTTACGAATTTATCAAGCACATATAATAAATTTTCATGTTATTAAAAACCTGTTAAAATATCTTGTAGGAATCCCTGCTTTAAATGATCGAGATATCCCTGCTTAAAATGGATAGTGATTTATTCAATCCTCTAAAATGCAATAAAACTGAAGTTTCCTCGCTTGTAGTTCCTAATTTTGTGGCAATATGGTTCAACAGTTCATGAGCTTAAAACTTTCCTATTGTGCTTTATAGCATTCCTACACAGTCCAGTCTCATTAATGTGACCACCTCGTACTTTAAACGTCGACGTTAAATAACCAATCACAAAAGGCATAATGGCATAGTGCAGTTGGGCATATATAAAGGGTTTGTGAGGGATTTAGAAAACATTGAAATAATTGGCGTAATGCAGAAATAGAGCGATTTATCCGACGTCCAAGAGGGTATGATCATTGGCAATCAGACTAAGAGTTGAAGCATTTACTAAACGACTAAGTTTGTAAAATGTTTAAGTGCCGCCGTGGTAAAAGTATACCATACATGGTAAAATGGGCTACAAAGCAAATGTGATTCACTACTTGCCATAGATGACACGGGTGAAGGACTGCTGCGGAGATACGTTTAGGTGACGTTCTACCATAGAGAAATTAACCATGCTGATAAACCAAGGAGATACAATTTTGGCAAACTGATACTGTTAACAGTATCTCAAAAAGTAGTGTTCAATAAGCATTGCTACATCTGAGCCTTCGAAACAGACGCCTGGTTCATGCACCTATGCTGAATACTATTCATCGGTTATGAAAGTTGCAATTGGCACGTGAGTACTGCAACTTCCACTGAGTGGCGACAAGTAGCGCTTTCCGATGAATCATGTTTTATGCTCCATAAGACAAATTGATGTTGGTGTATACGATGTGAAACTTCTGAAAGCAAACACCTTACAGTCATTGTCAGAACGATTTAAGCTAGAAAACAGGAGAATAATGATCCGAGGAATGTTTTCCAGGCTATCTTTGGGCTCATTCATTATTGTGGAAGGCACAATAGATCAATACAAGTACGTATTTGTCCTTGCGGACCATTTTACCTCTTATATTCCCTTTGTTTTTTCCTAAGATGATGGCATCTACCTGCATGATAATGCGAGGTGTCATACAATTAGTAGTGCAAGTGCGTGAATCGAAAAACACCAGGATGAGTAAACCGTTCTCCCCTGGCCCACAATCCAACTGACATAAACCAACGAAGAATCTGTGGGACCATCTTGATAGGGTTATTCGAACTAGCCAGCTACTCTAGTCTCGGCAATTGAGTGGGCATGGCTCACCATCCCTACTAACACCTTCAGAACCTAATCGACTTTCTTCCCCTACGTCTTGCAAGAGTCCACTTTGCGAAAAATTGTTCTGGCTTTTGATAAGGGATCACATTAATGTTATTGGTCAAAGTAGTTAGAATATATTGTAGAATTTACCAACATTGCTTAGTGCACAATGTAGACTAATTTTAAATTTTCAAAAAAGTATTAATAAAAGAAGCAAAATAATTTACAGAAACCCAAACGAAGAGAGTTTATTACTTTCTCTTTGTATATATTTATGTGTGCATATATAATATATGCACTTTATAATATATGCAATTTTGCAAATTTAAATACTGCAAAAATAGAACTGTAAAATTTTTGCAGTATTTAAACGTACATATATTATATATACACACACATTATATAAACACAAGTAATTTTTTCGGTGATATATTTATAACCAGAACACGATTGAGATACTAATTTATAAAATTATTGAAAATCATAATTTAAACTTTTTGTTAATTTCTTTTTAAAGCTTCGAATTTTATAAAACATAAAGTCTTTCTTGTGGCTTATAAGTAAATGGACAAATACCATAATTCTAGTTTTTTAAATTTATGTTGTGTTTATTTAATAAGATAAATATTAAAGAGATAATTGCAAATAAGCAATAATTTGAAACTATATTTAAGTTTTTAAACTACTGGAATTTTAGTAGAAAATATTTTCATAAATTCTTTCTATTATACCAAAATTATTTTTATACGTATTAGGATTTTTAAGATTCAATTTAATTTATGTCATGATAATACATAAACAAAAAAATATGAATCTGTATAATTTTAACCCTTTGTCAGTATTTTTTTCATTGTTATAAAACTATGAAAAAATATTGGCAGAGCAATGCATTTTTTTAATGAAAAGTATGATTTTTAATGAGAGGATTAAATTTAAATGTGCAAATAAAACTGTGACAGATGATTAGTTTTAAATAAAAAAACATATTGTACTTATATTTTAGAAGTCATTACTTACTTTTTAAATTTCATGTGTATTTTTTAATTGGAAATAAATTAGTTCTCGAATTTCCTTTGAGAGAAAATTTGTCTGAGACCAAATTAGTTTTTTGTCTTTTTGAAATACCTAAGACACATTGACAAATTGAAAATATTTTTATGCATTGTAATAAGAGACGAGACTTGAATCTAGAGAAAACTATGTGCATTAATATACAGATTATTTTTCTTAAATTATTTCCGAATTGTAAAAAATGGTTAGAGTAGATGTAATTTTCTTATTATAAATTCGTGGAAAACAATAAATTGCTGACAAAGAAATTTCTGCGGTACAGATTTTGTTTCATGATTTTCTAGAAACAAATCTACATAATAATACATTTCAAATCAATTTGATGAATATGAATAATTATTTTTTCACGTTGAGATTGGATATGAATAGAGTATGAAATCAACTTTTTAAACTGCAGTTCTTGGTTGAATTAGCTTTCCTGTACAAGAAATGACAACTGAGAAAGGAAATCAACTTTAAGTAGTTGTTAAACAGAATAATTTTGTAAGTAAATATCATTAATGAGTAGGAATTCAAATATAAATAGGGCTTTAAAATTTTTTCTGGTTTTTTTCTATACTATTTTTAATTTGGAGGAAAAATATACAGCTATTGATTATTAACAAATAAAGAAAATTGTAGTAGAAAAATGTTTGTATAATAATGTTTATTGATGACTGTAAAAATATACTCAGTTTACACATACCCCTTTAATAAAAAACTGAAATTTTCATACAAATAATTATAATTTTGTGATTTCAGAATAAACTTCTTCTTAGCAAAACCATTCGTCTTACTCACCCCTTTCCGATTAATAACTCTTGAATTTCAATTTCAAATTAATATCAATTTGGTTAGATAAATTTCTCTCTCTCTCTCTCTCATTTATCTATTTTTTAAAAATATTTCAAATTTATTTTTAAAATATTTATTACTTAACAGTTTTGTTTGCATGAAAAATGTGAATACAATAAATCAGATATAATAATCAATGAAAATTTTCAGCTATAAAAGTTAATTATTCTCATTAACGACTCAGGGAATTTTTTTATTGTTTTTACACTGAAAAAAATATATTATATGCTAATAAATAAGAATTATTATGTCGAAATCATTTAACTGTTACTTTATTAATGTTAACGTCATTATTTTATTAACAGGAGGTATGTTAAAATTGATTATTTAAATATATTAGATTATTTTGCATTCATAAATCATGTTATTTGTATAATGATTCACAAAGCAACTTATATTATAGTTTAAAGTAACATTAATCACTTTCAAATTAAATAATTTAAAACAAAAAACTTTGCTTAAAAATTATGTTTTTAACGTATTATGTATTTTATATATATTTATTACATAAATTATGTAATTTTTAGCTATGTATTTAACAATTTTTTATTCTAAATGAAAATAGTAATGTAGTTTCTTTAGTTGTTATTCAAAAATATTTAAAAAGCATACACAAACATATTCTCTTTGCGTGATTCATCATATCATTTATATTTCTGGAGAGTTGCATACTTTCTTGAAATTTTTTTTACTACATTAAATGAATTTGAATTCCGTTTTATTTGGAGTATCTCAAATTGCTTGCTTATTTATTACTCATGTAAAATATTTTATTATTTTTATTGTAATTTTTTTGTAATTTCATTAGTTATTTCATGTATACATTATTCAGAAATAATCCTTTTGGTGAAGTTCTATTTTTTATGTTATATAATAATAAATTTAAAAAGTATATAGTAAATTTCTCATTAAAATTACTATTTTAAGTCTTATAATTTTCTACGTTCGTTCAAATAGCTTTAAAATCTCTTCCTGAATATGCGTATAAGAAGTACATAGTTAAAAGGCAACTTTACATTATAGGTAATGTTAAGTCCTTAAGAGAGTAATATTAAAGTAAATTTAAGTGCTCTTTTTTAGTCACCAATCAAGCTTTAAGCATTTTATACTTTTCTCATAGAGAATTTGACTTCTATTCCATTTATTAGGTATGAATTATATCTCATTTAATTTTCGGATATTTTTAAATTTACAGCTTTTGAACTTTACGCTGGATTTTAAATCAACCAATATAATAAATAGTAATATTTAGATAGGAGATAATATAAAGATATGAATCAATATTTTTTTAATAAAAATGTTTGATGTAAGAGCTTTTGGTAACACGTATTATTTAGTAAAAAAGTTCGTTACACACATTTTTCATGCACAGTTTAGTCACATTAATATGATTGCCACATACTTTCGATGTAGACCTTAAATAACCAATCATAGAAGGCAGATGGCAGCACAATACAATTGAAAGTATACAAAGGGTTTGTGACGGCTTCAGGAAACATGGCAGTCGTTGGAGTATTGCAGAAACGGAGAGTTTTATTTATCCGAAGTCCAAAAGAGCATAGTCATTGGCTTTTGAGCGAAGGCTATAAACATTTCAGAAACGGCTAAGTTTAGGAACTGTTCGCGTGCCCTCGTGGTAGAAGTATAACACATGCACAACAAAATAGGACTAACCAAAATCAAAGATGTGGTATATGTAGTGGACCATGGGCCTTAGACAACAGAGGTGAATGGTGGTTGTGGAGATGCATTGGGGCAAATAGACGTGCTACCTTTGAGCAACTGACCACCCAGATGTGTTAAGGAGCTGCCAACAGTGTCTCCCAAACTACTGTTCAGTTAACGTTGCACGTGAGTACCGAAACTGGATATCCATTGAATGACGGCAGATAGTGTTTTCCAATGGATCACGTTTTATGCTCCATCGGAATAGAATGACGTTGGCTTATATGACGTGAAACCTCTAAAAGCAAACACCCCAATACCCCTTTCCAGAAGGTCTAGGCTTCAAGCGGGAATTTATGATCTGTGGAATAATTTCTTAGCACTTTCTGTGTTCACTTATAAAAGGCATAATGGATCAATTCAAAATACATCTGTCCTTATGAGCCACGTTCACCCCATACAAATGCTTTATTTTTTCTGAAGATGATGACATCTAGAAGCAGAAAAATGTGAGATATCATAGAACTTTCAGTGTACGTGTGTGCTTTGAAGAAATCCGGATACCTTTAACATTTTCTCCTAGTCAGCAAATTCACCTGATGTAATTCCAATCGAGGATGAGTGGATTTATCTCAATCGGGCTGTTCGCGATATAGATTCTCACGCGGGTAATCTAGCACAGATGATGACAGAGCACTGGCTCAGTGATGGTTCAACACCTCAATGAACACTTTTTTCCTGAATCTCTTCCAGCAGTCAGGGTGGTAATTCTAGCTTTTTACAGGTGGTCAGATTAATGTGGCTGGATGGTATATGGTCAATTAATATCAATGATAAAAATGTTATACTCTTGTTCATTAGGTAATTTCAGAAACTGTTATTTTTGAACAAAATCTTTGAATTTGACACAAGGAAACTATTTAGTTTTATTTAAAATATAAAAAGTTCATTCAGAATTTAGGTATTCTTAAAATTAACTATTAAAACTGTTTTAAATAATGTGTTAGATGTTTAGCGAGTGATGGTATTTCAATATGCACTTGACTGCCAACATTTCCCTGTTTTATACAATGTACGTTTTATTGCATTTTCTTATAATTTCCTTTTAAGAAAAATTTATAAGAACATTTAATGGCTAATTAGGACATTAATGGCTAATAGGCTAATTAGGATATATTAAAAAACGTTTTTAACGTAATACTTATGAAAACTTTTATGAAAATAAATAATTTTTAGTTTGATTTATTCTTTGTTCTTTTGTACTGGTCTTTCTGATTGTTTGAATACGAATAAATGTAAATCATGTCTTCGAAATTTAAGGCATATTTTGAATTTATAATGCTCTTAAATTTTGAATATATTAATAATTTTTCATGCATTAATTAAATAGTTGCTGTTATGCCGTGGAAATCTACAGTTAGTGTGCATTCATTATGCGTTATAAATGAAATGCATAAATTATTACTACTATATTGTTACCAACGGATATGTAACATATTGTGAAATATGTTTTGAAATATTTATGAGAGAAAGAGAATTCTCATTACATTGTCAAAATAAATGTGTTCATATACTTTAGTAGAAACGTGTTACTTTTGTGAACTTTTGGATACATCATTTTATTAAGAAAAATCATGATATTTTAAAAGGTAATTCAGTTTTATATATGCCTATACGTATTAATATATACATACATACAAACATACATACATACATACATACATACATATATACATACATACAAACAAACATACATGCGTATGTACATATACATATGTATACATATATACATCTATATTATACTTAGCAGTGAATGCTAGAATACTATTCAAAATATTTCATACTATTTAAATAATGATTTTTAAAGTTAAAACTGCTAAAAATTTATATTTTTAGGTCATCATATGAAAATTAATGCACAACCATGGATATTATTAATTAATAAGCCAATTTACAACTAAATATTACAGTAATATTTTCTAAGGAAAAGGTTGTAAATTTTGCTAGATATTATTAATTAAATGTTTTAATTGGCAGTGAAATGTGTACAAAATAACATCATTATATTAAAACTTTTCTTATGAAATGAAAATTTTATTGCTGTATTTTATAATGGTGTTCGTTAAAGTAAAATGATAAAACATATGATAGTGATTTCATTTGAGTCATTAAATGAAGTTCAGTTTTAGAAAGTACATTGGAAATTGAAAATTAAATTTGGATATACGTTATATTCTACTTTAAATTGTTTCGAAATAAAAAAATATATTAATGAAATTAAAATAAATGAGCATTTTTAATTTATTTTTTACATTTTTGTTCAATATAAGTTAGTGTATAGCTTAACAATATGAGATATGATTAGTAATATTTAGTGACACAATGAACAAATTTACTTCTGTGTGAATTTTCAAAAATAATTTCAGTAGAAAAAAATTAAAATTTTGATATTTATTAATTTAAAATTCATCATAAGAATGTTGGTTTAATTTATATATTACTATAGATTCATTCTTACACTGAATAAGTTTTATATTTCATGATGTATTACGCACAAATGTAATGTTAAGCGTAATTTTTGATTTTTTAACGCATTGGACATTTATTATCTCATTGCATGATTTATAATAATTTTCCTCATATTAGTATTAATTGTGTAAGGTAAACTTTATGATGTGAAAAATTAGTTTACATCTTAGATAAAATTATTGTTCACTTAACAGATATATGAAAAATATTGATTCTATTGGTTTTAACTTTTCTATTATATTCGTTAATATCAGCGAACTTTAATTAATGTTAAAGCGTAATATAGTATAAATTTAAGATATTGTTTATTACTAAAATAATACGCGACAATAATATGAAACTAATGTTTGAAATTGTTCAAATAATTATTATGAAATCCTACCTATTTTTATAAATGTGAAAAGATATATCATTAAAAAAAGTTATTTGAGAAGGATAGTAAATAAAAGTAAAAGCTTTAGATCGTTGTTGAAAAACGTTATTGATTATAGAAAATAATACCTAGTGAAAATCATCTACTAATAAAAGTCTGCTATTAATAAATACACTTTAAATAAATAAAAATAAAAGGAACTATTTAAATCTTTTTGATCACGTGAATAAATGTAATATATTATATAAAATATGTGATAAAATATAAATATAACATAACATATAAGAATTAAAAATAATATACAAATATACAAAAATAGATATTTCTCTCTCCAAAAATAGCTAAAATTAGAATCACTGAAATGTGTATTTTAAAACTTAAATCTTTAACTATAAAATACTAAACAAGATATCTGTAAATGGAAACAGCTACCAGTAGTGTCATGAGTTATAAAAGTGTTGTCAGTGGTAGTACAAATGCTTGATTTTTATACTTAATAGCTAAAGACAAGAGCCTACAATTTATAACATGCTATCAAGAAGACAATTAGGTCAATTAATTAATTGCTTAGCTCATAACGAAAAAATTTTTCAGAATGAAATTTATTATAATTGTTTTGATTACAAAACTCTTATAATCATAAATATTGGTTTAAGAAATATTTATAAACCATTATATCAAATATTCAATTGAGTATTTGAACATATTTTGAATACACAGTATGGAAATATTCACTATTTTTGTTTTACAGGTATAAATTCTATGCTTTGGTATAATCTTAAAAGTACAAACATGATGCAATGGTAAAAATATTCCTGAACTTGTTTTGAAGAATTTTTTACGGTATTCTTATAAAATTAAGTTTAATGAATTATTCCAGTGAACATTAACTGCTTCGAGTGGAATATACCATAAAATGCTTCTTTATTTATTTTAAAGATTTCATTATTAAAAGTAGTCAGAACTATTTTTTTTTATTCTCTAAAAATATAAAATTTTATGTAAATCTGAATGTTTTGCTATTTTATCCACGCATTTTATATTAAATGTACATTTTTTTTTATCCAATGGCGGGCACACAAGGATGACTGAACCCTATGCCATAACAAGGCCAGAAACTGCTACTCATTTATCGTTACCCAGAGAGCACCTGTAAATCATGTCAGGGAGGCGAGTAGCGTTACCCGCGCCATACCACCACAAACCCGTTTATAGGGCGGGCCACATTCATACAACATCACAGAAGGAAGGACAGAGAAACACAGAGAAGGAAAGAAACATCCATTCCCGAACCGGTATTCGAACCCAGGACCCACAGTTCAGGAGTCAGGAACGCTAACCACTCAGCCATTCGGTCGGCATATTAAATGTACATTAGATGAAATATTTTTTAATGCAGGAACAGAAAATATTCTCAAAAAGAATACCTTAATAGGGTTATTAATTACGTTTATTATATAAAATGATTTTCATGCCATTTTGTAAATTTTCAGTCTGATTTTATGAAACATGTTTTAGTTTTCTCGTTATAAAAACATTTTTAATTTCAACATGATTAAACTATATTTATCTGCATTTAAATCATTCAATTTAATTTCTTTTAACATTGCAAACACAAAAATAAGTAAAAATAAGGGATATTTCAAAATAAATTATTTCTTCTATAAAATCTATTTTGTAAACTGTTGCGATGGATCTTATTTAAATCATCGGAAAACCATTCAAAAGAAGCAGGAATAGTGTGCTATTTCTTTACAATTTAATTTTAGGAATTGAAATATTCTTTTTGTTGAGTGCTCAATCACCACCGCCAATGAAGTGGAAGTTGGTACAAATGATATATATGAAACTCGGTGACAAATTTAAAATCTGATAAATGCTTATGCTATAGAAAATTCATAAATTTTAATTTTACCAGTATGAAAAATTATTTTATATAATATTTGCAAATAAAAGTTTTTACTGAATTCCTCTTACCTTAGACAATATTCACAATATCCTAGGAAAACTAGCCAAATATGTTTATAAATTGTCTTAGGAATTCGTTGACACATAGAAGTAATGGACATTTTTAAAATTTTGTGTCAATTTAACAATTATGTATATTTTAACTTCTATTTAAAAAACATATGATAATTTTTTAATGTATAAGGCATATTTTAAAATTTTATTTTTACACAAAGTCTTAAAAGCTCTGACTTTAAGATAACAAAAAAGGTAACTATATAAATTGATCTGTATTGATATAAGTTTAAACGTATTAAAATTAAAGACGAAATGCGTAGCATTTTTACATAAATTAGGATTTTCAAATTCAATATTTTTTAAACAAATTTTTGGTGAAAATAAGCTATTTGCCATAAATGCTTTTCGTTTTTGCATGATTATAAATACATTAAAATAATGAACAAAACATATTAAGGTAGTAATTTTAATTTATACATTTGCCATTTATTTTTTAAATATCAAAAATCAAAGTAATTTTATTCATGTATGACACAAAATTAATTTTAGTCAGTATTATCTTTATTAATTAAGGTTACTTATAATTTCTGAGCAATTTCATTGCAAAAAACAAAATAAGTTCAATTTTAATAACTATATTTATTTTTGAGCTAATTTTTTATCAAAATCAAATGCAAATAAAAATAGATAGTATTTATATTTTTTAAACTAGTAATGCATTACTTAAAAAAATCAAGTTACATTTCTCTTAATTTTCATAAAAATAAAATTATGAAAAGTGCATAAGTTAATATAATTGTTAAATAAAGGTTTCCAAACGTTTTCCTTCTTTATCAATGAGAAATTTGTTAAATAATACCAAATTTTACTGTACCCAAAATAATTTAATATGATGAGTTTCAATGTGAAATGTTTCCTTCGTAGGTTTTGTGGATAAATGATTATAATACTCATAAAAAATAATTGATTCACTGAACGGTGATGCAACATCGATGTGGAAGTTTGTCAATCTCTGATCCCTTTAAAAGTCTTTTAAAGTTAGCTGTCTATATCTCAAGGTTTCTTGATTTATTAGTAAATTGGTAGCTTGTTAATAAAACTATGATACAAATCACGAATACTTTCCAACGAAAATTTTAGATCATAATTTACTGAATTACTAAAAATAAAGTTTTCCTATATGTTTTCTCTTTTGATAATATAGAATTTGATATTTAATTTATTTGAATGTGATAAATGGAATTTCTTTTATATTTATATACACTTACGTGCCACAAAATTAAGGATAGCAAGGGCTATGCAGATTGTGTAGCGCTGCGCATCATTTAAGCGCAAGTGAGGGCGCTGTGTGAACTACATATATAACGCGTACCGTGGTTGTTCTGATTTAGTTGTTGGAGCTGCCAGTATGGGTAAACTGCCTGATTTAGACGCTTTCGATCGCGGACAAATCGTAGGTGCGCGACGCATGGGCCATTCAATTTCCGAAATCGTCAGGCAGCTAGGATTTTCAAGGTCCACAGTGTCAAGGGTATACCAAGAATACAAGGGTGATGGAAAAAGATTTTCAAGGTCCACAGTGTCAAGGGTATACCAAGAATACAAGGATGATGGAAAAAGAAACTAAAGATCGGGCAAATTCCAAAGGGCAATTAGCCTTGACAGTGCGTGGTGAGAGACGGCTCAGGCGTCTTGTACGGAGCCAGCGAAGCCAAACATTAGCTCAAATTACCACCCAGTTGAATGTCGGTGTTAGTCGTACTCTCAGTGAACGGACTGTGCTACGCTCGCTTCATCATATGGGTTTCGGGAGCCGTCAACCAATGAGATTACCATTGCTCAATGCTCGCCATCGGGAGGCACTCCTTGCCTGGGCAAGAGAGCACAGAGACTGGAGTGCAGAGGACTGGAAACGAATTGCATGAAATGATGAGTCACGATTACGATTATTAACGCCGACGGGAGGCTGAGAATTTGGCGTCAGGCTCATGAAGCCATGGATCCTGCCTGCCAGGTTGGAAATGTATTAGGGCATGGTGGCTCAATCATGGTCTGGGGTGTTTTTTCGTGGCATTGTTTGGTATGTTTGGTCCGTGTAACAACCTCCCTCAACGCAATTCGGTACGTAGAGTTGCTGGGTGATTACTTCCATCCGTTTATGCTGTTCTGTTATCCGCATGGTAATAGAGTTTTCCAACAAAACAACTGTACCTCTCACAAGTCCCGGTTGGCTACTGGCTGGTTGGATGAGCATTCCTCTGATTTTTCTGTCATAAATTGGCCACCTAGAATCCCAGACTTAAGTCCTATTGGGCATATTTGGGATATTTTGGAACAAGGTGTGAAAGGCCATCACACAGCACCAATGGAACTTACTGAATTATAGAGAGTTTTAGTCGATGTTTGGCAAGCCATTCCCGTGGAACGTTTTCAAAAAGTTGTTGAATCTATGCCTCGTCGTATGGCAGCCATTATCAAGGCCAGAGGAGGCCCAACTCGTTACTAAATGGGAATCCCTAATTCAGTGGCACTTCAGTGTATTTTATAATTATTTTATTTATTGTGACCCCTAGATTTATGAAAATGCGAAGATAAGAACATTTACATTATATTGTATATTTTGTCGTGTTCAAATATTGATATTTTATCTTTTTGTTGCAATTATTATTATATTAATGTATTTTTAAATAAAAGAATGAAATACATGATTTTTCAATTTTTTTTCATATCAAATTATCTAAAATATATTGCATCAGAAAATATTCCGGTAAGAAAATTTTAAACTTTATTAAAGAAAGTATTATGCTATGAAAAATTTCAATTTCTCATTTGTAATTTGAATTTTACCAAATATAAAAAAATCTAAAATGAGAATTTCACTTTCTTTTATCTTTATGTAATCTTATAAAAAATAAAGATGACTTTTCTTCATCTTTCCATTATAAATTTTTTTAAATGATTCCAATATGCCTCAGATTAAACTTGTTTATTCTCACTGATAAGAAATTATCTCTTAAACTATTTTCACGTAATGGAATGATCTAGTTTAATTATTTTTAGCATGGATAAATAAGTACTGAGGTTGAAAAAAAAGTAATCCAAAATGATTACAGTGTCAAAAAATCACTGTTTTTTGAAGTATTGAAATAAATTGCAATATGCTTGATACTTATTTGGTGAAATTGAAATTCTGTATAATGTCGGAAAGTCAAGGTTAAATGAAAAAGATATCCACATGGATAAAAGGAGTAGAAAACTAATTTTTGGAGAAGATAGCTTTATTGATGACAATTAAGAAATATATAAGTTTAAGTTAAGTTTGAAAAAATTATTTGAATGCTATAACTCTTAATATTTTAGGATAACGGAAGAGGATTTTTGAGGGAAAAATTGAAATGATCTATTTAAGTACCAAATCTTTTCAGCATTGTGAACAATAGCAAGAATTATGTCTACGAAAAAATTTTTTCAGCATGAAGTCTACCTTATTTACTCATTTTAATGATCTATCAAATGAAAATTTTATTATTTTCTTCAAACCTTTAAAGTACAAGATATCAATATTTAACTCAAAATATATGGTTTAATTATATAAAAAACATTTTCTACTTTTTTAAATTTTACATTTTATAATTTTAAAAATGTCATTCAAATTTGCAGTGAAAAGTATTCATAATGTCATGTTCTCAAAGAAAGAGAAGTCATTTACATGTTTATCTAAATTAAATGTAAACAATAGATTTTAATTGAAAACTATTAAAAATATGTGACAATATCATCACATAATTATAAAGTGAAAAAAATTAAATTTGATAGAAAAAAGTTTACAAGCAACATTTTTAATGTAATTATCATGACATTAATGAAATAAATATCAAAAATATTTATTTCTAAAAATGTCTCGGGTTATATAAATAGGTCAGAAAATTCGCATATGGGTCAGATGAATTGAAATGTCTAAATGTTTCGAAAAGTTGATGTCTTTAGTAACATTGTCATGCAGAACATTACTACGAAAAATGCCACTTTCAAAACAGAAATATTCTTTCAAAAGTTTGAATGGAAATTTATCAGCAATTGAATTTTCCACCAAAATGTTATCCTTTTAAATTTTACTTATCATTAACAAGATTCTTTTTCGATAGTTATGAGAAAATAGCTATTACAAATTGAGAATTGACTCAATGGTTCGGGACATGACTTCAACTAAATCGGTTTATCTAGGCTAGTCTTAAATTTAATGCTTAAAATGATTTAATAAAATTTAATAACAACTTGGTATCATAACCTTTTGAATACTTTTTTTATAGATGTTGATTGTTAATAAGTAAGCTTTACTACCTAAAACTTTTTTATAGATCCATCTATGCATCTTATATGTGATTTTCAAACTGCAAAAGAATCTATGATTATTTAAAGTTCGTAATTAATGGCTTGTTCTGAAACATAGCTATTTTATCTAAATCTATGGTACACAGAATTTTACGGAAGTCAAGTATTTCTCTAACAAAAAACATTTTTAGATGTGTTCCACCAAATATTCTAAGAAATAATGAAATATATTTTATACAGTATCAGGTTTAAGAGAAAAACTTTGTTTTTTTATTTATAATTTCAAAAATTAAGAAAGTGAATGTAAGGTTAATTTAAAGAAATATTTTAGAATGATAATTGCTACAATTTGCAACAGAATTAGCTGAAAATAAGTAAATATATTACGAAAAAGTTAATCACACACACTGAAAAATGGGGAAAAGTATTAGTTGCAAAATAACAGCATCATGTAAAAGTTTAGAAATTTCCTATAAATGCAATTAAAAGATGCTCATAACATTATCATGATGTGTACTCAAAAACTATGTTTCTGTAGCACATCTGAGACGAAAGAAATGTTTTCAGAATAACATTATTTATAAATTTACTAAATCAGTACTTCAATTACAGATGTTGCTTGATCATAAATATTTTTATCATTTTGTAATTATAAATGTGTATTTAAACCAAATAAAATATTTTCATCAGAGCTATGTTCAATAGCCTATGGCATATCATTTCCACAAAAGACTGACATATTGCTATAATACAACAGCTAAACGAAATAAAGATCAATTTTTACGCATGAAATAAAGCAATGCGCTAGATAATAGTATACATAATTTACTCAATGAATACAGTAATAAAACGAAATATTTCGGTCTTAATACATGAATGTTATGTAATTTAAGCTACTAAAAGTTTGTATTTCTCTATTTTGTTGAATTCAGAGAAGCATGGATTAAACATGTTATCCAATTCTCGAACTGTGTTTCATTGAATCATATAATAATTTTATTTAAAATTTAACTATTACCATTATTGGTCATAGTTAAACAAAAATTTGTAACACTACCTGGTGATAGTGAAGAGTTCAGGGAGTAAAAAGAAACACTTATAATGTTTAACAGAAAATCATTAAATATAAATCATTCTAAAAGAAAAATACCATTGTTTGAGAAGAATTTCTTTGAGTTGTACTTATTTGACAAACAGAGTTTTGTGAAGACTGCATTGCAACGAGACGAAGTTCTTATTATAAAGTTATTCTCTGAAACTGCTTGCTTTGCTTTAGTTTCAATAGATAAAAGTACATGTTCTGAGTAGTACATGATAATCTATGTCTCTATACAGAATAGTTGACTTTCAAGAACTAAGGACAAGTGCAGATTTGTGTGCATGGGAAAGAGTAAAATGTTTTACACTATTTAGAATATCCTACAATGCAATTTGATGATAAATGTGTCGAAACTTTTTTCACCTTATCCATTTTTACAGACTGCAAACTGCTCAATAAGACGAATTATATTTATCATGTGGAAACCTAGGTCAAATACTGAAAATTTTCTTACTGATGAAAAACACTTTAATGCATATTTTGCATGTTACATTTCAACATTCCTTATTTTTTGAGATTTCATATGTTGTTATTTGATAATATGAATAGATTGCTTTTCTCAGTTCTTCTTAACAAACATATACACTATTTTCCCCCTTTTTAAATAAAAAAAGCCTTAATGAAATTTTTTGAGTATTTTACAGATTCTTGCATTAATTCTAAAAATGGATATAACTAGTAAAATTATGGAATGAAATTTTATGCTAAATTATTTTAGTAAAAATGAACTGCATGTAAAAACAGAATCTCATTTTTTTGGAGAAATTTAATGTAATTTTTATAGAAGGTATCTCCCATACATTATAAAATGTTCTTGTGTTTGATTAATTAATAAATATATTTCTTTTATAAAATTATTTTGTCTTAAGAAATTTCTATTTTTGGTGAAAATTAGTTGAAAAAATATTGCATGGAAATACAATAATATGTACCTAAAAATATTTTTTCTTCGTACAAAAATGTTTTGATTTAAAAGCATGTATATAAAAAAGTTTCAAATTTCTAACTAACATAATAGAATTTTAATAATAAAAAAGGAATGTCTAAAATTTATGTTATTTCAAAAATACTAATAAAGTGACAATGACAAAAAATATTTATTTTAATATTATTATAAGCTATAAAAATATTTTATTCTTTTAACTTATTATTTCCTTTCACTACACTTTACATGAGAAAATATTTCGAACAAGGATTGTCTAGACAAGTATTTGTCTTGGGAAAAGACAATGTTGTGAAAAAAATTTAATTTAAATTTACGTGTTAAGCAAAGCTTCGATGTAAAACATTTGTCTATATCCAGAATTTTAGATGCTGAAATTTTCCCAGCATTAAACAAAATTTCCGAGAAACTAATTGAAATCATAGAAGAATATGAATCTTTGGGTAAGTTATATTTTAAAAGTATCGCGCGAGTTACATATTTACATAGCATTGAATATTTTAACACGCAGTTAAACTAATGAATAGTTCGCATGCGTTTTAATATTCGAAAGCAACTGCATATTGTATTTCTTAAAATTTAGCTTTTTATCTTCAGTATTACATTTGCTTATATCGTACATACATACATATACACTTATTATATATTTCAAAAATATAAAGACTGCTTATAAAAGGTTGAGCATATTTAAATATTCAATTGTAAAAAATAGTGAAATTTAAGTGAATAACATTAATAGTGAGGTCAATTAAAAATAGTTTATTATCTTATTATAATTTTGAAATATGCAACATTTTTTCTTCCTAATAAAATATTATTTGCATTTTTTTTAAATATTTCCTTTTATTTAAATCCATATCTATCAATTTCTTCTCCATTCTTGTTTTATTTTTTTTAATGTAAGTGTAATGAACTTGACTCTAAAAATTCATTTTGATAAAATATTATTTATGTTTCCAAAAATATATTTCAGTAGAAAACTAATTTAATACTGGTGATATTCTTACCATTAAGAAAATGAAAATATTTATTGTAAGTCAGATATTTAAAGCACTTACCTTATTTATTTTTTAAATTCATCTGAGCATCAGAATATTTCTCTAGTTACTCGATTCTCAACAGTTTATTTTGCATAATGAAATGAAACTATACATGTGTACCGAAAAATAAGTACATATTTTATTTAAATAAACTAGAAATAATCCAATGTAATATTCTCGTTGCTATACAAAAAGTGCTGTGTATATAACTTATTTATGTCACATAAAAATTATCAACTATAATAAATACAAAATATTTTAATTTTCATTTATTTGGGACATGGGAATTACATGCATACAGAATGTGTATTCAGATAATATTAATAACACAATTAATTATGTCATTGTACGGTATAATAAATGTATATAAAAATTTGCTCAGTTTTTGAGATATGCAATGGTTTTAAATCATGTATGGAGAAAACTTGTAGAAAATATTAAGGAAAAATATGAAAATTAATGTTTAAACTAGCTTATGATATACATATATATATATATATATATATATATATATATATATATATATATATATATATATATATATATATATATATATATATATATATATATATATATATATATATATATATATATATATATATAAACATGTGTGTGAGTGTGTGTGTAATGTTTTTTTTAAAATATTAAATATAAGTAGCATTATGTTTTAAATTTATGTTAAAAATTCTATATTATTCAATGAATTAAATTAAAACCTTAAGTATATTTTAAAAAAATATTTTTCTCTCTCTAACTTAATCAACTCTGTAAAGGTAAGAGTGGGGTGAAACGAGATTTTGGAAAAGTATTCTATTTTCCATTAATATGTCCAAGATATGTTTTGCGTATTCAGTGGGAATAAATATAAAGCAATTCCTTTTCAGCATTAAATTCTGAAGAAATCTTATTCGTTCAAAATACCATTCACAAATTTTTTCATTTTAATTATATAAGCATTTTTGGTGTTAAGCGTTTGAGATAAAAATTAAAAAATGAGAAATCTATTTATTGTTTAAGAGAAATTTGTAAGAACTGAACGAAAAGCATTTTTTATATTATATATGTGTTATTGTATGATAAACAAGTTGATATAATGAAGTTACTGACAAAAATTGTGGTATTTAAATAATTTCGTGTTAAAAATGAAACTGATTTTTTAATGGAATGTTTAATGCTTTACTATTGAACATGTGTCAAGAATATAATTTTGGTTTGAAACAAATATAAACTCTTCAGTAAAAAAATAAATAAATAAATTCATGTTAGAAAAAATGCAAAATTGACTAAAGGAAAGGCTTATTATTTTCTAGTGCAGATTGAAATATCTTAGCTTTACAAAAGTTAGTTTCAGTTTGAATTTAAATTCTTGAAATACAAAAAATTCGTATGAGATATAATATACAACGTTTTGATAATTTTTGGAGCTCATTTAATTAAAAAGATAACGTTGTTCTGATTATACATCGAAAATTTCCTAAAATTGAATATTTTTGTATAAATTGAATACTTTTTCATAAAATGTTGAATACATTTTTAAGAAATCAATTTTCCTGTCGTTTGTTTCAGCTGTTTGGAGGTAAGCATTTTCTGAGGGAAAAAATATGATTGCAACATGACACGACAATCTTATATTAAAGTAAAAATCCTTATTTTAATTTTATACGCTAAAATCTTTCCTATCTGATTAAAAATTTTATCTTACTATTTTCTGTGAATTTATTCTCAAAGCAATTATCAAAAATATAAATTAAATTGTTTTAATTAATATCAGAGACAATGCAAGATTACTTCAATATCTTTTAAAATGCTGAATCTTTTTAATATTAAAATGTGTTTTGCAAATAAAATTGATTAAAATGGTTTAGACTATGACACTTTATGAAAAATTTTTTTAATGTTCCTTTTGAGTTTAAAATTAAGGTATGTAAATTAAATTAAAAGTACTTATTATCATTGAAACACGTTTTTTTATATAAATTTTTATAATATTATTTTTAACTTAATAATTATATGTTAAAATTTTTAGGTTATGAAAATTCTTGGATAAGAATACTGTATTAGTTTTCTAAGAATGGGTTAATAGTTTCAGATTACTTTGTTTTAGAAAATGCTTTTTTGCTTAACTAGTGGTTCCTCCTTTATTCTTTCTTGGTGCAGCAATTTTAATAGTGCACATATGTATGTATGTATATATATATATATATATATATATATATATATATATATATATATATATATATATATATATATATATATATATATATATATATATATATATATATATACATACATACATATATACACTACTGGCCATTAGAATTGCTACACCAGAAGGAATGCAAATAACAGAACGATATTTATTGGACACATACATTATAGTGGAAAGAACAAGTGATTATATTTACAGGAAATTAGGATGTATAAATCTTGAGAAATCAGTACTCAGAGCAGCCACCTCTGGCTGCAATAACAGCATTTATCCGCCTAGGCATGGAGTCAAACTGAGATTGTATGGCATGTACGGGGATCTCAGTCCATGCAGCTCCAACACTATGCCACAGTTCATCGACATTAGTGGATGGTGAGTGATGGCGTGCCAATCGCTCGCCAACCATTGACCACACGTTCTCAATTTGTGACAGATCAGGAGAACGTGCTGGTCAGGGTAACAGTTGAACATGTTCTGTATCAAGGAAGTTCAGAACAGTACGGGCAACATGCGGTCGTGCATTATCCTGTTGAAACAAAGCATTAGGGAGGCCTCGAAGATTGGGCAGAGTATGGGCCTTAACACATCGGAAATGTAACGGTTGCTGTTCAAAGTGCCGGTAATGTGAACAAGAGGTGATCGAGACGTGTATCCAATGGCACCCCATACCATCAGATGGGCAGATGGGCCAGTATGGCGATGTCCAATGCAAGCTGGCAATGCGTGTTCTTCACGATGCCTCCAAACACGGATTCGCCCATCATGGTGCTGTATACAGAACCGAGATTCATCACTAAAGTTGACGTGATGCCATTTCCGCGTCTAGGTTCGTCGCTGATCACACCATTGAAGGCGCTTCTGTCTGTAACGTAGCGTCAATGGTAGCCGAAGCCATGGTCGCCGTGCAACAATCCATGCTGCTGCAAACGTCGTCGAACTGTTCGAGCAGAAATTTGTTGCCTTGCAAATGACTCCATTTCTCGACTCAGGGTTTGTGACGTGGCTGTACGATCCCTTGTGGCCATGCAGATAAGATGTCTGTCTTCTCTGCTGTTAGTGATGGGTGGGGAGTCGCTGAGATCCTGCATGACGTTTCGTATGATTGTCCTGAACCCATCTATTCCATATTCTGCTAACAGTCATGGGGTCTCAACCGACGCGATCAGCAATATTGCGGTACGATAAACCGCAATCCCGGTAGGCTATAATCCTTCCTCGATCAAAGTCAGACACGTGCTGATAGGCATTTCTTCTTCTTACACGAGGCATTACAACAACTTTCTTTGCCGAAAAAAACGTTGAAAGGGATATTGAGTATGAGAAAACTGCTGTCAAATCTCTGGTTTTATACACTTTGTAGATGTCGCTACTATCGCCTGCTTGGTATGAATGCGCTGAAAATCTAATCATTTGCATATCATAGCAAGTTCTACCTGTCATGCAAATTTCTCGTGTGTGGTGTGCCGCTTTCCCTGGTGTAGCAATTTGAATATCCAGTAGTGTATATGGATATCATGGATACTTTTTGACTATGTATATGTTTTTTAAGATTAAAAACAAGACAAGGTACAGGACATTATCTTGAAATTTTGGAAAGAATATTACATTTTCAATACTCAGTTTCGATAGTTAATTTTTTATGTCTCTTATACTTTTTTTGTAAATTATATCTCATATATTGTGTATAAATTCATGTAAATTTATGTAATAGTTTAACGATGACTGATAATTACTGAGAAACATTCTAACCTATTTTCCAAAAATATGATATAATTTGTTGTTAGGCAAGATATAACATTAAACAGTATTATTAGATTATGTTACTTGTGTTATTCATATGCGTAAATATATTATTAAAAATTTAATCAGTAATATTTTCATTTATAATGAATTGTTTGTAAAAAAATACTATAATTTTGAAATTGCAGAGGAATTTCGAAAATAAATTTTTTAAATCCTTTTCTGATTTTTTAAAATTAACAAATCAGTTTTTAGATTCCAATAATCCCCAAACATGAGAATAATTATGAAATATCTTTTAAAATTTACTTTTTAATAGGTAAAATTGTTATGAGCAGCTGGGCGCAAAAGTTATATCAGCTTTCAATTCGTACAGCTTGCAAGCTTAATCGATACAGAATTATTAAGTGAGAGAATTTGTTATTAATTTTATTGATTTTACACTAAAAACGCCAAAGGAATAAGGTTATTAGAAACAATACAAAGGTAGAGCAAACCAGATAATTAATTATTATATTTATTAATTGTTTTGCTAGGCATTTGTCTCCTACAAAGTCATAGTTTTGAGTTTAAACGTGAGAAATTAGTCTAATAAGTAAATAACAAATGGATTCAAGCCATAAACTACCAGAAAAGAGAATTATAATAAGTATGAAACTTTCTCGACAAATTTGGAATCTATATGCGGCTTAGAGTATAAGTAGCTATAATTCCAAAAATAAAGTTATTTTCACAATGTTTTTAAATGTTGTGAGAATTCTTAAAGAAAAATAAAAAAATCATCTATATAAAAGGAATAAATAAGAAAAAAAAGATAATTTATAAAGCCACACACTTATAAATTTTTCACAGACATATAAAAATTAAGAAATAAAAGTAGTTTTTTGAATGAAGAATTTGTTATTGAGTGAATAAGCATTGTGATAATTTAAAATTAATAGGTTTTGGTAAGATTTCATATGTACTCCATGGAAAAGAAAATATTTCTTTGGATTTTCCCTCAGGAAACAATAAAAGTTTTATAACAAAAACTGTATTATGGAGCTTCAAGAGTTCTCAAGGAATTAAAATAAATTGCAGAAATTTAATAAATATACGTATCATTGGAAATATGTAAAGATTATTTGAACAACAAACCTAGCTTCTAGTTTTAAATTTTTATTCAAAGAAAGTCATTTAAGTCATAGTTGAATATGTGACAATGATTAAATATGCATAATTTTTTTCTTACATATTGTTATGAAAAGTAGACTTTAAATTTCATTCGTATTGCATAGTTATATTACATTTTTTAACTTTATATATGAATATAGATAGGACAATGCAGAAATATAGATATTTAATTGATAATTCTTACTTAATAAATTTTTAGTAAGTTAATTAGCAACTTAATTAGGTAAGAACAATAAATTTTAAATTAACAAGAATGTATAAGTTTTAAAGAGGTATATTATATGTATATGTTCTGTTATATCCTATTAAAAAATAGGATTACAGAACCTTTGATACAACAAAAGAGCACACAAATATTAAAAATAAATACATATTAGCATATTCGCATAATAAGAATACTTCAAAGTCATAATGTAAATGGAAAAAATCCTCAAATATACATTAATTATTGCAACACATTTAAATCCTTATATTCAATTGCATTATATTATCCCAATAATAATAAATATCCCAATAATACATACGTCAATAATTTCAACATTGTTGCATTGTTTTACTTTATAAACGTAATACAATATTATTATAAAATAAAAATAATGCATTCTTCACTAAATTATCATTTAAGCTATGTTGACTTGAAAATAGTTTTATATAATAGAATATTATTTTAGCTTGTCGCATTTAATTTGTTAAACAAAAACAACAAATATATTTTTACTGATGTCACGTGAACAAGAGCAACTCATATGACAAGCAAAATAGTAACAGAGTACGAAACACTTTTTTATATATTTCGTAATATATAAATTTTAGGAAAAATAAAAATGTTTATTTTTTGTATAACTTTATAATAGTTTTTAATATTTTTTATATAAATGAATTTTACTATAAAGTAGTTTATAGTAATATTCTATGAATTATTCTTTTTATCTATTCATTCTATCTGATATTCATTATATAAATGTATAATACTATAAAGTATTTTATCGTAATATTTATTTATTTAAATAGATATTTTAATTACATTGATATTAATAACTAATTTTGAAATAGTATTGAATTTTCTTATTTATAATCGCAAATATCTTAATTAGAATCATATGTTTTGATAATTACAAATATTAAATACAGTAAATTCCATTAAGTGCCTTAAGGTAGTTTTCCTAACAGAAAAAAGCTTTACAATTTATATTTAATTCTGGCACTTACGTCACAGACGCACACTCATGTACACATACAGGTATGTACGTTTATACATACACATATTTGTATATAAAATTCTTATCACATGTATTTAAAATAGATGTGTTTTTGATGTATTAATTTTAAATATTTTACCACTTAATTCTAAACAAACATTTTTACACCTATTATAATATATTAGGATATTTAAAAATATCTTCGTTTGTTTTTTGGACATTTTTTGGATATTGGAAATTGTGTAAAGCATGCACTTATTAAAAATATTATATAACCTGTTTGAATATCAGAGAAATTACAATTTAATTTTCAGGCTCAATCGATTATTTGTATCTGATGCCAAGGTTAAAGCTAGTGAAAATAATTGCTCGGTACTTTCATTAATTATCTCTCAGCAAATGACCTTATTACTCTGCGCTTAAGAAAATATAGGAAACTTTTTCTACTAAGCTTTCTTTTTAGTTCCCGTTCTTGAAAGATGTTCTTTTGCCTTTTATATTGTTATTTTTGATTCTTATTGTGTAAGAATTTGTTTATAGTATTTTTAGAATTAATTTATAATATTTTTAGGTTGTTTTCAATTTTAAAAGTAATATGTTTCATTATTGTTATGTTACTGCCACTAAAAATTTTAAATGTTTATTCAGATCTGTAGATAATCCCTAAAATATAGCGAATTCAATTTCATTTAATAATTTAAGTAATACCAATAAAATATAGAATATTCATTTATTGTATCCTTTAAAGCCTTGTAGTATACTTATTAAAAATATTTTCTTAATTGAAAATATTTGGCTGCTTATAATTCAATTTCTTGAAGAAGAAAATTATTTAAATTTATATACAGTTGCATTATTAATTATAAATTAATAATCTTGAACTAATTGAAAAGTTTAACATAATTTTAAGAAGACAGTAAACACTAAATTTGTATACTCACACCAGCTAAGCTGCTTTTATTGCCTTGAATCAAACGCGGGAACATTCCTGTTCTTGAAAGATATTATTAGTTGGGATTTATCAACATTTCTTCGAGACCAAAATATTGTTGTTTTTATTGCAGTGTAATTTTCGGCCAAAAATAATAGGTCTCGATGGACACGTGTGATTTCTAATGTCTTAACTTTATTTGTGTTCACCGAAATTTGTTGAATTAATAATTAAAAAACGCATGGAAAAATCTATTAGTATATCTCTTCTATAGAAAAAATCTATAAGTTTTTCATTAAATGGAAAAAGACTTAGCAGTTATTCTATTTCTTAGTGCATTTTATAGATGGAATTTGTTAATATTTTTTATATTTCTTCTATTCGTAAAAATGATGAAAGTTTTCGCTATTTAATTAAAAATAATTCAACAAAAAGAAAATACGTTGATAAAGTAAGGTTTAGAAAATTATCTCATGAAAATACTAAGCAAAAAGCATCGGGAAAATGCTTGTTCTTTCTAATTTTATTTCCTCATTAGAAGGTTTTATTCTTTGATTATGTTTTTTAAGAAACTATTATAATGATTTATAATATAATTACTTGAAATAATTTTTAATTTAGAATATTCAATTGATTTGAGACATAGCTTTCTTTATTTGTAAGCGTTTTTTATGAGTTTGGTAATGGATTTCATTGTTTGTATTATTTTTTCCCAGGATATAATTATTGCAGACTAAGAAAAAATGAAAATTTATTCTGACAAAATGAAAGTAGTGTTTCAACTAGACGTTTTCTGACCACACATTTTCATTCTGGAATGCTTGGAATATTTTTTAATTCGTATTTTGATATACAATGGTATACAAAACTTAAAAAGCAATATGAAATTTAAGCAGATAACCATGAAATTACAGAAAGTAGTTACTATGATTAGTACAATAAATAAACAATTCAGTTGAAAAGTAAGGCGTATGTAAATATCGCGAATAAAATTCTCATTTGGAATAAGTGTACGCCAGACATGTGCAGTTAGCACTCACAGATCAGGGTGAAAACAGAAAGGAAAGATATAGACGCATTTAAAGATATTCGCTGCAAGTGCAATTAAGATCTTTGGTGAAATATAGCAAGAAGAAATCACTTGAACGAGTTTGCATGTGAAAGGATGATTGGAAAGATAGTAGAGCCGAGTAAATTAACAAGTGTAACTAAAGAATATGTAACAAGTGTAACTAATGAATAATAAAAAATGTGAAATAGCGCATTTGGAAAGACTTTAAAACCAGAGAGATAGTTGTTAAGAAGTTTGGTATTGGTCTATTTAGACAAACAACTGCAGAGAAAGAGTGATTCATTGTATTGCGTGTGAAAAAAACTCGAAAAAATCAATCAGCAAGTCCCATTGAACAGCAACTATATACAAGACAAGTATCGTGGTTTACATGCCGTCAGATACCACCAAGAAAGGGGATTATTTAACCAATTTCCTAAACGCTGCATCCATCTGAAAGTCAGCCATGGTTACCACCATTTAGAGTTGTGCGAAGAGTACCAAAATTTTACACCCCATCCATGGAGATGAATCATCATCATCGAATCATCATCACTGGTGATTCTCGATGCCACTTGATTTGGAGAGTGGTCGGAACATGAATTCATCCTAGCAACATCACAAAAAGTGACAGTTATAAAGGTCCTAGATTTGTCATCTAGGGTGACATTATGATGTACGAAAAAACAACAACTGAGCTCTCAGTTTTTAACAGATATTCTGATTATGTGTGGAGATCACTATTGTAAAAATATGATCTTTCCCAATATCTGTCTGTTGAAAAAAGCCATTGAAGTAGTCTTTGTCGTTTATATGGAACAATGCGTGGTCATAGCTGTCTTCTGTTGTTCAGCAGCTACTGGATAGGGAAGATATCCTTCGAATGGATTTGTTAATGTAATACTTTGATTAAAATTCCAGAAAACACTTGTTAGATGCGTTGGGGAAATAGATGCTGTTTGATGAATGAACACTTTTACCTCAAGAATTTTTGCACAACTGTGCAGTTGAAGGAGAAACGGTGATAATTTGATTAATAGAAGAGCACAACTCATACTTAGGAATAACTGTTTGTTGTTCTTCCTCTAGGATTCCTTTTTGAGCAACTATTTTTTAATCATTATTTAAGTACAAAAGCGTCCCTCATTTCTGAATTTCATGTTCCTTATGGAATTATTGGAAAAAATACATGTTGCTTAAGTTTTACTCACCAGTACATTTAAAAGGCCCGTAAAAACAACATAAGGGAAAGTATAAAATATTTTACAACAAAACGTAAAAGCCTTCACTTTCAAAGTTATAAATTTTGTCAATTCTAAGGAAATATTAAATGAACTTGAATTAAATAAGAGAGATTATAATATTACATACTGTAAATTTTAACAATAGTAAAGTTTTATGCTATAAATATCTATATACAGAAATAAAAATGTAAGGATTATATATATATATATATATATATATATATATATATATATATATATATATAATATATATATATATATATATATATATATATATATATATATATATATATATATATATATATATATATATATATATATATATATATATATATATATATATATATATATATATATATATATATATATATATATATATATATATATATATATATATATATATATAATATATATATATATATATATATATATATATATATATATATATATATATATATATATATATATATATATATATATATATATATATATATATATATATATATATATATATATATATATATATATATATATATATAAACTAAACACACACACATACATATTTATATTTTAGTTTGTTCTGTGTAGGAAAGATAATGAATGATATTATATTTTCCTTGGCTATTTTCTCTCATTGTGTAATTTATTCTGCCAGCAGTACTTCTTGGAACTTATAGTAATTATAGATGTTTCTCTATTTTAAGATAAAAACTTTGATATTGATCTGGCATGTTTAGGAAGTTTGCATACAATCATTACCATATGCATGATAACTTATATGAAAATATTATGAAGAAAAATCAAAGAAGCTTACACATTTTATAATGTGCTGATATTGCAGCTCAAATTGTGTTTATTAGTATTTCAATAATCTAAGAATGTTTTAAAATTATATATCTAAAATATATGTGAACCTGAAAATGAATCCATATTATTCATTATGAATTTTATTATTTATTTAAATCTTGATTAAATAACTAAAACTCCGATAGAAATGATGGATATTTTAATTCGTTATAATGATAAGGTCCATAATTTATATGGTTCATTATTCAGATAATGTAATTAATATTTATCCAATTCACACAATATCTATTGCAGTGTCTACATATATTCATTCTAACCATAAATTAATTTAAAAACTTAACTATCAAAATGCTCAGTATAATTTGCTTTCTTAAAATAAGCTTTAATCTGACAGTCTCTATAATTACATTAAAAATGAAAGAAATAATGAATTTATGAAAAAGTATAAGTAAATACACATGTTATTAATAAAAATTAATTCTGATGTACTATTTGAAACATTTTTTTCTTAAAGAAAAAAATTAATTTTTATATTTTGTAACTATATTCATTTCATTTAAAACTATTTTATATGAAAATATTGTACATTATTCCAAGAAAGGGAAATTAAAGAAGTAAAAAGAAAGCGCAATATAATTATTTTTTATGCAAAGTGTGGATTCATTTTTTGAATACTTACATGGTATAATGCTACGAAAATGTTGAATAGTAATAACTATGATTTAAAAATTTATTTTAATGAAACATTTTTGATTAATGTTTGTTATATTAGCAAAATTTACTGTCAACTCATATGAATATAATATGATAGTATATTGTTTTGAATATGATTGTTTATTGCTGAGAAATTACTTAATATTTTTCCAAACAAAATAAACCTTTATATTATTTGTTTTCCAATCCATTTCAGAATATTACAATCATTCTTTAAAGTTCGCAAATGAAAACCATTGTTTTTTGATATGTATTGCTTGTATTTTAAAAATTGAAGTTGTTATAAAATAATAACCATAAAAAATAGTATCATTAGCCACTAGCATTTTTTATTCCAATTTAATAGCAAACTTACATATATTACACAATTTTATTTATTTAAATTTATTTATTAAATGAAAGTATTTTTCAATCATTTATGTATAATCTAAAATTTTCTATGGAATTGCAAGTCAAAAACAGAGGGGATTAGTTAACGCTTTGACCTTCATTTTAACGCTCGTGGGTTCAATCTTCACTTCGAATCTGATTGTTTTTATTTGTTTTGGTACAATATTATTATTTCTGTTCCAGTGTAATTATATCTCGTTTGCAAAAAATGATTACTGAATGACAAACAAAAATAAACTGCAAAATTATCAAATTGTTTTGGGATTTACAAATTTTTATTTCAAATTTTAAAAAAATTAATTTTTAATGCTTATCTTTAGGTGTATGAATCAGTTTGAGTCACTTTAGTTTTACAAAAAAATTTAAAGTAAAGCTTTTACATTTTATATTCTTTTTTTAATTAAAATATTTTGGATTAAGTTTTAAAATTGATAGCATCTCTTCTCTGCACTAATTCTGCAGTAATATTTTAAAAATTATTTTCAATTACAAGTACCTTTTATTGTTTGAATATTCAACAAAACATATTTTTTTCTCTTTGTTTTTTGTCTAATGTGCTTTGCAACTTAATTATAATATGAAATACTGTAACATGAAACTAATTTTTTTATTGTATAATTTAATTTGGTAGTGAATATTATTTATCAAGTTAAACACTTTTTTAAGGAAATTAATTATTTTGAAAACGAAATTATACCGAAGCTCTGAAATATATAGGGAATTTAAGTGTTATAGTAGTCCTTATTTCTATATTTTATAGTTGCTTATATCGGTTAAAAAAGTTTTATTAAGTGCTCTGAAACTATTATAAAGTTTCTATAATCTTTGCTTTAAAAAATGTGAGATTTAAAGTATTATTCTATGGCAGTATATCGAATTTACTTACTTTAGAAGTTTTTATATCATGTTAAAAATTCAGATTAATTTATTTTATTATAATTATAAATGATTGGAGTTAATCCGGGGAAATAAACAGTAATTTTTTATCTGCTAAACCATTTAAGTAAAATATATTATAACGTATCCGTAAAGAAAAAGTGAATTTAACGGTTTTCAGAATACTAAAATATCTGAAACTAGATAAAGAGAAATTCTTATTTACATTTATAAATACATTTAAATTTTACAGCTCCCTTAATTTTGTTATTCATATCGAGAATTAATAAAAAATTACTTTTGATGCGAATCCACTTGTTTAAGCAGAAGAAAATTAATTTTAGTTTCTTATTTTTATTGACAATTAAATATCCACCCATTGTCTAAATTTAAATAGTAAATATTTAGAAGTAATGAATAAAATTTGCAATTTTGAGCAGAAACATTTCACTTTTTAAACATAATTGTAGTACAAATTTATTTTATTCCTAAAATCATCGTAAGTAAATCTCTTTTTTAAATATTTTTCCAAAAGAGACGCATATATTAAGTTTTACATTTAAATCGAAATTTTCAAGAAATTAACTAACTCATTTAAAAATACTCATAACATTATTATTACAAAATCGGCAATTTTAGATTAAAAATTAATCATCTATAATATATATATATATATATATATATATATATATATATATATATATATATATATATATATATATATATATATATATATATATATATATATATATATATATATATATATATATATATATATACAGGGTGATTATAAAAAAACTTTGCCAACATCTGCACTTCTAGCGTCCATTCTATTTAACCGATCAAGATGATATTTCAAATATAGTTCTTTTGAGATATGCGCTCGAGATTCTGTGAATGGCAACACAGTGGCCCTCGCGGTTACAGTTATAGTGACAGAAACTCGAAATTTTCGAATGGCAACGTCTACTTTTTACCATCGTAAAACGTTCAGCACATGCGAAAACCCTAAATAGCGTTGAAACGGTACCGATATGTCTAAAAACGGACGTGTTCTGCAAACACAAAAAAGAGTTCTGAAAACCGGCCAATAAAACACGATCTGGGCGCACGCAATAAATTTGCATGTGACAGAGTCAAGAAACCAATCACAGAACGCCGGTCGCCAGATATTCAACGTAGGAAACCTATAAAATACCAAGCGGGTATGCGAAGTCGTCATTCGGGAACTCGCACATGCCGACGATATGAGTCTTCCTAGGAAAGTTCGCGGTGAATTGATCAAACTCTATTACCAAAATGCGATGAACGCTGCGGAAGCCTTGCGTGTGTATCGCCGCAATCATCGACAACAACGCGGCCCATGTACTCTGCAAGCTCTGCGTAATTTAGTGCGGAAATTCGAAGATACAGGCTGCACCTGTGACAAACAGCGCTCCGGACGGCCAACTGTTTCTGAGCAAGCTCTTGCGCTCGGTACTTCACATGTTTCCCTATCGGTTCCAGCGCTTCCAGATGTTGGAGCCGGGTGACCCACAACAACGTCTGGACTTCACAAATGCATTTTTGTTACGATATGATGCGGATAACGACTGGCCACTTCGCATACTATGGACGGACGAGGCGCATTTCACCTTAAATGGCAGCATTAACACAAAGAATTGTGTGCACTGGGGAGAGACGAATCCTCATGCTGTGGCGCCAGTACCATTATTTGACGCCAAAGTGACTGCGTGGTGCGGCATTACAGCTACATTTGTTCTGGGCCCGTTCTTCTTTGAGGAAATGACCCCGACTGGCCCTGCAACATGTTCTGTAACAGGCCCTCGGTATGCAGCCATGCTGAAAAATTATGTCTTACCGGAGTTGCGTCGGCTGAATGCACTCAATGACATTGTTTGGATGCAAGATGGCGCACCTCCACATATAGCGAGGTCAGTTAAAAGGCTCCTGGATCAGCATTTTGGTGATCGCATCATCTCACGCTATTATCCTTTTCCGTGGCCTGCGCGATCCCCAGATCTGACGCCTATGGATTTCTGGTTTTGGGGCTATCTCAAATCCAGAGTTTATCTGTGCAATCCTCAAACATTATCGTACTTAAAGGATTCTATACGGCGTGAGATTGGAAACATCCCTCGTGCCATGTTGCGTGCAGCGACATTGTCCACCGTCTCCCGCATGCAATTCGTAATTGCCTGTGATGGCACTCATGTGGAAAATGTTTGAAATTAATAAAGATTTTTTTCTCTATGTGTTCTCATCATTGAGCAGTGTCTTGTCTCTGTCGTATGCATTATTCCTCCGTGCGCCTTGAAGATCTGTTTGTATGTGTATAACACGTCGGTTTTCGGACATATCGGTACCGTTTCAACGCTATTTAGGGTTTTCGCATGTGCTGAACATTTTGCGATGGTAAAAATTAGGCGTTGCCATTCGAAAATTTCGAGTTTCTGTCACTATAACTGTAACCGCGAGGGCCACTGTGTTGCCATTCACAGAATCTCGAGCGCATATCTCAAAAGAACTATATTTGAAGTATCATCTTGATCGGTTAAATAGAATGGATGCTAGAAGTGCAGATGTTGGCAAAGTTTTTTTATAATCACCCTGTATATATACTATTTGATATTTTAATAGAAAATATAATGTAATATTTATCTCTAAAATAAATTTACGGTATTCACATACCGTATGATTCAAAGAAACAAACATAGCGAAAAAATATTTGGTTATGAAGAATGGTAATTTATATTTATATTTCCTAATCTATTTTAACAATCTAATGTTGCTTGAAAATTTCGTAAATACATTTTGAATTGTAATTATATTATGTCATCTTTAAATTTAAATAATGAATAATTTTTTATAAATTACCAAAATAATATGCATTAAAAAAGGTAGAAGCCTTAAAAATAAACTAATTTTGCTTTAATAATTACATTTAAATAATTAATTTAATTTTTTTATAATATAATCTTGAATGAAACAATATTTTTAAATGTATATTTTTCAGTAAGATTTCTTATGGTACACAGAGACACACAATGTTTGGAGGAAAACTTATTATTTTTGGTATACGATGTCCCGTTCTGTCATGTTCTTTTTCTATTAAAAACTAAAAATGTATTTTTCCTTGAAATCCGGAAAAAGTATTTTTCATTTTCTTCAAAAGTATTTTTTTTATAAGATCAAAAGAACTAAAACCAAAAGCATGTAATAATGGCAGTTATTATTAAAATCATTTTATTACATTATGTTATGGTATTAATTTTATTAATTGAGATTTTTTTCATTTTTTTTGAAATTGAAATTTTTATAAGAAAACTTAAAAATATTTATGGATATTTATGACTTTTATTCATATTATTTTGCAAATTTTATTTTAATTCCAAAGAAAAAGAATGTAGTACAAGAAGTCATGAAATAAAATATTATATAGTTAATTTTATTTTTACAATAATATTTTGAAAAAATGTTTCTATTTTTATAAGCATATTGCGATAGTATATATTGTACATTTGATAATTATCAAAAATGGGGATTTTTATAAAATTCAAAGTATTGTCTAAATTATATTTTGAGCTTTAAAAAAACTGCTTAAAATATTCATTTTGAAAAAATTACTGTCTTCTTATGTATATATATATATATATATATATATATATATATATATATATATATATATATATATATATATATATATATATATATATATATATATATATATATATATATATATATATATATATATATTATATATATTATATATATTATATATATTATATATATATATATATATATATATATATATATATATATATATATATATATATATATATATATATATATATATATATTCACACTTCATATAGATAAAACAAAGTAGGAAGTCAAATTTATGATAACTAAAATTTACTGGATAATTTGGTTCTCGACAAAAATGTGTAATCGAGATTATTAGCAAAATTGTAGTAAAACAATACGGGTTACATTTTGTAGTATTTTAATGGTTTCTTTTATTTAGATATCAAAACAAGCAAATATATCCTTTTTTGATACTTTAATGTTAACAACAAAGACAAACACGTTAGAAATATAACAGAATTTACTATACTTCAAGCAAAAGTGAAGCTCTTATACTTATTAAACAATTGTGTTGAGAGTATTTGTTGACTTTTCATCCTGAAACTACTATTAAATTATGAGTAAACTAATTTATAAGATTATGTATTTATTTAATTAAAATAACTAATGAAAAATGAGAAGTCTTTATTATTTGCATCTTGACAATGCACATTTTTTAAGCTAAAAGTAATTACATTTTAGAAATGAGTATTCCTTTTTAATATTCATAATTAATAAATACTGCGTAAACTATTTTATCGAAGTATTTATTTAATCAAAATAACTAATGAAGAAAATCACAAGTAATTATTATTTCCTGCTTTACAACCCACATTTTTTAAGCTAAAAGACATTACATTTTAGAAATGAATATTGATTTTTAAGATTTTCTAAAACATGAGCATTGATAAGCCCTTAATTCAAATCGAAAATTATTTCAAGTTACTCTATTTTTAGGAATTGTAGTAAACATAACACAAAATTATTCTATTAAAAGTTACTTAATCCCATAAAAACATGCGGTTGATATAGAAGAATCAAAACCTAGATGGTGAAGAAATAATATAATTGTTAACTATTATATTGAAGAACGTACTTCTGATAAACTAAAAAATCAATCACGTTACGATGATAGACAGTGCAAATAAAATGTATGAGCAACGCAATAACTATTTAACACAAAGAATAAAAAAATAAAAGTGCGATCTCTATTTAACGCAAAATGCTTGCTGAAATGTTTTTCAGAGTTTTAATAAGCATCTCCAATTAAGAAATTGAATTCGTGTGTCATAAGTAGTTGTAAAGTGTCCTAAGTGTCTCTGTTACTTTATTCCAATATATTGTAGATTCATCCTTCATACGTATGTTTATTTTATCGAAATCCATTAGAACAATACAAAAAAGTAACACTTACCTCTATATCTTTAACAATGGCAAATTTAAACATCAAAACATCCGTTTGGAAAGCAAATGCTTTTATTATTAATATAGTTAATGAAATGTTACAAAAATATGTTATAGATAATTAATTTTGAGTGAAATAGATAAGTGATAATTCATTTTAATGATACATCTTAATTGCACCTGATTAAAAACTATAATTATAATTTCATATTATAAAGAAATTGATGTTAAGTAATATTTTGAGGGTTAATCCAGTAGTTAAGATGAAAAAAAAATAATGCGCGATATATTTGTAATGCGCAGAATTGAAAAATATATTTTTTTGCTATGACATCGGATATAGTTACTTTCTTTGCATTTATTTCAGATTAATGATACTATTTCAAAATTTTTCTATAAATATATTTTTATATGGAACCTGTTATAAATTAACTGACTTTGAAATATTACTAAAATTTGTCTTAAAAAAAACAGCATAATATTAATAAAATATATATTGGAAATGAAAATCACGTAAATAATTATAGGTTATTTGATCTATAAAAGATAAATAATATTGCACATAAAATGCAGATTTCTAAACTATTAGAAATAAAAGGTGATGGTTTAGTTGATCAATTGATAATCATTTTCAACAAATTAAAATTAATTTTATTGAAATTGATTTTTTAAAGTTTTCTGTCAATCACTATAGACATCTTTTTGATTTCGATTTAATTGGGTGATTAATTGCGAATGAAAAGTATATTTTTGAAATACTTATTGAATTCATCTTTCTTCAGATTTTTATTATGATAAAAGTAAAGCTGTCGATTTTACACATTTAGCTGCAAGTTTTATCTTTTTCTGTTTCTCTTTTCTTTCTTTTTTTTAAATCACGTTTGCCTCAAAAAACTCAGTAAATATAACTAAATATACATGAAGCAAATTTTTGTAACTAAAAAGAGTATTACAAAAATTTATGTGTATTTGCAAAAGTAGTCTCAAAGATTCAGAAACCAATTCATATGTTAAGCAGCAGCTAAATGTGAATTGAAATGTAATCTAAATTTTAATATAGCAATTTTTCTCATAGACATTTAATAAAAACATGAAATACCTTCATATTACAAGAATAAAATCTTTTTAACTTGCTTTAAAGATTTCAATCAGACAGGAATTCCATTTTATCTCAAACCAAATTATCTCTCAAAGGGGATTTGGGATGAAATTTTGCTTTTAACTCAAGAATATATAATATTTATAAAAATAATTCAATGATTTTATAAAATTCATCCCACATTTCAAATTTAAAACTTATCATCTGTAACAGTTTTTTTTATCAACGTATTTAAAAATACTTTCCCTTAAAATATAACTTATATTTAAAAAAATATCATTTCTCCTATTTTTATATTTCTAGTTTTACACTCGCAGAAAAATAGAAAATTAATAGTTTCAAAATAGCTGTCATTAATCAAATTAAAATTGATGATAAAATTTCATGAACATTTGAATTAATTCAAAAATAAATTTTAAATGTTGGACAACTGATTATATGTATGAGAAATTTCTGTGCAATAATTTATTCTCTCTGAATTCTGATTTCAAACTATTGTTGATTTATACTGTTTCAATATATAAATAAGCATTCAGTTAGGATTCTTCATTATGTGCTAAAATCTTAATGTTATGTGAATATTATAGATGAATGGATGTAAAAGAAAATATGTTACTGTTAAAGAGAGAGATGAACAATGAAAGAGATGATGATGTTCTTTGACAGTTATATTTGTAGAAAACCAAGGATACTTGCACAATAAAGTACGATAACTGGTAAATAAAAATCTTAAAAATTTTTTTGAAAATTTTTTTGCTGTTCAACTAAGATTAATAAATAATGGAGTGGACAAAAAATATTGAACTTATAAAACTTAGAAACAGATTGGTCACTTTGTGTAAAAATTATTTTCTGGGAATCCGCTCTCGTTTCTGGTTTCATGCATTAACCTTATGAAAGAAATTCTTAAATCTTAAGTAAATGTTAGCATATTAGAAACTTACTATCTTCCATTTAAATTTTTTCAGTAAACTTAAACTTGCTATTTTCATGAATAATAATCTGGAGTTAGTATGATTAAAAATATTTAGCTTATATAGACAAACTGATAAATTTAACTACAAATACATAGTAGAGATAGGAACAATATAATTTTACATATACTAATGAACTATTTTAAAAGATAATTGAATCTATATATCTTCTCATTTATACGAGTTTTTTTCACTGATTATTGTCTTATTTTTTTATCAAAGATTTAGATAACAGTTAAGCAAATTATATTTTATTGGTTTTTTTAAAATGTAAAAAAAACTAATTATTTCTTTTCTTACGATATTTTGTTAATATTTCTATTAGATGAATATTTTATTTGAAATACTTGGCTTGAAACGAACTTTTGTGCTTAAATTTACTTCTTAAAAAACAGAATGTGTGAATGCGTATTTTTATTGTAACAAATTTCTCATAAATCCATCAGGGCTATATTAAGCAATTTTTGTAACAACTAACACATATTATTCCTGTTATGTTCAAAGTTTCTTTACAAACTTACAAATATTAATGTACACTTTTTCAATACTAATAAGAATTTTATAATGAAACATATGTTATTTTCTGAAAAAAAATTAAACCACTAATATTTTTTCCTAATGTTCATTCATAATTTATGAAAAAAAGTTGCAATGCGTGTCTATTTCAGAAGAAAACTAGATATTCTTTTTATCAATAATGAGAAACAATTCCGTAAACGTTTATTATAACATGATGCTAAAATTGTAATACCTAATTTAATATCTTAAGTCTTTTAACTTATTCCCATGAAATTTTAATAATCATCGAAAATAATGTAATCCTGGAAAATAAAAAAAATTTTTCGAATTTTAACTGCTATAACCTGAATTTTTAACATCATGCTTTTTCATATTAATTTACTATTGAAAACGTTTCCATTTTATTATATTTATTTTCTTTTTAGTTTTTTATAATATTACTTTTTAGGAAATTGAGTTTATATGTCTCCCAGATGCCGCAGATAGTGGATGGTATTTATTTACTAAACTGATTTATAGGAAAAAAATTTGAATAAATATCATCTAAATTATTATTTTTTTAAAAATGGCTAAGTGTATTGTTGCAATTTAAATTATAATAATATTTATACAGTTGAAAATATACTTCATTTAGTGTTGGAGCTGGAGATGAAACATTCATCAGAGGCGACTTAGAAGCTTAGAGAATGCACTTAATAAAATTGTTTTTAAATTAAAGAATTTTATTTAATTAAAATATAGAAAAATCTAATGAGAAATTCGAAGATTTATATAGTCGAATATGATATTATATAAGTAGAACAATATTGATTCTAAAATCATGTTAAGCACAATTGTTACACTGAATAATTAGGAAATTATTTTAAAAAGAAAAATGCATTGCAAGTCACTCCAAATGCTTATACTTCAGCTCTTCGGATTCAAAGCATTGCATTTTTAAGTTTTCATAAATAGCAAAAATATCATGAGTTTAATTATTTTTGATTCTTTTTCTCTTTGATAAGCTGACATTTAAATTTAGTTTACTGCATCATTTTACTGGACACGTTATAGACTATGATTAATGAGATAAGAACATGGTTTTAATGTTGAGAAAATGTTGAAGTAAATTTTGCATTTACAATAATATATGGCACATTTTTATCACATAAATATATATGTTTATGTCGACCAGTGTTGGAGTAGTTAGCGTAGCTAATTTCGAAGCTGTAGGTCTCACCTTCACCTGTATATATATATATATATATATATATATATATATATATATATATATATATATATATATATATATATATATATATATATATACATTAAAATCTGTTAAAATAAGTAAAAAAGCAGCAATTTTGAATATTTAATTTGCAATGATTAAAAGCATTTTGCTTAAGGCATCAGCTTAAAATTTTCATAAATATTCTTATTTTGTTCATGGGTTTTAAAATGAAATGCCAGCCAAATTTGTAAAATATATCAAATTATTAATTTATGTGAAGAAGATATAATTCAGAAGAAAAATGAGGTTTCCTAAATTTGAATTTAAAAGATATTAATGGCATTAATTTAAAAAATGTTTCATCTCACAACTCTTTATTATTTTTTAAATCTGAAATCTATTTCAGTTTTGCAGAGCTATAGATTAGAATTGAAATGTATACTTGATTTTAAGTGAAATTTATTTATAGGTATTGTTTGCTCTACTTTTCAAGGAAAATAAATAAGTGCAGACAAGGATGACATTAAATTGAAACGATGGAACCACAGAGGATTAGTGAGGAGAACGAGATTTATCGAGTTTGGTGTCATTTATTTAAACACGATACAAGGAAGAGATTTTCCGCATTTCGAATTTGTCTCCAGAAGGCCAAATTCACTTTCTAGACATATAGAGACAGTTTATGCCTCATCAAGTTTTCCTCTCGATAAAAGTTTCCGCCGCATTAATTGAGGAGTGAAGTATTGACGCGGATCTTCTCCATTCTTATCAATGTGTTATTCACCATAATAAAGCCGCTTCCTAAATTTTATGTTTCCCATAAATTCGATTTTGTTGAAATTTCAAAACATTTGAGTCAATAATTTGGCGCCTTAAGCTTGTTTGTTCAGGTTCATTAATATCTTATTTCTTTTCTCGATAGTGTTTTTTTCCTGATTAGGAAGTTAGGAAGTTTTTTACCTGCTGACACACATAATAAAAGTGAAATATGTGGGGATATATACTACGGCATATTTTTTACGTAGACTTAACACAAAGTAAAAAATATACATATTATCAGTACAAATCTTAGTTAAGTTTTACATTTTAAAAATGATCCTAACATGCAATACGATGTAATTAAACATTGTTTTAAAAACAAAATGAGAAATTTTGCGCTGTTCTAAAAATAACTGTCTTTTCAAATAACAAAATTTTGTATTTATACGTAATAAATTGATTAATTTCTTTGTCTTTCTATAATTTTAAAATTCAGTAATGTTTAGTTACATTGGTTTTATTACATAATTTTTAAAATATTTCCCTATATTATGAAAATAATTATGGAAAAAAATGTGAGGATATTAGGATGGTGATTGCCGAAATTTTCATCATTAATTTTTCAGTTTCATGTTTTTATATTTTACGTTAGAATCATTAGACAAGATTTATTGATTTTAGATAGAAAACAGTTAATTTTGATTCTGTTATTTCAGAACTTTTAATTTTGTATGGTTAGAAAATTAAGATTTTTTTCCTTATGTTGTTGAATGTTAGTCATTTATAGGAGCAAGTTTTTCATTGAAAAGAAGGAATGTACTTGTATCATTGTTTCGTAAAAGTATAATGTCATAAAACTATTTGATACGCTTTTAATTGGTTTCATATGTTTTAGGAAGGTTTCACAATATATGAAATATTTTCCTTATGTCAGGGTTTTACTAGAAACACAAACTTTTATATTTAAAATTATTTATTAAAAATTCAGTAATTGCAAACAAATGAATTGATAAAGAGGAATTTTATAACAAATGTGTAGAATACATACAAGAAAATATCCAACACATAAAAAAACTTAAGAAAAAACCTTCATTTCTTCCAACATATTGATATGGTAGTGAATGACAAATGAAAAAGAAATCATGTTAAAAACTGCAAATATAGAAAAAATTTTTAATCAAGGCAATAGGAATTAATTAATTAATAAAATAACTAAGAAAATGAAGTAAAATCAATTGTATTCAATTCACAGTCAAACTAATTTTTACTAACATAAAATGGAATAAAAGAATATTTCATACATTATATTTCTTTTAATTTTCTGTTTGATATATTGATAGGTTATATATAGGTCTCTTTCACACCAGAGACAAATTTTATCGTATGATAAAAAATCATCCAAACTTAGAAGTTATTAAAATAACCACAATATCGTTTCCCGTTCAGTGTGAAAGAGAGCAGTCTATTGTGTGGTTTTTTAATAACATCTCACGATAAAATATTGGACAACTTTTTATCGTACGATAAAAGTCGTCTAGTGTGAAAAAGGCCATAGGCTTAAGAAATCTTAATTATATGAAAATCCGAATTTTATACTTTTTATATAAGAACTAACTTTAGAATGAGAGAGCGAATCTATATATTTATTCCTTGAAAAATAGCCTTGTATAAATCATGTTTTTTATTTATATTCAAAATGAACTATTGACCAATTTTTACTGTTAAAAGATTTTTAAATTTGCTGTAAATTGACTAATGGAAAAAACTATTAACATTTTTAAACAATTGATAATTCAATTGCTTAAAAATTTTTATAGTTCAAAGGTTAAGTGAGTGAACATAATGTTTGAATACTTTTAATTTAAAATTCTTAAAATTCCATTGTCATTAGACAATAATATCCCATTCAATTAAATACTTTTACTAACAATGATATATATGTATATTAAAAGTATTAACATAATATTAACATTCAAAATGCATTTTAATTTTATGCAATTCAAAATAATTTCAAAGTAGGAAACTGACAGTATTTAATTTTGGCACAGGTGCTTATAATCCATGATTCCAAATTCTGAATTTTTTGGTGTGGAAGAAATGTTGACTAGATGACTTATCATGACGTGGGGGATGACGTAAATACTAGGGTTAACAAAATAGAATTTTCTGTATCATTCTTATAGGTCTCCATATGTGCGACATAATAAAAACAAGGTTGCCAGATGTATAAGATATCTGCCAAAAAATCGCCAATTTCAGAATTTTTCACATCCTGGATTTTACGGCACCTGTGCCTTAATTTTTAAGAGCAAAAAATACATAAATGTAAAATTCTGAATTACCCAATGTAAATTATCTAAATTTAATCTCTTATATAATATAGCATAAAAACTATGTATATAAGCATTTATAATCATGTAATTCTATTTAATTATGATAATTCAGCTACTCTTAGTGAAGGAAAATTTAGAGGGTAAAAGTTATTTATATTGCCATTGTAGGCGTTGTGCACTTTTTAAAATACTCTTACAAAACTTTTAAATTTAATAACAAAAATGAATAAAAGACTATTTTGACAAAAATTGAGAGAAGAAAATGATTCAATGCTCATTATTAGTTTTATGTTTGGTATATATTGTGAAATCCTTAATGAGGAAATTCTTTAGAAAACATGATTTTTTAAAGGATATTCTATAAAAGATTTAAATGGTACTTACAAATATCTGCAATAAAATTGTACAGTCCATATTTTGAAACACGTGTATACCCATTTCGTTGAATTGTCTAAATTTATATCATATATATAAATATATTTAATGTGCGAGAAAATTTAAAAAGTAAACATTTTAATTTATATTTAATGTGAGTTCGAGTCTTTCAAGAAATTTAAAATGCTTTTTAAAAATATGATTGTTAAAATATTTATGAAGGAAATAATAAACATAAGCAAATGTAAATATAAATTTTTCTTTCAAGTAAAAATACTGGAATAAATTCATTACTCAAAAAATTACAAAATAAATTTTATAGCAAATGTTTCTTCTGAGGAATAAATATTATATATTTAAATAAATTATAAATAGTGAGAAATCTCAAATATTTTTAATGGAAAATAACGATTAAATTGAATAATTTTACTTTTCATTTGTTTATGGATTTGAATGTGCCATTTTATGAAAGAAGCTAAATTTGTTACATGTAGGATAGAAAAATATGAAGAATACGGTTTCCAATAAATTAAATAGCAATAAAAATCATCATTGTATAACTATGTCATTATAATTAATGCAACTGCTCCATAAATAAGCAAGTTGAAAACTTTAAGCGACTTTATTTAATTAACTGTATTAACATAATACTATTCGTGCGCCCTTAATCTCTACACACTTGCTGTTAATAAGATGCATTTTAACGTAATTAATTAAAAGTCAAAAATTTTATGCTAAGATATCACTAATATTCAAATTTTTATGCACCAAATGTGACGTGATTGATGTAAAAAAAAAAGAATACTCAAAAATAAAAAAAAAAAGATTTGAAATTTAATTTATAAGAAGTATGAAAAACAAGCAAAAATATCGATCCAAATTCTTATATTGTTTTGAGTAATGTAGTAAATTAAAAAAACTAACAAAAGCAATTTATATTAAATACAAACACACTTTATTTTAAGCAATAAAATGCATGTTTAAAATAATTAAGATAAAAATACTATTATTTAAAACAATTAAATTACATTTCTTTCCATATTTTAATGATGTTAAAATGTTAGTTATAAATTTAATATTGCTGACAAAAATACTTAAAAAACAAAAAACGAAGATAATTTATAGTCATAATCTGCAAAATAATGAACAATTTAAAAAATATTGATAAATTTATAAAATGGAATTATTTTCAAATAAAAAATAAATATTTTATCATAGTTATTTTGATTAATATAACTAAAAGTATAGAGCAAAAAGAGTTTATATAGTTGTTTCCTACTTAGAAATAAAATTTCTCTTATTTTGAATTAGAAATTATTCAAACATAAACATGTAAAATACATTAAAATATAATTAAATGAATTTCTAACATTTCTAACATAAATGTGTAATACAAAAGCTATAAGCAGACAAAAATAAATATATTTCATTTTTATCAAAAGAAATAATAAAAATATTTATAATACTATTATTTTTACTCTACGTTGGAAAATCAATCATGACTAATAGATTTATAGTATAACCATACCATACTATATTTATAAAAATATTATAAATAAATCATATTATATGGATAATAATACTGGTAAATAGATGAGCCATAAGCAACCACTTTAGTGCTTCGAGTATTATTGTAAGTGGGATCGAATTGATACTAAGTTGTTCAGATGAAAAATCAAATTTTTGGAATGCTGTGAATATTTTGAAAGATTTCTATCGGAAAAAAGGTATTTGTAATCAATTATGTTTCTAAAATATACCAATATTTTTAAAAACTTTTTTTATAGATATTGTCACATGAATATGATTTTTCCAGGTTTACAATACAATCAATGTTACACAAATTTGTATGCGTTAAAAATATGGGAAGAATTTATACGTGTATTAATCATACTTATATTTACATTGGAAATATTTTAAATTGTTTATTAAGGAGACATTGCTTACACGAAAAGAGTAAAAAATAGTTAATGTGTCATAAAAATATTTTTGATGAAGTGTTTAATTGTATTAATTAAGGAATCCTGAAGAGAAATTAATTTTTGTCATTAATGGGCCTGTGTTTTTTTCCAAATCCCAACGAACCATTAAAATTTATATTAATTATAAGCTTGATTTTCTGTCAAACCCTTTTTGTTAAAAATAAAAAAAAGAAAGAAATTCAGAACTCTTCTCCCATATATATTTTTGAATATTGATGGATCATAAAAACACGAGTTGATCAAATGATTACTAAATTTATAATATAGTTAATAACTGAAATTCTCTTACATACTTTAAATCTTCTTTTTAAATTTTGACACAAATATGTAATAAGTTAATCTGAATTTTTTATTTAAAATTTTAACTTTCCATTCAAAAGGATATAATGTCTCAAGACAGATTTTTAAGATATTAAGCACTGAATTTTCTTAATTTTTCCTTGAAAGTCAGGTAGTTTAGCATATTAACTTAAAACAAAATCTCTTACTTAAAGAAATAATTGTAAGTTATTGTTTAAACTAATTTCATTTAAAAATTGGTGAAGATACAAAACCTTGAAGATTTACTGTTTAAATAACAAACTTGAAACATAATAAATATAAGATTTAGAAAGTGATTACTCAGTTTCTATTAAAAGTATTGGAAATACTGACAAAGATAACTTTAAATTTCATAAATGGTACCAGTTATTGAATAATAGTGGAATAATATTATTTATGTTTGATTAACGGTTTTCCAGAATGTCATTTAAGGAACCAGGGACTAAACTCTGACTTAAAACTGAATAAATCTACTGTAAATAAAACTTCTTATAAAATATCATGGGAATGTAAAGAATGAAATAAATGAATGATGAAGAAAAATAAATCTTCTGAATTTATCCAAGTCATTCTGTTGTAATATTGGTTAATCGAATAAATTCCATTATTTTTAACTCTTAAAACTTTATCTGTTCCAATGAAGCAAGAAAATACTTTGAAACTAATTAAATATGTTCTAAAAGCTATTTTATAGCGAATGTCTTAATGACTTCTATTAATAACTTCATTTCATATAAAAGTAAATATAAACTCAAGAACTTACAATTTAAATTTTAAACTTCCAAAAATATGAAGATACCGGTTATCATGTAAAATTTGGAATATCTCACGAGAAAAAATTTTACACTCAAAACTTTCATCATGACAAATATTCTTAAAAACTAATCTTGTAGAATGTTTTTAAAAATTTGAGGAATAGACAAATTTGACGCTCAATATTCAAAATAAAGCGTTACATCAAACTTTAATTTTGATTACAATGAAAATAATTTTTATTTTTCTACAAGAAATAATACAAATTTTATTTGTATTATTTTCTTAATACAGAAACTAATATAATTAAAATTAACAAAAGTGTAAAACATAATCTTTAGAGCTCCATTTTCAACAATAATGGTAAATAAAAATATATAATGTTTGTTATGAAAAATTTACAAATAAGACTGACTTATTGCTAAGCTGACATTATTTGAATTATTTTAAGCTTTATCTTAAAATGTTTTCATTGTATTGTTTTACTCTTAGATAGTTTTCTTTAAGATTGTTAACTGATAACGAACCTTATAATTTTATATTTTCGAGCAATAACTTTAAAGGAATATATTCGTTAATGAAACTAAAATAACAAATAGTTTTAAAATTTAATGCATATGACTTTTCCTTAAAGTAGCTTTTAAACATATTTTGTATAATAATTATCTAGAAAATCAAAATAATTTTTTTTCTTCTTATCATTTTGTTTAATAGTATTGCTTTTAAAACTCATATTTTATTATTCTATAAGTTGTATTTTAAGACGTACAAAATTGTTTCCTTACCTTACTTTATCATATATTTTATATTTAAATTACATTAATTATCTTAAGATTGTAAATTTAATATCTACGAGTAACGTTTTTGTTCTTTAGAATAAAATATGTTTTTATAAAAATATAAAAATATGTTTTTATGTTAAGGAAAATTGCTCTTTAACTATCAACTAAAATATGTAGATGAATAATTATTCGTATAAATTATTCTAATGCATATTTTCATATTAATAAATAAAGCTTTCCAGCAAAATAAAATCGAAAATTTCAATTAAATGTTACTTTTAATATTTTAAGTATTTCTTAAATAAATAATTTTAAACTTTTTAAGCAGAAAGAAACAAACACAAATGTATTTTGAATAAATATTTTAATAACAGAAGGATAAGCAATGCAAATATTTTAAAAATTTCTATTTTATGTGTTTTTAAGAGTTTTTCTTTTATAAATTTCGAATATTTTCTTTGTATTAACCATATTTTTATTAATAAGTTTTTCGAACACTTTACGCATTGCAACGTGTGTTCTTAAACTTTATAGAGCATTCTAATTATAATTTTCCTTTTCATACTTGACAATATGCAAAACATTCATTAAATGAAATACTCAAAAGATGATTGAAGTAAAATAATGAATAATAATAATTTTTCGGTATTTATTGAATTAAACTTAAGTAGGAAACAAATTTGATTTGCATAAAATAGTAAATTTAAAAAATGCGGAAAAGCTTTATATGCATATTTTTAATGAGATAACATAAACTTTTTTTATTATTTAATTCTCATAAATATACAATCTGTCCATCAAAAATTTAATTTGAAGATTGTGTTGTCAACAATACGTAATTCTAATATTTCTTTGAAAATGGAGCATAAAATAGATTGATTTTACCATGATGTATGTTAGTTGCCTTGAGAAAAGAATTGTTTTCAGAAACAAGAAACAAATGATAGGGAAAATAATAAAAATGAGCTGGGATTTAAGGATTTTCAATACACATACAAAAGCACGCATTAAAATAAAAATAATCTCTTGTATTATCTTTGTTTTGATATAAAAATTGATCTTCACAACTTGTAGAATTATGGATTAAGAAGTTCGTATTCACTTTCCTTATTCAACATTATTTACTACATTTTTATGGAGATACTACGCTTTATTTTTCAGGGAAGTTTTAAAAGCGCAGGCAAAAGTGACATTAAATTGAAACGGTGGAACAAGCGCGGATTAGTGAGGGGGCATGAGATTTTTCATGTCTGATCTCATTAACTTAGTAACTAAATAAGGAATAAAATTTTCAAGTTTGGAATTTCACTTGAAATGGTACATTTTCAATGTTAAGAATGTAAAAAGAAATAAAGGGAAATTTAATCTTATAGAATTTTTCTGTCAATGGAATTTTCTCTTATGTTAATCTAGAAATGTATTAGCGCTCATATTTTTCGCTGTCATTTTTTTGCATTATGCAATAACACGTATTGTTTGAGGATTAATATTATAATAAAAGTAATTTTACTAAAATTTTAATATATTAGCTGAAAATAAATTAACTTTATACAGAGAGTTCATTGAATTTTTAAATTTATTTATATATTATAATTTTTATGTTTAATCTATTCACTTATGAAAAATATTTAGATTGTATACAAATGAAATAAAATGTGTTTTCTGTAAATAACGAATGTAATTTTTTTTCAACTATTCTTTAATAATTAGATTAAAATGTGTAATATTAAACAATTTTTAACTCTTATGATACTAATGCAACAATATTTAAACACTTAAAAATTAAAAATTTTATGCTTGTGCAATATGTTTACTTAAGATTAGTATTGTGCATTATTAATTATCTTAATTTTTAGAAATTTGCAAATTTTTCCCGCTAAAAAAATTGTTAAATATATATTTTTAAATACATCTCTAAAAACTGGGAATATCTATGATATGTCCTATTTTATAAAATAATGCAGTTTTTTTAATTACTTAAAAGTATCTGATCTTTTATTTATTTAAAATGTATTTGTATAATATTATATTAATTTATTTCTTTATATATAAAAGTCAGCTATAAATAAATGGCATCAATTATAAGCAAACATTTCTATAGATCATTATAAGTTTTATACCTTTATTTAAACGACGAATCTTCTTTGAAAAATTATATTTATATACGAAATTTAATATATTAAAATTTTTAAAGTATTAAAAACTTAGTTGATTTGAAGAAAAATCTAAAATATATTGAAAGAATATTCCTTGGAAGAAAATAAAATTTTGGGATTTATTATAATAATGCAATTTTAAGTGAAAATTTAATGAATAATCAATAAATACCATTTGTTTCAAGTAAAGAAATGTAAATGCCGTATACTAGTTATAAAGATGACATTCTATTGCTTCGTGGTTATTTTTTATTTCTAAATTTACATTCGTAGGAGTTAAAATACAACATTAAATATCCATTTATACGTAAAAGTAATATATACTCTTAAGTATTTCATTAACTGTTAATGAATTAAGTACACTTTTATGCATTAAACTACGCTATTAACATATGTTTATTATTTGATCGATTTATTATTCCACCTTTAATTTGTGATGCCAGGCATTACTTATTTTATTATCCAATAGATCATCTAATATACTTTGTAAAAATATCAAGCTATGTTTGAAAATTTAACTGCAATATTAAGTTTTCTAATATCATCATATGGAAGATATACATTACAATCATTTATCATTCCATTGAATATTTATTTTATAATTAAAAAAAGTAAACTATCTCAGCGTGCTGCTCATTTAAGAGAGTTGTTTAAAAGGAATTTTCTCGTCATGCAATTTATAACAATATACTAATAAGTTTTTACTTCAAATTGTGAATAACCTGTTAATCTTAGTAAAATGTATGAAATTTAGTGTATAACTAATTCATTTATTTCAATAAATGTAATTTAGTATTGCATAGTGAATTATTCTCTTACATTAAACTAATTCGGTTGCTTTGATAAAGATTAAGTAGTTTGTGTAAAACTAAACATAGCAATAAATGTAGTATTTCTTCAATGATACCTTATCTCATTAATATGAGAATAATAGAAAATTATATTAATCTACAAAATGTTATTTTAATGAATGAACTAACTATAAAACTACCTGTAAATTAGCTAAATTTTGAATCTAAATATGATATGCCTTTGAAAAATAGTGTTTTAAGGAATTGAAAGTAGATTTTTTTATATATAGTATTTTAATTTCAAAGGCATACGCTGAATTAAAAAAATAAAAATTATAATTTTCATGAAATCTATTAATAAATAATGCTCCTATTAATAAATCACATTTTAGAATGAATTGATTCAAATAGTGAATCTATTGTAGTTATAAATTCAAATTAAAATTTTCAAATAATACTTTGCATATAAATATTACCTACGTACCTATGAAAGTTAAAGAAATCTTAATAGCATTTCATTATTTGTTGGACTTTTATTATAATATTAATAATAATACTTTTTATTTTAAGTTTCCTTACGAATTTCATTTAATACTGTATTAGAATTATATTTGTTAATTTGATTTACGCACATTCTTATAATTTTACATTTAAACGCAAGAAAACACACACATATGAGGATTAATTTACTTTATTTCATTAAATTTCCTTGAAATTGGCTATTTTTGAGTTTTTTACATTTTCTTATAATATTGTTGTAAAAACATTTCTAAGAAACTTCGATGAAGTTTTTAATAAATTCTATAATAAAACAAAAGTTATACATTGTAATTAAAATTTAAAATAAATTAGCAATAATTTAAAACGCTCTATTTATCAATCAATTACAATATACGAGTGTGAACCTTACTGAATTTAACAACGGTTCGTTGTGAATACTCTCGGTCAACAAAATAATATGGCTAAAAAATCAAAAATGCTGTGTACGCTTTATCTAAAAGAGTAATTTTAAATCCTTTGGATTAGCGCTGTGTTAACAAGATATTTTTGTAATGTAAGTATATTAATTTTGTAAACAAGGAGTTTTTTTTTAACTGATAACTATTTCTTTCTAATCCATTAATAGAAATATTTCTAACATTAAACAATGCAGAAAACTATTTTGAAACATTTCATTCTAAAATGACTGTTTTTTAAATGTTTAATTTTTTAAATGAAAAGAAAATGTATTTGTGATATGCAAAAAACGAAATGTTGTTATGGTCTCTAAATTTATTAAAATTACTATTAAAGCATGCAATAATAACTCTTAAATTTTATATTTCAGAAACTCTTTGTTTGAAAAATGTTTTTATATTTGTTATTTTGGACAAAAGTATGCAATACAAATAATCTAAATAATGCAAAATCATTTAAATAATACTTTAACTTTTACTTCACAGTTACTTATATATCTTATTAACAAAAAATGAATAAAATAAGAATCGGATTCTTTTTACGATGGGTTCTGCAAACGAGGGCTTAGTTAATAAAAAAAGGTAATTAAATTTAAAATATATTTTATAATCTGCTAATGGAAATGGAAAAAAATATTTGTTAAATTAATCATTACAAAAATATTGTGATTGTTTTTCTAAAAATGTAACACAACGGAAAAGAAAATCTTATTTTATTGCTTACATTTTAATTTGGAAAATATTTTGAAATAAATATAAATATTCTTTTCTGGAGATCAAGAAACCATTTATAAGCACTTTTTATTTTTTATTCTTTGATAAAAATAAAGAATGTGATAATGCAAATAAAAAATATCCTCAGAACAATGTAATGTTTTTTGAACAAAAATGTCTTCTCAAAGCGTAAGGATACATTAATATGCATAAAAATATGAATATTTTAAATTTAAATAAGAGTTTAGAAATGTTTTTAAAATGAATTTTGTATTTCAAAGGATAATATTTTAGGGCTCAAACAGATTAATAACCATATCAATTTTTTAATAATAGACAAACCATTCTTTCACTGTCAAGATATTCTGATTGCCAAAATTACATTTATATTTTGTTCAGTAAAAATATGTTTAATATATTTCTTTGACATTGTCCTTAATGAACTTAATTAAATTGAAGACGTTCTTTTAATGTTTTAATAGTTCATAACAATGAAAAATTTATTTAAAAATAAAAATGCTAAAATCAAAGATATATAAAATTATGAATTCATTACATATTATGCTTTGTTTGTATTTTAGAAAATAATTTTTTTCATATTTCTCTTATAGAATTATTAAAAATAATCTGTAAATTTTTGTCAAATTAATTTTCTTAAATTTATTTCTTATTTTTCTATAATAAGAAATAAATAATCTTCAGTACAACAAGTCTTAAGAAAAACATAACAATGAAGGTAGGAATATTGAATATTTACAATTTTTAGTGGTACATTGTAAATATTCAATGTACCACTAAAATTTTCACAGTTACTTATTGTAGTGATGCATATTGTGGTAATTTTTATTGTAGTACACACCACAATTGTAGTGATGCATATTGTGGTAATTTTTAGAAGGCATTATGAATTAAAAATATATTTTATCGTGAAACTGGAAGCTATGATTTGTAAGCCAATTTTCTCTAAGCTGTTATAATGAAAATAAATTATATTATCATCAACAAAAGTCATCAGTTAACATTTTTTAATGTTCTAAGCTTTGTATTTTTATATATTGTTTATATTAAATCATACTTTTTAAGTCTTATACCTTTAAAAATTTATCATGATTTTTTATAAAGAACTTTTACTTCAAGATTAATTATACATTTGTGGACTTAGAATTTAATGAACAAAGAATGAGAGTAACTTAAGCGATACTGAAAAGTATAATTTAAAAATCCAATTTTTGTAATTGATTTAGATTTTTCAAATTCAAATTAAACAAAATTTAATGATTTTCTATAATTATTAGGTTTTGAAAATAAGAGGAAAGTAAAAAGTTAATGTTTTTGAAGAGTTTAAATGAATTTCGTCTCTATAATTTTAATTTGACACAGTTTTAAATTGTTTTCAAAAAATACGATTTAAAATATTTAAGAAATATTTAAAAATGTCATAAGAGTTAAAACTCTTGCATTGGTTTGAAAGTGAAACATTTTATTTGGATAGCAAACTAAGTCTTAAAGTAATATTATAAGTAGTGAAAATTTGCAAAGATTTAAAGATATATATTAGAGAAGGAAAATAATCAATTAAAAGGATACAATAATTTTTTTCACCCTTTTCATAATCGAGAAAAAGAACCTTCTATTTTGGGAAATAACAGATTAAGAACTGTTTTCATTGCCGAGAGAGTATTCAGCTGTATGTTAATAAAACTTTTGCCCTATTTTCTAAAATGTTATGTAAATACACATAAAATTTTATTAAAGCTGAATCATAAGGAAATGTAGTAAAAAGAACGAGATATATTTTATTAATTTAATTACATTATGTAGACAAAAGCTATTTTTAAATTTCAAATTTACCTCAAAAGACATATTTAACAAGTATGTTGTGTAGCAATAATTTATTTATAATCCTTTTAAACATTTCAAAAACGTCTCATGAAATTGTAAATTGATGCATGAATATTTAGTTCTCATTCATACTTTTCCTTCATCAGCAATGAATATCACTCAAATTTATATTTTTAATTTTGTTAAAATGACAGCCCCCATGATTTAACTAGCAAAATCTATTTCAACTAAATTCATTATTATTTCATTTATTTCTAATGAGAGATATTTTTGACTTGTAATTTACGAGTATTATTTAAGCACATAATTTTGAAAAATTTAAATGCAAATTAAAATACAATTTTTTTTTGAAAAATAAGAATCATTTAACTAATGTAAAATTTAAGAATCCCAACAACAGAATTGTGGGGTTAAATCCAAAACAGAGTATTATGTTCTCGAAGAAATTCATTATTTATTTAAAGATTAAAAAATGTTATGGAACACACATTATCCACAGTTCAAATTGTTTATAATTTATTCCAAAGAAATATATACTTAATCACAAGAACAAAATCGTTTTGATTAAGTATGTTATTCATTGAAAAAGCTATTGATCTAAGCGATTTTTACATAGGGTATACCGGGTGATGTCTTTATAAATATATATGGCATATGGATGAATGTAAGTGAGAAAAGTGTATACATCACAATATTGGATGTCCACACATATCTGGTGTAATTAGAATCACTGTTAATTTGAATCACATTGTACTCGGTCGTTAATTGATATAGAAGTCATTATCTGATCTAGAAGAACTACTTTCCAAATTTGTTGTATCATAACGATATGTTGACACCAAGCACAGTAGTGTCTATTACTCGACTGTTTGTCATTTGCTCATGGATATTCAGTATGGGAACAATCACTGAATCATTTAGTTTATTAAATTCTTATTTCAAGCCATCAAATCAACACAACCTGAATTTATCAAAATCACTTTGATTATACTTAAAAACGGACTTTTCCCTGAAACACACAGTTAATATCACAGTAATAATAGTTCATGCTTCAGGAAGAATAAAATCCATATCGTTACAAATTGATCATGTGTCGCTCCTTTAGGTTGTCTTAGTGTCAAACGAGGGAGGGAGGTGGTCAGACACACACACATCATATAAAAAAATTGGAGAACTGTCATCTCCCGGAGAACACAATGGAGGAGTGTTCTGAGGAAAGCCTTGGCCCACCACGGGCTGTCGTGCTGAAGAAGGTCGTACGAATAAAAGAGTTCGTCAAAAATTGCTGAACTAGGCAGAGAAATTCTATCCCATAGATCATACTACACGGACTTATCACACATTTAGTGTTAATAGTTTCTGTTCTTGCAAAATTTTTTCCAGGGCAAAAATTCAAAAATGAAGAGTAAATCACACAAGCACTAGCTCAAGTTTTAGCCTCTAGAGAAAATAAGGATATACAAATTGCCATCAGGGTGAAAAAGAAGTCATAAATAATGATGGCAATTATATTATTCTATAAAATATATATATATATATATATATATATATATATATATATATATATATATATATATATATATATATATATATATATATATGTATATATATATTTGTAGAAATACATTTAAAAATTACCTTTAATATTTAACTGGATTAAATTTAGTTACTCATTTTCTTCCTCTTTAAGAAGTAAATTTTAATTAAGTGAATAAAAATCTGATTTTCTTATTAAAAATGATAAGGTAGCAAAGAAGTTTGATAATTTTTCTCTTTAATTTCTTTCACTCAAAATCGAGCTCCGAACACATAGTTTTTTATTTTTAAGAATTGCTTTAAGAAAATTTTAAAACATAGATTTAAATTCAATAAATAGTTAATCTGTGTAAAAACTGATTCAGGAATATTCTGCTGTATGTATGTATTTTTATTTAATTTTTGTCCTTTTTGAGCAATTTACCTCTCCTAACCTCTTTTAACGAATAATGTAGAGATGTCAAGGATTATAACTTAAAGTTTTACATACCTGCTATAATAATTTGAAAATATTAAATAATTTTTTCAATAATTAACAATTTTATGTTTTAGCCAATTTTTTTTATTAATTCATACGTGGAATTCTTTTTCGAAGATCTTTCTTCTCGCTAATATTTTAAGTATTGATTAAATAATGAGTGTGTAAATATTTAATTTCATTGATTACTTTTAAATTAATAAAATATATTTCTATACTTTCATTCTGAGTTTTAAAAATTATATTTCAGGGCAAATTTATCTTGATATCTAAATCTATAGAGAATTAACCTTAAGGTTTCCCGAATGGCATGCTATGAATTTTAAGTCTTATGCTACAGGTAGTATTTTGATAATTTGCCAAATGATTCGATGAAAATTATGAAGTTTGGATAAAATCACACTTTGCAGACCGTTATTATTCATGATACATTAATAGAGATTTTGAACATAAGATTTGAAATACATTAATAAAGATTTTCCTCTTAATATCACTATGCCTATCAAGATGACATATTTAGTGAAAATACGTATTAATTTATATTATACTTATTGAAATAATGAAAATAGTAGGTTACTTGTTAATATTATCACTTTGATGAATCTTGATCATATTTTAGACAAATAAGCACACTTTTTACACTATATAATGAGATAACTCGAATGATTTATACCCAAATGGAAATTATTTTGCTCTAAAAAAACTATATTTTTAACATATTTCATTTTTATATCGATGTTATATCGATTTATTGAAACATTTTACGTTCGAGTTTTGAATTGATATTTCCTTGTCATTTAGTTTATGTTAATTTAAAGTTTTTTTGTCTAAAACACATGGATTATAATTTGTATTTACATAATTACTTGTTTCTCACTTAAAGTACTATTTTTACATAAATTATTATTAGTTTTGATGAAAGTATCATATTATTCAAATACTTATATTGAAATTTTTACTTTCCTTTAAAAGGAAATTGTTGTTTCCTAAGTAATAAATAGAAAAATAAATCTCATGAAACTTTCAGATATATTTATATTTTAAACTATTAGATATAAGCTAAAATTTTAAATCGAATAAGTTATGCCTATAAAAACGTTATCTAAATTAATTTTAATTTTTAAGAATGAGAATTTTGAGTATAACCGTTCATTACTATAGCCAAGATTATCACTAATTTATATGCAAATATTGCATATTTTAAATATAGAAAAATTCATTTACGTTTATTTTTGATGAATGATTATATACTCTCTCTTTCTCTAAATCATTGTTTATTTAATACATCTGTCTTATTGTTGGTATTTCTGTGTGAAGGTGTGTTAGCTTGTTCTAATTAACATTATTTCATCCAGAGAAATAGTTTTATTCATGTCTGTTGATGGAATTGTTTCGAGATAAGTCCCACAAAAATAAGCGTGCACATAAAATAAACTCATTGATAAAAGTATTAAATTAAAAGAAAAACTTAATGAAGTTATTTTAAATATTTTTTACATAAATTGTAAAATTATAAGCTATAAGCAATTTTCAGGATAACTGTAATGTAAAATAGATAATTTTTGAAAATAAATTTCTTAAGAAAAACATTATTATGTATGAATAATTTTAGAAATAACTAAAAATACATAATTTATCATAAAATTAAAATTTTTTACATAACCGTTGTCATGAAATTATCAATTTAAAAATAGTTCAATAATATTCAAACATTTCTGAATCTTTGTTTGACTGTAAATGCACGTAATAAGTCCAATCTCTTTAGAAATCATCATCACAAAATTCTAGAGTTGTCCATCTTCCACAATAAATATAAATAAACTGAAACTGACTCCCGTTTTTCAAACGTTCGATTTACATATCTATCTAAACTGACTTAAGTGAGCAGCACAAAAACTTCCCGAGAAAAAGAAAATGTTACGTGTAATGTTTTCCAAATGAAATTTTAGTCGATGAAGAGCCAGTTGCATTGATAGCGCCATCATTATCTAAAAAAGGAAAACATTTGAATCAGAGGAATCGTGAGAATGGTTTGACGCATTCAGCTTATTGAATTTCTAGACGAGTCATCATTTTTGTTGAGATAAACAGATAAAATCTCCATCCGCAGCTCTACAAAAGAAACATACTGATTTGATTTTTGCCAAACTTTTTGAAATCTTTGGGAGAAAAGTCTCTTATACTTCATTGAATATGTCTAACAATTAAAATAGAAAAATAAAAGGAGGGGGAATGATACGCAGAGCTCAATATTATACAAATTAATGACTCCATTTATTTATTGTTTGAACATTTTAAATTGTCTACGAAGAAAAATTTTTATTAATTTTTTAATTTTATAAATTATATTACTTACACACACACACACACACACACACACACACACACACACACACACACACACACACACACACACACACACACACACACACACACACACACACACACACACACACACACACACACACACACACACACACACACACACACACACACACACACACACACACACACACACACACACACACACACATATATATATATATATATATATATATATATATATATATATATATATATATATATATATATATATATATATATATATATATATATATATATATATATATATATATATATATATATATATATATATATATATATATATATATATATATATATATATATATATATATATATATATATATATATATATATATATATATATATATATATATATATATATATATATATATAGTATCCTGTATGTAAGCGATTAAATTTCATATTTATAAATCTATCTATTTGGGAAACGCTACGCTACTGGCTATTAAAATTGCTACTCCAAGAAGGAATGCAAATAACAGAACGATATTTATTGGACACATTTATTATAGTGGAAAGAACAAGTGATTAGATTTACAGAAAATTAGGATGTATAGATCTTGAAAAATCAGTACCCAGAGCAGCCACCTCAGACTGCAATAACAGCGTTTATCCGCCTAGGCATGGAGTCAAACAGAGATTCTATGGCATGTACGAGGATCTCAGTCCATGACGCTTCAACACTATGCCACAGTTCATCAACAATAGTGGATGGTGATTGATGGCGTGCCCATTGCTCGGCAACCATTGAAAACACGTTCGCAATTGGTGACAGATCAGAAGAACATGCTGGCCAGGGTACACACACACACACACACACACACACACACACACACACACACACACACACACACACACACACACACACACACACACACACACACACACACACACACACACACACACACACACACACACACACACACACACACACACACACACATATATATATGTATACATATATATATATGTATATATATATATATATATATATATATATATATATATATATATATATATATATATATATATATATATATATATATATATATATATGTAAGCACACATATATTCAAATATATAATTGTATAACATTTCAACCGAATCAATTGAAAATCTATGTTACAATAAATTATTATGTCTGAATAATGTATTTATGATATCATAATAATTAAATAAGTCTTATGATTTCTTAATTGTATAAGAATTATTTTGGACATATTTTTTCCGGAGAGAAATAAAAAATCAATGCGAAATAATCTTTTATGATTATCTTAGTAATAAATTGCATTCTGAAAATGTTTTTACATTACATGTTTGGGCAGTTTTCATATGTGACAGATCTAATCTTGAAACTCTGGTATTGAATATTTAATAACTGGAAAATATCTACTTATTTCTGTAAAAGTTATAAAAATTGTTTAAAAAGTCTAATTTTACTAATGTTTATGTTTCTTAAATGATAAGAACTTTAATATTACATTGAAAAAGAATATGGTAAACTTATCGCAGCATTAACTAAAAAGAAACGTTTGATATTTAATGCCAAAAATAATTAAAAATATAAAATTCAAATTATAATATTATGTAATTTAATAATAAAGAAACTGAGCAACTATATAAATATGTACTTTTAATTATCTTTATAATTGGATATTTTATCTTTAAATCATTGAATTTTTCTTTTGATCCTTATTTTGGATAATGGATCTTTTTATTTTTTTCAAAATGGCTGCGCCATCTCTTCGAAAGTGAACTCTGTATAATGAAATAAAAAAAACTGAACTAAAAGATAAAATTTCTTTATTCGATCATTGAAAAACTATTTATTTGTGATGAAATCTTGAAATGTATTATGTATTAGTTTTTCAATATATGCATTCTTTATATCAATGAGCACTTGGATGCATTAATAAATGCAGTTTTAAAATTTTTTTCTTAAGTTTTGTCTTTTCATAATTATTAATTTGAGAAATATTACAGGAATTACTGAAGACAAATATTATAGTAAGAAATAAATATAATATACCATAAATATTAAAAAAATTTCCAGTCAAAGAAGATTAGGGCAATCTTTTAATGATGCTTGAATCTTTCCTATATAAAAAGTAAAAAAGAAAATGATGAATTTATCTTTAGATTTCTTATGATTATTACACATGAGTGTGTGTGTGATGTTTTTCAATAATAAAAATTCTCACTTTAAATAACCTGATTGTCATTTTCAATAACATTAAACACTGTGTTTTTCTTCTTGAAATCATTTGGTAGAGAGAGCTTCAATAAGATACATTTTCTTTGTTGCACTTTTAATTCCCACATCTATGATGCGTACATAGTTCTGTTTTTAAATTAACAATCAAAAATTATAAGAAGCCAATGAATTTTTTATTCCTTAACTTCATTCAAATAAATTATTTGTTTCAACACCATTCATTCATTATTTTTCAACATGATTCAAATAAATGATTTTGAAAAATAATTTTATGGGGTGAAATTTCAAAGTTAGAACAATTTAAAGAGTAAATAACTTCTGAAATTAATTGATTAGATTTAACTTTATATTAATAAATCTGTAAATTTTCTGTTAGTTAAAAGATGATAATCAATAATTCAACATAAGTCCTTATTATAAATTTCACAATGAAAGCTTTTTTATATGCTTTCTGTATTATTTTACTTGAAAATATTTACAGCAATTATATAAACTCACCTGAATTTGTCCATAGGATATTAAGTATATTTTTCTTTGGGGTTAAAATAAAAATACATATCCGGCAAATTAAAACATTTGCCATCCTTAAATTGAACAGGAAAGAGCTATATCAATGTTATATTTCTTAATGTTTTATATATTTGTGGAAAGATTTTGTCTTGAAATTGTTTTAGAAATTAAATAATAAATTACTAAATTATTGAATGAATATCTTAAAATTTACAATTAAATTAATAATAAAAATTACAATTCAATCATATATAAATAATTTACACATGAGAATTGTATATTCATTTTTAAATGATTCTGTATATGTTAGACATTTTAATCATAGATTAAACTTAATATTTAAATTATTAAAATATATTAAAATAATTAAAAGTCTTATCAATTATACAAATTTGCTAAAAATAGCAATTTATCTATCTTTCAATACTCTTCATATACTGTGACATAGGGTAAAAAAAAGAATTTTTAGAAATGTGAATAAGTTTATCTATTAAGTGGCAACATATTTATGAGTAAATAATTGAATTTTAATTTTGAAAAGATTCCTGGATGATAAACGAATGAATTGAAGGTGTCAAAGCTTCTGTTTTCACAAGAGATTGATGACTTCAAATTACAATAAAGAAACTTGGGTTAATCTAAATTTATAATTTAACAGTAAGCAATTAAAAATTCTCTATAATTATGATAAAATTCTAAACAAGAATTACAATTGAATCTTAAAATGGAACAATAAAAAATTCACATATTATAAGTCTCCTGTGATATTATATTAAGAATGACATAAATACACTTGGTAAAAAACAATTCAGAAATATTTAGCATAAAAGAACAGATGTTACTGTAAAATTTTCATAAAGAATTGTTTTTAACTTAACTTTCAATAATTAGAGAAATAAACAATAAAAAAGTCTTAAAACAATATCATGGAAAAAGAAGTACATCACATTGCTTGAACCGTGAATTCGAATTACGCATCACACAAAAACTTGAGAATTAAACTTATTTCATTCCATTCACACGTCAGATCGAGCATTATTATGTCAGATTATCAAAAAATATTACCTTGATTATATTTATATGGTGTACTGACACTAAATTCAGCTTAACATTTCAAGCGTTATTAATTACAGTCAGATGATGATTTAAAGCCATACACATATCATATTTCTGCTTTCATAATTTCAAGAAAAATAAATTACATGATATTTGTTAAGTATTTTGATGCCACTTAATCAAAAGTTTAAAAAAAATATTCGCAGGATCACGTAATTGGTTTTTTAAAAATAATACTCACGCTTTTATTACAAACTAATAAATGAAGATATTTTATGCTAGAGGACAGTATTAAGACATTAAAAAATAATACAAAAATTTAACTTGGAATATTCATCACAGTATTTGAAATATTCTTCACTATATTGATGTAATTTTGTTAATTATCAGATCAATATCGAAAAGTGAATGAAATAATTAACTAATTGCTAAAATGTCTATTTCGGGTTTAGAGAATCCAATCATTATGGTGCCATATGAAAGCATTTAATACCTAATTTAGGTTTATTAATGCCTTTACCATGCGATTTGCTTTTAAGGAAAGAGGAAATAGGACATAATAATTATGCTTAACGTACGTTGAATACAGGCAAGAAATCAAAGTGCTTGAATTAATTTTTTGTCTTAAAAAATTAATTATTTTGAACGCAATGTGTTAAATGATGTTATTTTAGGAAGAATAAGATGTGATACATTAAGTTTGTATTAGTTTTACAACTATTCTAATTAAAAAATTTTGGCATAAATTATTATGCGATTGTTCAAATTAATGAGTGCAAAATAACTAGATTAACGCAAAAGTAACAAACATTTTTTCGAAAGTATTTTTTTCAGAAGCAATTTTTGTGTGTGCATAAATTGGGTAATCTAAAAATACCAGAGCAGTTATTTTATTTTCTGTTCATAGTAATAAATGTAAGTTTCCTCAAAAAACAAGATTTCTAACAAATGTTTTGAGGCATCGGAGTTGAATCTATCTTTAGATTTTCTTTGCATAATTTTCCGCAAATCACTTTAAATTTGGTCTAAGTAAAGTATTGGTATTCAACTTCAATGTGTTCTGAAGTCATTTCTTGATTAAACTCTCCTATTAACATCTCTGCGATTAGTACGAACAGGGAAAAATTCCTTAAAGTAGCTTTAAATCATCCGGTAGAGGATGCTTCCTCATAAAATGCCAATTTTTCTGTCGCTACACAGTATCTGCTAAAAACATTTTTAAAATTCACAAAAAATTATAGCTCTTAGTTCCATTTGACATAAATATGTTATTATTTAATGATTTTAGTTTTTGTAAATTTAATGATAAATACAATTTCTCTGTTTTTGATGGAGACGACTGTGTAATAATTCTAAATTGGATTATTATCTGCCCTGAAATCAGTTATTCCGTTGTTGCCATTCTAAAACCTCTTGATTTTTTTATGTATATAAAAAATTAGTACTAGTTGGTAATGAAAAAGACATATTATGATTTTAGAATCTTAAAGAAATAAATAAATAATAGAGCTTGCATAAAACAGAATGTACAACTCACCTTCAGTTATTTAAATTCTTTATCATATCGAATATTTTTATCTGAAGGAGGGATAGTGCCTTATTATTATAATATTTACATTTAAATATAAAATACACTTAAAGAACTTCAAATTATATGATTTTACGTCGTTACATTCAAAGAATATATGAGTTACTATTGCAGAGAAATTACTAATTTACTCTTTTGTAAACAATGAATTCTTTCTTATATAAATATTCTTAGTGGAATATTGGAATTTAAAGTTTTAGGTACGTACATAAATCACTTTTTTAAAACAAGGAGAAAATATATAAAGTTTGCTATTAAAATAACAATCGGTATTTAAAACACATAATTTTATTTTATTCTTTACATGTAACAATTACAATTTTTTAATGATTTTATTATAATTTTACTATTTCAGTTTCTCAGGGAATTATTACATCTTTCATTGAGAAATATCACTATATAATGAGTTGTTTAAAACTCATTTCAGATGCTATTTTCATGGTTTTATATGCTGTTTTAATTTCATTTGGCTTGGAATCAAGTATTTACTTAATTAGTTGAAAATAGCTAATATATCCCAGAAATCTAAAACTTTGGTTATTTAGTCTCAAATTACAGTTTCTTAGGAAAACTTATACATTTGAGACATACTATAATATTGAGAAATACTATTATATTCAAATGTATTATATACTATTATATTCAAATGTTGGTTTCAAATCTCCTGGAACCAAATAATTAGGTAATTAGTAGAAAACTGCTAATGTATTTCCATAATGTGAAATTCCTATTTTCTGTTGATATATTTTTAGGGTTTATAATTTCATTAATAAGGCAGACAATATTTTAAAAATGAATTTAATTTTCAATATTATCTGTATTATTTTTTTAATTTGAGGTAGCCTGTGGTATGTGTGTGTGTGCTTGATTTTCATTTGTTTATATTTACATTGATATGGCTATTTTCATTTGTTTAGTTTAGATGATATACAAACCACACCATTATTAAACACATATCCACTACATGTTCATTTAAAAATTATTTATTTACATCATTGTATACAAAATTATTAAATATCAATCAACAATAAAATAATCTAGATATTATTTTTAAAATTTTAAGAATTCTATCAATACAAAATTCTGTAAATTCAATAGGCATCTTTCAAAATTTTCATGCATTGCTCACTTCAAAAAGATGCTGCAGTCAAACTAAATTTGTGAAATTTAATAAATTATTAATTATATAATGTACAAAAATTTATAAGCAATTTCTAAATGCAAATTCTAAAACAAAATTAAAATAAGTATTATTTGCACTTTTAATGTCATCCAGCATCTGTGAAATTAAACTTGATTTTGTTTATGGTATTTTGGTAATTTTTTCTTATAATATATATTTATTTAATCAAAATAAACTTAGTACATGTTTGTTAATTCTTTATTCTCAAGATTAATTATATTTGATACTTATTATCTCGTTTATTGACTTAAGATTTATAAATAATATAAAATTACATTTATTGTCAATCTTTACTTACGTGAATTATTCGCTCTGATTATAGACAAAGTTATTTTTTAAGTTTTTATTGTATATTATTCAGATGTTAATAATATGAAATAAGCTTTTTCCATTTTTATCTTTTTGAAAGTCGAATTTCATTACTAATTTCATATATTTTTAATTAATTTTTATATTTACTTAGTTATTTAGTTTTTGCATATTAGGTTAGTTTTTTAATTTTCAATTCACGTGAAATTGTTAATTGATGTTTTAATATGTGAAATATTTTTATTGAAATACGCAATGCCATTGCATATTCATTTGTGAAAAGTGCAGAAACGTTATCCTTAAAATTTATGTTTGACGCAACAAATTTAATAATTTTTGAAAAACCAACAGAGTATACCCTTTGATGCACCAACAATCTATTCTAAATATAAGCTGAAATTGTGAAGTTATCTTCAGATATAGGATGTTTTTGTTCAACTTTACATGCAATATTAAAAGATTTATTTTATTTAAATTCATAACTTATAAACTGATTTAAATTCTATTTTATTTTTTGGAAAACTTTTAACGTAAGAAAATAATGTCTCTCTATTTTTTGATGGAATTTGGCAGCCAGTACCATATAAAGAAATTTTAATTAACAGAATTTTAAAGAATTTTGTTCAAAATGAAACTATTTTGAACAAATTTATATTGAAAATGATAAAAAAATGTGATCAGAATTAATATAAAAATGCAAATAGTAGGAATTTTAAAAGATATAAAGTGTTTGTTTTAGTTCCTAATCTTTAAAACTTTAGTTAAGTATCACCAAAGCTTCACACGGTACAATTCAAACGGAAAAAATAATACAGTACTGTAAAACAGACAAATAAAATCAGATGTGGACATTTATTGAACTTTTTTCATTTTATGATATAAAATCATTTTTGATATATGGCTAAAGTTATCAAATAAAATTTCATTACTATATATCAAAGATACTTTTTTAAAAAGAAATTAGTTAAATTTGACAATTTTCCATGATTTCTTTAATTTGAATAGCAAAAATTATACATTCAACTTTTTTTAATGTTTAGTTTATACTTTTTCTATGTTTTCTTATAAAATCGTATCTTTAGTGTACTTAACTTAAAACTTAAAATGTAATATTTTTATATCATTCTAATATGTATTTAAGTCATAAATATCAAGAGATGTTTAGTACTCTATTAAAAATAAATTAGGAAGTGGTATTTAGTTTTCTTATGTTTATGTCATTCTATATGTTTTATTCCTTTAATACAAGTTGGAAAATATTCAGTAACATTTTAATTCCTTTCAGTGTAATATCCTAAGGAGTAGTGCGATATGTGAAGTGTTTTTCAAATGTTTTCTCGATCTCCAGTATTCTCAATTCTCTAACAACAATAATGGAGTCAAGCAATCAAAGTGTCCCCATTCAGATGGGAAAACAATTGATCTCTGATCCTTTTAAGTGTCATTTATTGTCAGCTACCCATATTTTAAGGTCACTTAATTTATCGGCAAATTGGAAATTTATTAAAGGAAGGATGAAAAATGCTATCAGTTACTTGAAATGTCTACCTGTAAATTTCAATCAATTTTGTGAAATAGGAAAGTTTTCTTTTGTATTTAAAATTGCACTATAAATGTTAACATTCATTTTAACATTATATGAGAGAAATGCAATTTTCTCTGCCGTATATATTTGAAATACATGACTATCGTTTCAATCATGTATTACTTTTACTCTTGAAGGTCTTGAAGAAATAGTATTAAATAAAATTCATTTAAATAAAGCCAATATTTTCCACCTTTTTTTGTCATAAATTTTATCCTCAATATTAATTGCAGTTTTCAAATAAATTATGTTTAAAATTTTCCACGGCTAATTTTATTTATCATTTACCAACTTTGAGAATTTGTTAAATATACATTATTGAAGTAAATTGAAAAAAACTTCATGTCTATATATCGTTTATAGAAGTATCAAAATATTTGTCTTAATATTATGAATAAATAGTTGCCAGTTAAAATGAAAAACCTTTAGAAAAGTTGTTATTGAAATTGAATGAAACCTTTTTTGCTTTTCCAATACTGCTAAACTACCTTAAAAACATTGTTAGTGCACAGTTAAACCACGTCTGAAATTGAAATAGAAACCAAAATGTATATGGTATTACTTGCATTCGGTCTATGAATTTTGAAAACTAAGTACACTTGGAGCTAGAAATTGTTCCTTTCTAAACTTTTCATGTATCATTTAAGTGAGATTGTATTAAAAATGTATTGAAAAAGAATCATAACCTTAATTTAATGCTTTAAAATCTGAAAAGTAAAATAAATTAAATATTTGAAAATGTAAATTAACAGAGTCATCAAAACACACATATTATACATGACTTACAACACTATATACTTGATCATGGATTGATTTTTGTTTCCTTTTGGGAAAAAATATTTTTAATATATTATCCATGATAGATAATACATTTCCTTCTAACATAATATTTTGATGTAAATGTATTTCTGTCAAAATATTATGATACAAAGTAAGTATATTTGTGATTATATTAGTAAAATGATAATCGTCATCATAAACCTAAAAACATTTTTAAAATTCACAAAAAATTATAGCTCTTAATTCCATTTGACGTAAATATGTTATTTTTTAATGATTTTAATTTTTGTAAATTTAATGATAAATACAATTTCTCTGTTTTTGACGTAGACGACTGTGTAATAATTCTAATTTGGATTATTATCTGCCCTGAATCCAGTTATTCCATTGTTGTCATTCTAAAAACTCTTGATTTTTTTTATGTATGTAAAAAATTAGTACTAGTTGGTAATGAAAAAGACTTATTATGATTTTAGAATCTTCAAAAATAAATGATAATAGAGCTTGCATAAAACAGAATATACAACTCACCTTCAGTTATTTAAATTCTTTATCATATCGAGTATTTTTATCTGAAGGAGGGATAGTGCCTTAATATTATATTTACATTTAAATATAAAATACACTTAAAGAATTCAAATTATATGATTTTACATTGTTACATTCAAAGAATATATGAGTTAGTGTTGCAGAGAAATTACTAATTTACTCTTTTGTAAACAATGAATTCTTTCTTATATAAATATTCTTAGTGGAACATTGGAATTTAAAATTTTAGGAACGTACATAAATCACTTTTTCGAAACAAGGAGAAAATATATAAAGTTTGCTATTAAAATAACTATCGGTATTTAAAACAGATAATTTTATTTTATTCTTTATATGAAACAATTACAATTTTCTAAAATGATTTTATAATAATTTCTCTATTTCAGTTTCTCAGGGAATTATTACATCTTTCATTGAGAAATATCACTATATTTAAACAACTCATTTCAGATGATATTTTCATGGTTTTATATGCTCTTTTCATTTCATTTGGCTTGGAATCAAGTAATTACTTAATTAGTTGAAAATAGCTAATATATCCCAGGAATCTAAAACTTTGGTTATTTAGTCTCAAATTACAGTTTCTTAGGAAAACTTATATTGACAACTTAAATTGAGAAATACTATTATATTTGAATAACTAAATTCAAATATTGGTTTCACACAAATCTCCTGGAATCTCTTGGAATAATTACTCCGATAATAATTCTACAGAAAACTTCTTTGCGTGTATTTTATTTCAAATTTTAGATACATATATATGCTTCACAATTGTAAAAATAAAAGGTTTATACATCAATAAATGACATTAAATTCAATAAAAGGAAGTAAATTACTTAATACAAAGAAAATATATTTTGATAATAAGAATTTGAGAATAAGTTAAATTATAATTTTTTGGAAACAAATTTAAATTTCAATATATTTTGTGTCCCAATTCTTTTAATAGTTGACAAAACATTTTTAAGTATTTCTAAATTTCGTCAATGATTTCTCGATATAGGATTTTACATTGATAACAACATGTTCATTTGAATGTACATTTAATATTTTTGGTCGATATGGTAGGTTTACTTATAATGTTTTATTTTTAAAACAGTAATCTAAAATCTACATTGTATTCCAGAAATAATTTTAAAAAGTTTAAGCGTCTTATTCATCAGTTTAAAAAATAGCTAAGTAAGATATCTCGCGCATTTTCTCATATTCAGGAATGGAGAATTGTGATGCAATACAACTGTGTCAAAGCATGACAGCTGTAATCAACATTATATTTGTTACATGAACTAGTTATTTGATACCAATGTTATACTGGTGTCAAGCGTTATAGTAGACGGGAAGGGAAGTTTACAATAGCTTTAAGGGTTTTTATGGAATTCAGTGAAATCTGAAACTACAACGTTATTGTTAACTCAAATTTTTATTATTTTAGTTTTCAGTTATTCTTTCAAATCTTCCGTTCAAACAAAGGCACGCTTGACACAATTTAGTAACCTGTGATATCTTTGAAGGAACTTAACATTTAATTGAGTATTTTATCAAAATAAGTCATTCTGGCTAATTTTTGTGCTTCGTGTATAAGTAAATTATTTTCTAAAAATTATAGCTTAAAGAAAATATTATTATTTAAAGCAATGAATAATAATTTATTCAATCTAATTTTAGGTAAAATATAAATTAAATTGAACTTTGGCTATTATTCCTAATAAAAAGCTAGCACAATTTGAAAATTATTTTCCAATTAGTTATCAAATATGAATGAATATATTTTTTACACCCTTATAAAAATTATCATATAATAGTATCTGTACATATGCAATTAGATGATATTAAAATTAACATGTAATTATTAACTTATTAAATTAATAATTTAGTGATTTAAGGAATTAAAATATACATATCTTTTAATTATATGTATTAATCTCATTTAACTATCCAAAATAAATGTTTTTAAAAAGTTTCAAAAATATTCTAAAATTCAAATTAAAAATCAAGTGATATATCACTTTAACCTAAAAAATCTGTTTACGTATATTTTTGAATGTGTATTTTTGAATATGCTTCATGAAAAATTCTTCTAGTCTTATATAGAATATAAAAACGCTTGTAAATATTATGTTGTTAAGGATTTTCTATTTTCTTTCTTAAGAAATTTTTAATATTTTTTCTTTCCTTATTCATCATTTCTATTGAGTAAAAATATTAAGTTAATTTAATTCTTACTGTCACATGTCTTAGAAATGCATATTGCAGTGAGAAAATTTTAATTACATCTTCTGATTGGTCTCTCCATCAAAATTACGAAGATTCACTTCCAAGGCTACGAATTCATAAAAATTGGGTGCCCCACTATGTAAGGTTGACATCAATTCCTCCCCTTGTAGTGCTGACACGTGAAAATGTAGTATCCGGGAATTATATAATAACAGGTTTAGTTATGTTAGATAAGAATCTTGTAAGAATGTTCATTGAGTTCATAAATATTAATTTCATACATACACAAGATAAGGTCTTTTAAACAAAAATGAAGTCATCCTTAGAATGAACAAGAAATTAAATTTAGAAGAGTAGAAATGTAAAAAAATGTTTTGAATATTTGACATATTTTAATTGTTTTTATATTTAAAATTAGAAATTGACATTTTAAAATTTTATCCTTCTTCTAAACTTTTTATAATTCATTTTCTTATATACTGCACAGCTCTAAAGATTAAATCTTAATTCAGTTTTTAATACTAAATCATTAATTTATATTGATTATAAAGAACAATATACAATTAAAGTGTGAAAATAATTTATAAAATTTGTAAATAAGCGAATCATTTTCCTTCATTTTCAAAAAAATTTAATTAATGTCGAAATCTTTGTTGCAAAAATTCTGAAGTAAATTAAAGCAAACATTAAGTTATTTCACGAATTAAAAAAATCATTGCATATTTAATTCCCATACAGTTTGAAAATATTTCTATTTAAAAAGATAAAACATGGTAGCTGAGAATCATCAAAAAAACAAATGATTACTTTTATTTGTTATTTAAGAGGTGACTTTTGCTTGATAAAGCTAGTTATTATCTGAAATGTCACAATAAAAATCAAAAATATTGATAAAAGAATAAAAATATGATGACTTAAGCTAAAGTCTAAAATTAAATAGAATCTCAAAATAATTTTCTTATTTTCATAAAAACAATAAAGGGAACTGTTTATTGGTTGTCATTTAATTTGGAAAACCTTTTGCACCAGTTAATTTAAGCATTCTAATAAATATCATTTAAATTATACTTTAAAAACAATACAATACAATATATATATATATATATATATATATATATATATATATATATATATATATATATATATATATATATATATATATATATATATATATATATATATATATATATATATATATATATATATATATATATATATATATATATATATATATATATATATATAAAGAATATTAAACTTCAAAGATATATCTAAAACTAACTGTTTTTAATGACGTAAAGGAAATTGTAGGTGTTACTCTCATTTCTTTATTATGGTTTGGTTTGGTTTGTTTGTCGCTCAACGGTCATTTTTTGCACACGAGGGCTAATTAGACCGGGACTTACGGTTTAAAGTGGATTCCGAACCCTACAAACATCCCTGCCCAAGGTGGGATTCGAACCCACGAACTACTGAACCGAAGGCAAGAGCGCGAACCATTCGGCTGCAAGCTCGGCATTTCTTTATTATAGAAGGGAGTGTCATTTTATTACTTTAGAAAAACTAACTTTTAATCTGTGTATAATAAAATAATTTAGGTTTTACCTAACCGAATTTTGAATTTTTGGGTTAGTTGAAAATAATATATTGCTTATATGTTGTCATCTTTATTCTTGTATTCTGTTATTTAAGTTTTATTCTTATTCATGCCATTTCAGTTAGCAATACATGTTATTTAAATTCTTAATTGTAATGAGATACATTTAGTTAAAATTTTATTATGTCAACGAATAATATTTTGAATTAATTTTGTTTATTCATAATTTTCTAATTTGCTCACAATTTTCGCTTAGGTATGCTTTGTGTGTGTGTGTGTGTGTGTGTGTAGCACATGCACACACACACACACTAATGAGATGCTGCATATATTTGTATGATGAAGGATTAGTTATATTTAATTTAAAATATTAAACTTTTGAATTTTAAGCATATTATTCTATTTTCGTTATTAAAAACACCTGATAAAAGGATTCTATAAGATAAATAATTTAAAACTTACATATATTTTAAGAAATTTGTGAATTTTTAAATGATTGAAATTCTTACATTATAAATTTTTTACAAATTATCAATGATAAATTATTTATTACTCCTGAGTAACTACTTGCTTTCCTTCTTTTGTGTTTCGTTAGTCTAAGTAGTTATTAACTCACAAAATATATGTTATGAAAATGTTTTCTAAATCTGAGTAAAAATATTGTCCTAAGGCATTAAAACATTTTTCATGTCTGCATTAAATTTTTTATTATTTTTAAAGTTTTTTTACTGTTTGAAAGGAAAGAGATATCTATGAAAGTGTGATCTATAAGTACATTTAAATGTACTCAAAAAGCTTCAAGAGTTTGAGAATAAGTACTTTTAAAAGTTTGACATGAGTTTCATAAAAATTAGACCCTGTAATATTATTTTTAAGACACATTTTCGTTGTTAGAAAAATGAGGATAAAACAAATTCAAAATTATTTACTTAATGGAAAGTTTATATTGAGCGAAGATAATAAAAATTGTTATATGATTTTATAAATATGTTTAAAGTGTTCATGAAATAATTTGCTTATGTTTTTATTTATGAATACTATTACATTTAAACTATTAATCATTATTTAATCTCATTATTCCTCATTTTAAAACTATTTCATTTTTATGAAGTTATATTTTATTATAATTGTATAATGTACTCAAAAATTAAAAATCATCTTATATAAAAGATTGCGCAAACTAATGTTTTTCCATAAAAAGTTTTGAAGGCCAGAAATCAAAGTTAGGCATGGAAAACTCATGAAAGAAATTGTTGAAGCAAGCATCATAAATTGATTCCTCTTACAAAAAATATATGAGGTATAAAAATATTTGTAACGCTCACTAAGGCAGTTATTCTATAAAACTCTAAACTCTAACATATATGTTAAAAGAATATTCTAGTATTCAGAAATCAAATATAGCTTTCATGATTAATATTGAAAATCTTTAATATGATTATTTAATGCTCAACATAATGGTTAAAAGCGATACCTATTTTCTTATCGATAATTTTTATTCCCATGCATTACATATATCCACTATTACAGGAGCCTATAATCAAACATTAGTAATCAGTATGATTTTTCAAAGTTTAAAATCTACTAGAGATTTAAATATGTATCAGAAAATAGAGATCTCAACATTAATTTCCTTTCTTTTATTTATCCTCGTACTTTAAAAAGCACCGTTTTGTTGCATCGTTTCAAAGGCGAGATTCAATTTAACAAACAAAATATTTTTTTTCAGCATAAGAATTTACTTAGTAAACGAGACCTAGCGAAAATAGTGAAAAATTTAGAACTAGTGCACCTATTTCTAAATTTTAATCAATATCTCTGTTTAATCAATATCTCTGTTTAATCAATCTATGGCTAAAGCTGTTGTACTTTACGGGGAAAAGAAGTAGTTCCAAAGTGTAAAAACTGGTGGTTTGAAACTTGGCCAAATCAAAAACTATTTTCAAAAGAGGATCAAATAGAACTAAATTTTCGAAAGGAAAATTTTCCTCATTTAATGTAATAATGAGTTTAAAAATATGCTTACTTTCAGCTGAAACATTTTTACTTGACTATTATTCGAGTTATGAGGTACTTAGTGTTAAGCAACTTCTGTTAGCAAAAATGTAAATCTATCAAAAACAAAAGCTTACTAAACCTACATTAGATGATAGCAAGTGCTTATTATTAATAGCACGTTCTTACATAGTAAATTGAAATCCATAATAATATGCAAATGCTTACTTATCATTATGCCTATTCAATTTGCTTTTTAATTTTGTAATTTATTGCACTAATGAAATGCATACTATCATTAACTAATTAATTTGTTTGATTATTCAGATTAATCACTTTTGCATATTTCATATTAATTATTATAAGATGCAAATGTAAAACAAAAATATATAATCATGCAATATTTTTAAAAGCCTTAAGTTATCTACAAATGTTTTTAAATATTATTATATATGAATGAAAATTTATATTTATAATAAAGTACATTGTAAAAGTAATGTGTTAGCATTAAAATTTGCTCCTTTAATGAATATCATGTGAAAAGTAAAATGTTCTTTTTTGAATCAAGCAAAAAGAAAGTGAAACATTTAATGAATATTAAATTTCAATAATTTAATTATCGAAATTAAAAAATAATAAGTTTATACATAACTGTGTGAATTTAAATGCTCTAATATTTTTCAAAAATTCATGGAAGTAAAAATAAAAACTGAACTTTTTCTCGGAAGAACTTACGTGTTATGATTTCGAAGTAGAATTCTATTCCGTGAAGAACCATTTTCATTGAAAGTGTGTCATTATCTAAACGAGATCTTAGAATCTACGAAATGAGGAGAAAATACTTGAATAAAAATTTCACTATTTATAAAGAATCACTTATCTTTGTATTTATAGCTATTTAAGAGAAGATAACGAAAATTGCAGAGATTCTAGCTAGTATTTTAAATAATATAGATCTAGTTGGTGATAACATAATCGATAAACATTGTTAAAGGTTGAATAGGAAAAACAACACTTATCTAAGCTATACGAATATGGATAAAAAACCGTTATTCTTTATCGCAATTTTTTATTATTCTTTGTAATTAGAAATTATACTACTCCAATAGCGCTTATTATTGGTATAGAATTATCGCAATATTTTTATAACAAATGAAGCAATTTGTTTCGCACATATTGATACGTATCTTAGGTATTCCTATTCCTCATAAGTTTCCATGATTATATTTTATTTCTCTAAAATAAAAAGCATCTTTCAGCCGAAACATATATACCTATATATTAATCAGATTTGTTTAACTTGATAAGGGCACTCATATAGAAATTCAGACTTCAAATTCACAGTAACAATCTGTTTTTGTTTGCACAAAAAGATTATTTTATAAATTGTGGTGACAATAAAAACAAAAAAATGCTTCAATAATTTAATATCATGAAGCGCTTACATATTTCCCTTTAAATCATTCATGATGGGTAAGCTCTTAATTTGTATCTAAAATTTAGCAAATTTCATTGAAGTAATTATTGGAAAAACGTTTCCAAACCTCTTCGATTGTGTCCTCTAATTCAGTCTCAGCAAAATGAAAAGTTACTGATGTATAATCTTAAGATCCATTGCTGAAATTAAAGTCTGTTATGGTTTTAACATCTAAAATTGGAGCATTGGGCAGAAATTAGTAAACACACTGATAAAAATTAACAAATAGTTTAAAATTTTCATAAAAATGCATTTATTCTAAAAAATTAACGAAATATTTTCCAAAGTTGCAAGACAGCATATCAATGAAATAAACAAAGTAAATTATATTTTGCTAAACAACAGTTGACTATTCCTCAAGAACAATTAATTATAATTATAATAATAAAGATTCGTTTAATAATATATAAACTGTAATAACTGATAATGCGTTTGAATTAATAAAAGTTTATTGAAATAAACATTTAAAACGTTGCCGGGCGATGGATGAGTGGTTAGTTCTCCAGACTCCTGAGCTGTGGGTCTCGGGTTCGAATCCCGGTTTGAGCATAGATGTTATTTTTTTCCTCTGTTTTCTCTGTCCTTTCTTCTGTGATGATGTATGTTATGTGGCCCACCCTATAAACGCATTTGTGGTGGTATTGGTGCGGGCAGCGCTACTTGCCTCCGTGACTTGGTTCACAGGTGCCCACTGGGTAACGACAAATGAGTAGCAGATTTTGGCATTTTTTTGGCATTTGGCCAAGTGCCCGACGTTGAAATAAAAAATATTTAAAATGTTTTCGCTCTTCTAGAATTACTTTTGAAAATACTGGCAAATTGCTCGGTTCAAGGAACAAAAATATTTTTCAATGAAAGCAAACATAAAGTAACCAAAAACAATAGTTTTTTTAAAAATAAAACCTAAATACCAAAATTAGATAAAGGTAAAAATATAAAAATTAGCTATACATAAAATTATAATATATTTATAAATTTTCGGTATTTATTTATTTCAACATATACAATTTTATATCAAAAGAAAGCAATTTATTTAGCGTATGCATGTATTTGACATTAATATAATGCACTCATTGCTATCAAATTGTTATCTGATTAGTATATAAGATGTGGAAGTTATCTTTGTAATTATAAATTTATTACTAAGATAATAAATTTATTAAGATAAAATATTTGCATACATATTAACGTAAATATATTGATGTGTGGGTGGAAGTTTTATTTTAGGTTTATAAACTCAGGATTCCCAAAGGAATGTTATTCAAATATAATGATTGCGTCACTAATCAGCTTCGGCACCCATCATCCCAACATGCAAGTTGACACTTGATCCTCTTAAAAGTTTACCAAAGTTAGCTAAGCATATTTAATGAAGTTTTAATTTATTAAAAATGTTGGATGTTTGTTAATTAAAGATTGGCACAGGCTAATTATTTAAAATATTTTGCTATGAAATTTAGATCAAAGTTTTGAAATATATAATTTTTGTCTTTTAAGTTGGATTTCCTTCTATATACGCTGGTTTCTGTCGTTTTATATTAAATATACAAGTGCATAATGAGTATTTTTTATATTTAGTTAGCTGTTCGATAATGAGAGAAATTTCTTAATTTACTACCCTACAGATTCAATAAAAATTAAATTTAATATGGAGATTCAGTGTATGCATATTGCGTAATTTATGTTTTAAATATCGTATTTTATGTAGGATTATCAATACAAAGGGAATATTTAAAGGAAAATCAAAGAGTGTTTGTTATTATAGCTCATTAAATTTTTTAGTTGTAATTTATAACAATTGTTTACAATGTTTCCATAAAATGCTTTGAAACCATTAAAATTCATATTAAGGCATTTTTTATGCCTTAAGTTCATCATATTATAAGATTTTCTTTTTATCAGTAAAGAGTACATGCTACTTTAAACAGAGAGGCCCAAAACTGGAAAATCACTTTTTTGTTGAAAAGTACTTGCTTAATATAATTGTTTGACCTAAATCGCCAGTAGAATTTTAAATTGAAATTATTTCATTGATAACTATTTACAAAAGAAAGAAAAATTCAGAAACTGAGGTAAATCATATTTAAACCAAATCCAGAATAGAAATTTGTGCTGAAATGCCAACATATAGTTAAAATTTCGGAAACATTTCAATCATAAATTATGCATGAAAGTGATATAAGTATAGATTTTTGATTGAAAAAAAATTCAAAGGAATCATTAGTTAATAAGTAAACAAATATAATATTCAAGATAGTACTTTCTTTTAATACGGAATAACAAGATTCTTCTTCAGAGCTGACATAATAGTAAAGAATTTTATTTATAGTAAAAATTCCAGAAATAATTTTAAAAAATGTAAATGCTCCTTTTCGAATGTATTGAAAAAAATCAGTATTGTTAATTTTGGCTGTAATTCACTTTCGATCTAAATTCTTAGTGATTCAATTATTTTAAAAGCAGATTAACAGATTAATACAAAATATTTGTTAATCAGTCAAAAGCTGCTTATGAATTAATCTCAAATTTCATTTATGAAATGAAATAAGTTACAGCATTAAAAAAAAGGAATAAACGTTTTATCTTGATATAAGTAGAAAGTTCAAAGTAGCTGTTAGATATCATTATTGACAGTTGAGTTAACACACAGGACATAGCAAAATGTATCACGTTTTTTTGTTTATAAATGTAATTATTTAATGTTTTATTTAAAAAAACTGAATTTAAATACTTATATCCTATTAAAAATAGAATTTTTTTCAAGAGATGATAAATTTAGAAATCCATTTAGGTTTAAGTACTTTGATCTATATAGTTATTAGTATTTTTAGCCTTTAATTACTAAATAGTTCAGAAAAAAATCGTTCTTTAATTTTTATAGTATAGAGTCATTAATACTGTTAACATATTTCAAACATAAAGATTTTTAGGAAGAGTTTTTTATGATATTCTTTTGGTCAAGAAAATAATTTGATGATAATTATATTAGTCTTATTTTGTTTTTTATATTAATATAAAAGTGATATGTAATTAGATAGAGATATTGTAAAAAAGTTTATTTAATAAATTAAAATTCTTATTACCATTTTCTTGATTTGAGGATACGTGTGTCACTTAAATTTAAAACAGAAGAGGCTATTTTTATCATTTATTTTTGTTATTAAAAATAAATAATTATAGCCTCTGCTTTTGTGTTGGTAGTTTTTTATATCATTTTTTAAAAATAAAGTTCAAGCTCATGATATTTTCAGTTTCGAAATAAAAAGGATTTAATAAAATATAGCAGTAAAAATATTTTTAATATAAAGCCTTTCGAATTAGTAAAGAAAAATAAAATGTAAAAATCTAAAAGTCTTAAGGAAACGGATATCAACTTTGATGAAAATTTATGGTTTGAATAATAAAATCATTCTTATAATTGTTATTAAACGTAAAAAAGATCTTTGTTTATTTATTTTATATAATTCGTTAAAATAGCATGACAGAAATAGAAAATGACGTATTTGATCATCTAAAAATAATGTTGTTGTTGTCGTGTGCCAGAGCCAGGCTGGCAATATGGGGTGCGCTGCTCCACTTTTCCAACTGGAACATATTTTGGTGTGGAGAACGACTTCTTGAGTTCACACATGCCTTAGATACCCATTTATAAGGTAGGCAACCATTCACTCCACATTCATACAAGGAAAGGACAAAGACAGGATAGATAGAGAGAGAAAAAGTACATCCATGCCCAAACCGGGATTCAAACCCAGGACCTCCCTGTCCGCAGTCAGACACGCTGACAACTAGACAAGTTGGGCGGCTCTAGAAATAATACATGATTGATATTCTAAATGTTAGCCATAAATTGATTTGTAGTTTTTCTTTAATGCTTTTGAAACACCGAGGCGCAAAATATCATGATAGGAAGTGAGCAATAATTGTAGACAACACGAGAGAACTTGAAAACTATTTTACTTATGGCAAATAATATAAAAGACGTATCAAACGTCTACCCTCCACGACTATAGCTTTCTAAAGTCGGTTCAGAACTCCATCATAACGAGCAGAATTAAGTCCGAATCATGAGCATCAATCTCACTTCAAAGTGTCGAAATCAAATACTCCAGAAAATTAGCATCATCATCTGTATAGGAAGTTTGTATAGCTTATGTCCTTGACGAAACCTTATAAGAAGTGCTCGCATAGATTTAAGTTTGAACTATATGCTGTCTACTCTATCCCAAAAGTTTCCGGCAGTTAAACAACAGCAATGAAACAATCACTAAACATCGTTCATACATCACATGAAGACGACAAAGTGTCAAGCCATATAGTGCATGAACAAGAACCAGGATATTATGTTCAGATGCTCCATTTTAGAGTCAAAGTCATGCTCTAACAAGTTTTGAAACTTCAGGCTCATCACAATACCATCAATGAGCATGGAACGAATAATTGTGTGATTAACAACGCCACTAGATTACATTTACTTCCCGGATTCCAAATGTTATTCCTGTTAAACGGTGATTATTAGTTCGATTATTCTCTTAGATTTTCTTACAATAAATTATCGTTTTCCAAGGTCATTCACTCCCTATATCTTATTATTTATTTCCAATGGTCTAGAATTGACTTAAAATGTCCATATAAGAGCCAATATAATAATGGAAGAAATTATATTTATTTATTTGAAATCAGAAACTTAAAGAGCTTGTCTATCATGGTTTTGGACTGCCCTATTTTTTTAATTCTCATATTTTTGGTTTTTATATCTGAGTTTCTTCAAAAAAGCCTTTCAAAATTAAGATTTATAGGGATTTTTAAATTTACAATTACAGCATAAAAGTCACTTTTTCCCGGATGATTTCTCAAAATGGAATAAGAAGGAAAATATTGGAGAAGTTTTAAAGTCTACGTTTCTGAAAAATGTTTTTAAATCAGCAATTTTAAATATAGTTTTCTTATAATCTAAATTACATATGATATTTTAGAGAAATATTTCATATTTTTAATTTTTTTAAAAATAAAACCAATGAATAAAAAAATACCTCATAGTCATAGTGAATAAATTCCTTTCAACGAGTGACGTCTATATTTGCAAACAAAACTTTATAAATCAAAATTCCATTTCGATGTACATAAAAATTCTACTTCCTCCTATGTTTCAAAATTGAATTTCAGAAAACTAATTTATACATGGCAAAGTTATTTTTTTCAGAATTTGGTAAACGGGAAATCATCTGAATATAATCTTTATTATCAGATGACAAGAAATAAAATTTATTTCTGAAATTGCTTCAACACATTTGTTCAATGGCATTCTTTTAACATAAATAAATGTAATGATTAAACACTGAAAGAAATTTTTAAAGTCAAGTCTAATTAAAAAATATGATTTTGACATTGAGTTTTAATAACACATGCTCTAAAGCAATTTCAGGGATAATTTTGTTTACGAAAAAAGAGCCAAATATTTATGGCACTTTTTTACATGATTCTTTATGTGTATACATAATGCATATTTTTTTCATATGAGATGTGAATTCTGTCTCTGTTTGATATGGTATGACAATCTAACATATTTTTTTCTATGTGATGCACTATTTTTTAAAATTTATTTTCAATAAAATTCCAATAAAGATTTATTGAAATATCTTAATTAAATTTAGAAATTTCAAAGGTTTTTAATATTTTTTAACTTTTAAACATGTTTTGCTATTACCAGATATGTTTTTCTTTTGCAGGTCATGAAATGTTAATTAACATCAAAACTAAATTTTGCTATATATTTAGCTTTATATTGAAATTTCATATGACGTTTAAATAAGATATTATTAACCTCAATTTAGTCTTTATGAAAATAAAATATATGTTGAACGGAAAATGTATTACTAAATTTAATGTGGTACACCAAAATTACAATTAATCCTTAACTTTCATTTTCCACATTTGAAATATATTTTTATATGAATAGAAGCATCTGGAGGATTGCTATATGCAATTCTATTCCAGTATGTCTGAAGTGAAATAAATAAATGCATAAAGCTACAAGATTTTTTTCAAACTAGGAATGTAATGCAATCCAGGAGCAGAAAATGCTCGTCATTCAAATTTCTGCTCCTGGAACTCGAGTTTATGCACTTTTTAGTTTGGTGTCTTTTATTTCACATTTTTGTATTTAACTACGGTATGATGAATAGAAAAATTCTTAAAATATGAAATAAACCTTCAGTTTAAAATTATGAAAACCACAAAATATCACTAAATAGAAAAATTGTTTTGCAAATTTTGAATACACTTTTTTTATTAATATATTTCAAGTTGACTTACTGATTTTTGATAATAAAGTTTTAATAGCAGTTTTACAGTATGAATGTGAAAATTAACATTATAAGGACTATAAAAGTAGTGCAAAAGATTTAAATCACTTTCAATAACCATTTCAGTACAATTGTTTGCTTGATTTTTCTCAAAAAAATGTAATATTCAAAATTTTTAATTAAAAACTATAAACAGTCCTTAATTAATATTTGTTTTCGTAAATGTAGTTTGACAGTACATAACCCCAAAATTAAATATGGCTCAATAGTTAAATTAATGCAAAGTATATTAGTTCAGCATAGAGTTGGCAAATATCAGTAAAAATTATGTGTAAATATAAAATAAAATTTTGACCATTTGAAACCATATAGGGAGTTTGTCTAATGTGTTGACTCCCTAATGTTGTAGTAATAATTGTTAGGATTTTACTTCAACTGATATTCAATCAATCTTTCATACAATGTTTTTCTATATTCTGTAATTTTTAAATTCAAAATTGGTATTCAACATTCTTGAAATAAAATTTTTATTTTCCTGTAATTTATCATTTTGAATTAAGACTGATAGATAACTTTTATTTATAATTTTTGAATAAATAAAACATGAGATATCTACAATATATATATTAATTAACTTAATTATTTTTCCATGAAATGAAAATTACCTATTATATATTTGAATTACAGGAAACATGAGATAGTGACATTATTCAATAATTTTTTATAGTTAATAATTTTCTTTCTATTTCTACAATAAAAGCTTGTCCTTTTATTCAAAGTATAAAATTACACAATTTAGATGACAATTAAATCAATTTTATATTTCTTATGTGAACTAAATATGCTTCGTATTTAAATCGTATTAGCTGAATATATTAAAAGGAGTTTGATACACAGTATGCAATTTTAATATCGAATATAAACCTTTATTCACCCATGCATCTTTCAGTTGTAATTATTATAAAAATAAAGAATATTATAGCAAACGAAGAGTCAACTATTCTTTTTTTGGGACTCTAGAAGAGAATTCTACAGCAGAAAATCTTTTGATTTCAACAGTATTCATAGATATTTGTAAGGATTTTGCTATCAGTAAAATAAACATTTTGGTAAGACTCATATAGGTAAAAAGATTTTTGATCAGATAGATTATTGTGTGTGTGTGTGTGGTAAAAGATGAAAGAACAATTAAATTTACAGTATGTGAATAGCATTTGTTAGAGATAGAAGTTATCTATATCAAACTCGGAAGAGTTCCGGTTCGAAAATGCTGTGCTGCTCATACCTAGGACAAATACCATTTTCTAAAGTGATTCAAATCAGTATACTTATGGTTTTAAATGAGTAATGCATGTTTGAACTAAATGAGTAAAATTATGATCTGAATAATAATATATTTGGAAAATATCCCTTTATTGATAAATTTTATGACAAGACCCAGCTCAGGTATCAACTCATTGGCCATCTCCCTTAAATTATATTATATTCTTTAGAAATTTCTGATTTATTATTGATAAATAACTACAAGGAGTTAGTTTTGCTTTAAGTAAGAAGAATAATCCTGTTTTAAAATTTCTTTTGATTATCACATCCCATTGACATTTATTTAATTTATTAGTTTCTTTTGAAATACAGATTTGTCTTTCTCTTAACAAAAAATAATTATTATATTACAGAGATAGTATTAATAAGACACCAGCAACTATAAATCAATAACTCATCAGCTTAAGCACATTCATCATAATCAGATTTGATATATTATTTCAAAACTACGTACTCATAAAAGTCTAACACGACAATGGTCTGAATTGTGTATTCTCACTTCAAATTTCACATAAAGTAAGTTACATTCAAGATCTGATTACGCCAAAAACTCAGGAACACAATATTTAAATCTCTGATTGATTAAATTATCTAAAAAAAGCTCATAAATAGGAATTATGTTAAGGTTATATCTTTTTAATATCTCATTACTCAATTATTAAAAATGAATAAAAACCATACATAATCTCGTTTGCTTTAAAATTATATGTAAATTATTTATCCAACTACATATTTAATTTTTTAATATAGCTGAAAAACCTTTTTAGTTTTATTTTTAAATTGTGTGTTTTTTAGCATAAGCTGTTTGACACCCTCTATACTAAAAAAGCTGAAGATGTGGCCAGATCAGTGCTCCATGCTTTTGGTCCCATATGGTTTGTTTTTTTACCATTTTATTTTTTCTCTTTGCACTTGTCATCCGACAACAACAACATAAGCTGTTAATTTTTAGTAGACATAATTTATAATGAAAATTCAACCCCATGAATCATTTGTTTATTTATTCCCGTTGAAACATATAATATTCCCTTTATTATTATAAAACAATTCATTTAAATATCAAAAAATACATAAAATGTAGCTATGAATAAGTAGATATTTCACTTTAGCTAATAACAGAATGTAGATATGCAAAATTTGTTTTCATTTTTTACTATGTAAAACTTTTAAATTAACTGTAGATATTTTTATGCAACAATATTTCACTATCATTAGTTTTTTAAACAGATAGTATAAAAAAAAACGTTTAATGTTTTGAAAAATTAAAAAAATCAATTATTAGAATACAAAAGTATTATAATGAAAGAAATTTAGGATAATATTTTAAAGTGGTAAAATATTAATGAATGAATGCAAACACATTTTAAATTGGGAATAAATTTCTCCTGTAATGAAGTTCTTGTTATTAAAATTAAAAAAAATTAATTTTGTAGACTATTAAAACCATTTGAAGCATTAAAATCTTTAATGAATCTAACTTCTTCATTTACAATTATTTTTCTAAAAGAAAAAAATTAAAGGAGGACGTTTTTAATATTTTATGGCCAACTTATAAATAGTCGGATATCAATTTGGTTGAGTGAATTTTGGTTCAAGAGGAAACGAACAAGAAAACAAAATATTCCTAATATTTGCAGAAACTTGCATTTCCCGCAGAGAACGATTTATTTTATTCAACTGAAATTTTAGTTTTCCTTAAAAAATAGTTTTAACTTTTTTAAAGTAATGTAAAAGGCAATGTTTTCCTATCAAATATTCCTTTTTTTGATATCCAAATTATTCTAGCACCCATAAGAGAGTTATTGAGTCAAGAATCAATGCGGTTACTTTGTAGTAAGGAGTCAGATATCAAATTATCTTAAAAGTCTTTTGATGTTAGCTGTTTATATTTGTCATTTAATATATTGGTGAATTGGTAACTTGTTAAGGATTTAATCTCCCTCTCTCTTATATATATATATATATATATATATATATATATATATATATATATATATATATATATATATATATATATATATATATATATATATATATATATATATATATATATATATATATATATATATATATATATATATATATATATATATATATATATATATATAATTAAATCATAAAATTTTCAAAATATGTTTAGAAATATACTCTATGTTTCTTCTAATTTTTTACTTCTAATAACGATACAACTTCTAATTTTTTTATTCGATCTAACATTATCATTATCTATAATTTAAATTTTGGTCTTATTGGTCTTATATACGGTGGATATTTCATGTGAAACATTTGTGTTCAGGTTTCTATTTAATTCAAAATGAACAACGTTGATAAGGCTTACAAAACAGATACACAATTGTACATTTCAAAATACATTTTAATTTAATTAAATTAATAATATTTTCTCTTTCTTCATTTAAATTAACTAGATCCAAAAGTTTTTATGGTGAAATGTTTTTGTGGAGAAATTTAAACATTTGACTATTTTAATATTTTGTGTTTAAAAAGCTACAATGCGTCTCCTAAACATACTTAAATCTAAAATTATAACTGATTAAAATTAAATTGAGAAATAAATTAAGAAATATATTGTTTCCTTTTATATACTCAATATAAATAATATATCATATTTTCTAGTAAGCTTTACTATTTTAATTTTAAATTGTATGAATGTAGCGATAAATATTATTAGATAAATTTATCTTTTTTATTATTATATAAGTCAAAATGTCTCTTGGAAGTTTAAATGTGTGTAAAATGCAAACCTAGTTAAAAATTTTCCTTAAGAATTCATTTATAAAATGTATGGAAATAAACAATTAACATTTACACCGAATCAATTTAAATGACTTAAAATAAAAGCTTCTTTTTAAACGGGCGGTATATTTGTATGCAGTTAATGCATTTTCTATAAGACAAAATGTTCCTGATTGTGGCCTTTGAAAAATCATGGTAAATTTCTTGACAAAAAAAAAAGGTTCATGGATCTCATTTTAAAACATTTCAATGAAGAACAGGATATGAAGAGGTTTTGGTTTTGAGAAAATAAAAGAATAACTAAAGAATTTATACTGAATTAGAAGTATTAAAAAATTTAAAGTACTAAAATAAAATCTCTATTTCTCTCCTTGTTTTATAACAAGAAAAATAATAGTTTTTTTATTTGACAGAACGTATAGGATTAAGAATTTTCTTAGTACGTGTTCCATCATTTATTCTTGCAGCATTTTTATGGAAATCATTTTGCTCAGTTTATAAAAAATATTATAGGTCAAGACAAGAATGATATTAAATTAGAAAGATTGGGGTAAAAGGATTAGGGAAGACTAGATTTATTGAGTTTGATGTCATTAGTTTAATCACTGTATATAGAAAAGACCTTCTTAGCTTGAAATTTTACTCGAGAAAATACATTTCGCTGCTTTTGTTGGAAGTGACAATTTATACCTCATCAAATTTTCCTTTCGATAAAAGTTTCCGCGGCATTAATTGGAAAGTGAAGAACTAACTGTTATTTCGTCAATCTTATCTTAAGGATGCATCTTATGAAAGCACGATTTGCTAAAATTTATGCTTGCTGTGACTTTAATTTTGTTAAAACTCCACATTATTTACAGAAAGTTCTCGAGATTAAATTTATTTGTTCCGGTTCTTCTTCCTCTTCTTTCCTGGTGTTTTTCACTATTCTTTTCTCACATATTTAATCTATTTTCTTGGAATATGTAATCTCTCACTAAGAATAATTTGCCAATAAATAAATTTATCGAATGAGTGAAAAACGATTAATAATTATAAAAAAAGGTTTGACCTCCTGAATATATTCTTCAATGCCTCTCCGGGAGAGATCTGATGGAGTATCCACTAATGGTGCTGGAGTTTTTGAAGGTCTACCCGCTCATGGAACTGGTCTAGCGCTGCTGACCTTGGGGGCATGCAACAACAACAGGTTTGATTTTTATTGAAATGACCATGAGCATAGAAAAATCTTCGCAAGAATGAAAAGAAAACTTTTATAAAAAATTTCGCTTCCATAAACTTTTGTAGAAATATTATCTACTAGATTAAATTTAATATGCTTTAGATGTTTTCATCCATATGAGTGCTTCTCGACGTCAAAAAAGTTTTGATGTTTTTTCAGGTTATTAAGTTATTTTGAAAATTCTATGCATCTTGAGAATTTTTATTCAAAATGTAGAAATGCAAATAAAATGTTTAACTTAAAAAGTTGATTTTCGTTGTCCGTAAAACTGTTTCAGAAATGTTCTGCTTACTCAAATAACCATAAAAAATGTACACGATATCAAAAGGATATCTTTTAGATATCTTACTACATATTCTTGTATCTTAGGTAGATTTACATACGATAATCAAATGTCTAAGGAATATCCAATATCATTAAGAGGGTCGCAGCTTTAAGGTAATCATCTAATAGGTTATGTGAAGCTATATGTTTGAGATTTAAATAGTCCTAAGTAACTGAGAATTATATTTTTTTGAAAATGGTTGATTAATCTTCAAGACTGCTTTTAATGTTAACTTTCTTTGTTAATAAAAGCATTGCTTTATATGAATCTACAGTTAACATCTAATCATTGGTCCCTTAGAAATATTCAAAATTTGTATATCTAAATATAGCAAAATTTTTAATTTCTATCAGGTATCTAAAGTGAAATATAAATATGCAACCTACACTCAAGAATTTTAAATATTTATGAAATATCCTAATATTATCTAAATAATGATAATGACCAAATAATGTCAATATCTAAATTGTTTTATTTCATGATATCGTATGCACCTCCAAAACATTTATTTCTGAAATTTCATATTTCTGAGTTAAGATTAGTATCTACCAGATATATGGCAGTGAATTGGAATTAATTTAGATGTCTGATAGATATATTTATGGCTATGTGGGTACATTTGAATGAGTTTTAAAATTTACTAAATTTTGTATCGAAATTATAAATTAATATTTATTAAAGTGTGATATTAACACTTAAATAATTACAATTTGCTGTGTTGAAAGGTATGACTTTGATCAGTTAGTTTTTTCAAGAAAAATACCAAAAAATGAAAAATGGATAATTTGTTTAAGAAAGATTTTTCCATAAATACCATCACCAGAAAAATATTTTCTGAAATCAATTCAGAATAAATTAATTAAAAAATTAACCAAAAATATATAAAAAGAATATAATGAAAAATTGCACGCTTTATATGATCAAGAAAATTAATAAAATATGTTTTTATATCTTTAATATGAGCTCTATAAAACCTTTTTCATGCTTAAACTTTTAATATGCGTTGGTTTGATAAAAAATATGAAATGCTTTTTATAAAAAACGATGCTTGTGATAAATAAATAATTTAATTCAATATTGACTTGTAAAATATGCAACACTAGTGTTATTGTTTTATAAAAAACAGACTTTTATGCTGGGAATCTAAACAAAATTTAATTAAATAGAATTCATATCATTAATCTCAGAAGGACTAATTATTTTCCAATTATACTTTTGTAACAAATTATAAGTTTAATTTTCTTACATGAAGCAAGTTAAATAACATTAACTTTTAAGCTATACAAAGTAAATATTCGAAAATTGGTATTCTTATGCTTGTTGGACTCAAAAAATATTAATTTAAAATTTTTCTTAATTAAATGAAGTATTACTATGATTTTTATTTTAGTTACAAGAAAAGGACTTAAATAAGCGTAAATTAAAATTTTATCTTATCTTACAATCAATGTTAAAAATATGCAATCAATATTAAAATTCATGAAATTAGGACTAATAAACAATTTGAATTACAGTTTAAAAATAATATTATCCAATGGAAATCTTTGAACTTTTTTACAATTTTTCAATGAATTTTCGACATTATAGTTAAAAAAAAAGAAATATATTAGTGTACTGATATATCTCCTGCAAACAATGTGTAAGAAAGTAACGTACGTTGAAAAATAAATTCATATTTCTTCTAAATTATTTCTGTTCTTAAAGATGTTTTTTTAAAATAAGTTTGTAAGAACCGATAAGTTTTTAAAATAAGTTTGTAGTAACTGTCACGAATGTTTCATATTTTTATGAATTATTGAAAAAATAAAGGATAAACATGCATAAGTGTTTCGTGCTTTATGTTTGATCTGATAAAAAGAGTTTACTTTAAACTTTGATAAATTATACACCTATGTTTTATATCGTGAGCTGTGTTTTTAGAAAAAAATTGATTTTTATTCCCATAAAAAAGATAGAAAATTGTTTTATGGGAATTACGTGTCAATGGAAACACATTCTGCCTTGCAAATTGCATGTTGTGATCAAATATTCATGAATAGGAAAGAGAAATAGTAAACATTCTTGAAGTTCTCAATAATTTCAAAGATTCTAAATTTTCAATATTAATACCTTAATCTTTAATATTTTCCTAATTTTTAAGAAAACGTATCTTCAATTTCTGTATGCCAAAATGCTAAATTTATATCAGGTTTTATATGCGCTATCAAAGTATTGAGTATGTTTCTTTTTTATTGCCCATTGATTTAGTCTACTGGCGAATACTTTTCAAAAAATAACTCGATTCTACATACATAAATTTCAACTTCAGATGTGTACTTCAAGCAATCACGCTTAAGAAATTCACAAATAAATCTCTCTTCAAATATTTATGTCTAATGAGTTAAACTTTGTAAGATTTAATTGTACTGAATTTCTTACAGTGAAAAAAAAAACATTCATACAGAACGGTAATTTGATAAATAAACAATTGCTAGATATTGTGCAGATACTTATAAGAAACAAAAATCAATTTATCTATCAGGCGTATTATTAATTTAGGAATCAGATTCAAAGTAGAGCCTAAATTCATTATGTAACTTGCCGTTGCATATTTATTCCATATAACATAGATTGAAAGGTAATTTTATAGCATTGTAGAATGATAACCTTGAAGTTTCTTTTTGTTCATTGACTAAAATTAACAGAAAATTTTTATTGACACTAGTACCGGTTAATTTTAACAATGCCATATTCTAATTTTGAAAACGGTATAGAAATAGATTAAGAAAAACAAAAAAATTAAATAACTGAATGAGTTTGGTGTCAATATTCAAAAAATAAATATGAAGTGTATAATTCTTCTATAATTTTTAACTTACTTTAAACTCAATAAAGTTGCAAAAATATTTGTTTTTAAATCTAAAAACAATGGTACAATATTTATTTCTTGAAAAATGATTACGCTTGTATTATTATTTTGTAATATTACAAAGAAGATTTATCATTACACTGCCCAACATTGAAAATATAACATCAAGAAAGAGTGTCCAGAATATTATGTAAATTTAAGTATAGACGCACCATACTTAGTTATGCAAGTGATGTGAAATGCGCAACTCTCCAGCGCACGTAAGATAAGATATAAGGTGAGGAACCGGCAGTGTGGGCAATATTCATAACGTTATAGCTGCTTGGAAAATAATCGTTGAAAGCTTGTTCAAAGGACGAAATTTCAACGCAAAGGACTCCTGTAAGTGGTAAAACTGCCAGACTATCATTGATGAAGTCAGTTCCAGTGGTCGAACGAGTTTATCAAGGGCATGGTTATCTGTCTGAGAAGGGCAGGTTGATCCTAATGGGAAATCGCAGCTGACGAACACCTAGACGCGTCCATAGTCACCTGCTGTGGTGAAAATGGGTGGAATAGGGATTTGTGGAATGTTTGCGGGGTGCCGGTGTAGCCAGAATGACGACAGTACGCGTGGATCTACTCGCCCGACGAGAAACGGTGGAAGCTCTGCAAAGCATTTCTTCCAAAATTTTGCAGAATGTGCAATGCACCTTTAATGCTCCCACATCGATCAGGATCATTTGCCAACGTTCTTGGTGTCCCTTAAGTAGATTGTTATTGGCCCCACCGCATAGGCCCCAACATCTGGAATGGTGGTGAATTAGAACGATGTGGACGACGGAGTGGCACAGAATCATCTTCCCAGATGAGTTACACTTCTGTTTCTTCAGTATTAGTCGCCGCGTACAAAAGTGGCATTGACTAGGAGACAGGTCTAATTCTGCTGCAATTCTGTGGTAAAAGACGCTCACATATCTTTAGGGAGTGTCAAATGCCCTTTATTTGTAGGATAACACCATACCGCACATCAGCCAGCATGCTCTGCAAGGTATACATGCCACTTCTCTGGCCAGCATGATCATCAGGTCTCTCACCAATCGAATACGTTTGGGATATGATTGGACGTCATTTTCAGACCCTGCTACAACACCCTTCAATAGACGTACTTTGGCAAATGGTTGACAGGGAATTTAGAGTGATTTCTCTGGACGCTATTCATACTCCCGTATACTCGGTGCCTAGACAAGTTGTTATTATTATGGAAAGAAAAATTAGATATAAAATATTTTGAGGCTTCAACTGCATATTCTCCTGAAGTAAAGATTAACGATAAATTTAAAATTAGTATATCTAAGTGATTAATCCCCACACAGAGAAATCTTGAAGTTATATATATATATATATATATATATATATATATATATATATATATATATATATATATGTATATATATATATATAGTCAGGTGTTTGTTTGTGTCTTTACGTGCGTTTATTTACATGTGAATAAATATTCACGCATTTTTATATTTATGTTTTTAAAATACACTAAAATTTCAGTAAAATTCTATACAATTTTATGAAAATCTAAAAAATCAAAACCATTAAAAATACATCAAAAATACATACTACATAAAAATTACAAGAAAAACTAACTTAAACTTTAAATTCAAAAAAGAAATTTATTCATGGAAATGTGAAACCAAGAATTAAAAATTAAGAAGTAAAAAATGAATTCAATCAAAGTAGTTTTTGTAATTGCAAAAGTATTAAAAATTCTTGCCCAAGTCTGCATTTTTTACTTTTGAAATCACCATAAAACGTGTGGAAATAAATTTTAAGAAAAAAGGTAATAATAATATTTACTGTATACATAAGTTCTTATATTTTGTATTAAATATAATATAAAAACTAATTAATAATTTTTTATATGAATTGTTATAAGTAATCTTTTTATTACAGAAATCAGAAAAGTAAAGTATTCTAATTATAAGATTGAATGTTAGCAAAAAATTTCTAAATTTAATTTAAATCTTTTTGAAAACATTTCACTATTTTTACTTCTTTTAAATATGTTTCAAGAAAGTTTATTTTTCTGATATTTTGTACCTATATTTAAATACCTAAATGTATAAAAATATTCTGAGGAAATATTTAATCTAATTAAAAATGAGAAATTATTAAAATTGGTGATTTAATATTCTTTTACATTTTAAGATTTCAAATATTATATGATTTTATTTCTAGATTAAACAGCTAATGGCTGATCTTGAAGTTACGATAAGGGATCAGAAATGAAATTTCAAATTTAGTAAAAAAAGATTTTAATTTACTAATTTATAACAATATATTTACATTTTAAATTTATTTAATAAAGTTTTATTTATGTAGAAATTTATTAAAATTACCTTGTTTATCTTAAATAATTTCATCAGAGTAATTACTGATTGCATAATTTTGTTATATGTGGGTTGTTCTAAAATTAACGACAACATTTAAGGGAAAACTTTTTTCACGTGAGACTTAAATGCTTATGCACTCATCAGTAATTAAGTAAGTACTGTTAAAAATAAATTAAAGTCTCATTTAATGAAGATGTTAATGTTTAGGATAATTTAAATATTAAATTTCTATTACCTGCTTAGTTTTGATAATATTGCTAAAGTGTAACAAATACCATTGATTTGGATACGAAATAATGGATTTGTTCATTGAAATAGTCTCAGAGTAACATTTAAATATGAGTTAAATTATAACCTTTCATGAAAGCTTTATTAAAGATTATGTTTTTATTTAAGAAAATATGCAAATACGTAATTTAACTGATAATTGCATAACTTAAAAAATATAACATAGACAACAATTTTTAAAAGATCTTTACAAACCTTACAGATACGGCTTCCATTTAACCTTTAATTTAAAAAAATGTTTATTTTTGTAAGATGTAACTCTATTAAAACATTAAAAATTGCCCTATATATATATGAATATATATATATATACATATATATATATATATATATATATATATATATATATATATATATATATATATATATATATATATATATATATACATATTCATGTCAACTAAAGTCCCTTGCCACCCTCTTAACTTCGGAACGGCTGCTGCTATATTCATAAAATTGGTGTCTAGGTATAGTAAAAAAGCCATGCGCAACTGAATGAAACCACCTACCACGCCACCTGGTGAAAAACTGTGGAGTTAGCATTCGTATCTCGAAAATGGAACGAGATAGATAAAAAAAGTGATTTACAAAGTTGTAGAGCATCCTCGATTTGGTATGAAAAGATACCTTGTAGGCATTAATGTGAAGAATACAACAGTTAAAAACGCGCATTTGTTGTTTCGTACTGTGACGTGGCACATCGTACGTGTGCAATGGCATGTACAATAAGCAAGGCACCCATTACTGGGCGCTGGAAAATCTTAATTTCGACATAAAATGAGGTATGCTATTAACATTTGGTGCGCAATTTACAATAACAAGCTGATAGGCCCAATGTTTTACAATGACACGTTAACGGGCGCACGATATTTACAATTGCTACAGAAAGTAATACCCGATTTTGTGGAGAACCTGCCGTTGCTTAATCTTAAGAATCTATGGTCTCAACATGACGGTGCGCCTGCTCACAAGACATCTCCAGTGAAACCGTACCTGGAATTTGGCAACTAAATACTAGGGTATGGGGGTTTCGAAGATTGGCCTCCACGTTCTCCTGATCTGACTCCACTGGACTTTTTCCTGTGAGGATATTTGAAACAGCAGGTGTATGCGACCCCTCCACAAAAATTGCAGGACCTTAAACGACACGTTACGATCGCGTGTTCCAATGTGTCACGCTGTTTGCTCCAACGTGTGCAACGTGATCTTCAAGCAAGGATACAAATAAGCATTGCAGCTGACGGTGAGAAGTTTGAACATCATAAATAAAGTATTTTGTTATAACTATTTTTTTTTCTTTCTTAGATCGTTTTGTCACGTCACAGTACGAAACAACAAATGCGCGTTTTAACTGTTGTATTCTTCACATTAATGCCTACGAGGTATCTTTTCATACTAAATCGAGGATGCTCTACAACTTTGTTAATCACTTTTTTTATCTATCTCGTTCCATTTTCGAGATAGGTATAGTAAAGTAGCGCATGGCTACTTTACTATACCTAGACACCATTTTTATGAATATAGTAGCAGCCGTTTCGAAGACATACTGTATATATATATATATATATATATATATATATATATATATATATATATATATATATATATATATATATATATATATATATATATATATATATATATATATATATATATATATATAATTTTAAAAACATTTTTTGGTTTTTATATAATTATAAAATTGACAGAATACAGAAACATCCTTAATCTAGAATTTCAGGTTTTCCCAATTTTTATCGGTTATCGTGTAACATCATATTCTTTAATTTAATATAGAAAAAATAAAGAACAAATTTAGAATTATCTTCCAAAATCTCTGCAACTAATACAGAATTATCAATAAATAATATCACATAATGTGCACTTTAAAAACCTATAAGAATTACTACAGTTTATTTTAATAACTGTGACATTTATGCTTAATGGTGATAAATTGTAGTGAATTAAATTTGATACAAAATAAATCAAGTACTGATAATAATATAATTTTATTTAGAGGAAACAAAAATGTTCAACTGATTACACTTTTAAAAATATATCTAATCACACATATACACTTTATTTTAATTATTTTCTCTTAAACTTATTTCAAAGTGAATTTATATTTGTCGTTTGTATATATATATATATATATATATATATATATATATATATATATATATATATATATATATATATATATATATATATATACATATATAAAAATTCATATTTGTTTTTTTTGAGAATAAATATATTAAGAAAAATGCGACTAATAAATACTGTCAAAATTCATAGAAAACTGATGTAAATTTTTAAGGGAAATTACAATTACTTTCAATTTTAGTTCTAATTGATGCAAATTTTATTAATATAGACTAACTGGTATTTTTAGCATTAAATTTTACTTAGATATGAGCAAATATAATGACATAAATTTCGAATATAAAAACATAAACATTTTAATTGAAAAAACTCTATATTTTTTGGCCATATTCCAAATTGGTTGACCATGTGAAGTCTTATATTTTTTATGCCCATAATGCGATTTTCTTAGTTCGAATAGAAAATTTTTATGGTGCAGATTGTTTCAATAAATTATATTTTATATTAGGAGTTAAAAGTTTCCGATAAATTTTCCCGCGCAAAATTGTTATCTCTATATTTTTTTCACCGATTACTTATTCGAAAACAGTATCATTCGTATGCAAAGCGTAGCACTTTTAGATGTTTAAGTATTTTTACGAAAGCAGTTCACGTTCTTGCAGTTGTTGCCACTCTAAATTATCCCAACGATTTTACGATTTTCTCCATTCTCCCTGAAGGATTTTTTATGCTATATTTGGAGATGAAATACTTTGAGGACAAAGACATGTCTAACTAGGACTTCGAGAAGGCAGCCAAATGTGGAAAATTTGAAAACATTCAATCCAGATGGTTGAAAGTTGCAAGAAAGTTAGAAAATTTTCTTTTTTATATCCAACGAAGGGAAGATGGTATCACATATGTCCTTTTTCATATTTTTTTATTGATATTTTTCTTTTTAAATGTTAATACATACGTATTTATCCGAGGAATAAATTTGAGAAACAGAAAATTCTTCAAAGATATATGCATACATATTAATCTAATGTGTATGCGTAAAAATTTTCTTTCAAAAATAGTACTTTTGTAACAAATTATAAATTATTTATTGAAACGAAATTGTTAACATTCTTATCCTGAAAAGGATTTGAAATCTTGAAAAATGTAAACGGAATAAGCACCATTATTCAAAATATATTTCTATCAAATTCTCCGAAGCATTATTTAAAAATATTATATTAGCGCCAAAACAAAATGTTTTCATAGAATTCGTCTATTATTCCATGAAATTTTTTTTGTTTCTGAAATATATAATATAAAGGAACAAGTTCAGTATCCCCATACACTGATTTCTCGCCAAATCTGGTAACCGTTGTTTACGTTGTAGTGTTGCTGATTACAGCTTTTGTTTTCATTGTTTTGTTGCCAAATTTAGTTTTTGTTACTATTTTTATTTTTTTGTTGCCAGATTCCGTATTTCTCGTGTTTTAAATAATTTTTACGTTATAAATGTGCTTTTTTTTAGTGGCAATAGCTTAATTAGTTTCACTTCTAGAACTTTCCAGAAATTTCTTTACGAATTGTTCTACGTTTTAATTGCTAGTCATTTTAATTTCGTTTACATTAGCTGACGGAATTAGTGGATTTCCCGCTCTTGTGTTTCGTTGTCTCCAGTGTCCAACCATCGTAAATTTTTCTTTTTTACTATTTCTTTTTCATTATTATTTTTATTTGGTTTAATTTTAATATAAATTTTTTTATTAAATGATATATTATATTTTATGTATTTAAAACCGTTAAATATTCTTTTTCCTTATTTCGTTTTCTTAATTTATTATCATCTTTTTATTGTTTTAATTACTTTATTTTTTGTTTTAATTTAAAATGTCTCATATTCAAAATGTTGTTGAAAAATATCAACAAATTATTTTACCAAAAATTAAAGATAATAATGATGGATTATTGCTCAGGATTCCAAATTATTAATTAATTTAGGATTCCCAAATATAAATTAATTTTTAACGGAAATTGGATTTGGAGAAGGTGTAATTATTTTATTTAAATTCTATTGCTCACATGTATTTTTTTATTGTATTCTTGTTTCATTTTTATTTACTTAAAATGTGTATATATTTAAAAAATATTTTATTCATGTTTTTTTTTAAAATTTAAAAATGTTTATATTTGAAAAATAAGTTTTTGCATGCTTTTTTAAATTTTATAAAGTGTATATATTTAGAAAAATATTTTTGCATGCTTTTTTTTGTAAAATTAGATAATTATTTTTACTGAAATGTGACACTGGTGACAAACGAATAAAATGTCGAAATAAATATACCAATCGGCATGTCAGCTTAACTTCATATCAAGTAAGTCCATTATTTATATTTATTTCCCTTTTTAAATTTTCTGAAATACTTATTTTTCGATCGAATTTAGGGAAATTTCCCGTTTAAATAAACGCGCGCCTAGCTTGGCAACTTGGCGACAAAAAATTCGCCGCGTCGCCAAGTGTATGGGGATACTGAACTTGTTCCAATATAAAACGTCTCGCACATAATATGCGCTTGCTTATATTACTTTTGATATAGATGCTTGTTTTCCTGCCTAACGATTTAGATCAAGTCTTTTAAATAAAATTTAAAAATGGAGAGGAAATGGATAGGTTATAATCAAAAAAATTCTTATAAATAAATATAAATGCAATTTTTAAGTTTGTGGTGAATCCTATATATAATAAATGTTAACCCTTGTACTTTGATACTACACAAGACCCATTTTTATGAACTCTTAGAAACCAGTAAAATAATTCATAAAATAGGATGATCGTAATAAATCTACATCAGCATCTATATCTATCTATCAATACATATATAATCGTTTCAATATAAATTTATAAAATTAATGGTTGTATATATATATATATATATATATATATATATATATATATATATATATATATATATATATATATATATATATATATATATATATATATATATATATATATGCCAAACATTAATATACAAAATTCTTATTATCTTAAGAATCATATAATATTGGATTTACTTTGAAATGTGACAAACAGCATTACTAATGATGAAATTTTCAAAATTATTGAATAGCGAAATCCTAAAAAATATGCGTGTCGAAAATTGGAAAGACATTAAAGTTTACTTCATTTTTAAAAATGTTTAAACAAGAGGCAAGCGTAATTATCCGTGTGGATCCTGCTATGCGCAATGTATTTTTAAATTTTAGTCAAAGTAATGAGATCTGGGATTTGTGTAAAGCTATATTTGTTTAATTAGGTGTTTTAAATATTTAAGGTATTACACAAAAGACTTAATTACAGATATTCATCGACTTGCTATTGCATCTATGGTGAGTATAAGTATTCAGAATGCGATTCAAACGAATTGCATTCTGAACACAAAAAGAAAGAAATAGCTAAGAAAATGTATGCAAATCATAAGCCTTTTTTCTGAAGCTTGCTGCAGCCATACATTTAAGATGACTCTTCCATGTTCAAAAATGTATTCTCTAGAAAGTTCAACATTCCATCGACTTCTTTTGTACAAATATATTTACAACAATCAAAATTTCATCTCAATATCTTATTTTATGTTTAGAGGGAAATGATACTGACATCATGATGGCTCAGTTGAGGTAACTTTATAAAAATGTTATTATTCCTGGCTTTTCAATAAAATATAAAGTTTACCATGATTCTGAAACAAAAGTTGTCAAATCTGCTGTTTTTATTCGTAATCAGAAACTTTCTCTTTACTTGGGCTTAAATCATATAGTTTATAATACTGTTGTTATATTAGAAATATTGTTTATTGAATGATGGAAATATTTTATGTATATTTTAGCCTTAAGTCAATACTGACATAGTATTCTTAAAAAATTCAAGGATTTTAACCATCAAGTAACCGTGCTAATTTTTATGTGGTATGGATATAAATTACGAAATCAATGATTTGAATAATCTTATTACTGATGCTAGAAGAACAAAACTTGATCATTTTATTAGAGGGAATCATTTGTGCTTTTAATATTAAAGAAAATCACAGACTTATTTTATATTACATGGATGGTTCGAGTCATATTGATCTTAAGGTTTTTTTTAAATTTGCTACCATAAATTGAAGCATGATATATTTCATAGAATGGATTTCTTATCATAAAATAATTATTTTTGAGCTTACTTCATGTCATCTAACTATATTGTCCAATTTGAGTAATCTAATTTTTTACAAAAAGAGTGAATTAGTATTTATTTGCAGAACTTTGTAAGAAAAAATTGTGTCAGTTGAATATACCCATCTTGATTGTTGCTCGGATTGTATAACATTACTAATTGTTGCAAATAAACAATTTATTTTTAACTGCACTGCATTATAAATTCTGGTGAAGAATAATATGAATACTTGTGCTCCTTGGTGTTCTACAGAAATTGGTTGTTAATAAACGCATGTAAATGTTGTTTTCTTAAAAGTATATAAAATTAACAGTTTTGAGTTGCGATAGTTTGAGTGTAAAGCTGAATTAGCTAATGCCAAGCCTGAGTCATGGAAAAAAAATTCTTTCATATATTAATATTTTCAATTTATAAGCAAATATGAATATTTTGAGATGAAGATCAGTTTTGTGAAAATTTTTGAGATTTCTAGAATTAAGCTTCTGGATGATAGTATAACTTAGAGCATTGTTATTATGTTCCCATGAGATGATGCACTTAACGATAGGAATTTTTTCTCTTTTCTCTTTATTTAAAATGATGTGGAAGATAGAACATTTTTGCCAAATTTTTCAAACTTTGTTTTCAGTTATAAGTGTTTTAAGCACAATGGTAGAAAGCTCCGTTTTGGTTTTGACTCCTAAAACATTTAATACCTGAACACCACATCTTCATAATATTAAATGCATTTGTCTTTTATATATCTCGGTAAAATAATTTTAAATTATTTTCATTAATAGAATAAACCGGTATTTGAAACAGAAATATTTACAAAAATCCTCAATTCAGTTTATACTTTAGATGTCTGCTGCAGATACATATATTCATATTTGTAATATCTTACAGTATGAAAAGGAACACAAACAAAATGAAAATAAATTATAATATGTAAATAAATTATTACAAGGCATAGAAATATAACCTGACAATATGTAAGGACACTAAAATCTTATTTTTCTGGACTTTCAAAGAGCTTTTGATAACGTTTGATAGTCATCTCTTTTTTAAATTTTAAGAAGTGTTGCTATACCGTGTTATAACTATAATCTTTTTAAAAGCATTTTGATGGAGAGGACTACTGAGGTTCAGCTAATTTCCAAAGCTACGATATATTCTCTGGTAAAAAACTGTCTTCAAAATTGAGTACTCGAAGCTACTCTTTGGAGCACAATGAAATTGCCTTTTAATTTTAAAGGTAATTTTACTGTTTCAATGAGTGTTGAAAATTGAACTTGCAAGGGACTTACCTTTTATTTTCTAAGGTAGTACTTTGGATAATTTCATTTTCAGAATGTCTCAATTTGGGTGATTTTTCATCAAAAAAATTTCACTTCTTCAAAAAATATAATAATTTAAAAAAATAATAAAGAAAACATTGCTGCCCCGATACTCGGATGAAATTCATAAAAAGTATATCTGCTTATTCTAGAACAAAAATTAACAGGTAAAAAGCGCATTTAATATACTTTTATCAAATGTAAAACAAATTATTATTTGTTTTCAACGAATAGCAAAAACTACTTTTATAGTAAGTTACGATGTCAAGAAAATGACGTATAACTAGTGTATTGTGTATTGTAAAAAGATATAAACAGTGAGCTGTATATTCTGAAGAAAATTCAATGGTGAGTTTTTATTATTATTTGATTATTTATATATATATATATATATATATATATATATATATATATATATATATATATATATATATATATATATATATATATATATATATATATATATATATATATATATATATATATATATATATATATATATATATATATATATATATATATATATATATATATATATATATATATATATATATATATATATATATGATATATATATATATATATATATATATATATATCATATTGTTATAGAACTTAAAGCTTAGATGTCACTTTTATTATTGCGGAAATTGCGCTTATTGGTTGAAAAATGAAGATAAACTTAAAAATTTTGTGCAATTGGCTTCTGATGCCTTAAAAGACAGCATAAATGGAAAAGTTTCCTTGCCTGATATTCCTCATCCAGATAATTTAGAGTCAAAAAATTTATGTAATTATTAAAGGATTTCTGAAAAAAGATGAAATATGGTGTTCCTTACAAATGGTAGCAAAATGATCAACAAGGTTGGTTTTGAATTCGTTCTTTTTGAAGGACATCCTGAGGTTTATTGCTGTAAAAACATATAAGAATTGAATGCACAGTTTTTCAAGCAGAGCTTCAGCATATTTACCTATCAGACTAGTGGAACAAAGGTAATGAGGAAACATCCTAATGGTTTTATATTTGTTCTGGTGCTCTTTCTTCGCTTTACCTTTTGAACAATATTATCAACAGCGACAAACTATTATTCTTTATGTCCCCTTAAAAATGTGGGAATTCTCTTAAATCTTGTTTATGTGCTGACAAATCACGGATTTTATTGAAATGAAAGAGCTGATAACTCAATATATCACATTTGCCTATTGATATAACTAATTGCAATCTTGTCATTTTATGCACTATTATTTAAAATGTGCCACCACAATATGCTTAAATTATCACATTATCATCCTGTTGAATGTTAGTTATAAAGTTTTCTCAAACATTTTGTTTGACAGATTTTTTATCTGTTGTTGAAAATATAATTGGAAAATGTCAATGCCTTTTCAGAAAAAAAATTCCATTTGTGAACAAATCTTTAATTTGTGCCAAATTTTTGGGTAAACTAATATGCATATGCACTATTTATTCATTGATTTTAAAACGTGGTATGATGATATAAATTGACGAATACTCGTATAAATCAAAAATTTGATCGTATAAATTAAGAGCTCTTAAGTGACCTTACGTCTCAGAGGATTTAACATACTTATAAAATCAGCTTAAAAATAAACTTTTTTTGTATAAATATCTAGAAATTTGACAAATTATTTAGAAATTAAAATAAAAGTAGCGTATGGTTAAGTGATGCCCTTGCTTGCCTTCTTTTCAACCAGGTCTTAAAATGGACTATTTGAGATAGTTATATTTACTTTAAGAGGAACAATTTTCACTAAGTGAGTTGGGATACTTGTCTATGCTGAATATTTTTTTGGATTGCTTGAACTATAAAAAGAATTATTTGAGGTATTCACTACCGTTGAGAGACAAGCAGATGAAATGCATATCTGTGATAAGGAGTGCAAAACTTTATATATGACAGTGATAAAGATGGCTATCAACCTAAAATTTTTTGAGATTGAACTCTGCAAATTCGAACTTGTTGACAGCTTTATACATCATCTCTCAAATATGAATAACTATGACAACTTGGATATTGAGATTAAACGACGTACTTTTTCTTCAAATTGATGAATTAATGGATACTACATTCAAAAATAGTAAAAAGAAAAACTTAATCCTTTATAAAACCTGTATTAGAACTATATTCACATTTGGTTCCGAAACTTTGGCCTGGATGAAATTACAAGAAAATCAACTCGCTATCTTTGAAAGAAAGGTGTTGTAGAAGACTATAGATGCAGTATATGGAGACATAAATACAACTATGAGAAACTTGAGTTGTAACTATAAGAAACAACTATGAGAAATATAGGTTGTAATATAGGTTCTACAGGTAAATTTTCGGGTAAGAGAGGTTGGTTTAATGAAATATATTTAAATTAATCGTAAAAATATTTGCTGTCCACATCTGCCTTATGAATCCCTCCATCATGACATTCAGGATCTGCATGTAAATGCCAACAGGAAACACAGTTAGAGGAAGCCCTAGATTAAGATAAGTAGACTGTGTTGCGGAAGATTTTAAGAGTTTTCAATTGGAGCTTCGTGGTGAAGAGGTGAACAGAATGGAGGAAGAAGGCCTTATAATAGAATATCATGCCAACACAGAAGAAGAATAGACTTTATTTTTAAATTCTTCTTTAAGTTCACATTATTTTGTAATGTAGGTTAAATTTATTTTGTAGAGAGAAATTTCAATAATTTTTTAAAATAAATTATTGACATGTGTAAAAAGGAAAAGAAATTACATTTTACGCACATTAGAAATAATAATTGCAGGTTTTAAATAGTTAATTGATGTAATGAAATTTAAATTAAATATTATTAATAATGTGCAGTGACTTGGAATTATTGACAAAAACCGCAATTTTATTTATTTTAAAAATTTTATCTCCCTAATATCTTATAAATTATATATGAAAGGAGAAATAAGATAAAAATAAAAGTCTAATTTTAATTTTTAATATGTAATGAAATAAAAAAGGCATGTATTTTATTTAAAAATTTGTGACTGAATTTATATGAAAATTTTTATTTTTCGGACGTTTCAAAATAAGTTGCACTACAATTATATTGTTAACAAGGTTTATTGTAAAAGGGATATTTCCACGTACAAAAAAGATCAAAAACGATATAGACACCAGGAATAAATTTTACTTATGTATATATAATATGAATATCTGAAAGTATAATCCATCACATGTGGATATCCGGAAATCGAACTTCCACTGTTTGAATATGACGAACGAAATCGTCTTTGTTTTTCTTTTTCTTTTTCATACTTCCTCCCACCATGAAAACTGGGGATGTATTACCAAAGTTTTTGCAAGATAACTCGCGATTCTGATTGTGCTGAAGACAGTGAGGAAGATGTTCAAAGCTCGCTGGATGAGTTTGTTGATGATGTCTACGCTTTTCCGAATATTTGCGAAACATAAAAAAAACTAAAAGTGCTATTCCAATGCTTATAACTAAGCATCCCATTCCAACGGAAATATAAAGTGTGAATGTTTGTTGACAGTTCTCAGAGGATTCATCGAATCCACTGTGAGGGCAATGTATCACACCATCACACCAGAGTTCAGGATTGATACATGCACTGAGCTCTGGACATTCATGGAGACAGTTAATGTTCATTAGTGTCCTTCCTCCATCAGACTGTACTTCATCTACACTTGGTTTTGAAGATGGTTTGGACACTTCCAACCATCTTATAGTTAATGTGCCTTTTTTAAAGGCCATAAATTCCACAATGATTTTGTCGGAAACTGTTTGGTTCTTTTCATGATAATTCACCAGGTCTTCTTTTGATGCTTGTTGAGAAGTGTTAGAGTCATTTTTGTGCCATGATGATGAAAAGAAATCAAAAATATCACTGTCGGATTTTAAATTGTTTTTGTCAGAAGAAGATGATAAGCATAGCACCATTTTAGGATACATAAGACCATTATTCGCACTAATGTAGAGAACTACCCTATTTCGTTCCTCTAGCCATATTGGACTATCGCATTGTCTACCCCGTAATTGTAAATATAGATAAGTTTCTGGCAGTGACGATTGCAGAAACCAGCGACAACGCAATAAATGTTCTCCTAGCATTGTTATACTTGTAGGATCTGCCAGAAATGAAAGTTCTCCCCCATATGTTCTGTTCCTATCTAATTTGTCAGGCAAGACACTGCACTCTTTATTTGAGGAGTTAGAAGGTATTACTCTGAATCGCACGCTAAAACTGAAATCTCGATAATCTTCAAACGATGTCATACCGGAAACATCGAAAATCATTGTAACTGTTGATGCTTGTTCAGATGACGAAGATGTGAATACTTTAGAAGGTGCAAACATTGTGGCATTGTCGCATAAGCATCCGAAATATACAAATGAAGAGCCAAAAGTTTCTGTGAATGTAAGAATAGAATGCCTATAAGGAGGTATAAAATCCGTGAGAAAGTGTTGAGAATTTAATCCTCTTGTGAAATGGCAATCAAATCTTCTGAGCCGTGGATCAAATGTAGTTGAGCAACTTCGAATACTTGATCTGAAATGGTTAACTTCAATCAAAATTCTTTCCTTCGGTTGTAATGCAAACTGATAATTGCAAAGTAGTTTTTCTCGACCACCTCTTCCATAGAAAAAAAGATTTTTCGGAGAAGTTATAACTCCTGACAGATTTTGAGTAGAATTTAAGGTCTTCCCACATGTTTTGACAACACTAGATTCTGATTTTGTCTGCATTCTGATTGGGGATTCAACATCAATAAATTCATAACGTATGATGAAAGAAGTAGCTGAAAGAGAGGAAACAACATTTGAAGCCCTCATAGTAAGAGAATATCGTAAGAGAACTTGAGGAGCTATAGAAAGATAACTCTCATTAGGTGGCAAACAAGGTTTTTTGGGTATAAAATCGACATAATCTGAAGCCCTGGTACACATTACTGGCAATGTTGCTTCACAAAAGCGCCATGTAGCATTGCTACTTGTTACAGTTTCTGTACCAATCTTAATAGATGTTCTATTTTGGAAACCATTTAGATACATTTCCAGACTACTTATGTCACAAGTATCTTCCCGAAAAGCTGTGTTCAAAAATTCTGTGCTTGACGGATGATGATCGAATCCTAGAGTACTTTGGTCTTGTACAAAATATGATACGAAATACAACCATATTCTTTGTGTACTTGTGCCAATCAGTTTAGCCACGCATGTTGTGTTTTTGGGCATTGTGTGTTGAGGACTTTTGATGATTCCTGTACGGGTGGTGGAACCATCAACTACAATCTCGCATTTTCCCTCACGATCAAAACGGAATTCATTCTCTGTGGTGTTGATGGTTGAAAACTCTACTCGGATATCCAGCTCCAATCTTGACTCATATAAGAGATTTGATGGTGCACTGTAAAGCTGTACTAGCATTTCAGGACCACTAGATACGACATCTGAGAGGGAACCTGATTCACAAAATTCTGTCAACAGTGAACGACCTCCTCCTCCATCAGAATTTATTCTGTCATAGATGCGAACAACATCTCCAGCACAGTCTGTTGTTAATCCTCCGCTCCCTTTAAGTAAAAATATAACAAATTTTAATTGATAATTATTCATATTTGAATGAGAATTAAATGTGTTTAAGGTGTCTATATTTTCCAATAAAACAGTGGGTAATTTTTTAATATTAAATATTTGTTCAATAACTACATTAAATAGTCTTATATTTCCTGCAGCAATAATAATAAATATATTTATTAAATATTCTAAGAATCCTTAGATTCCATAGATTTCCAACTATAAATGATCCAATTATGATCTAGAAAACACTGTTGTATTTTTCAAAGTAATTGCATTTGAAGCAAGACGTCAGAATATATTTATTATTCATATAAGGAATAATACGCACTTTCTAGTAAACCCTTTATGTTTCTCTATGAATTTAGAAAGGGTCTATATTTAGCTAAGAGGGAGTTGATCTTTAGGAACAGAAATATGTTAATATTAATGTTGATTTCCAAATTGTTATTTTAAGTATCTTTTGATTCTTACATGCTCGAAACAAAGATATTTATTCATAATTCATAAAAAGAATCTAAAATAGCAATTAAATATTACAAAAACAAAGTTTTACAATAATTATTAACTCATCTACCAATTAATGTAAAAAGTATTGTAAAAAATCATGTTTTACAAATATGACTTTAAATGTTTAAGAAAGTATAATAATATAATAATGAGTATATATAAAAAATTGTCTAGTATAATACAAAAATTTATATATGTTGCATTAGCCATTTTATTTATTCTACGTTAAGCAGTTTCAGGGTAAATGTTAAGAAAATATGAATGAATCGAGATTAGCGGTCACATTAAATGAAATGAAATATTTATGTAAATACAGAAAGTGTGTCTGAAATTTTCATTATGTTTTTAAAATTAAAATTAAATATATTACAAAGAAACATAGTAAATATTGTTTTTCTAATTACATATCATAAAAATTATAAAATTAAGTACTTTTTCAATAGTCTAAAAGAATTTATTCCAAAAAAGTATGTAGGGACAATTTTACTATAGTTTGTAATAAATGTATAATGATTAAGAATGAGGCATTTTTATAAAAAATAATATCATTGCACATTAATTAAAAATATTATTAAAATACATGATAACAAACAAGGCATGAGAGTTATTTCAACATTTGAATGAATTTTCTTACATTATTTAATTTTGTAATTATTTTGTTATCAGATTTTAATATCATTAACACTTGTGATAAAGCAAAATGCTCAACATTTCGTTATTTTATGAAATAAATTGAAAAGCTACTTTTGAAAAAAATATCTGTACAATCATTGGCTTAGACTTGTAAGCAAATTTTCTATACCTTGTTTTAGTATCTTTAACCAGATAGCTCCCATTATTTGGATATTAAATTTTAATTGAGAGCAAATTTATTAATAGGCAAATGCAAATTAACATAACTCAATTTTGTAAAAATTAAATATAAAAAATAAAATTTTAAAATCTGATTTATGATAACTAGAAATGATCATTTGTATTGAAAAATTTTAGCATGCATAAAAACTATTTTTTTTATCTAATAATAATTAAATTACTTGTAGATATCTAATTACACTTAATTTTATATCAGTTTAGCAATTATATAACAATAACAGGTCACAGTGCAGATTAGAATATACAATTTCTTTTCATTAATATTTGAAAATAATGAAAACTATATAAAAAGTAAAAATAAAAATATTTGAATAATACAAACGAATCGAATCTGTTCTTGAAAATTAAAATTTTATCAAGTTTAAAACAATCAGGTTTTGAAAACAAAGATTTAATTCTTATTCACATGAATTGGCTATGACATACATTTATATAATACTATGTTTCAAGATAATGTTTTTGAAATTATTTTAGAAATTCTTTCAATAAATGACTTCTATATATAAATCAGTAACGTAATATATTTTATAGTTACATTTTTAAATGTTTATTTGATTTTTTTCTTTAACTACTTTGGTAATTAAAGAACAATGAACTATTGTTTTGAAATTAAACAACTGTGTGTGTGTGGTATTCCCATTTTATAATTAATTAGAAAATTTTATAGTGGTCGTTTGTTTGTTGAATGATATTTCTTATTATAAATGTCGGTTTCCATAATTTTTATATGATGTGAAAAGGATTTATTTTATTCTATCTTAATACTCATTAATTACAATATTTATAAAGGATCTTTACATTAGTTTCTAATTTTTTTTATAATATCATACTTGATAGCATGTCAAATATTTGAGTTAAAAGTAGTTCTTGTAAATTTCCTACTTTTGTTGAAAGAAGAAATTAGATGGAAATGTAATATTTTAGTTTCTAAATGTCATGAATGTAAGTAATGTTTCATTTGGTTATTTTTCAATTATATACATTATGTAATAAATAAATTTAATAATATTTTATTAAAAACATTTGCAAACTATATAAATGTGATAAAAATTATAAATATAATAAATTTTTCATAAAATACTATTTGTAGCATGTAATTACTTATATCAATATTAGGATATATTAAGTTTTTAATATAAAAAGGCAAATATGAAGGAAAAATTATATTTCTGATTAAATAGAAACAGGAAAAATGAACTAGTTTTTTAAAACTCTAAATACTTTTTCAGTATATTATATATGATAATATAAAATTATAAATAAAATATGAAATAATAAAATAGTGATAAAAGATTAAAGCATTATAGATATGGAATTTTTCTTTTGTTGTTTAAGAAATCTAATTGACATCCAGAAGAGAAATTGATAAAAGATGTACCTTGATTTAAAACTTTCCTAGAATCAGATCTGATGAGTGAAGATCCAGTGTTTACAGAGATCTTGTACTCGTTAGATTGGTGAACGACTATGTGAGCTCGTTTTCCAGGTGGAACATGGTCCTGCCTAATGTAGTAGTTGCAGGTGAAATTTCTCAGGTACAGACCAGGAAAGTTTGGCGACCGTATCACACACTTCTTTCGATCGCAATTGGCGAAAGCTCTGTCACAGTAGGTGTTGGCGACCTCGTTCCCTAAGTGGAGTGATGGTGTTTCAAAGTTGGTTGGTTGATGGACTGTTTTCGTAGGAGTTGAAGACAAAAACCTGAGAGAAATGTGTGCAAAATAAGAGTGGATGCTAACTACAAGTAATCATCATTAAAACAGGCAAATTTTAAATATAATTTATGATATAATCAAAAGTTATATAAAGTCAATAAAATTTTTCTCTACAATGCTTTTATCAAATGCAAATTTGCAAACTAAGTAATATGATTGTAACGGGAAAAATAGACAAAAGGCTTATTATTAAAAATAAGCTTTATATTTTCTTTTCGTTGTTAGGATGTTTTATTAATTTTTTTATATTTTAATAAGTTATGTTAAATCCATTAGGAACTATTATTCAATAGCAATTGCTTTAGAAAATGAGTTTAGGAAATGTGTAACAAATCTAATAAATCAATTTGTTGATATTGATAGATGCTATAAATTCTGATGATAGCTTAATATAACTTAATAAAAGCAAATAAGATACGTTTAATTTTCCGTTATCTTAAAAATAATTCTTATTCTTTTAGTTCTAGGAGTATTCACATCATCGAAGAAGACTAAGCATTATTATTGTCTGGACATCATTGATTTGTTAACCATTTATTTATTTAAAAACCAATAGTGCCAACCATATATTTGCAAAAAATCAATTATTGAGGATAGGGTTATAAGCGAGGATAAATAAATAAATAAATTAACCGTACCTACAACTGGTCTGCAGTAATTGATCTTAGTAACATAGTCATTTTGAAGTGAAAAGAGATTAAAAATTAATTGTTAGGTTCGAAAATTAACTAATTGTGTTTCATCAATAAACATGTTTTGCGAGTATATCTTATTGTTTAGCTATCTGCTTTCATAATCCAAATTGAAACCAAGAAAGTAATGATGGATTGTAGAGCATTAAAAATTTTTTTAACGTCAACGATTTTTGATTTTGTAAATTAAGAAACAGCTTCATAAATCTGCAGGGCAACACCAGAACTCATACAATTTCTAAAATATAATTAATTTAAATATATACACTCTTCAATATGTGTTTTGTTATTTTCAGTTGTTGTAATAAATATAGAATGACTTCTTTGGTTTTATTTTTCAACCAATGAACCATTGTATTGATTTGGAAAAGGCTAACACAAAATTTAGGACACGATTTAAATAGCATAATTATTAGAAAAGTTCAAAATGTGTGTCCAATGTATATTTGATATAAAAAAATTATATTCAACTCATAAATACATTTCATTATTTGATAGAAATAATACCTGAATATTAATAGAATATTCAAAGAAAGAATGTGAAATGCACATCATTTTTTTAATCTTCATAACGCTTGTTATGAGTATACATCGATTAGTGAATTAAGTTTCTGTCAATGAATAATGTTCTTTTTTCTATGAATTCCAGATATTAAGTTAATTTACCATAGAGAATCTTTTTATACTTTGTGTTCCAAAAATACTATGATGATCAACACTTTCAGTGACATATATTGTAACTAGTGTTGAAGTTTGGTTAATACATCACAAATTGGTTGATTCAAAGTCTTTTCCTTTTACAACTCAGTAGTTACTTTTTTTTTACATAGCCAAAAATGATTTTCTTAATGCTAATGAAAACATATTTTAAAAATAGTTACATAAATTTTATTACAAAAATATTATGCACAATTATTAAGAATTAGATGCTGAATCAATCATAATAAAAATTTAAAAATATATGTACGTTAAAATTACTATCATAAATTTTAGCAATTGGTCTGCATATTAATTTGTTTCCAGAATAGACTTATAAAATTCTTGATAAAACGTATAAAAATAACTTTCAAGATTAGCAAATGCAAAAATATTAGAAATATATTCCTATTTTAATTTTTAAAGCGATCGTTAATAAATCTCTTCGTCTAATGTTTTACTTCGCATTTCTTAAATAAATAAAAAAATTACATTTTACGGAAATATTACAGATGCAATAAAAATAACGAGATTTGCTTTACTGAATGGTCATTCAGAATCTGATTTTTTAAATGTTGAGTAATTCATTAAATTCACTCGAATCACTTAATAGTGTATCTCTATATATTTTATTATTTTACTTCGGGACAAAATTAACTGTGTCCACTTGTATAACTGCTGAGTACTAAAATGAATATTTTAAGAGATTATATTCCATTCATACAATTTCCATGTTTTAGGAAATATCACTTTTTTTGATAGGAATGAAACTATTTAATAAGCACAGAAAAAACTGAAATAGTTTAGATTGCTTATGATGAACAATAACAGATTTTTCAGGCCATCAGTAATAGACCGCAGCACATTGTCTACTTTATGTCTTAAAACATATGAATGGAAAGTTTTGCTTCACTTACCTGTATGTTAGATATAACCCAAAAGACCCCATCATGGATGTTGTGCTGACAGACCTTGGAGGTAAATAGACGGATAGAGTGACATTATTTCCCGTTGAAAAAAATGCGACCCCTAAGTTGGATGAGATGAGACTGCCACAGAAGTATCCAAAATCCGGCTCCATATTGGCAGTGAGGTCGTACAGAGTGGACAATTGCCTGGTTGGTGGTTCTTTGAAAGCAGATATGAGCTGTGAGAAACCTCTGGTTTGCTGACTCCTAAGAGTGGAACCGGGCTTTCTGAATCCATCGTCTCCCAGGAAGATGTCATCGTGACTCTCCGAAAGACGTAAATGACCTCTTCGACATTCTAACTTGTCTTCATCTCCATTCCTTAGAGAAAATGATGTATTTTAAATTTATATGGATGGCTGAATTTAAATGTGTTATCGATCAAAATTATAATAACGTGATTTAAAATTAATAACATTTTAAAAAATTAGTGATCAATCGATTTCATAATTAAAATATTTTATAAGTAAGCAATGGATGGATGCATTTATAGCGTGTTACATCGTAGACGTCCAGTTTCTTTATGTTTTATAACGAGTACTTAAAAGAAGTTTTAAACATTTTACAATTGTATCAATGATGATATAATATTACTATAGACAAGTGGGAAATTGGGTAAAAGAAATAACTTGAATAACAAGTTAAATAATATTTTTTATTAAATATTAATGACAGATTTTTGCAGATATCTAAAATTCAAATGAATTTCAAGAAACATTTTTCAGAATCTAAACATTCATAAATTCAATGTTTTTTATACATTTATGGATTCAATGAAATTATATATGTTAATGGAATTCAAATAAACAAAGTATATAATGCATTTCGTTTATTTTTTATAAGTCCTTAAGTTAAAATATTTTTATTAATTAAGAAAAAAAATTGTGTCCATAATTTTTTAGAAAAATTCTCCTATGTCAAAAGAATTTGATTAAAGAAATGTCATCTAATTTGTAATTATTTTGGAAAAAATATACTTTCTCAGTTAAAGAAAATTAAAATTTACAATAATACTTCATTGGATCAACGATTAAAAACAAATGCATAATTATAAGAAAATACACAAAGTATTGTGATAACTTCTTTTCCTGTTTGGGAAACAAAGTACCTTAATTTTAACTTAAATGTTTTTCAATGCGATTCCCGTTTTTAAACTCTAAAATTTTATTCAAAAGAATATTTTTTTTAAATTTTAAATCATATATCGGTATAGACAATAGAAAATTTATAATATAAGTAAGGTTAATATTAACAATTTACAAACATATTAAAATATTTATTAATATGATTCTGTGTAATATAAATCGATTGAAAACACGTATGAACAAGTTGATAGTGAGAATATTTTCTATCAAACTGTAAATTAGAGAAAACTATTGCTCTTGTTGCTCACAGTTCAAACTTAAAACAAAAATATGAATTTTTATGCCTCTTAGCTGGTATTTGAATAACAAGAAGCAAGATTATTCAGCAATACGTGGGTTACCATACACTAAGCATATAAATATAGTTGTTGAAATTTTATCCCACAATAGTTTTACACTTTTATTTGCATTTATAGAAGAAAGTGAATGTTATGGAAGAAATCAAATTAACCAACAAATTTTTGAAAAGAAATCTATAAAGATCTATTTATTGACCAAAATATCTGAGTCTTCTGCTATAGGGAAAAATGAAGAATAGGGAGTATTTCTAGCAATGTTTTTAGAAACAGTATTTACAAAGCTGAAACAAATGGATCACAAATGAAAATATTTTGTCAGGTACAACGGAGCCAAGCCGCCAAATTCCCCGCTTCGTAGCTCACTGTGGAAAATATGTATAAGTATACTAGGAAAGTTTGAGATTTGAAGAACTAATCATATTTAACTTTTTTTTTACGATTTTCATTGATATAGAATATTTGTTTCGTTTTATTTAAAATGTTATTCTGCACCAAAAATTAATTCCTCACTTAAAATAAATCACATGATGTAGGAAATAAATGTCTGGCACATATAAAAACTCATAAACAGTACTTTTTTTGGAAGTCTAAGAAAATATTAAAAGTAGAATCTGATGATGTACATATTTTTTCCTGTCTGTAATAGTTGCTTTTTAATGATTTTTTAAAAGAAATTAAACATCTATTTCTGTTCCTTTCTCCAAGAAAACGAAGCTACAAAACCATTCAAATTTTCATAAATTAATAGCATCTCAATAAAAGCAATTTAACAGTGAATTCAAATAAACGTCAATGACAGTCTTAAAAAGTAACAATGAACTCTGTAATCAAAATTTTGAAATGAAATTTAACCTATGTTTTAATTTAGCTAGAACTCATTATCCTCATGTAGGTTTCATTAAATGATGTATAGAAAAATTTAATTCAACTTTAATCTAAAATATTGCTCTCAAACACATTAGAAATTTTATTTACATAGATTTAATCAACTTCCCCCAATGGATTGCTTATAAAAATTATTTTTGACTTTCAAATAATAAGCCATAAAATTACGTAATGCAACAAATGTTAACCAAATTATGCAACATTCTAAAATATGTTGCATAATTTGGTTGACTTTGCAAATAATTGATAGGGAATATTATTAAATTTGAATAAGTTAAATAATTAATAATCTGTACAAACAACGTAATCTCGATGGTTTATATTTATAAAATTAATAATAAACGATAATTGCAATTTAAAACTCCACAAATTTGTTTTTAGTCCTAATTTATAGAAGTCTATAAGAATGTTCTTATTAATATATTTGTTGACTAAATTCCTTAAGCATTTTTTCATGATATTTTTATAATTAGATATATTATAATATGTAAATAATATATTAGCAATTTCTATTTATAATAAAAATAATTAATATATTAATGCTCAAAGTGTCTGAATTTTCCATAAATATTTTAAATGTATTTAATAAAAAGAAAATCCAAATATGCATTTCATTGATAAGAATTAAAAAAACGAATACAGCTATATTTGTACTTATAAATGAAGATTTTTATTAATATTATTTTTAATAAACCATTTAATTTGTATTGATGCATTAAAAAAATAAATTTCTTTTATAAATTATATGGAAATTGTACTATTATATAATGCTTAACATGCTGATATTTTAAGGCATATTATTTAATAAAAACAAATGTGCAAAACGTGTTCTCAAGAGATATTTTTTTTATAAATGTTTATGTTTACAAATAATTTGCTCAAACAAGCAGTCATGGAATATTTTATTTTACGGAATAAATAATCAATCTTAGAAAATAAGCGAGAAATAAATATTTCTCTCTGAATTGCAAGCAATAGTTCAGTATCCGTAAGCGATGATTTGAAGCCATTGCCATGGAAACGAAATCCCATGGTAAATGCGAAGCTGAAGAATATATGTATGATCTAGCAACGTAAACACGCTGTTGAAATTTGCATTCATTAGTTTCAAGCTGACGTTTTCAAAAGACGTATACTACTGCCGAGGAGGGAAAATAAGCAAAAAATGAAATAAAAAGAAAGAACTTGTGAAAGGCACTAGCAAGTAGATAAAAATAATAAAATAACAGCCTTTATGTCTCGTGTTCTCTACGGCTTATAAAACGGTGTAACCTGCCACTTTTCAACATCTCCAAAGAATATACATGGAAATTCTTTAGCACGTCATTCTATGTTGATTCTACTTCAGAGTTAGAATGGTGTTTATTATTCATATTTATATCAGTTTATTAATCAGTGAAGAGTGGATTCGGTGAAGAAATATATATATCTAAAATAGCAGCAAAAATTAAATTATGGTTTCTTGAATTTTGATTTGAAATCTAAAATGGAGGTAACTTTAATGCGGTTTCATTCTTGTATATTTGGGTTTTAATGGTGGAATAGAATAAAAAAAGCACATGTCAATACTTTTGCTCTCAGCTCTTACTGTTAAATTATTAAAAGTGGTTCCAGAGCCTTAAAAATTACTCTAATTTGTAATGGAGGAAAACATTGTAGAATAAATGTTTATTAATTTAAAACAAAATTTTTTTCTTTTTTTGTACTTTTATGGAACATATACCAATAAAATAAAATAAATATAAGTTATTATATATATTTGTTTCTAAACTATAAAAAAAACCCATTTAACTAGAATTCTTTTAAATAAAGAAAATACCGATATAAAACGTGCAATTAAATGATATGTTTTTCTAAGAGTTTAATTTGATTGGTAAATATTTTCTCAACATTAAAAATAAATTTCTTTAACAAATGATGCATTTAGATATTTTTAAAAATATAGTTTGAATAAATCTAAATAATTAAAATATATCAATCAAACAATCAACTAACTTAATTATTATCGAACAACTCAACTCAAAGATATGGTCTGAACTGGGCTAGGCTACTGTATTATTCTATGAGCTGTAGTACACGATAAATATAAAGAATATTTTAAACTAATTAAATTATGAAAAATCAATGCTAATAAACGTTTAAATAAAATATAATTAAGAATTATGAGAAGTAGATATTAGACTTTCAATCAAAGCAACAAATTAAAAAATTAGAAACACTATTAGAATAAAATATGTCAGAAACACTATCAGAAAAGTATTATTTTTCAATATTACATATTATAAAGTTTCTATATTTTAATATTATATGTTAATGTTATTGAAAGTTAATGCTTTTAAGTCCAACGAAAAATAAATTCTTATAATCTTGATGATATATCAGTTAAAATATTTAATTTTTTTCGAGAGCTAAATTAAGTTTTATTTAGGATAGTAAAAGTGGCTTCTAAATAAATTAATAACCAACTACATTCAATAATTTAATTATCTAAGAGTAATTCAGCAGGATTAAACTTCAATTCTGTACTTACACTATATCTTATTCACTTCACTTCACTTCGGTGTCGAATTTCTGAGCTACATGCTTTTTAAAGACAGCAGAGACTTCCTTAATGGACGTAATTTCTGATGAGGGTACTTGCAAAAGCCCATTGGCAATATGACGTGTTTAATAACTGTAGCTTTCATTACCAGTCAGCGATAATTATAACCTTTCCGAATACAATCTTCGAACTACTCGTTTCTCCACCGACACTTTTCCTACTGTGTTACGTGGCAACTTTTATTATTCAGAAACTGCTGTGAAGGACCCATAAAATTTAATCTTCAAGACGTTCGCGAACAACCTCCTTCCGTTTTATAAGCGTCTTGGTTTATTACCGGGGTGTTGCCCGGGAAGTCAATAACTACTTCGCCAAATGGGTAAATGTAATTAGTGCTGCAATTTCAACGAGCAACCTTTTTCTTCTGCTCAAGTCCTTTAATAAAATTTGTTGAGAAAGATCCCGATGGGATTTTTTCCTCACTTTATTTTAGAGGATCCTAAGGAAAAGCACATTAGTGGTGGTTTCATTAATGGCGAAATTTTTGTTAGTACAAAATCTTATATTAGAAAAGTAACATAAGTTAACTTCAATTTTTCCTGTAAGCCCTCTTTTGAGTTGGGAGTTTCATATAAAATTCTGTTAATACATTTTTGGAGTTTTGTATGAAATTAAAGAAAACATTTCTTCACTTTCATAATATTTCATTCTTAAGAAATTTTATGAAAAATCGGGAAATATTTTTTGAGTTTTTCTCAAAAGTTTAAAAATAATTGCTACGTATTTGTAACAACATAGCAAATATTCAATGCAATAGTATTTTTGCATGCAATGGTAAGCAAATAAATTGTGAGAAATTACTATTATAAGTTTGTTGCATTTTCTAGCTAATTTATACGCTTTCTACCAAAACGTATTTGCAAATTAATACAAATAAGAATATACCTTAATATGCTTCACATTTTCTGTAATTAAATATTTAGGGAAAGGTAATGGGATTAGCCATATGGTAGAAGCCATGAAATTGAGAGCTATGTGGTTTTGAGAAAAATGTAATTGGTAATATCATAGAAATTTCTGATCATTAAGGGACACATCTAGTGAGTTAAACATTTCAAAAGAGACAGTGACATTTATGATAAAAAAGCTGAAAGTGAATGGTGACTGTCTAAATGGGCTTCGAACCAGTACTCCTACGAAACTTAGAGACAAAGATCGAATAGCGTTGTCTAAAAACGTTGTTTTCTAAAAACACATTTTCTAAGAGTTCCAAAGAGCATCTGTGATTGTTCTTTCTGTAAATATCATCGATAAGAAATTAAACTTGCTGGGCTTCAATGATTATACTTCCACGCAGAAGCCTCAGAGATATAGAAACTATCCGTGGTGCTCAGTTAAGGAAGGGAGAGGCACTTCGAAGTATTATCGTAGTTCAATGGAAACATGATCTCTAGAGTGATGAATCTATGTTCAAACACTATAAGTTGGATGACAGAGTCTATGTTTTGTGTGTGTTTAAAAAACACCTTTCTCCAGAGTGCATTTTGTCTACAGAAATGTTTGGCAGAGGTGGAATTATGATCAGAGAATGTTTCTTGTGATATGGAGTGGAACCCTTTATCTCAATTTATGTATTATAAAGAAATAAGAACTCCAGTTCCAAATCCACTATAAAAAACAATAATGTGACTCGTCTGCCCACAGTTTAGATTTGAATCTCACAGAGATTTTCTGAGATGAGTTGAATTACCGTATTAAGGAATGCATTAATTGTCTAAAATTGGTGTAAGAAATTACACGTTTTCACCAAGCCGTGTTGAAGAAAATACCACTCTCTGTCATCCAAAAAATTGTGGAAACTATGTCCTAAAAGTTAAAGGGTTTTATTGCTTCACGTGGGAGCTCCATCAAATATTGAATATTAAAAATCGTATTTCTTTTGTCACAAGTATCCGAATACTTATTGGAAGATAGTAAATATTTGATGCATATAAAGAAAAAGAAAGTTCCAAATATCAAAGATTTTATGACATTTGTAAGAAGAGAGTGAGTATTATGATGCATATCTGTAAAATAAACTTCATTGTGTTGATAAGATCAGTTTTAAAACACGTCTCTAAGACATAGACGTAAACGAAGATCAAGAAAATGCACTAGTGACCTTCGAGAGGATGCTTCTGAAAACATTTTTAGTGATGTTTTAGAAAAGAGTACATGGAGAAAAAGATAATAATTTTGAAATCTACAAAAGCTATTACGAGACTGACATTATGGAATTTGTAAAACAGAGTAAAATATTATGGACAGATAACATTTTGTAAATAAGTGCTGAGAGTAATGCTGTAGATAATTTTTCTTATTATATTCATTTATCTTTTATTAAAAATAATTGCATAATTTTCTTAAAGTGGGCTTTTCTAATTTGCCTTATCTGGATATCAAAATCATAGACGTACTATCTCCACATAGTTATTTTATTAAAAAAGCAAATCCTTGTTATTTCATAAGATTTTCAGTTATTTTCTACTTTCTCTCATGTCATCAACTAATTCTCATCTGCCTATGCGTTAAATCGTAGGAATAACCTGCAGTAAATTAAAAAATAATATCGTCACCATATACAGTAATGCAGCTATGGGTAAGAGGAGAAGTATCTTGCTCTGTGTGCAGAAGTTGCAGAATCCCCAGCTTACACTGCCACGGTTTGTTGTAGTTGTTTACTTTAATTTGCTTACCGGACATGACTCTTTTCAGAAGGATTTTCATCTTACTTGAGACAAGGATTCGGCTTATTACCTTCTATACCACCAGAAGGCTATAGATGGTGACCACATTAGGCATTGCCATATTGATTTAAAATTTTTTAAGACAATTTTATGGACGATAATTTTAATTCTTCTTATGCTTTTTCCTCACTCTACGCAACTAATGGTAAAGATGCCGAAGGCAGGCATAAAGTAAAAAAAGTTTTTTCCTACTTAAAACTTTTATTTCTACTTTCACTATTCACCACATAAAAATATGTTTTAATTGTGTTATGAAAAATATTTTTATAGTTATATTCGAGGAATTTTGTGTGAGTTTTAAATGCGATCACTGTTCATTACACGAAATTAGGTTTGATTATATTTAGAGACGTACATATCGAATGAACTATTTTTTGTAACTGTAAGTGATAAAAATAATATAGCATTTGTGATTTTTTAATATTTCAAATGAACAATATTTAAGAACTTTCATTTATTTAATGAAAATTTGACATTTGTGAATGAGTTCCATGACATATTTTATCATTTAGTTATTACTTTTTAGGAGATTACTTACAAAGTAAAGGGCAATTTTACAACCAATTTGAAAGAAAATGAGACTTTTTCAATAACTAAGCAAAAAGCGTAACATCAGCTTAGAAATTATATGATTCCAAAATATCAGAAGAATTACCTACATCATCACATTAAGTATAAATATGAATTTTATAAATGTAATTTTCATTGATGTTTAAGTCTTTAACACACACATATATATATATATATATATATATATATATATATATATATATATATATATATATATATATATATATATATATATATATATATATATATATATATATATATATATATATATATATATATATATATATACTGTTTAAATACTGTTTCGATACAAATGTACATTGCTATTTTTAGCAAATAGGGAAAAAATATTCCCTTTTAAATTGATTGTGATGATTGGCCAGGAAAGGATTTAAATGAGAATATATTTTCCATATTCATTTTCGTTTTTTAAAATCTGAAGAGTATTCGTCTTTGAGTGTTGAACAGTTCTTTTTGACAGGGAATAAAAAAGATGTTTCAGCCTTTCTTAATGGCTTACAATGTGATTTATAGCTACTTTCTTTGACAGAAAATTCAGGAAATTCGGGACATTAACTTTCTTTTGCTGTTATTTACAGTTGGATATCTCAAGAATAATCATCATAATTTACGTCAGGTGGGATGAAATGGAATAAATTGGATTAAAAAAAGAATCTTCTTATGTAAACATTCATCATGTCGATTACGATCCCAAAGAATTATAATTTTTGCCCTTGCAGAATAGATTGATGACATTATTTCTTAATCGGTTTTGTGCACCATTCTGAAATCCATTCAAATAGCACTTTGAGTTTTTTTCTGTTAATGGATAATATTTTGCAACATTTCTAATTATTTATAATTGATTTCTATCTCTCCTTTGAAGGTTAATTGCATTTCTTTGTAATAAAACGTATGTTGTAGTTAAGAAAATAATGCTCATTTCTCTTGCGTATAATATTTATAACATTATAAGTGATTTAGTAGTTGAAGTATGTTATTTACAAAAAAATGTACTTTCAAAAGAACAAGATAATGAACCAAATAAAATCTGTTACCAAAGATATATTTCTTAATTAGCAAAAAAGAAAAAGATTCAAATTTGTAATATGTTTCAAAAAAAAATTCTAGTTTTTGTGTTGCTGTAACTTTTATGACACTTGGACAAGCCATGTTCGCTATGTCTTGGCAATGCGAATTAAATTCATTGCGGAACGTGTTTCGTTTAATCAAAGCACCACGAAGGTGAAAGTACGACTTTGTTCTTCAAAGAACAACTCGATTGATGGCACCACCAGAGGATCCCTTCTCTCTATTTTGACATTGATCTGAAGGGGGAGGAAATTTTCTCCAGACCATTGAACCCATGGTAACTGCTCAATGACAGACCACAGGACTTTCGATTCCACAGATATAAATAGCACGTAAATCGCATGTACTCGAGGTGGGTCTTTAATATTGGGAATCGAACCCTGTACTTCCGGACGGTAGGCTGATGCCCTAACCACCGGGTTACCGTGGCCCTGTTTTTGTAGCATTGCATTATGAGCTGAATTATTATCGGTATTGTGTGTTTTTCATTATTTGCTTTATTACATTGTTGAGTTTTATCCTTAACTACTTTGTTGTGATACATTTTATCTTTGAAGAAATTATCTAACACATAAATTACACATTAGATTTTTTTAATATTTGAATAATATAATCTCACCAAATATAAATTAAAAAATATAACAACTATGGGTTGAAATGCTCGAATATTAAATTTTAGTTAATTTTATTTCCGTTAAAACAATAATAAATGAAATTTATATTAAAATTTCAGAATCTAGCATTTAATTTTTTTAAAATTATGTAACAAATTATTAAAAAAGAAATCATCTTGTTCAGCTTTTAAATTAATAATTGTATTGCAATTTAGTTGCAGTTTTGTCATTAATTTGGATGAATTTTATGGATGAGATAGGTATCAAAAAGAAAGGAAAAGAGTATTTTTACAAATATATTGACATCTATATTTTATTATATATATATATATATATATATATATATATATATATATATATATATATATATATATATATATATATATATATATATATATATATATATATATATATATATATATATATATATATTATTTATATATATATTTTATGTATATATATATATATATATATATAAAGTTATGGAAAATAATTTATTACATTTATTTAAAATAACTAAATATTAAAAGATATTATTACATCTTAATGCTATTGTTAATAATGCAATTATTATAAATATTTCATTCTAATTTGCAAAATAAGATTACAAGATTGCAATTATAATTGATGACACACACACACACACACACACACACACACACACACACACACACACACACACACACACACACACACACACACACATATATATATATATGTATGTATATATAAGTGTGTGTCATCAATTATAATTGTAATCTTATAATCTTATTTTGCAAATTAGCAAATATCATGTTAGCTGAATGAAATATATATAATAATTGCATTATTTACAATAGCATTAAGATGTAATAATATCTTTTAATATTTAGTTATTTTAAATAAATGTAATAAATTATTTTCCATAACTTTATATTTTAATAGCCGTACGCATTGTTTAATATTTTTTCAAAGTTTGATCTATGATAATTCGGTTGCTTTTTAGCTATTTTAAAATGAGGGGTATCTGTTTAAATTAGTCATTTTTCAATTCAGTTTTTAATTCTAATATCTATTTGAAGAACATTTCTTTATTATTACATTCGAGATTTCATGAAGCATAGAGATATTCCATGCTGAGAAATTAAACAAATGTGGAAAAACCTTTGAAATTTGTCTTAACAGTCTTATTTTTAATATCCTTTTATCTGACACTTATCTAACGATAAACAATGTTGTTTTTCATCTGCATTTCCTTTTTTCGCTTGAAATAAGCGTTTCTTGGAATTCATAAGATATTAAGATTATTTTGTGCCCCATGCGACCAGTATTTCTTACAAAATTCTTCTATGAGCAATCTAGTTTCATGTTCGAAGGTATTTTCGTACATTTGTTTGCCTTTTAATTTCTAAGAAGAACAGTATACAAATGTAAATCAATAGGGAGAAAAGAGATGGAACGTTTGAGAACTTGATTACATGAAATTTAAACTCTTGCAAAAGATATTGGTTAAACAATTGAGTATAAACGTATGAAGGATTATACAGTTCTCCTGATGTAGGCAATTTGAGCTGAATAATAAAAATAACGGATAATCTAATTTAGGAAAAACCCTTATTTTAAGAAGAAATGTAATAGTTGGAAATAAAGAAATACCAAATTAATAGCTAATTTTCCATTGATGTAACTGATAAAACATTTGATCATTGGTATAACTGATGAAAATATCAGAAATTATTCAATTTAATAATGCAAGATTAGAATATTTGTCGATGCATTAAATGAACTGTCTATAACATCCTGTAACTCAACCAATATATATCCTATAACTCTTTGAACGTCAAAAAATGCCAGTGTTCTACTGTGCAAAAAACTTTCTCCAAAGCATTATGAAAATAAAAGAAAATTTCTTAAATACTAATTTTAACTCATAAAGTCCTGTATATGAAGACAAGAACTATGCAAATGCTTTCGAAAAAACTGCCAAAAATCAAAAAAGTCAATTCAAGTGAACTAGAAGAAATTCAGTGTCCAACAAAATATTCAAAACTGTACATAGGCCCTTGTATATCGTATCTAAAGAAGCCAAAGATAACAAAACTACATTTTCTTGAACAAGATATGATAATTTGATCTGCAAAAACCATTCTGCTTATGTTTGCATAATATATACTATTATAATTTAGGAATGTTTTATCTTAAACGTTAAAAATGTTTTCTGAAAATTATAACATTTTTAAAAAGAATAAATGTTTTACATGTAGTACTTTTTTAAATTTATAACTCTCTTTTTAATAGAACTAAATAAGATTAACCAGTCATCCCACGTGATCTTCAATGTCAGTGTCAAGACCACACCTTCTGTAGTGTTAAATATCTTTATAAAAATCTGGATATTATTTGAAAAGTTATGTTTTGTTTATAATAAAAGTTTTTCAATTGATAAAAATTTGGTTAAATTTTTAATAATTAAAACATGTTTCTTTCATTATCGAGTATATTTGTAGTAAAGAATATAAAATTAACAATATTTTTAACACACTTTATGCATTTTATGAATGAATGACTACAGTAAATCCGTGTATTTTAGAATTACTTGGTTAATTTACACTTATTCCTTGAGATAAACAGTTGTTCACACACAAAATAGGAGAGGAACTAACTAAACAACTACTTAGAGATGACTAAATTATAGAGATATGAAATGGGTATGTCTTCATAATTTTAATCTAGATAACATTCTATAAGGTGTTAGAAATGCAAAACCGGAATAGGATAATTAAGACAGTTTTGTTGAAGTGAACACCAACATAACTTTCGTATAATGATGTAGGAAGCAAGTTTATAAGTTAAAAGCTCATTATGTAATGAATGAAACTAAAATTCTAATTGGGCTGCTTATTTAAAGACAATTAAAGCATGAGATTTCTTGATTCTTCTGAGTAATGGTAGAATATTAATGACTATAAAGGAAAAATGGTAGTTTAAGGAAGTTAATTGATAGTTCATGTTGAAACATATATGTATTCATATGCACATAAACGGACAGGTAATTTTAAGTGAAAAATTCTGTCTGATTAAGGAAAATATATAGATGGATTGAGTGCTTACCTCTCACAACTTATTTTTTCACACGAGTGACAGTTGTTTTAGAAATTCAATTTAAAAATGAATTTCGCTCTTTTTACAAGATTGATTCGAAAGGATTAAGTATCGAACTGAAATACATCTCAAGACTGGATTCGAAAGGATTAAGTATCGAACTGAAATACATAACGCTAATAATTTGGCAGATTACTTGGTAGAAAATGCATTGAAAATAAATAGAGAAAGTATAGTTTTATAACTGTTCCCAGATTTAATTAAAAGCTTTTATTTAATTGAAATAAATGCCAATTTACTTCGTGAAATTATGTAATCGGTTTATATAGTTTTTAAATGTAAGTGCTTAAAAAACAACATGAAATTACTTTTTCTAATTTTAATTATTTTCGAGTAGTATATATGTTAGTTAATAAAATACAGTATGGAGGTTGATTACTTAGGTAATCAAATCAAAAAAAGAATATATTATAAATAATATATCATAAATGGTTGATATTATTTTTGACAGGGATATAATTCCTTAATACCATTTTGAATATAAAAAAAATTAACTGCAAGCACTATCAGAAAAAGCTTATAAAAAGTTAAATATGTGTGAATTAAAATGTTAAAATAATTAAGTTGGTTATTATATTGGTTTAAGAACTCCTATGTATCATTAGATCCATGATTTATAGATTTTATTTAAATCAGAATATATATTAAAAAATGAAAATGCAAATTAAGATTTTAAATGATTATTTTTTATGATATTTTTTAAAATGATAATAAAAACCAATGGTGTTTGAAATAGAATGAAAAAATCTAAAGTTGTAAACTTTAAAAGAATTATCTCCCTAATAATGATTACATATTTGTTGTGAGTTTAGTGCTGTGAACAACTTAAAATACTTATTCAATAAATATATCTGAGTATAAAATATATACTGTATAAGCAGTTTGATGTGATCTTTGTACATTTATTTAAATGTGAAATGCTTTTTCATGTAGTGAAATTTGTATATTACGGTAGCTAAAGATAAAATTGCAAATAATAATTTTCCCTCAGTCCTCGCAAATTTTGAATATGTGCAAAACGATTATCTACACTTCTCAAGCTCGTTTCGGAGTCCCATGATGTTTATTTTCAAAAGATTCCTTCTCATGTAGACATATAAGGCAATGAGCAGGCGGATAGACTGACCGAGGAGGGCTGTTACCACGATAATCCTCCCTTTTCAAAACTTACCGTTTTAGAACATCAGTCTACAGTTAATTCTGAAGTTTCGAAAGGGTGGCTTATTCCTCTCTGTCATCACTGGTACGCGGGCATAGAGCCTGGCTCTTCATTCACCCTCAATTGTGACAGAGCCTCTAGAACCGCAATTTCCTGACTAGCAAGTGGCCACACTAGGGGTCTCACGCATTCCGAAGGCAGGAAAATCTTTGAGGTCTGCTCTAAATGTAAAACTGAGCATGTTTCTCCTAATCACATCCTGGACTGTTTGGGACTTTCCAGAGAAGATATATATTCATCCCCCATTCTGATCTTCGATTTCCTTAGGCTCAGTGGTTTGATCGACCTTGTCTGACTTCATCAAACATTTGGAGGATAAGCCACAACAACAACAACAACGATAATCTATTTCTTAAAATGGAAGCCTAAGGGAGTCTTGTGAAAATGTTCAGAATTATTTGCTTACGCCTATTTCATGATACTGCATTCAATTACATTGAATTATAAAAATGTTTAAAATTAAGCTAGAATATGAGAGCCAGTAATAGGAATGGACTCAGGTTTTTCTGATCGGAAACTTCAGGCAGTCATTGTCCAGATTACTGACAGAGTATCGAAGATATAAGAATGCGTTTCAGTTTTGTGGTTTACGAAAAATGCATTGATTGAAAATTAAAGCCATAAGTCATAGAAAAAAGTATGCGATATCAATATTATTTAAAATATCAGATGCTTGCCAATCAACTACAAAATGAAGCAAAAGCTACTTTAAAATAAGTAAGAACATAATGTACGCACCTACAAAATAAGGAAAAGATGTAATAAAGAGATTATTTTTGGTGAGACAAACTACTTGATGTTAATAAGCAGATGAGAGAAAAATAAAACTGCTGTCATTGTGATCAGTTGATTGAGGTTAAATGAGGAAAACCTTTTATGTTTTTCAGTTCCATGTATTTCAAAATTTAGAATTTAAATAAAAACGTAAGAATATCATAATATGCTTAGAATGTTTTACAAATAGAGTTAAAAATTTACCAAACAGTTCCTTCGAAATTAAATATACATTAATAAGTTCATAGTTGTAATAAAATTTCACAAATATTAATTTTTATTAAATAAATCAATTTATTGCTAAATGTTTCTCGGTTTATCATCAAATTTGCTTAATATCAAACTTGTGTAATACCCTTGTTAATATAATTAAATATGTAATTGTATTGTTAGACATAAAAATTGGTTGGTATATTGATTAATGCAAATAGAAAAAAGATTACTTAGTGTGCTAAGAAGAAAATATTGAATATGAAATGTTGAATACATATTATTCAACTTTTGTTTGTTAATCTGCTGATGTTACTTTTATCAATAAAATACATTTGTCTTATTTAATACAAAATTATAAAATTGGCATAAGTTCAAAGCATAGAAATTTTCGTTTTATAATTTTTGCACAGTTTTAAGTGTTAATCTCTTCACGTTGACATGTTTTTTTTTCATTTTGGCTGATGGTTCTTCATGCGACTATAATCAAATTTTATCATTTGTATCATCAAACAATTCCTTAAATGTGACTATAGATGCAAAACTGTATCAACCATAAATCTACATTATTATTCAAAAGATCATTTCACTAATTGGGTATTGTTCCACTAATTACAGAATTAAGTATCTAGGCAATTTTCCGTAAAGCGAAGAAGGTGGTCTACCCCCGGTGGCGGTAAATTACCCGTCTTCACTCCATCATTAATAACATTATGTCGAATAAAGGTTTATTCTGGACACGTTTAGCAGTTGATAAACGCCTCAAACTGGCGTGAGAATAATTACTACTCCATTTTTAATTACTCTAGTAAGCGTAGGGAGGATTTAATTATTGTATCCTAATTTTCATTTACAGAGTGTGAGATGAGAATTTGAAATTCCATTTTACCGTTGTTGAACAGGATGTGATGAATTCTGAAATTTTTCTTTTCAATTACTATTGAAATAAAGAAGAGCAATCAAACCATACTGTAGAAATAAAGGGAAATTAATTCATTCTTTTATTGAAAATTTAATTATTTGATTTTTAGACAGTAGAAACTGAAGCACTTGAAATGTTGAAATAGCAATCTGTAATATGTATATTGTATTCAAAAGTATTTTTACAGTAATTCTTTGAAAATGAAGTGGTAAAACTCTTTAGGTTTTAATTTTTTTGCGTGAGGGATGTTAAATATGAATGAGTATGGAAGAATTTTAAAACAGCATCTAAATATTTCATTTTTTCAAGGAAAGAGTCTCTTAAATATATTTGTGACACACTGGTCTATATTTAATGGGAGATAAAAATTACGTCTTATCATGAAAATTTATTTAATTGTAATTAATGTACTATGCAGTGAAACTAGTAATTTTGTGAACTTGATATCTTTGAGCCCAACTATTTAAGCGAAAATTCTTAATACCTCTATAAAAATTTAGTTATTGTTTTAAAATTTTGAAAATAACTTAATTTTATTTATTCTTATTTACATTCTTGTTTTATTAATCTGCATATAAAATAATGAAAATGTTTAAATAAGCTAAGATCTTTGTGAAATTTTAATAGCGTTATTCCTACACACACACACACACACACACACACACACACACACACACACACACACACACACACACACACACACACACACACACACACACACACACACACACACACACACACACACACACACACACACACACACACACACACACACACACACACACACACACACACACACACACACACACACACACACACATATATATGCATGTATATATATTTATAAATATAATCGTGAGATATATAAATATATAAATATATTTCAGCAAATATTTTTAATTACCTTACCAGAATTAAAATAATGAATGAATAAGAAATTTCAAATTCAAGACTTTTTTCAAATTTCTTTTAAGCTATTTTTACGATAACATATATTTCTTTAAATTTTTATTTGAGTTTTTAAATTATTAGAAAAGTATTGAATTTTTGCTACAATATTTTACTCAAATGATTATGTTTAACATAAAGTTTTAAAGATGGGTAATTTTTAAATATTAAATTTACATTATTATTCTTAATTAAAAATGTTAAAATGTACTATTTAGTTAATATACATTTAAATAATTAAATGAAACTTAATTACAACAATAACAAACGAAATTAGTAAGTCACCTTTTTATGATTTAAAATGATATTAGTTTTATTATGTTATATAAAAGATTGTATAAATTATAGCTGATGAAAGATGTTTCAAATTTAAATATTAATGATCAAATATTTATAATAAAATTTATAATTATAATAAAATTATAAAAAATGTTAAATAGAATAAAAATAACTTAACTATATAGCTAAATTTAACATGTCACGTTTTTTAATTGTACTGATTGTATTTGTAAGTTGCATTAAAACATATAATGAAACATTCGGTATTTCATATATTTTAAATCATGGTTCACGCACACACACACACACACACACACACACACACACACACACACACACACACACACACACACACACACACACACACACACACACACACACACACACACACACACACACACACACACACACACACACACACACACACACACACACACACACACACACACATATATATGCATGTATATATATTTAAAATTTAAGTATTAAAATATAAATTTCTTTTTGTACTCCATTGGGCTTGAAGTATAACATATGATTTAAAATGAAAAGATATACATTGTAAGTATGGTATTTCCCCCCCCCCAAATGATTTCTCGCCAAATCTAGCGTCTTTTGTTTCGATTATCCTGAAAATTTAAGTTTTTATTATTTTTCAATTTTTTTTTGTTGCCAAATTTGGTTTTTCTCTTGTTTTACCTTATTTTTACGTCACATATATGGTTATTTTTAGTGGTAACAGCATTCGAAATTTACGTTTTACTTTTAATTCTAAATTTTTGTGGGGGTGGTGGTAAAACTAATCCCCATTTGGTCTAGTTCCACTAGACCAGATCCATGAGATCAAAGACAGCCAAAAAGTCCAAAAGCAGATGTGGACTTTTCACAGCCTCCTCACGAGAAAACCCCAAGCACTTCAATATGTGTTGCGGGCAAAACGGAGCATTGTCGCACTTGGGATATGTTGGGTATTTTCTTTCACAGTCCTCAAAGATCATACACTTCAAGTGGCCAGTAGAAAGTCGAGACACTGTCGTCTGATGTACTCTGGAGCCCTTAAATGTTGTGGTGGCTCCAGAATATCTTTGGAAGTACCAAGGATGAGCAGGAGGGTCAGCCCAGGTTTTAGAATTAAGTTGTTTAGTAATGGAAGAGATCTCTGATGGTGTTAGTGCCATGCGATCTTCCGGGTTCAAAGGATTACTGGCGGCAGCCTTTGCAAGGTCGTCGGCTACCCCATTCCCAGGCAGACCAACATGAGAGGGGACCCACTAGAGATGGATTGGATGTTGAACTGAAAGGCTTTTCAACAACAGTAGAATACTTCTACTAGTACTGTCGCCGATGGATTGCCAATTGAAAAGGTGCTAGACCAAGGATCGACTGTCTGTAAGGATCCATATCTCTGAGAAATCATTTTGTGTATTGTTAGCTAACAAAGAAAGTCCACTCATGATGGCGATGAGTTCCGTTCTGAAGACGGACGTGTGGTCAGCAGTTCTTTTTTCAAGCTTGATGGAATGGTTGGGGAGTTCAATACATACTCCGCTGCCAGTTGCATTGGTCTCCAATTTGCTTCCATCAGTATAAACCCTGGCTGCTCCGATAGGAATCTTGTCAATTGTCTCTAGAGCCAATTGCTTTAGTGAGTTTTGGTGATCCGACTTTTTACTTGCTTCGAGCGTTAGGTTGGGATGGAAAATGACTCCCTGGAGGCCAAACGCAGGGTTAATCAAAGGTGTCAAGCAGAAGGGCTCAACATAAGGATACAGCAAGTTCTGTAAATGTTTTTGGGAGAATGGACTATTACGTTTTAATCTTTGGTTATTGCTGCAATTAATTAAATATTGTGATGTTCTGTGTTGGTCTCCAAAGCTCTGATCAGTTTATTGAAGTACTTGGTTAAGCAATACTTCCTTCTCCTATGTAATGGTTGAAGATCGCACTCGTACAGAGCTAAATTGTTAGGGCAACTGTTGCGCAGTCCTCCAATGATCCTAGCAGCGCTCTGTTGAAATCTTTCAAGCTTTTGAAGGTTAGAATCAGAGGCACAAAAATAAATGGCTGAACCAAATTCTAACAAAGGTCTAATTAAGGAAGTATAGGTAATTTTCAGAGTAGAGGCATCAGCACCCCAATCCTGCCCAGAGATGTATTTTAATATATTTAGTCGTTTTCTGCTTCTTGTGACTAGATCTTCAATATGTCGATTACAAAGAATCTCTTGATCCAAGGTAAATCCCAGATATTTGGGATGTTTTGAATATGGCAGTTCATGGCCCTTCATGAATACTTTTGGCTTAAAATTATAAAGGTGTTTATTGGTGGTGAAAAAGCTGACCACTGACTTCGTGAGATTGAATGACAATTTGTGGTCTATAGCAAAATCGCTAACTCTGCCCAAAGACTGTGAAAGGGTATCTTCAATAGATGAAACGTCGTGGCCTGAGCACCAAAGGACAATATCGTCTGCGAATAAGCCAATACAGCCATTTCCAAAAGTCCTCCTTTCCACACCTGCCATGAACAGGGGAAAAAGTGTGGGACTGAGGACTAATCCCTGGGGAACTCCTTGGCCGAACTTAAAGTCCTTAGAGAGAGATTTATTAAATTTAACTCGTATTACTCTGGATTTCAAAAAAAATCTGAGATCCAAGGTAGAGCTCTTACTTTTATTCCAAAATTTTTAAACATATTAAGAATGAGTTTGTTTCTCCAGACCGTGTCAAAAGCCCTGGATAAATCCAGAAATGCTGCTATGGTGTGATTGGTGGATTTTAAATTATGGGCATCTCTGACACTTTGGTAGAAGTACAGGACCTGGTCTTCTATACTATGCTCTCTCCTAAATCCATACTGTTCCTTGGGAAGCAGATCATTGTTTTCGAGAAAGTAGATGAGTGTTCTCAGTATCATTCTTTCCATGATTTTACATGGTATACTTGTCAAGGCGATAGGTCGATAGCTCTCAGGGGAACTAATTACCTTACCAGGTTTCCTAATGGGGATAATGGTGGCTCTTTTCCACTCCTTCGGAAGTCGGCCACTATTCCAAGATTGATTAATTATATCCAAGAGGTATTTGGTGCCATTTGGGCCAAGATGAGTAACCATATCCCCATGAATGTTATCAGGTCCCGGTGATTTTTTCGAGTCAATGGCATTTAAGGTCGGTTCGAATTCTTGCATAGAGAAGTCAGTCAAGAAGACAGGATCACCCAGTTCCGAGCTACGGCACTTGTGTACAGCAGTTTTGGCTTCTCTTTCAGTACATTTGTCGACTCTGTCAGAACTCAATCTGCTCATTTTTTGATAATGACTGCCAAATATGTTCGCGGTAGATTTGTCATCTTTTAGAGGATGACCATCCGGAGTCAAAATGGTGTTACAGACCTAAAAGTTTTTATTAGATTATGGTAATACTTTTTTAGATTTTGCATACTATTATGTGATTTAAAATTTTCTGAAATGCATAATTTTGGAACTAAAGGAAATTTCCTGCGTTAAAAAACATGCACTTAACTTGGCGACAAAAATAATTCACAATGATCGCCAATGGGGGATATCCTACTAGATTCAGATATGCTTCACGTGTTGCCATCTATAAATACGGTTTCATCTTTTATAATTTTAATTTTATATTAAGTTATATGATATCCAGGTACAACAATAAGTGTGATCACAACTATTGGTTCTTATAGCAATATGCTGTTGACAGCCATGAAGGTGTAGCAATTAATGTGAGTGAGACTATCGATTCTTAAAGTAATTTGCTATTTACACATCATGAAGGTGTAACAATTAGTGTTTCTGAAACTATCAGTTCTTATAGAAATATTTTATTTACAGTTATGAAGGTTTAACAATTAGTGTCATTGTACATATCGGTTCTTATAACAATATGGTATTTACAGTCATGAAGTTTATTTGTGTGATATATCAAAGATGTTTTGATAACAATATTTGTTCTCATTAACTTAAAAAAGACTGAAGGCTTTTAATTGTTCCGAATTGGAAATAAAACTATTATTATTTATAATACAGAAATATTTCGATTTTGACTTAAACTTCATTATAATTTTTGAAAATATAATTAATAATCTACCATTGAAATATTATATAATATAATGCTGCATACAAAAGAAAATCGCATTTCTTTTTACTTAGTTTGATATGCTATAATTTTATTTATCACACAAAATTATATATTTTACAAACTTTATTTTAGTAACCAATATTCGCAATTTGAATTGTAATTGTTATAAATAAAGGATGTTTTGAGTGTGTGTGTGCAGATGATAAATTTTATGTATTTTTTAAACTATAGTTTACTGTAATTCAATTTTACAAATTCTATATTTTATTTACGAATTTTATATGAAAAACTTAAAACTTGACTGGTTTAATGTCAAAAAATTACAAATTAAATGAATGATTTATATCTAGGTAATTATTTTTGTGTGGCGCAGAATAAATATTGATAAATCAAAATATTTTAACATTGAAAAAATTGAAAAATATATTATGAATAGTATATTCTCAAAAACTGGAACAAATGAATAATTTCAGAATACAATTTTTTTTAAATTTGTAATTTTATTTCGGATACATATAATTATTTTAGTTACTTTGAAGAGAGATTTTGTACTTTAAAAATTATAAACTTCCACATTATGTTTCAAATTTTATGTAAAAGTCAGTTAGTTTTTAAGTTTCTTAAAATAGTTCATTAATTTTTCAGTTTTTTTGGAATTGCTTCAAATAAATTATGTCACAAGTTTTAAGCCACAAATGTTATTAATAATGTAGATAGTGAAAGGGATTAAAAAAGTAAATAAAATTTTCATCAATTTAAAATGACCCATAAGTAAAACTTTGACATAAATAAATCTTTAAGTGAGATGAAGTATTTTGACTAAAGCTCTGATTAATCGAAAACAGTAAATTGCATATAGTTTTCGTAAAACTTCAATTATATTTAATTTTTATTTCATTTTTAATCTGCTGAGAATCGTCTAAGATTGATGAAGGTTTATTTTGCAATGATAAATATTTATTTAACACTTAAGAAATTTATATTAACGTATGATAAATTGCTAATATTAACAATATCTTAAATTCTCAAATATTCATTAAAGTCTATCCTTTAAGACTTAGTCAAACATATTTAATTATAAATATAATTTTTTAATAATTAAATTTAAATTACAGTACAATTAAGAGTTTATTCACATGTTTAGCCTCTTGCAGAAAATGTATTGAAATTTTTAGTTACATATGATGAAAACTGAAATTTATAAGTCATTACCAATTTTTAGAATGTTATAGTTCATAAAATTTATTTACTGTAAAAGCCTTTGAATAATTATTGGTGTTTAAAATTAATTTTGAGATAGAGTGTGAATAAAATGTCTTTTAAGTTTGTCATCATAATATATTTTTAAATATTTTAATTAATTTTAAAGTTAATTTATAAAACAATTTTTTAAATATATGATGAATTTTATATATAATTACACAAGCTTTTTTTACAATATTAAAAGTACTTGCTCTCTATCCTGATTGCGATGGATTTTATCTGAAAGATTAAGATTTGACTTTATATTAAAAAAGCAGAATATATATGTATATTCCTGTGATATAATAAGTGACAAAACAAAGCAATTTTTAAAATACATCAAAGAGAAGTATCCAATGGATGAACAAAAAGAAATAAAAATAGATTGAAATAATACGAAGAATTTTAAAAAATATTACCTATATTTATAAAATAAATTACTAATCAAATCACAAGAAATTAAATATGAATTTAATTTTTCTTGATAAATAACCTTTAGTAAAACATAAACATGGTCAAAGTTAAAAGTTCCTTAATAATATATTTGCATACAAAATATCAATTTTAATGATACAAATAGTGAGAAACGATGTCATAAGGTGTTGTTAAGTGTGTGGTGTACGGTTTAACAAGTGATCTAGTATACTTTCCAGATGTCTTAGTCCTGGGTGCAAAGACAAGGATAAAATAGATTAAAGAAAAAAATTATGAAAGTATGAAATGTATTTATATTCATGTTTAAACAAAAAATGTAAACAAAATTTCTTATGGTATTTTTAGCCTCTGGTTTTGTTTTATCAACAAGTTTTTTGTTAAAACAATAAAATGTTATCAATTGCTAGATTCACAAAATAGCTGAAATATTACCTGATTTTGGTATGTACACCTATTTATGAAGTTTTTGAATAAAAATAATATTATTATGAATAATCAGTTTTTGTATTTCTAATTACCAAGGAAAATTAAAGATTTTTTAGATCTCATCAGTTACTCCGTTTTGGTGTCTTTTTACTTTTTTTTCGAAAAATGAAGTTAAAAATTTTTAAAATAGAGAAAAATGTAGACTAAGATTAGTATCTTAATATAAATTTATTACTTTTATATTTCAAGTATAATACAAAATTATAGTTCTTGGTTCACTCCATATAATTTGTATACACTAATTTTTTTTAAAAAAAGTTGCTTAGAAATAAAGAAAAACTTAATGTTATTATTATTAAGCTTAATTTAAAAATATTTTAATGTTTTTGCAGTTTGCCACACACACACACACACACACACACACACACACACACACACACACACACACACACACACACACACACACACACACACACACACACACACACACACACACACACACAAACATATAAATACATACGTATATATATATATATATATATATATAAATATAGTAGTTCCTGTTGTAAGCGATTAAATTTCATGTTTAAAATCTATCTATTTGGGAAACGCTACGCTACTGGCCATTAAAATTGCTACACCAAGAAGGAATGCAAATAACAGAACGATATTTATTTGACACATTTATTATAATGGAAAGAACAAGTGATTAGATTTACAGAAAATTAGGATGTATAGATCTTGAAAAATCAGTACCCAGAGCAGCCACCTCAGGCTGCAATAACAGCGTTTATCCGCCTAGGCATGGAGTCAAACAGAGATTCTATGGCATGTACGAGGATCTCAGTCCATGACGCTTCAACACTATGCCACAGTTCATCAACAATAGTGGATGGTGATTGATGGCGTGCCCATTGCTCGGCAACCATTGAAAACACGTTCGCAATTGGTGACAGATCAGAAGAACATGCTGGCCAGGGTAACAGCTGATCCTGTTCTGTATCAAGGAAGTTCAGAACAGTACGTGCAACATGCAGTCGTGACTTATCCTATTGAAACAAAGAATTAGGCCTCGAAGATAGGACAGAGCCAAGGGCCTTAACACATCGGAAATGTAATGGTTGCTGTTGAAAGTGCCTTAATACGAACAAGAGGTGATCGAGACGTGTATCCAATGGCACCCCATACCATCACTCCTGCAGATGGGCCAGTATGGCGATGTCCAATGCAAGCTGGCAATGCGCGTTCTCCACGATGCCTCCAAACACGGATGCGGCTATTATGGTCCTATATACAGAACCGAGATTCAACTGTAAAGATGACGTGATGTCATTCCCTCATCCAGGTTCGTAGCTGATCACACCATTAAAGGCGCTCCTGTCTGTGACACAGCGTCAATGGTAGCCGAAGTTATGGTCACCGTGCAAACAATCCATGCTGCTGTAAACGACGTCGAACTATTAGAGCAGGAACTTGTTGCCTTGCAAATGACTCCATTTCTCGACTCAGGGTTCGTGACGTGGCTGTACTATCCCTTGTGACCATGCGGATAAGAAGTCTATCTTCTCTGCTGTTAGGGATGGGGGTCGCTGAGATCCTGCATGACATTCCATATGATTGTCCTGAACCCATCGATTCCACATTCTGGTAACAGTCATGGGATCTCGACCGACGCGAGCATTAACATTGCGGTACGATAAACCGCAATCCCGGTAAGCTATAATCCTTCCTCGTTCAAAGTCAGACACGTGCTGATAGGCATTTCTTCTACTTACACGAGGCATTACAACAACTTTCTTTGCCGAAAACAACGTTGAAACGGAAATTGAGTATGAGAAAACTGCTGCCAAACCTCTGGTTTTATACACATTGTAGATGTCGCTACTGCGCCTGCTTTGTATGAATGCGCTGAAAATCATATCATTTGCATATCACAGGAAGTTCTACCTGTCATGCAAATTTCACGTGTGTGTGTGCCGCTTTCCTTGTGTAGCAATTTTAATGGTCAGTAGTGTATATATATACTCGATTATATATATATATATATATATATATATATATATATATATATATATATATATATATATATATATATATAGACACACACATATATATTTACACATATATTTCATCCTTTTGTGCATATGATATAGATGTATTACAAACCTATTCTATAAAGATGCTTGTTTCAACAATATTGAACAGTTTATTTATTTCAACCACTAATTTGAATTACTGAATAATATTTTATTCTATGCATTACTTGTATTCAGATACCGCATATTTGAATGTAGTTGAATATTTAAAGATACAAAAAGAACAGTATAACTGCTATAAACTTTGGAAAATATTATTTGTAAATCTATTTTTGAATTTAATTTTACATTATATAATCTTAATGCAGCTTATTCTCTCTGTTATCTGATACTCTTCTGTAAATCTGAATAATCTAAAATACGTTTTACTTTATAATGTTACCTCGACAGAAATCACTTCAAACTGGGTAAGTTCTTTTCACTTTTCAAATCAATATTCCAAATCACAAATGGCAACACATGCCAACCTGCTCTACTTTCGTCGATTGAATAGGCCGATAATTAATAAGATTTTTCAAAAAGATTAAATCACTTGATTTCTGCTTGAACGGCATTTGAACAGATTTGTTATCTCAAAATCCATTTGCAACTAACTCGCCGGAAGTGTGCTGCTCATCCAATAACGTCATTGTCCTCAGCTAATTAATTCCGACAGCTGAGGTCGACTTCAACTGGTTCTAGCTGAAGCACTCCTTCCATCTGTCCACTTATGTGTGTTTGCTCGGTGAATACTGATGGGGGATCATTAACGCAAACATTATTAACTAATGCTGCCAACAGCTTTTCAGATTTGAACAGTTTGTTACATTCTATGCTCCAAGTGTCAGGACTCCAAATATTCCAACAGTATACTTGAATAAGATGAGGAATGTACGAAGGAATAACTTATCGTGCCATTGATTAATTTCAAGAGCATGTTCGAATAAAATAAAGTTAATTTAGGTCTGATTTATAATCCTTTTTCTTAGTTGAGTGATTTAATGTAATGTAATATTTTGTTAGATCATTCAATTATTTACTACTAAGGTTAGTTTTTAATTTTTATAAACAAATATTCTGATAACTTTACAAACACATGAACATAGTTAAAATCAATTTTTTCATTAAAAATAAAGCATTGTTTCTTAAATATAGTTTTTTTTATTGTATTAAAAACGCAGATATAAAAGATTGGAAATATATAGTAAAAAATTTTACCAAAGATATTTTAATTTGCAAGTAATCAAATGCTATGAAAATAATATATTTCATCATATGTAGTTTTTTAAATAAGCAATAAATTTGATTCTCTTATTTTAATTACAAATATAAAACCCATGATAATAATACATAATAATTCCGAGAAAATAACCTTAATGTTAATGCAAAATAACAAGTGATGTTGAAGGTGTAAAAAAGTTTATCATTTACGTGAGCAAATTAGTTAAAATTTATCTAAAAAATAATAGTAACAAGTAATTGGATTTTCAGGAATATTAGCATTAATACTATGAAATTTATTTTGCATTCTTCATACTAATATTGATATTAAAAAATTTTATAGTTTTACAAATAAATTTTATTTTTAAATGTATTGTTTGTTTGAAGAATTTACATATTACATAATTTCTTATAATTTTTGATTTTTCTTTTATGATGAAACAGTGTGAATAAGAAAATTAATAAAATATTTAACAAAAAATTAATACTGTGTTTATTCTTTATTAAAATAACAAAATAAATAAATAAATCCTTACCTAAAAGAAATGTTAAATTGTAAAGCAGTAAATAATATTTATAATGTACTTTTAATGCAATATGACAAACTTCAAAACATTTTAAAAATCCTCCACCAAATAAAATGACTGTGATTACAATACCTGTTTTCGTGAACTGCAATTAAGTATATTTTTAAAACTTTGATAAAAAAAAATTTTTATGTGAAATAAAATGTCCGGAATTGATGAATATGTTAATATTAGATAGTTAACACGACAAATGCATGTTTAGAATTGAAATTCAAAGAGATTTTAATATTTAAAAGTTCTACTTATATAGCTTTCGAATATATTAAACTTATAATTAAATATAAGTAAATAAAATTAAGTAAATTGTGTAACTTCAGATAAAAATCTGTGGAAGGTTAACAGTAATTTTAAAATGCGTGCCTAAAAAATGTCTATCAAATACCATCACTGTTTAATGATATCCAAATATCAATGGTCACCATAATTCGACTCGAGATATAAGTTGGTGTTTGAGGCCCTTAACATCCCTTACATTAAAGAAGGTACATTAAAGTCGATATATAATCATCAACCTTTTAGCTCTGATTTTATCCTATTCTATTTTCTTCCATTTAATCCCTTAAAAATATCAAAAATTCCAGTCAAACAAAGAAGTTAACTTTCAATTTCTAATAGTCTTCAAAAACTGATTTTAACCAGTCTGGAATATTTACATGGGTTGAAGTAGATGAATGATTTTTCCTATATGCTGAAATGTCAAAAATAATTTCACAAATGACACATAAAATCTGAACATCTAAACAATGCAACTTGTAAGCAGTTTAGCATTAATCCTTTTGAATATATATATATATATATATATATATATATATATATATATATATATATATATATATATATATATATATATATATATATATATATATATATATATATATATATATATATATATATATATATATATATATATATATATATATATATATATATATATATATATATATATATATATATATATGTATATATATATATATATATATATATATATATATATATATATATATATATATATATATATATATATATATATATATATATATATATATATATATATATATATATATATATATATATATATATATATATATATATATATATATATATATATATATATATATATATATATATATATATATATATATATATATATATATATATATATATATATATATATATATATATATATATATATATATATATATATATATATATATATATGTATATATATACATATTGTTATACATGTATATATATATTGTAGCATAAATATTACCCTCTTATAACTAATTACAATTAAACTTTCAATTTAATACGAAATGATTATTAGAAATGTAATGTTAATATAAGTTAAAATTTAAGGTTTTTTCTAAATTTTATAATGCGTACACTGTTATTCAATAATTAACATTAAATATTCTTTATTTTCATTTTTATATTAAAAGTAAGATATCAATAGTTTTTGGAAATATTGTTTTAATGACATGTTTGTTTTGTTACATGTTATGAGTTAAAGCAAATATTTAGCAATGAAAGTAATATCATGATTCAGTTAAACTGTAGGACCGATTAAAAAAGATAGTTCAGGGGAAAGAATAAGAAAAAATTAGTTAAAATAGCTATTTACAAAATTTGAATTTTTTTTTGTGATTTGATGATTTTATTATTTCCTACACTGAAAATTGGATAAATCTCCTATTCTGTAGAAATGATCTCATTTCTAATGTTTTCAGGTCACAATTCATTCAATTTAATCAATTAGCTTTATGTGTTAATGTAATTCTGCATAAAAATTGTTAAAGTTATTTTTAAAAATATAACTTCTATACAAAGACCATTATAGGACATTAAATTTTTATATTCAATTCCCTTAAAAAATATAACAAATAATCGCTCTTTTTATAAATTAAGTTAGCAAATTAATTTATAAAAAGAGCAAGTTTATTCTCTAATTTCATCATCTAAAATTTACTAAAGATATATCAGTTTATTCCTTACTTTTTTGTTTTAGATTTTCTTTCTGATTTCTTGCAACTTTTATTTTTTAATTTCGTATAATAAAATAACTACTTTAATTTCATATTAGATAGTTTGCATGAAAGATTATAAATGAATGATATTTAGTATATATGAATACTAAAATATTATTTTAATATTTCATCATTATTATCTTATTATTTTAATTTCAGCAGTGAATGGCTCAATATATTACAGTAGCTAAATTATTTAAACTGCAAAATTTATCTCAGTAATTAATTTTTTAAGGAGCATTTTTAGTTTATTTTATTATTTTACACATAATGAAACGATGAAAAATCTCTTGTTCTGTTAAAAGTATCACCATTGCAATGTTTTCGAGACAACGTTAAACCAATTTAATTAGTTATCAGAATATCTTTACAAAATTCCTTGTTAAAAACTTTTAAGTTACTTTTAAAAAATGTTAATTCCATGTAACAAAGTGTATCGTTTGCTTTTTTAGGTAGTAGTGAATATTTAAAATAATTTGAATAATGATTTTTGCACAGTTTATTAAATTATTATTTTAAAAGTTTATTTAAAAAAAATCAATCTGTAGATTAAAACTATAAAAGCGGATTTTATTTTCATGTTATACATCTTTCCTGATTTCTGACAATATTATTTTATTTTTTGAACTGTAAAATACATATTTGATTTTCATATGAAACATCCTGAAATTTTGATTTCATAAATAAGCTTTAATTATATTTCAATATACAAGAATATTTAACTATAGTGAAGATACAAACAAACATCATGTTAAAGAAGAAAATACATTTTAGTTAAATCTGAGATTATGCAAAGTTATTCAATTTGAAAAAATATATTGTAAGTCCAATTTTCTTGCAATCCATTATTAATGGATTAAAAAATATATGTATCTTAACAATGGTATTTTAATAAATAATGAACTTGTAATTCGTATATTCTAACTAATGAAAGTTCTATTATACATTCAAAAACATTTTCGACTCAATATAAAATTATATTTATGCTTATAATAGGATAATAGAGAACAGAAAAGAAATTTAAATATTTTACCAGCGTGAAATATCTTAATGGATTTCTTCTATAGAATAGGAAAGTAAATAGTTAATTAGATATTTAACAGTGATTTCATAAAATACATAAATATCTGTACATATTCAACGATATAGATAAATAATGATGAGGCATACGAAATTAATTTTTTTTAATTTTTATATTTTGATAATTTATTGTTTATTTGATAACTCACATAAATCCTGTTATTTTAATTTATACTATTATTTAAGTATAAGCATATGTTTATTGCTTTTAGGAAGCAACACCAGTATATAACCTTGCCACCACTTTGTTATGATAAATGGATTTTTATTTCAATATTTATGATATTTACCTTTTATTATTTCCTCAGACACAAAATCAAAGCATATTTTGTTATTTCTTTAATACTGTTATTTTAAGTTTAAAGATAACAATTTGTATTTTTCCATTTATATGACGGAACAATGACTATACCAGATTGTTTCAGCATTTATTTTGAAACATTTAAAATATTTTTAGTTTTATAAATATTAGTTTTTTTGTTGTATATTTTATCAAAATTATATTAACTCAAGTTATTTCAAATAAGATGAAAATATTTGAGCTTACAATTTCAATTTTTAATGAAATTAAACATTTACGTAGTCATAGAAAATTTTGAATTATCATTTATGAATAAAATCTTACACATTTTATAAATAAATTAATTAGGTATATATATATTAAGGAAAAAATCTAAAATATTTTACTTAATTTTTGATAGAAATATCAAAATTCTATTGATATTTTTGTAAAATAAGTTCTTTAACGTAATATTATATCTAAAATTTTTCAGCTTACGAAATGTTATTCAACACATTCCTACAATTTTAGAAAGTTTAAGTTTATAATTAATTTTTGAACAACATTTCTTTGTAAACTATTATTTATGATAAAATCAAAGCTTACATTTAAATATTTATTTTATGAGATTAATACTTAAATTTTAATCTAAGCACTTTGTTCTTTGCTATCATATACTCAAGAAATAAATTCTGATATTAATTAGTTTAAGAATCTTAGTTTAACAAATTAATATCAGTATTCTCAAAAATAATTTTCATTGTGAGATTTATATCATATTCTTATTCCCTTTAAAAAGTAAGTACACGCAATTACATTTATATATGTCTCATGTTTAACATAAGCTACTAAAATAGTTAGCATAGTTAGTTTATGTAGTTATATTGTGATTTTTATTTTCTACAAAAGTTGTTGAGTTAATAAAGATAATCAAGTTAGCATGATTAATCAAAGATAAACATAACATTTGCTTAAAATACAGTTATCTTCTAAAGCATTTTTTTCAAAGTATAAAGGGAATTTTAGGAGCGAAACATGAGCAACTATAATTGCATATGAAACTAAAATATTATGAAAATAAGTGCTCAAAGATTAATATCTGGTATAAAATTAAAGATATTTATATTAAATTTGCGGGAATTAACATTTGTTTGAATGCTGGTAAGCTCATTATTGTACAATTTAAATATAACCTTAAAGGAACTATATTTTGTTTATGAAGAAGCTCTAAATTATTATATTTGCTTTGTTTTTACTCTTACAAAATAATTCAATCATTCAAATAAATTTAAGTTTTACTTCATAACCTATGAGTTAAATAAGTTTTCAAATTAACATATGATAAACTTTTTAATCCGGAAATAATGTTTTAATTCCGAATTAATATAAAAATTATGATTAACAAAATTTAGTTGATAATCTAATAAAAAGATTTTTAATGCTTAAATGTTTTCATCTAATAATTTATAAAGTAACATTTATTATAAAAGCTGAGAAATATTGAGTTGTAGAATAATTGACAAAATTATAAAAATTATATTAGGTAACGCATTAATTTTCTCCATCGAAGTTAAATCAATTTTATATGGAAGTATATTTAAATATCAAATTTAAATTCTGTATTATTGAGCACAAATAATATATTAAGATTGAAAAAATGCGTAATTCTAAATTAATTTCGAGCAGTTATATTATTTCAAATGGTGAAATAATAACTTTAAGCAATATTTTCATTTAAAGGTATATATATGAAAAGATAATTTATTAACAAATTAAATTCCGAAGTATTAGTAATTAATAAAAAAGATATTTCTTGAAACAAAGTAATATAATAAAGCAAATTTCACTATGCTTAATAAATGCAACAAATCAAGTTTTTTAAAAGCGAATTTGAAGTTATTCCTTTATTTCTGAAATTAAAATTAATGAAATTTTCTTATAAAACTAAATCACTGAAGTCTAATTTACAGTAAAATAATACCTTAAGCAATATTTACATAAGATGTTCTAAAACTACTTCACCATTCAGAAACAATTTCTTTATATGTAATCATTGATAATACGTAATTATATTAATATTTGGAAGAATACTAATATGAATAAAATTGCCTGTAAAATGATTTTATGCATGGAAATATATTAAGAAATATTGAGTGGGTGTATGTTTAATCAACATTGTCCACAATATTTAAAAAAAAATGATTTATTGAAGCGTTTTATAAATTAAAATGTGAAACATTTGTTCAATAACTTTTTCAAAACAGACCCACACAATAAGCCACTTTCTATTAAATCAGATAAAAATGCTTATTTCGCATAATACAGAAATGTAGGTCAAGGATTATATTTGCAATTTTTAAGTATTTTTGTCTCTTTAATATATAATTAATTAATTAGGCAATTGTTTACTGATTACAGATAAGATTTATTATGGTTTTAATTTATAATTACAAAATAAATACTGATAATATATTTTAGTTAAAATAAATCAAATTTTTAGTTTAAATCAAGATGAGTATCTGTCTTTATAATCAATAACATAATCATATTTTCTTTCATATTAGCAAACTTTTTTGACAAAAACAATTTTGAATTTTTTCCTTATACAGAGATGTTATAATAAACACCGAGCGATTTTCTATAAGTTTTTAAAAACTTATTATTTAAAATTTTTTTCCCTTTTTTTAGTAGCTTGTGGAAATACCAAATGATTTTAAAAGACGAGTTTTCATAATTTATTCAGTATAAAAATCCAAATATTTTTATAATATTACCCTAAACTCATATTTATAGTCTTCAATCTCATCTTAAATTTGCCTTTCTGTATTAACTTATTTTATGAGCTGGAAAAACTGTTGTACAATAATTTATTTTAAAAAACTATCTTCATTTTGAACCAAGATATCAAATTCTTTAAAGTGATTGATATTTACGCTAAAAGTCTTTTTAAGAGAGTTCCAAGACAATACAATTCATTTCTATATTATTAAAATGTTAGATATAAGCCATCCATGGAGATTAACATCAACGATCTAGCTAGTTTATTTGCTTTGGTTAAAAGATCTTTTTTATATTGGGTTTACTTACATTTTTTAAAAGATATCGCAATAAAATATTTTATATTTGTTTTTATATTTTCACTTAAGAAATTATTTGTCTTTTGTTTGACTTAGAGTTTAAGCTTGCTTTTATATTTATATATGTAATTTTGCTTAAAAAGTTTTTTTCTTTATGTAACACATATTTCATGAAAAGTGTTTCGTACCTGTCAAGTGTTAGAGAGCCTATTTGGAAGGATAAGAATGTTATCTCTAGTCTTTCTCCGAGCAAGTTCCCTCCTCCTGCCACAAGATGAAGCTTGCAAGCAAATGGTAAGTTTCGGTGGAGGGGCTCAGTAATCCTGAGTGGGTACTTGGTACCCACTTCACCCATCAGTGTTTGGTTGCAATCTGAAAAGGAATTAATTGTGAAATTATTGAATTGAATTAAATATATTCTCATTTTGTAATATTTGATTTCTACAATATTATTACTAAAGTTAAAAGTTTTAGGAAAATGTTGAACTGCAATGCAACATTTATTTAGAAAAAGATAAAATGATATCTGTAGTGTAAATTTCATAAACAAAGTACAATATTTAAAAGCTTAAATTTATATGTTGTAACTTTATTGATAATTATTAAATGAGAAACCTCTTGTTTGTGACTTATGGGATGAGATATTAAAATTTTATGACGTTTGTAACATTGCAATAGAAACCTAACTAGGAAATTAATTTTACATTAATTTTTTTAAATATTTAATTACAAACATTTTAAATATTTTCTCATTTTATTTTACATATATTTGGCAAATCTGATCAAACAATTAGCAGACTTGTCAAATAGATATAAAATTAGAAAATATTCAATATTATTTTTCAAATATATTGACAAATAACATTTTTTTCTATTCTAAAATGATTAGCAGGAACTACATATAAATTTGAGTATGTTGTAAGAGTAACGAAGAGTATTAATTACAATGAAAAAATCATTTTGCATAACAAAAAATATCTAGCATTGAAGTATATTTCATCTTTAAATCAAAGACATTCTGATTTCAAATCATGAAGAAAATAAATATTTGGATACAATAGAATTAACTTAATTTGATAAATTAATTTCAATGTTTAAACTAACAATGCTGTAATTTGTCAAAACAATATAGTGTGTAGTTGTATTATTTCAAATAACACGTTTATACCCATGTCTTTAAAATCTAATGTGTGCACCAGCATACTTCTATGAATCTAGCCTACAATTAGGCTCTAGCAGTTAGGTGGAAGTTCTAGCAGTTCTAGGCTCTAGCAGTCCTTGATGAGAGTATTCCTAATTTAGCTGTAGTGAACAAGTATAAGAACACCAATTCTTGATCCTTGCCTTCTCAAAGGTATTACTTCCTTTGAAGGATATTGCGATCATGACTTATTTAACATATACCATCTGCTTTTAGTAAAAACAAAGAATGTTAGGTTAAATTGTGATTCGGTCGCATTGCTTTCGGATAATAAAGACAACGTCCTAATCTAACAAGCCACTGCGACTTCATTAAAAATTCAGTTAAGTACTGTTAGCAATAATGAAACGAAATTACTCTAAAAATGGTGAGAGCAATTCAAAGTAAAACTAATCAATTCTATCATCTGATTTTTTTAATAATAGAAATGACTAATCTAATAAGTAATTAAAAATGTACTAAATACATATTTTGTTTGCTTGTCAAGTTATCATTGATATTATACCAAATAGCTAACATTTTAGCTCACTTTAAATTAAATTCACTTATCAGATTTCATTTGAAAGATATTTTTTGTTTATTCTGATTAATGAATAATAATTCGACATTAGATTTTTAAAATTGAAAAACATTCCTCACACATCTGTTACAAACTTTTATATAATATATTAATGATTTCGATAAAGTTAAGAAAAAATATTTAAAATTCAAATTATATGAAAATATTTACAGTAGCAGCAATATATTGTACTATATATCACCCATAAAATGTATTTGGAGAAATTGCTAATTCGCAAATTTTCATTTAAAATTTTGAACAATATTTATCTAAGAACAAATATTATTAATTTCTATTTCCATTATTGAAACCATTAAAATATATTTTGTATAATATAATATATTTCTTAACATATCTCTATTAATAACTGTAAATGCGTTTATAAAATAAAATGTTTGAAAAAATATTTCAAAAATAAAATATCATATCTTTTAATATTTTGCTTTTCATTGCATAGACATATATGTGTAATGAAATATTGAGCGACATTTAATACCGAAATTAAAAATGAAGTTCACAAAGGTATAAAAGACGTTTTTATAAATAATATATAAATATTAAAATAAATAGGGATAAATAAAATAAATCGGATAATCTAATCTATTTGGAATTGTATCATTATCTATCACTTACTTCAATATCAGACATTAAATTTGGAATAAACAAAGCGGAAAGAAAGTATAAATTAGTTACTAGCAATCAACTTTAAAATTTTAATAGACAGAAAATTGGTTTGCTAAAATGATCACATAATTGCAGCCATCTTATCATGAATAAAATTAGATGAAAATATTTTTTTCTATTTATTCTTTTCATTTAATTTTGTTATCATATTTTCGATTTTACGTAGATATTTTATATTATGTTTAGGGAAAATAAAGAACCCACGCACGCCCGCACACATACACACACGCATATATACTTGTATATATATATAGCACTTAATGTAAATTATCAATAATCATCACTTTCTGAGTGATAATAGTTAAATAATTATGCTTTAAAATTTTACATATTGATTTCTAAATTGATTTTTGAAATATCAATAAATAAATTTATCTTAAAATTCATGGAAAATCATACATGATCATTTTAATCAGTTTTTCAGACCTTTTTTCCACATTAAATTAAAATAAATATTAATATCTTCTTCTTTAAACATGAAGAAAATTCAGCAAATCATTAAGCAGGAAATCTTCAGAATTTTAATTTGAAAGATTTACTGCATGATTAAATAGAAAAAATAATATTTGAAATTTTTTAAAACAGCTGTCGTCTTTCATTTTTTTGGGAACTATTACAAAAACGACAAAAATGTAGAAGCCAATGAGCCGTAAGGAAAATTATCAGAAAAAAACTTATGAAGAGTAAAAGTAAACTAGATGAAATAAATGAAGCATAAAAACTTCAAAAGTATAAAGAATTTAAATAAAAAAAAACTTTTGAAGTGCAAAAAATTAAATTTGAATAAAAATATAATCTTTTTAGCTAATAACAGCATCGAAAGTATCTTAAAAGATAATTTCTCACATATAATGTTAATAAGTGAAATGGACTATTAAATTAAAGTGCTACTACTACATTAAAAATGCTTCTTTAAATATAAATTAAAGGAATTTAATAGATTTTAGAAACTAGTAATTTTTAATATATGACAAAATTGTTGATGAAATGTATGTCACTTGTCAGTTTTAACATTGAATAATGTAATTATTTCTTGAATGTATATAAGCTTAAGTTTATATTACTATGATATAAAAATATAAGTAAAAATTTTATTTATAAAAATAATCAATTTATAAAATATTTTATAGCATTTTTTGCCATATTTATTCAAGATGCTACAGTTATTTAAGACAAAATAATGAACTATCATAATTCAAAGAAAAGTTATTCACCAACGTGACGTTATTTCAATACATAGCATTTTTCTTTCTTAAGTTATTCATTTTATTAGACTATTAAATTCAGTTTTGTTAGAAAAATCAGTTTATGGATTGTGGATACAAATGTAAACATTTAAAGAGTAATGTGAATACATTTTTGAGTCTACCATAAAATTGCTTTAGAATGTGTGTTACTCTACTGTCACTTCCTGAACACTATAGATAACATTATAATTTAAAGTAGATTCTTAACCAACTCAAACAACTGTGTCATAGGTAGGAATCAATATTTTCATTGTTGAACCGAAGGTCAGAGTGTGTAACATCCAGCTGTGTGTTATAAACTAAACTTAATGCATTTATGAATTAAATAATATCAACTAACACAAAATTACCGGATATTACAGGAATTTTATATAAAAAATATATTTGATCCAATTAATTTAACCACCCTTAGTGGAAAGTTTAACAAGTGAAGAGTTTTTAGTTTTATTTTAAAATCAATCGTGCTTTGTTACCTTTAAAAAGGTCTGTTTTGTAAAGCACCGTATTTACATCACTTAGTGTACAAAATCCAGGAAAATCGCAGTAAAATATCCCTAATATCCATTCTGAACCATGTGCATGTAATAAACAGAAAAGCAATTCCTATTTCTTATTTTTCAATAGTAACAGAGAAATTTAATCAACAGTAACAGGTTATCAACAGTTTTTAATAGTAACAGGTTCCTCTAAATCTACCAAACGATGTGGTCTAATTGTAAACATTGTCATTTGATTATGGTTAAGAATTAAGTCGTTGTCTGAAACAGAATTTTAACAGGAAATTTAATTTATCATTATAGGCTTTTACAGATCTCCATGCAAATACTCATTCGCTCCATGTTAATGCTTTCATGCACAACTGTACCCATTTATCTGAAAATAAAACTTCAAATTCTTTTAAATTAGTCTTATGCTCTTTAGTTATTTTTTTAAGATTGTAATGTAACACAGTGTTTTCCAAAATATAAAATACAAGATTGTCAAATCTTATAATTAAATCATGCAAGGAAATTTAAAATGAATCTTTTTAGAAACAATAAGAAACTAAAAGTGCTTAATAATTAAAAATGTGGAGTGAATTTGTTAAAAAATCAAGAGAGACAACAGCATTTTCATGCAAAATACTTCAATTTTTCATGCATGATGCTTCAGATCATTAGCATATTACAAATTAAATCTAAGTTAAAATGGCATATAAATTTATGTAAAATTGAATATTAAGTATAAATTATAATGACAGATTTCATTCAAATAAGTCAAATAAATGAATTTACAAGTAAACAGGTCTTTTTGTTGATTCAGTGTTAGGTTGTATTTTCCCCATAGAAAATGAAATTTCAAATTGTTTGATAAATACAAAGTTTTTGAGCATTAAGATTGATCTTAAATATTAACTTTTTTAGAAAGGATGCATGGATATTTACCAGTATGTTAATAAGTATTAAAGTATCATATCATGCATTATAGATTGTTTGTTTGTTTTTTGTTTGCTTTACACTTTCAGCTGTCTTTTTATGTAGACTTGAAAGCCATAAAACACAGCTAGTTTTATGGAAAGTTTGAACTAAACATATGTTTCACAAAATTTCTCAACTACATTATTTAGAAAATTAAATAAGTAAACAGTAATTTATATACTATGGTAACACAATGAATGGAGATTTATTAGGAAAAAGCTTAAATATTATGAAAAACTTAAATATGTCGGTATATAATTTCAATATTAAAAATTTATAGTTAAATAAATCTCAAAATATAATTTCTTTAGCAAATTTTCATCTCATCAGTTCATTTATTTTATTTTCTAAAATGAAATTAAATTTAAAATTAGCCAACGCATAAAAGGTGAACATTAAAAAAACAGTTAGAAATATTGGGTAGAGAATATTATTTTAACCAAAAATCATGCATCAAAGTATAAAATTTAGAAAATAATTTATACTACTGCTTTAAAATGATACACTTGAAATCTTACTCTTGGTTTTTGTGTTAAAGAGAAATATAGTTTTCAACTATATTCCAAAATGTCTTTTGACTTTTATCCTTTTAGAAATATGAAGACGATGCATTTCAAAAATTTTAATACTCTATCTATTATGTTAAAACGAAATCATTTAATTACTTATTATAATTATTTAGAAAATCCATCATTAATATTTTTATTTAAGAGATGTTTTCTTTAAAGTACTTAATATAGAATCATTTCGAAATAAATTGATAATTTATATTTACTGATTTTTTTTTAAAATCAGGAATTAGTTGGAAGAAAATCTAAATATGTTATTGCATATTTAGAGCTAATGATATGTATGTTAAGTGTTTCACATAGTTTAAAGATTGTAAAATATTTATTAAAAAATTAGATAATTTACTAAAAATTAATCGTTTCTAAATGACTTTCATTCCTAGAAAGTGATTCAGTAATATACTTTAAAAAATGTATTTTGCATTTAATATTGTCGTAGAAGAGCCAAAAGTTTAATTATTTTACAGTTAAAAGTTTTAAATGCATCTTAGTTAAGCTAATCATATTTAAATTTTATAAGAAAGCCCTTTAGGGAATTATTTAAATCAAAAATAAAAAGAAATACAAAGTAACATTTATGGTACTTTTGCTACATATTTTATAATTGCCAAAACACAATTTCTCGAATGATTTGTGTAACGTTGCTTATAAAATTAAACATAAGATATTTATTTGATAATGGTACATTCATAACTAATAAATAGTAAATGAGTATTTATTGAACAATGAAACCAATTTTCCTTTTTGATATCACTAAAATCATAAATATTTTTCATTTACAGAATATAAAATTAAATATTTTAAACACTAACATTCAAATTTCAGATTTCATTTTAGAACGCTTTACAACAGCTATTGAAATGTTTCTAATATGCAGCGAGTAATAAAAGCACTGCTCAAAAATAGTTGAGTAAACGAAAAAATGAAAAAAAAATATTTTTACGAAGCGTGGATATAAAATGTAGAGTATGTCAGCAATAAATTATAATGCAGAAAAGATAAGCATTGAATAGAAAATTGTATCCTTTAAAGAAATTTAAAAACATCAAAAGAGATGATTTAAGCTAAATTTTAATAACAAAAAATGTAACGTTAAATAATTATATTGCTTAAAGGAATATTTATTTCTGAATAGCTAAGATTAATTCACTATATTTTTGCTTGGATAACATTAAATAATCAATGATACTCAACAATAAAAATTAAAACCTTGGTTTAAATATTAATACCCAAGATTTAAAAAAAATTAAAAATCTCTTAAAAAATTTTAATTTAAAAAAATTGAAAATCTTGTGTAGTAAATATTTTTTGTTCCATCAATAAAAAGTTATCCTTCATATTTCATTCCTTTAGGAACAATTTATATAGAAAAACATGTTAGACTCTTCACATTTAAACATTCAAACAATTTTTTACACGGGGAAAAACATAACGATAGTAGTTAAAATGCATAAAAAATGATTTCTGCGGTGAATTTACCTACTATGATGGTGCGTGTTGTGCATCTGAGGTTAAGAACATATACTTTTCACATTAACTGAATGGTTGTGGGGTTTGATGATGCCTCTTACTGGCATTAATCATATATTTTTTTACATTCTGCAAATTACTTAGCTTACAACTGTTCTATTAACTGAATTTAATGTATTCTTCTAAGGCTGTATTGCGCCTTTAACTTTAGTGTGTATAATCGAAAAATGATTTTATTTTTTTAGTAAGGAATGTTGATATTTAGTTTTGGGTGTTGTGCTGTAGCATTAGAAGGTATACTTTTAAGACTATAAACATCAGAATTTCGACAATTCATTGGGCAATTCATTGTGGTTTTAAACAACCGACTTCGACAATTTATCATGGTTTTTGATTAATACAGAATTTAAGATATTGGTTAACTAATAGGTTATTGTAGGTTCCAAAGTAAGACTTGATTGCAGCTGGGTATTATGTTAAATAATGTTGTAATGGATAGTTTTTACTGCAGGAGAGCAGAATTATATTTTCCCCTCAACACTATTGGAACAGGTGACGCAGAGTTCAAAGTTAGTATTAAAATAAGTTAAGAGACTGGTTATATTGTAATGATTTGTTTTACTTGTTAAAGAAAATGTCTGTCATCATTTTTCTAATGTATTACAGAATTCTCAATAATATTCCAGAGAGATTTCATAAAGAATTGCTTTTAGATAGAACTTGGGTTATGAGATGTTAATAATTTAATGATTCAGTCCATTATCACTTTCTTATAAGACATGGTGGGTGGTGTCTATACTTTTGCATATGTTTGGCCAAATTTCTGATCTGTTTAATCTCGTTGCTCCACCAATGATGATTCTTGATTGTGATATCAATTCAATTAATCAGTAATATGATTTTTCCTGAAAGAATGTAATGTTATTCAGAGGGTTCCTCTGTGTTCCATTTCAAATCAAACCGGACATTACACATCAGATTGTTTCGGGATTAATCAGTAAACAGTACTTAGCTCCGATCAATTATTATATCATATCAATGTTCACCTGTCCAACATTTCTGTTTCATCAATACATTGATTTCTGTTTCCTCACACAACTGAATACATAAAATCAATTTATATAAATACATTCCTTTCACTATAACCTATTTGATGCTGCTTAATTTAAATTTTTTCATTCAAATGTTAAAGATATGTATTTGCTTATGAAGTTGCTTGATTTGAGATGCATCATTTTTTAAACAACTTGTTTTTGCTATTCAGTTACGTTTCTAGTTTAAATAAACTGTTGGTAGGATAAATTAGTTATCATTATCTGATGTAACACATGGAAGACATTGCTTTAGCTGTTCTTACTTAAGTGAACTGTTAAGAAGATACTTTGATTATTATTAGTGATTATTATACTTTGATTATTATGGGGTATCATGTGGATGATATTGATCATAGTCATGCTTGTTTCAATGAACTGTTAACCGGATAGTTGTTGATCGTAAACATGTGTAACACTCATGTGATATTTTCTTATTCGATGCTTAAAGTATTTTGCTTTTATGATAATTTAAATTTTTCAGAGAATATTTTATTAAAAAGCAGAAAATTAAATTTATTTTTGAATATTTTGTTATCAAAACATTAAAACTCTAAACATATTTCACTTAATATAATTCATATAAATAAATATTAAAGTAAATATTAGCTGAATTGATTAATTTTAGACAGCTAAGGATAAAAATTGCATTTTTTCAGAAGACATTTCTTATGGTGAATCTGTTTAGTAGGCAAGGATTATTGCAGTAAAATGTTTTTAAATAAGGTAAAAAGAAATTCCATTCTTTTGTTTTGTTATGGAATGTTTAAGTCATCATTTGTCTAAACAAAACAAATTAAAATTAATAACTAAAGCAATACATAAATTTCTACTTTCCAAGAATGTTATTATTTTGCTGTAGCTATTTTAAATAGATTTCTTTTCTGTTTATAAAAAGTAAGATGAAAAACATTAAAAAATCATTTGAATTTATTCATTATTAAATAACGCTAACAAAACTCACGCTAATTACATTTCTCATGTCTCATATCATAATATTTAACACTTCATAAATATTAATTAGATAAACCAAATAATTTTTTATCATAAAAGTATTGATTAATCATCAATTTGTTTTATCTAAAAATTTGTATTAAATCTTGTATAACAAGCTTAAACATGAAACACATGACAGATAATTGAGGAAAAATTGAGAATCTCTTTGTAACATCTATTTGGGTTAGATATATGCGTGATAAGCTGAATATATAAACTAATTAATGATCTACAAAATACAAAAATTGTACACTTATTTGGAATATTAGAAGAAAACTATCTCAGTGAAATTTCAAAGTAGAAGCATTATTTTAGTCTTGCACTATTCTCATAAGTTTCATTATATTTTAAATGAAAAGAGCTATTACGAAATAATAAACTATTTTTACAGTATTTTTTTAAACATATTTTAGATTTTCATAGTTGTACAAAGTTACTTTATGTAATATTCTACAGGCAACTGTATAGTTATTAAATATGAAAAACTTAATGTATTCTTCAGATATGGAATGAAGTGTTTTATATTTCCAGTCAAGCATTCATTGATGTTTTAAAATTGACAGTAAACTTAAGAGGGGAAATTTAGCTTATTGAATGTCTTTCCACATCGTACATTTATGAAATACCTTCATTCTAATAATTTGCTAATTTATGGAGTTTACTTAAATATATTGCTTTGTTTGAGACATTGATTCAGTAGCTTACCATAGTAAAAACTTTGAATTGTATATAAAAAAGGAGAATTCATTTTCTCATTAAGCATCCTTAAATGCTATTGGACAGTATGATGAGTTTGAAGTTAACTTTAAAGTTAACTCTTTGAAGAATGATGGCTAACCTTTGATAAAAGAAGAGAGGCTTAAAACTATAACTTCTTTATTAATTTAACATAAGTATTATCCACGATTAAGCGGTGTTCAAATATTGTTACAAATGCAATAGTTAGCACTCCTCTGAATGCAATGGAGAAAAATCGCATCTCACTGAAAATTTGAATTACAGCCGGTTTAGTATATTTACACTTAACCGGTTACAGTTAATGCTCCCTACTTGCACATTACCGACTAAACATGCACCGCAAGTTGAATATTAGAATCAAGATACGGAGACCACAGATCAGTTTCACAGTTCAATGCTCATTTAAATTTATGACTCAGAAATGATTTTTAGAAAACCTACGAAATCTTGTATATTTGAAAAGAAATAATAATTAACTTTTTATGATATTATATTTGTTGTATATAATGCAAATGCATTCTTTTTTGTAGTTGGTTTGAAGAAATTTATCAATAAAAGTATACATCTTTTATATCTTTCACATTGAAATAGATATTTTATAAAACAGCGTTTGAATAACTTGGCTACTGTTATGCATGTTGACGGAATTGAAATATCCAATACATGTGATTAAGTATTTTTGCCGGCATCATATAGCAGAATGAATCAACTAAAAATGCAACATCGCTACTGGAGCATTTTTTTCTTATATCAAAAGGTAAAAGCTATTTAGTGATATTAGAAACAATGTAATAATATATATTTCGCTTAAAATTTTTTATAGGTTTCCTGTTTGCATTAAAAAAACTATTATTCTTTTGGCTCCATCATTCAAACTAGAAAGAAAAATTGTGAAAAATAACTTTATAATTGCCAAATAAACTTTTAATTGCAATTATTTCACTATTTGATTGTTACATTTACAGGTGTTTCCAAATTGATTTATGAAAGACAACGAATGAATGACTTGTATTTTCTATGTAGAAGCATTTACAATATACATTGAAAACAACACCAATTTAGCTTTTAAGGCAAAAAAGTGAATATTTTTTTTAAAAAAAGTGTTTGTTATTTTGAAAACACGTTATTTTATTGAAATTGAAATCTTCCGAAATCTCTAAAGTAAAGAAAAAATCTTTAATATATAATTTAAATTTTAAGACAGAGGGCGAGAGAGAGAGAGAGAAATGTTGACACGGATGCCGTATAATCCAGGATCTCAAATTACTGAATTTTTTTGGCTATGAAGAAATGTAGCCAAGGTAACGTTTTGTGGCGTGCGCAATAACGTAAATACTAGGGTTGCCAAAATAGAATTTTCTACATAATTCTTATAGGACTTAATATCGATAGACGTAATAAAAGCCAGGTTGCCAGATATATCAGAAAATCTGCCAAAAATTCACCAAACTCAAATTTGTCATCCTGGATTACACGGCATCCATGCCGAAATTTTACTAAATGAATAATAATCTTCATAAATCACTTAAGATTAAATATTATGTGTAAACACATTTCTATAAAATTTGTGTATTTAATGAAAATTCTTACTGGTGCATCCTTGCACTTCATCAGATGCATCACCACAGTCATCAGTGCCATCGCAGAAGCGGTTTTGAGTGATGCAGCGGTCGTTCAGACATCGGAATTCCCAAGATTTGCATGGTCCTGGTGAAACAGCATTCACGTGGACCCCCCTGACCACCACCAACAAGAGCAGGATCAGACATCTCATCGTCAGTCACTAACTCTGTCACATCATATAGCTGCAAGTAAAAGACATTTAGTTCATTGAAAATATTTCCTAATTATCTTGAATAATTTATACAAGTAATAATATCAGAGAAAATGTATTTTGGCGAAACTTTGTGGATACATCTACATTTTATTTAATGCGTTCTGCAACAACTATGTTGAGCTGGAACGGTTATTATATACTCTTTGATCGATATACTCTCTGGCCTTCGTTTCAACAGTTCGAGTGTTCGATTACCACCTCAGGCGGGAATATTTATTGGAGAATTAAGTGCATTTTTAATACACCTTGTAAGGGCATAAAATAAACTTTAAACAAAGGGCCTCAGTCAAAGCAATAGGCAATAAAGAGCAAAGGAAGACCATTGAATGATAAACAAAGCAAACTGACAACAAATTTCTCTAGAAAAAGCAAAAATATATATAAAAAATAAAGGAATAACATAATGTCCTTGGGGGAATTTCTACCAATATAAAAATGTTAATTTCTTAAGATATTTTTAAAACTTAAAATGAAATTATGCTTTTAGAATTTTAAATATATTTCTATTAAATTAATTTCAAATAACATTTTTGTATGTTATTTATTGAGAGAGAGAGAGAGAAAATTTTAAATCGTTAATTTCTTTTACTAAGTGATTCCTGTTACATATTATTTTATTAACTATAATATATTATAAGGAGAATAATAGCATAGCATGCATTACAGATCTTGAAATCATTTAAGTTCTAAACAAATGATTTAATCAGTACACATAAAACCTTTATAATTTTAGATAAAAAAAATACAGTGCTTGTAACTTTAAAATCGTACTTCGCATATGTATTTTATTAATAACATTATATGCAATAATATGTTCTTTCAATTTTATCAATATATAAAATTTTTTTTATGTCTAAGAAAAATAAAATTTTTACTTTCGATAACAAAAAACTATAATCTCTGTACCTTACTTTTTGATATAAACGAATTAACTGCATACAATGCACTCTCTACTTGCTCCCTTAGATTCTTCTAGATAACTTGCAAGTTCAACAAATCACAGCAACTGTTCAGTCCATTCTGTATAAAGGCTTAGGTGTTTTATTCCGTCCGACACGGTTAGCCATTTCGTTATAAAACCTGTTCCTCGGGGATAAGTAATAAAAAGTTCCTTTTCACTTCCAATGGTGTTGGGAGACTGCAAAAGTGTGGATTTTCACTTTTTCCTCAAAATAAGGTCTCACATTCACAAGCTGATTTAAAATTGGTTTTCCTCCGAAATTCGATAGGGATTTTTTTCCCTTTCCTTTTCCCCTTTTTTATCTTCCCCAAAAGTTTCGATTGACTTGATCAAAATCTTTACAATGACACTTCTGGGACTAAGTACCCATAGGAGAACCGGTTAAGAGTACCGAAAGGGTTACGGCGGAAAACTCTTAGAAATAGCTATGAGTTTCTATTTCAGTGTATAAAAGTTAGTGCCAAAAATGTTGTCTAGAGCTACAGAGAAGAGACACTACATTTGATATAAGAGCCTTATCGGAGAAAATCTTACCTAGGAATTAAATGTAGTATACTTTATATATTTAGTGTCTGGAGTTTCTCTGCTGGAAGTGCTTGCTAGATATAGTATGATGGAAGAGATTTGTTGAAGGTTATAATGTTACAAACATTTTACATTTATCATAACTTATTTACAATTCAGAACAAAAAGAAAATACTCGTTTCAACTAAAATAAAGATATATAGAAAGCAGTGTAAATACATTTAAATGTACTTTTGTATTAAAAAAAAATGTACTAACGCAAATGAAAATTTATAAATAAATATATTACAGCATATAAAAAATTTTGCTCTGAATTCTACAAGTGCAAACATTTAAGTTTAATTTTAGAAGTTAAAATGCACGCCTAAATTTGAATTAAGCCTAATTATATACACATTTAAAGCTAAAATAATGTTGTTAAGTTAACATAACGCCTAAGCCTATATTATTTCAGTATGTTTTTATACTTAAAAGAAGAACTCAAGTTACTTTTTGTTGAAAAATTCCTAATAAATATAAAAAGATAATATATTCAGTTTTAGTAAGACTTCATCATTGACTCATGCTAAGTTCATTGTATTAAAATTATTAATTCATGTGATCTATTTCATGCATTCTTGTAAAAAATGAGATGAATACTTCGCTTTTACTTTTTTCATACATTACTATCAATGTAGGTGCGTGCTTGGGAATCTTCTGCATTTTTCTTTTCACAATACGTGAATGTAGCCCAGATGAAACGAAAGAAGGACAAGAAACAAAGCCAGAAAAAATGGAGTTGGAATGCTTTTCTGCATCATTCATAATTAGCTGATATACGACAAGGTATCAGAACTATTATAGACACAAAATATGTATTCTGAATTCTATAAAAATATTTTGACTAATTTAATTTACGATTGTTGCTTTTGTAGCCTACACTTTTATTTATATTATGAATTGTAAAAATCTCTACAAAAATATGTTTAGCTATTGCGTTTTGCATGTTAAATATATAAAACTTAAATAAAGAACATTTAGCAATGTAGTGTGACTAAATTCAGTAGCTGTTAATTTTCAAATTATTGGAAACTCAAACTTTCATTGGTAAATTAGAAGAGTATGTTATCTATATCCAACATAAATCACTCAATGTTATATTATGTCTTATGAATAAGTGCTCTATTAAGTGATATGCTTTCATCAAAAAAATTTAAGACGCCTATTAAATAATTTCAAGTTAAAATCAACTATGAAGTACTTATTAAAAGTAGTGTTCGCTTAGGAGTTAAATAACCTCTTTCATCCAGATCTATTCCTATTTAATTCATCTCTTCACCTTTGAGATAGAAAATATCGCCAAATGGTTCATTACTTGGATAAAGGGACGAAATTCCTGTAATCATGGATCTTATTGATCTGAATGGTGGATTAAGAGGCCAATTTCAATCAACTTGAACCTAGCTCATCATAGAAGTGGGGTAGTTTCAGTTACGTTTGTTATTACAATATCTATGTACGGTACACAATAAGTTAATATATATATATATATATATATATATATATATATATATATATATATATATATATATATATATATATATATATATATATATATATATATATATATATATATATATATATAAATTTCATATTTATAAATTTAAATTAATTTATTTAGTAGAATTTTATATTTTTTGGTTGCACTAAAATTTTATGAAGAAGATATCAGTAATAATTGCATACCTAATTTTAATTTAATTTTGAATTATTGCAATTGAAATTTTAGATTTTAATGATGTTGAATGGATGAAATTGCTAAAGAATGCAGTAATGATAAATTAAATAAAAGGAAAATGCTTGGAATTAGATATGTTATTATTTATAGGAAAATATCAGTGTTTATGTTTCAAAAGGGAATTGAATATAAAATTCACTTGTATTTATCTAATATTTTGAAAGATTTGGAATTAGTTAATATAAATACAATTATATGAGAGGTTTATTTTCAGGATTATTTAACCCATTTGTAAAAGTATTGTGATTTCCCTTTGTTAGTTTTAACTACTTACATAGGTCATTCAAATAAAAATATTATTTCATGCATTTCAAGTGGTCTTTTGTTTTTTTTCTCTGCATAATTTCTTTACATATTACATGGAAAAATTAATGTAAAAACTGTAAAGTTCTTGTTAAATTCGTAAATAACAGTAACAGTAAATTTAAAAATTGTAAAGATTTCCAATAAAACAACATAATTGGCTTTTTTTCCTTTGTATTTCAAAATTTTCTGACAACTGACCACCAAAATCATCAATTACAAATAAAAGTGTAATGTAAACTAAATAACAAGTTATGAATGCATTTATAAATAATTATTAAACATGATAGTATTAATTCTGAATATATTAGATTTTATTCAATTAAGAATAAACAAATATGCTCTTCACTGGGGAAATAGATAAAATGTTTATCAATTTTTAAAATATACTTTTATTTTAATATTTTTAAAACATACTTTAAGGTAGAAATAAAATTAAAGAGAAATTTCTCAGCAAATATATGAATGCTTAGTGTATTAGTTTATAAAACAAGTTACCTGCATATAACGACGTCAGGAACTACAAATATTGATAGATACCATGTAATAAAAAACTTTTTAAGCATATTATGAATTTCTTCTGTATGATCTAAATGCTTAACTGTATGGTATTTTTTATTATGAACTTTCAAATAAATAAGCCTACGAGAAATTATTTAATATCTTTTTTAGAAGTGAATTCTCCCTCTGTGATAAATATTGAGAGATGAGCAGTTTCGTATTGAAGGTAAAAAATACACTTACGTTACAGCAGATTCTTCATGAGCAAATATTTAAGCCACTAGATCGAATGTTTAAGCTATCAAAATCAGTTATTTATTTCGCTAGGAAAAACTTTTATTTTTGAAAAAAAAAAAGTTTTCTAGGCAAATTTTTCATATATTTGAGCAGGAAGATAGGGATTTTTTACTTTACCAAATCCCCTTTCTAGAAAAAAGATTTTCTTTTATTTCAATGGGGAAGGGGGAGTTTGTTATTGTCCTCCTTGAAGTTATTTCTACGTTGGAAGGGAAATGATGCGTCTTTCGGGAAACAAGAAAGAAAAAAAAATGTTCTCGAAATTCGAGATTGATTATTCGATGCTTTGGAGCGAGTTTCTCTGCTAAGGGAAAAACAAGAAAAGAAGAGGAGCAAACAACATTTTTCGAGACAATATTGACAATCGAAGAGGGATTCGGGGACTTTTAATTTCGGATTTTAAAATCGATTTCCGCAGGAGGTAGATTGAGTTTGAGGTGGCGTTTCCTTTAAACTCTTCCCGATGGTTGCCTGAAGTTGTTGAAGTTAGTTCAATCGCCGCAAGAGGGAAATAAATGAGATTTATTTTTTATAGTCAACTAAAGACATTTTATTGGCAAGAAGTAAAATTGGGTGTCAAATTCTGTACAGCAGTTAATTAAGATTATAAAGTTTATATTAGTTGTATCAAATATTAAATTATATATTCATTAAGAAAAAAATGTTATATAAATACAAGTTATTTGCATACATTAAATTAGATTAAAACTTTACTTAATATATAAATTAAAATATACATTATAAGTAACACATAATTATGTAATATTTAATTATGTATTACTTACAATATATTTTTAATAGTACCCAATATAGCATTTTTTAATGAATGAAAATGAATTTATTTCATTCTGCTGCTCATATTTCTTGTTTTAAATATTATTTAATTTATTTAAAAAGTAAACTTTACATTTTTTCAGTATATTTTCATTTTAGATAAATTTGATATCTATTTTTGAATGAAAATATTTTAGAATAAATGTTTCTACAAATTTTAGTCAAAATTAGCAATGTCATGTATTATCTATAATTTATGCAATAATAATAGATAAAAATGTCAAGACATTTTTAAATTAATGGATAATTTATTTAACTTTTTTCATGAGCGTAAATGTTAAAAAAAAACACAATCCGAACCTTATGTTTCAATGAATTTCCACAATTAATATTCCTACTTTCAAAATTAATATATAGTAAGGAGTAGATAATTAATTTTGGAACTATGCTTTTATGAAATCTTTGAAAACAAATATTTATACAAACTACTCTATAAATAAAAATTAAATCTTGGGAATTTCATATTTAGGAAATATTTCGGAATTCTACTCTCATTAAAAATAAAAAGAAGTTTTATTACAGTTTCATAATGTCTCATTAATATTTTATTAATACATTTCACCTTAGATTTATTATTGAAAAATAAGATTTCGAGCTGTCAAAGCAATTCAATATATTATTTAAGAAATTCAACTTTTCTGCGTACGACAGCATAAATTTTTTGATTTGACTGTGTAATTTTTAATAGTTTGTCTATGGATTGATAATACGATAGCGTTACACAGTTTTTACTTTTATTTTAATAGCCATGGTTTTCAAGAATGGGAAAAGAATAGTATTTCAAGATTTTTAATCACTAGGTAATATAAAGCAATTTTGCTGTTGGTTTGGTTTTTTTTCACTCAACGGGGTTTTTTTGCACAAAAGGGCTAATTAGAACAACATCGCTATAGGATATTGCAATTAAGTGTAAGTGTAATAAACAATAAATATAATTACCTTTATAATATAGAAAAAAACGTAGCATATCATTCTGTCTTTGCAACATAAGTAATTCAACATTTGTAAGGGATGAAACTGTCAAATAATGTTAACAAAATGCAAGAAGCTTATATTTTTTATTTAATACCTTTAAAAAATTTGACATGAGGCTGTTTGGATGTTTGAAACCCAGCTAATAAAATTTTTTATATATTTTATCTCTCTATATATACACGATATATTTCTTGTATATATACTGCTTGCAAACTGAATGCATTTACATTTACTTATACAATATTTGTTTGAAGCATTTCTTCTGTTGTTTGAAGTTTTCGATGTTTCTGTGTGAACTTTAAGTACATTTAATAGTTACAATGTTGAGAAAAAAGTCATTTTTCATATATTTATTTTAAAATTAATTCCAGTTAAAATTATAAAATTCAAGATTTTTCATCTTCCATTCCATTATATAGTTGTTACTAAAAAGATGTTTAATATAACTGATTCAATGCATTAAACTTTATTGGGAACAGAAATAATTTACATTGCGAGAAAGATAATGAGTTTAAAATATAACACACTATTTGGGCAAAAAAAATTTTAGAAACTGCATGAAAGTTAAAAAAAGCTGTAACTACAATATAAAATATTGAGCAGTAGAAATAATTTATAGTAATCTTCGTGATTCTTTAATGTCTTCTTTGAATGTTTACATTTCCTAGCGAGACCATCAAATTTATTACATAGCGTGTAGATAAACTGTTAATTTATTCATGGAATTCTCAAGAGTTGAATTTAAGATAAAAATTAGTAATCAGCAATGAATTGCTGTAAGAAAGAAAGATGTTTGCTATATGAAATAAAACACATCAAGTTCCTATTCTACAAATTATACATTTATAATAAAGGATTAATGATTTAAGTCCAAGTTAAATCTTTAATCCCTTAAGAATATGATTTAAAAGGTTTCGATGAGTCTACCTAGAATAATATGATAACAAGTTATGCTAAGGAAATTAAACCTATAAAATATTAAAATACACTTAAGAATATTTCTTCCATTTAACTTTCAGTCTTATCTTCAAAATTATATAAAATTTCTAGCATTCGGAGCAACGTACTGACTCATTGTTATGAAGCAACATTAAGTGGAGAATATTTTCTTGACTGATTGGGAATTTTATACAAATAAATTATTCTTATTGTATACTTCGGTCCATGATGTTACAAACATTGTTGTATATACAGTTTATTGCATGTTTTGCGATTCTATATTAAGAATTCTGTAATTAAGGAAATTTATCATATCTTGATTTAAACAATATTGTATTTTATTTCTATGGATTATTCATTTGTTATATTATTCGACAACAGTATAATAATACTGTAGTCTTCAGACAGCGTGTCACTCACTCACTACAGGAGTAAAAATACAAAATAAGAGAGGAGGGAGAAACATTCCTCCAACTGTGACGTGTGAGGTCGGCTGTAATCTTTTTACATCCAATATTACATTACAAATATATTCAATTTTATGTTCAGTAAATTTGTGTCGTTCAAACAAGCGGGCTGTTTATTGATAAGAATCACCACACGAACCAAAGTCCCACGAGAAGGGAAACTACAAATACGTACATCTCTCTCTTTTATACAAGATAATAATATATATTTATATTAAATAATACTATAAATTCATAATTTAATAACATTGTTCAACATAATTACACACACACACACACACACACACACACACACACACACACACACACACACACACACACACACACACACACACACACACACACACACACACACACACACACACACACACACACACACACACACACACACACACACACACACACACACACACACACACACACACTATATATATATATATATATATATATATATATATATATATATATATATATATATATATATATATATATATATATATATTTAATTTAGGTTTAATGATCAGGGAATTATGTAGTAATTTCAGTTTTGTAATTTTTTTAAGACTATAAAAGATGAAATTCAACAATATGTATTACACATGGTGTTACTAAGCATTTTTCTATGTAAAACAGTTTCTAGTGCCTAAGGCATAAATATGTTAACATCTGGTACCATATATAAATATTATATTTGAGATGAATATACTGCTGAGATTTATTATTATGGTACATATCCTACCACGACATTTTCTTTACTTCATGTTTCAAAGTAAAAATATTTTATTTAGATAGAAAATGATGAATGAAATTCTGACCATGACATCAAGTTACATTGTATATTTGATAGTTAAGATCGCTTATTATAAAATTCTTAAATAATATTTTCTCTTAATCTTATAATCTTAATATACTTACTTTAAAACTTTCTTATAAAAACTCCTTTATAAAATAATTATAATCTAGATAATATACTTTTCCCTGTTATAATCGCAGACATTTTTATGTATTTAGAGGAATTATATTCGAATTCTTATTCATCAGCTATTCCCAATTCTACTAAATTCTATAAGAAAAAATATTTAATTTTATCTCTTAAGCTTCATTATCAAATGGTTTATGTTTTAAATTTCTTAGCAAATATTATATTTAAAAATAATACTTTCAGTTTTACACTATCGGCATTTCAGATTATGGTCTAATAAATAACAAATCAAGTTCTTAGAAGGGTCTTCTTTATTTATAAATATAACAATGCGGTGCACAATATCTATACAATAGGATAGAAGTTAATTTCAACAAGCTTGGCTTTTATGCTGGAATTATTGCTAATAAATATTTACTCAGCAGTTTTCAACAATATTAAACTTTTCCTGATGGTGGGAGTTTGTTTGAGATGGTCCTTGAGGTTGAAGTGGAGGAGGAAAGGGTTTTACTAGAGGACAGGTGTTTTTCACCGTTAAGCCTAACAGTAGAAAATAATAATAATAATAAATAATAAAGTCCTAAAGCCGTATAATTTGTGGTATCATTTTAGATTACTAAACAAACCGCGATGCACATTAAACTGAGAATATAATAATATTTTTCCTTTAATTTACATGGAAATATGCAAAGTAATAATACTTTGTAAAGTAAAGTAATAATGCGTAAAGTAATTTACTTTGATAAGCAATATTCGAAAGTGCTATTAAAAGTTTTCCGAATTTTTTAATTGATAAAATTAAGTAAAATTTCAAAATAAAAATACAAATATGACAAAAACTATTTAAAAAAGCAAATAACCAAATGTAAACGATACTGAGTGTTGTTTATTTATTTATTTTTTTGAATATATGAGAGTTTTAAATGAATCATCACTTTCATCCATGTAACCAAATGTTTCTTTTATCATAAGAAGAATATGTTCTTTTTTATGATAAATAATGCTTTCTCGTCATAATAATCTCAAATTGTTACCAAATAAGAAGCAGGCAAAACATTTCCACAGGCAACAAATTCTAACACAGGACTGATGCCAAAACTATGAAAGAACCCACACCCATTTGCGAAAAAAAAGCATTCAAAGAGCTATTAGAAATACGAATGCTAATATCACGTGAAAAATTGAAAAACAGAGATCTGTTTGCTTTCATTCCTATTCTCCTCCTACTCCACAACACTCTGATGATTAAAATACCAGCCACAAGCAGAATATGAATAGTCTAAAAGTCAAGATACTAAAAATGAGCTAATTTTAAATTTAAGGAACAAAGAGTGCCATCTAATGGCTATTCATAATTGTTTCAGATTAAAATGCACACAAACCGTTTGTTAAGCCAGGTCTTCGGGAAACATTTTTTATTTAATGAGAATTATTCACAAAACTTTGCTAAACAGCATTTGATAATATTTAAAATGAATATAAAAAAGTAAAAATTGAGATAATTTTATGATAATCTAATTTATATAAAAAAAATACACTAAGAATATAGTATTAACTCTCAATTTTGTTAGACATTGTTTTCACATTCTTTGATTTTTTTATACGGATCATTATATTCAAGTAAAATATTTCTTATTCTTATTCTCTTTATTACCATAATAAACCGATGCATCACCTAACTGCATATTAATTACACATTTGTTACGTCTTCTTCCCTTCATTATCTACCAGTTTCTCATTTTCAGGTTCTTTACATTTCTCTCTGCTTTATCTACACATTTGCTTTGTACTCTATTTCAAAATACTTTTTGTAAATGCTAATGAATGTTATCTTTTTAATGTTGTTGTTGTTACTAATGACAGTTAGACAAGCTAATCTTGCTATGCCTTGGCGATGCGAATTTAAGTTAGTAGGGTGCGTCTTTCGTTTTATCAGAGCTCCACGAAGGATCTTTTTACTGTAGTTAGATTTATCGTAGACACTGCCTTAGAAGCGTGAAATAGTTTCTTGCTTCAAAAACAAAGGAGCGGGGTTGGAGCCTCGATTTGGGCAAGGTCAAATTAACTCTCCATTCTTTCAGTGAGTGGATAAAACTGAATGCACCACCTGATTAGCAATTAAACAGTGGGAGATTTGCGTCAGGCTGACCACATATCCAAGGAAACAGATATACATACTGTAGGTTTGGTCCCTTGAGGACTGCTACACCACAAAGATTCAGATTAGTTCAGATTTATAGTATTTTTAAATTCAACTCACACAAACACAAAGAAATAATTCTAAAATCTTCAAATTCATAAACATTATAGGAATTCATGAACAGTTTATATATTTCAAAATTTTAGCTATTCATTTGTACTCCACAATTATGAATTGATCAAAATTTTCGTCTCAATAGCTTGCTTTTCAAAATTAAGTAGCTCATTTAAAAATTCCTTTGTTAGGGTTTTATAATTGTAACCATATAGTCTGTCTCTGTTTTGCATTATTGGACAACAGAACCAGATTAGAAATCAGTTTTTATGAGATTTGTTGACTAGCCTAAGGCTCAACTCTCAGCGTGGAGGATCGAAATGTTATTTTGTTCTGATGCTGTAAGAAATACTGTAAAATTTTAGTTAGTCATATGGTAATTTACAGTGTTGTGCACAAATGTAAAACTTCTGATACAATGAAGAAAACATTGAAATTAATAGCTGTGATTTAAATTTCAGTTACACTATGCAACTTTATTAGTTTTATCTTACATAATAACAATGAATTACAGAACATAAGACCTGTAAAGAAATGTTTTAAATTTTTCGCGCTGAAATGACTGCATCAGTATATTATAATAATATTAGTTACATAAAAACCTAGTACTGTATAACATGACAATGAAATAGTTATATTAGTAATTACAATGAACAGACAGACTTAACTAAAAATATTTCCATCTTTTTAATAAAATACTTGAAATTAATGAGAAATAAAAGTAATTAGAAAATTTATTAAATTAATTAGTATGAATGCGTAATAAACTTTTTTCGTTACCAATTTTATCGCTTTGTGATATTTTTTGTATAATTTCATATTTAAATTTTCAAGTATGCATTATTGATAAAATAACATGTAGGATGGATAAGAATAAAATTAGTTTAAGCAACTGAATTTTAAATAAAATAATTTTTTCAAATAAGGCAATGTTTTCTTCAGTTTTTTGATAATATTAGTACTTTTAAGGAGTTTTTTTTCTATTGAATTCTTTCATTAAAAATCAAGATTATATTTTAAGAAATAAAAATTAAATTTTTTACGGTTGTTATTGAAATCGTCTTTCATAATATTTCATAAAAGCAAATTTCAATATTTTTATTATATAATAAGAAAAATGTATTTGAGCTTTATTAGAAAAGTCTATTTGCTTAGGAGGAAAATAAAAGATGCATTTTTAAAGAAAAAGGAATAAATGTGATTAGTATGAAATTCCGAATCTGTAATTCCCATCATGAATAATTATGAACGAAACACTATTTCATAACATCATTTCTCATTACATCAAATTCAAAAACAAAAATTTTATCTTACGGAAAAACAAAATTGTGACTGTTTACATTATTCATTGCTTTATTTTATCTGACATAAATGTAAGCTGTGTCTAAATAACAAAACAAATTACTATATAAAATTATTAAAATAACAGTTTACAAACAGGAAATTTTCAGATTTTCCTTTTTTAAACTTCAATATTTATTAATTTTGAGATGAAATTTATTCAAAATTTTCAAATAGCATGGGACATAAACACAAATGTATGCATGTAAGTTGATCTGCTTCTATCGATTTATTACATTCATATATATATATATATATATATATATATATATATATATATATATATATATATATATATATATATATATATATATATATATATATATATATATATATATATATATATATATATATATATATATATATATATATATATATATATATATATATATAATACTTTAATTCAGTACAAATTTTCTAATTTAAAATAATTAATTAAAATTTCATATTTTCATTAACATTTATGCTTTTTCTCAATAGTTATAAAACCAAAACAAATTTCCTCAGTTCTCATAAAATCAAATACTTTAACCTGACTGCTGAATGTGTGGGTAGCGCTCATTAATTCGTTCGTTGGAACCCCACTTCAGGGCTGTATGTTTGAAGATAACTGAAATCTACTTTGGACCGTTGGTCCTGGATTAATTAACCAAATTGTGCACTAAATGACTGTTAAAAGATAGACCAAACCTCATAAAATTAGTATATTTCAATATGAAATAAATTTATTGAATAAAGTTCCACTTCTTTTTATTTAAAAATCCAAATATTCATGATTTTATTCGGTTGTGATGTTTAAATGATCTACTTTAAATGAAAATTTAAAAAGTCATAATTCATTATAATTTAATTTTAATGTGTTTGTGTACAAACTAAATTATGAAGAATTATTCAAATAAAAAAAATCGGACGAGAATGAAGTTTTGTGGAAAACTTCATTTCGCAAGAATGGAGTTAATGATATGTCACCTCAAAATATGAAAATAAAAAGAGAAATATAACCTAAGCAGAAGAAAGTTTATGGTAATGAAATCTGCATATGAATTTAGCAATAAAATGCAAAAACTTTCCTGCGGAAAAATATTTCCATAACTACTCATAGATCTATGTAATGCAATGGATATAAAAGCAGTCCCATTTCTGCAGCTGTTATTTCCTTAGTGTAGATGGGTATTATACACTTTTATACTCATATCTTTTTATTTCTTTGATAAAAATCTTTGAAGATATGTTGTTGAATGCATTCTAGTGGAAAACTAACGCTGTTTGGGAATCGAAATAATCCATTTTGGTGAACAACTAACCAAAATCGCCCGAATCTTAAACGTGAATACTCGATAATCATGTAAACGTGGAAAAGAAAAATAGTGTGTCTCAAGAACTAATAAGTGGACGCATTAGAGTTACAATAACTACTAAGATGTTTTAATTTGTCTTTAAGCTCGATATTATTGGATGCTTTCAGTCCATCAAATTCCCTGGAGCTTTGTAAAGTCTAAAAAATTACGATAGCCCAACAAGTTGTAGACGTCTACATGAAAGACATTTATATTCCAAATTACGATTCCAGACAACGTAGCATCACAGAAGAATTTCATTACAGGGAGCTGTGGATCATATCTACAATTCATCACAACAATAAGAAAGTTCAATCTTCTTCAATGAGTCTGGATTTTGTGCAAGGAATGATCACTGATGTACATAGATTTAATGATTCTATAAGTTTCAATCTTAAGCTCATAATTTCTTTTAAGAACATAAAGTTATAGTAGTTTCACAAGTTCTAAAGTAATAATACACAATGGCCAAATTCAACTGATTTTCTCCGGCTGGGTCAAAGAGAACCTATTCATATGGATGAAATTCCCGATTAATATTTTATTGTATACTTGGATCGTAATGGCATGTGCGTAAACGGTAATTCACAATATATAAAGAATTCACGTTTTAAAACAATGCATGTAACTTGAAATATTGCTTCCAATGGAATAGCCAACACTTTTGCATTTTTGAATGCATTAGATTATGTGTATATCATTCTCCTGAGACGTTTCGTAACTGTGCGTATTCCTTACGATTACCTTAATAACTTGACAGCGTGTATTTTTCAAGACTCATTGTCTAGTAAAATCCCATTTTTTAAATTTTTGGAATAAATATTTTATAGTATTAATTAGGGGTATTAATATTTACAACACTTGTTTGAGAATTGTTATTTTTCTCTGAAATTTTGAATGTCATTTCCTTTTCTTCTGTTTAACAGCATTTTAAAAATCATCGCGTTTCATTTTGTCATAATTTTCTCTGTTCTAATCTTTTACGATCGAGTGTATTACAAAACATCCGTTATTTCATCCTTATCAAATAGGAAATATTTCTGTCTTACATTAGCTTTTTAAGTGATATATTTTTAACCGAAAAAAGTTTTTAAACATGTATAAAGTTCTTTTTAAGTGTAGATTTTATTTCATGTTCTCCAGAACGTAAATCTGTGAAAAAATATATTGTCTTCTTAAAACGTCTAATGTTTGAATGTAACAATACATTAACAGAATAAAAAACATGTTTCATTTCGTCTTCTGGTTAGAAATCCTCAATTCTCAAGTCGTTGCAATGATTAACGACAGCGGAATTTAATTTATTTAAAGTAGGACGGATGGAAGTAACAAGCACATCTTGTGTGTATGTGTGTGTTTTACAAGCTCTGGGACTCCCCATCTTTGTAAGCTCTGCAAATGCAGAAATAAACAAAATTAATCCTGGAATAATTAATTACTAGGAAGAAAGTGGCTGTGTTTTAATTATAGATAATGAAAGTAGTACTTTGAAGAGAAAAGAGGATAAAACACAGAGAAATAATCCTCACACTTGATTGGCTATAAAAGCAATGTGTCGGGCATTTCATCTGCTTCCACTTTTGCAGATGCACACGACAGATGCATGAAAAATGTATTTGAAATACTCAGCGATTACTTACTCAAATAAAATTAAATAATTAAGCTTTATTTGAGAACTACAGTTACTAAAAGGATTTTCAGTAATAGCAAATTTTCATGAAGTATTTCAGCTAGCTTTTGCTAATGTTAAGTTAAGAAAAATTTCTTATATTTACAGAAATACATGCTTGACTTTTTTTGGATAGAATTTTTTAATGATTTCTTTGTTTTAAATTCCTAATTTGACATCATTGTTTTCTATCTTATTTTAAATATTTCAGAGTTCATTAATTTGCTAGGAACAATCAGGTGAGCATTTTTTAATGCATAATAAATAAAATTAAACCTTATACAATTTGCACATGGTGATTGGTTTGCTTGTCACTCAATTGTCATTTTTTTCACACTAAAGCTAATTAATCCGGTAATTATGGTTTAAAATAGATTACAAACCACTACAAGCACTCACCAGTTGAATTAAAGACAAAACGAGAACCATTTGACAACAAATTAAGCATGGTGAAGAAGGATTTCTTAGTATTTTCTTGAAAAAGAGCAATGAAGTCTTTAGAATATTGAATATAATTTTTTCTCTAAGTACAAAAAAGATAAAACTTCATACTAAGTCAAAACTTAAATTTGTAATCATATATTTTGTTTATTTTTTTAATTGGAAAAAATATTACTTTTAAATTAATAATATTTTATCTTTTTCCTTGAAGAGTATATTTTCAATTGATGATTCTTTTTTAAAATTTAAAATTTGGGAAATTACGATTCTTAGATATTTTAATAATGAAAATAAAGAGAGAGAAAAAACAACAATTTTACATACAATTCGTTAATTATAGGAAATTATGGGGGTATTATTCATTTTCCAACCGATAACTCGCATTTTTATGAGGTTTATGAGGGCAAACAACAAGTGAAAATTATGACAGCAAAAATTTATATCTAAAATTAGCATATTGTATCATCCCTAATAATGTAAATCAATATTTCAGCAAATTTAGTAATTATTGGATCCTCAAATTTTTCGATTCAGTTATAATCAAAAGCAGATAACTGCCGACTATATTCTTTACTACATTTAAAAATAATTTGTGGATAAAGATTTGTTTTCATTTCGAAAATTTCTATTTAAAAAAGTATAATTTTATTTCAACATTTCACAAGATAAACATTGCTGATAATGATATTTCTATTTCTGATATATTAACTTATTTAAAATTTGGTTTGACTGTTAATTCTTCAATGTCTCTCTCTCTTAATATATTCAAGCTAAATATTTAATTTCCTAAACAGATTTTACTTCAGAAACAATTTCCCCAGTTGATACAGGTGTTATTTTATGTCAAAAAAAGGGCTGGGTTTGATGCAAAATGCATGAAAGAGAATAACACCATACGAAACAAAATTATATGTAATTTAAAAAGTAAATTTTAATCTAAATTAAAATGTAAATAATTTAATAGAAAACAATAATATATATATAAATATATAACAAAAAATATATTAATAGAAAACAATATTTTATTACTTTACCTTAAGTGTAGGTGAAAAGATACTCATAAGCTTAAAATTTATTGATTAACTATATACTATAAAATATGTTTTGAATATAAAAGGTTATTTAATTTAATTGAATAAAATATAAATATTTTGCTTGTACTTTCACGATTTAATGTAATCTATATATATACATACATACATATACACACATACACACACACACACACACACACACACACACACACACACACACACACACACACACACACACACACACACACACACACACATACACACACACACACACACACACACACACACACACACACACATATATATATATATATATATATATATATATATATATATATATATATAATATGATTTAATATATATATTCTATTCATTAGCCTAAATTTATGCTTGTTACATATTAATGCTGCTTTAACAATTGTGTGTGGTAATAATTAAATGCATCTTCAAAAAGAGAGTTTTAATTTTTAAAATAAACATTCATATATATTGTTAGCATAACTTTCGAAATCAAATATAATGAAATTATTCAAGTGAACATGCATCATTTAGAATTCAGATTCAACTGTAGTTATATCTCGTTTTTGAATTTACTTATTTAGAAATTTTCACTTCTGGAATTAATGAATGCTACTTTAAATTTCGAATTCAGCAATAAGGAATTAATGCAAACAAATGGTTTCATCTATAAATTTCATTAGTCTACTGAATCTAAATGCAAATGCATTTTAAACCCAGAACTTGGTGCCTTCGTTAACTTGAGAACTCCTTACCAGGAATGAACCCTTTACTTTACTCGATCCATCCATTACCCTTGTCATTAGCTTAAAGAAGTTTCTGCAAATAGGCGGGGCAGAGGAAGGGCTTTAAAAATTAAGAATTGCTCCTCAGATGATTTATGTACCCATTCGCCAATCGACAAACGATGTTAACAGGAACGAGAATAAATGAACGCCAACTATTTCGTATTCTGTAGAGCACTTATTTTTGAGATATATTGAGACAAATGAAAATTTAAATTTTAAAGTTTTCCACAATTTGAGCTGTAGCATTTTAGGTAATGAATTCGAATTTGTAAATCCCAAAAGGAAAATATTTAATTGGAAAATCTAACTCGAAATAAAATTTTGTTGAAGAAGAAAATGGACTGATGAGGATGAATAACAATGACTCATGTTGATAAGAATATGCTGACAATAACTTAGTCCAAAGAATGAATTTTAATCTAATAAGTATTTTATAATTTTATTTCTGTATTTTTAAAAATCTGCAAGCATATAAATCAAAAGAGCTTATTATGACCGTGTGGTTATTTTAAATTTGGTTTGAAATGGAGCAAGGTGTAAGATGTTTTTAATTATGTAAATGAGTTACTGATGACATTCCCTATTATAAAACTTAATCATTTTCTTGAAAGTTTTCTTGTATTAGTTCAGTGTTTAATACTGAATGGGATTGGAATTATAGTACAAAATATAAATAAATAAATTGACTGAAATCGTGTTTCATACACCAAAAAAAAAAGATTTATACTTCGATGCTATATTATAGAAGTATGTTTATCAGTATATATCCTTAGTAATCTATTGGTTAAGTATACGAAACACGAATGATATTTTAAAAAAGGAAAATCATTCTTTTATTTTACGTTTTTTCTTTAAGAAAACCGTTTAATTTCAAAATTTTCGTCAGAAAATTTTAATTCGGGCTGTAAAAAATTTCAGCAGTCGTAATACAATGAAAAACAAACCATTATGTTTTCTCACACCTGTTACTTAAAATACAAGTAAAAAAATGCATTGCAAATAAGACGTTGCACTAATGTTTTTCTCTTTTCGCACTTGCCTTTCGCAAATTTACTTTTGAATGCATCCCACGTGATGGGGAAAAAATCTCTTTCTTCCCTTGCTCTTGTGTTTGAGAGAAAACTTTTTTTCCCTCTTCTCATTCTTTTATGATGGGGGAGTAGGGTCTTTAAGAAAAAAAAGGATCGATGTTAAATTCCTTCCTGGTGTGGCAAGGCAAAAGAAGCAGGAAAAAAAAACAGCGTCGGTGTTTTAAGATGATATCGAAATTTGGTAGCATTTGCTTCCTAGAGTTTTTGGCACAAGAGTGGTGGATAGGAAAAGTTGGAGAAATTGGGAAAAACCAGATAAAATAAGAAACTTATTTTTTTTATATAAAAAAAAAGCTTCACACCCCTTTCCTATCTGGAGTCAATATTTTATGTTCCCAACAAGAGCGTCCTCTTTTTTTCTTTCTTTCTTAGTTTTCTTAATATTCTCTTTTTACTGTCGTCTTTGGACAATGCTATTGTCTTGACACCGAGGTTTTTATTCGGGAGTTATTACTTCGGAAACATCTGGTGTTTTCCTTCTTTTGTATTTTTCCAGTGTGAATGGAGAACAAAGAAAACAATAGATTGTTTCAAATTCAAAGATCTTTTAAAAGTTTATTTTGATTTTATTTTGTTGGTGGAGAAAAACAGAGAGAGGAACTAAAGATTTCTTATTGTATAAAATTAATAAGCTTATGTTGGTTTTAGTTGAAATTAACAGATTTTCTTATGAAAAAGGAAAATGATTTTTGTTCATTAATAAAAATAAATAATTTAGAAAATTTATTTTCTTATATTATTTTTGTATGATAACACTGTTTGAAGTAAGAATTAAATTTTTTAAAATTTATTTTTAATAACTGCATATTTTCGATCTTATTTGAATATTAAAATAAATTTCCTTACATTGATAAAAATTTTCTCCAATATTTATGAAGAAAATATAATATTTATCTTGACTTAGAAGGAGTTTAAATTAATCACGTAAAACAATGAATCCTTTGGTAAATTTCCAGTTTATTAATATTGGCAAAGAAAAAATCCATCGATGTTTTCTTAAAAAATGGATATTGTAATGTATGAAAAACTAACGGTTCAGATATTTTGAAATAAAATAGGGGAACAAAAAATAATTATTTCAAAATAGTGAATCAAAATGCATAATTAAGTGAAGAAGAAATAATTTGCGAAGATCCCTTATTTATTGTAATTATCGATAAGTACCCGTATAATTTTTGTAAGATACATTTTAATGTTATTTTACAAAATAAAAATTTAATATAAATTTAATTTAATACTTGTTAGAATTATTATATTTAAATAAACTAATTAGATTTTCAATTAATAAATAACATTATGTTTTAATCATTTTATGTTTAGTATAATTCAATATGCAAAAGTGGAAGCATATTCAAATAATTTATTTTTAAATATAATAGAAATATTAATCTGTGTAAATGCCGATCAATGAATTCCTCCAACTGTTATTCCAATATTCCTATTACAAAGATATTAAATACGAAATGACATGTTATTTTTAAAAAAAATCAATGAAAACAATTGATGGAATTAAGAAAAATATCAAAAAAGTATTTTTTTATATAAAACTTCATGCTTTCCTTTTGATAAACTATGTAAGAAAATCTCTCACACTTCCTTTTTAAGCGAAATAAAACGTTTCATTATAGTATGTTGTTTTTGTGTATGGTTTGATGGAATTTGTGAACCTAAATTGAAACTCACAATGAAAACATGAATTTAATATTTACAGTTATATTTTTCAACTAAAATTTTAATTCAATATTAGTTCAAATTTTATACAAAATTTCATTACCATATCTTATAAGTTTTGGAGATAAAATTCATGATAATGATTTCTTGAGTAACTTATCTGATCTCGCTAATTGATCGTCAAACTGAAATTCAGCAAAGGTTTTTGCCAGTTCCAATATACTTTAATAAAATTTTATTTCAAATATCTGAATATTTATTGATTTGACTTATATATGAAAAATGACCAAATATAATTTTAAAATTAAAAAAAAGTGTCAGAATTTACGCTTTTTATTTTGAGAAATATAAAAAAATAAGAAACGTTTTCAGTACCTTTCTTGTTTTTTTCTCATTTTTAATTTTTTTGCAAATATTATGTGACTATTGCTTATTAAACAATTCAAATATTTTAAAAATATCGTAATTACACCTAATTTAAGTAATAACATGCAAGATCAAGATAGAGAAATTGAAAAGGCTATTCTTCTTTCCAATTTGAAATTTAAGAAAACCTCCCCATACTATTCACGGTTTTAGAATTAATTTTTCAAATAATTTCAATTGTTTTAATTGCTATTTATTATAGAATTTTTCTTTGTTTTTTCCCTCATTCAAATTTTCTATGTTTTTTTTAAAATTTACAATAGATTTAAAATATTAACTCAGTTTGTTTTCATAACTTCATTTCAAAATCTTTATTGAGTCCATAGCACATCTTAGGATGCATTCTGTTCTTTTTTAGATTTTATATGGAAGTTGTAGGCAAACATCTAAGAAATATTACTAGCATTTTGGGATATCCATTGAAAGGAGTTCATGGATATCCATACAGACTTAGCTATTTTTTTTAATTATCAGCAATAAATAGATTAAGAAAGCTTCAGAATGCAAAGAATTTAAAAAAGGCAAAGCTCCAATTAAGAATTCGTAAATTAAGGAAACAATAAAGAAATGAGGATGATGTGTAATAAGACCTTGTTAGTTCTACTTGAATTTAAGATGTAGAATATCATTTAAGAACTAAACATTCCTAGATTTAACGAAAGATTTCAGATAGTTTACCATTATGATAATATGAATCTTTGAAACATGGACTAAATATCAGAAATTATTGCCCAAAAATAAATAATGAATAACAAACAGGAATTTATAACCATCAAAAGCCATCAATTAAGGACCATTAATAATTTATTTCATATTTGAAGCATCAGAAGAAATATGCAATAAAGAAAATTAATTTCTTTCACTAAAAACAATTGTTGATGAATTTGTGATTTAAAGAGTTTATGATACTGTAGATGATATATTACTTCAGTTGTTCAAAATTAAGATATTGAAGTTACTTCGAAGCTGTTAATATCATTGATGCAGAAGCCCTCAGATCTGCAACCATTTGGTCTAATAGCTCATCAACTTTGCATGCGTTACTTAACTCACTACACACATCACCAATTATACATGCCATACAGGAAAAACTAGCAGCTGCATCTTCGCACATCAACCTATGTTGGATTAAAGAGCATCGAGGTGATGTTGGAAATGAGTGCGCAGACATCGCTGCAAAGGAAGCCACGAAAATTGATGAATCTGAAGCATTAGTGATTCTGTATCCAAGATCTTCCCTTATTAAACAACTAAAGCACTTCACACTTCATAAATGGCAGTCTCTGTGGGACAACGCAAAAACAGGCCGAACGACCAAACATCTACTCACAGTAGTCTCCAGCAAGCTGACGTATGGTAATCCATACCTCAACCAGCTGCTATCATTTCATGGCCCATTTCCACAGTACTTCCGCAGATTCTAAAAGGCAGCTTCATCCACCTGTATCTGTGGAGCACAAGGGGATCCTTTCCACTATCTCCTAGAGTGCCCAGAGTCCGAGAAATACCACCTCAAAAAGAACTCTCAACAGACCATCATTGAATTCCTTAGATTCTGCTTGAAAGACTGTCAGATTGCTCCTGATAAATCTGATGATTCATCTCAACAAACGAGGGCTGAAAATTTCTTAGGATTCAGGGCACGCTCCGGCAGACGATCTAAAATTTTCCACAGACGAGTCAGAAAACTATTTTTAAAGTTAACTCTTTTCCACAACTAGTAATGGTATATAAAATTTTTTATGAACTTATTGAAATTTATGAACTACATATTTCGAATTGTATGAACTTCTCGAACATTATGAACCCGCTTTTGAACTTTTAAAAAAACTTTTTGAATCCTATACTTTTTGAATCTTAGAAACCTTATAAAATTTTTGAGCCTAAAATGCTTTTAAGAAATAAGGTGTTTATTAAATTTACATAAATTCCTCGCCTGTATATAGTTCTTCTTATTATGCCATTTGCTTCATAATTAAGTGTTCATACCATCTATAAAATTGACTTTGATGTATATAATATATTAAATGCCATAACTACTCTACAAATTGTTAATTGTCTTTTAATTGATTGTAAATTGTTCCTTCATTTGTGTCATCATGTCAAATTTTGTTTTTAACTCAGAGAAAAAATGTAATACTATTCCTTGATGTTTTACAAGTCTTAAAGCCCCTTAAAGTGTATTGTAACTTTTTACTACCAATTTGTTAAAACAATTTGTTTGCCACTTATAAATGGCACGATGGTGGCGCCCTCAAGGACCTCGTTGAGGTGTAGAGCACGGCACCCATTAACCTTAGGGTACAGACCTGGGTCTCCCCACAGTTATGTATGTATGTTTTCTGTTTGACACAACAAATAAATTTGTAACAGTTAAACAGTATGGAATATTTTCTATAGTTTTTAAAGCAGCTATAAAATATAATATTTCAGTATTAGAATAGTTGTCATTGCATCAAAAATTATTAAGAAAAAAAAGTGTACTCTCTTAAATTGATCAAACTGTATTTTCTTAATTTTAAGCAGTTATATTTTTAACATTTATGGCTATTTAGAATGTAAACGTATATTACCATTCTGTATGAATTCAAATTGAGAAAATTCTTAAAGAATTCTTGAGAATATTCCTTTTTTTACTCTTAATTCCTTTAGTAAACGTAGTTTAAAATTCATTTGAAGCTACAGATGTTTTTCATAATAGACTTTTTAGTTAAAAAGTGAGCCCGAAATGACCAAGTAACCAGTCATTTAGTTCATGTTTTGCAACCCAATAGATTAAGGAAAAAATAACCTAAAGAATAAGATATTGTTAAAGATGTAAATATATTTAAAATTATTGACAAATATCTGTGATTTGGAGTAATGAACAGCTTAAAATAATATCTTTCAAACTAAGTAAAGTGACATCATTTCATTTTTAATTTAAAATGAGAAAATATTTTACCAAGTTTATATTTACCAAAGTACTAATATTTGTAATCAATTACAATATTCTTTTCATAGGCAAAAACAAATTCGTTACACAAATATGTCCCTTAATTTGGTATTTAACATGTAGATCAAAAGTTATCAAATGAAAAAGGAAATATAAATTTATTTCGTATATTTTGCAAAAATGAAGTATAACCGCTTAAGCGGTGGAGAATATTCTTCATTGAACTATTAAACAGAAAACTTAATAAAACCGACAGCAAAAATATAGTGCTCAAGTGATCAGTTTTTAACAATTTTTAATTTTTTAATACAAAATAGTAATTGGTCTTTGACATTTAACATTTTTAAAAAGAATTCAGAAGAAACACATCAAACGCTCAAAATAATTACTAACATTTTTAAATTGTACATATTTCGAGGATCGTGAAGTAAAATACCTTGTGCCAAACCGTAATTTTCCCAAATTATCGCCGAAATAAAAATACCCATTGTTCCTTAAATACACTTATATAAATTGTTTCTGCACTTTTAATTAACGAACTCCATGAGACTTAAACGTGTTGCTCCGCCCACCTAATTAGTTCCCCTCTATTTTTCCGATTGCAGTACCAACTTTTTTCTCTAGTACATACTCCCACCAATTATTTTATGTTCCTAACATTTGGCGATCATCAGTATTCCACTCTTATCGCCAGAAAGTTCTAAATGAACTCAGTGCTTTTTAGTTTGCTTTTTCTACACACAGAGTGTACTAGAAAGGAAAGAATCGAGAGGAAAAAAGTTTTTCACTTCCTCAAAGGTGATTGTCCTTCCGGTATCTCGTTCCTATTATCTTTCCCAGAGTTTTCTTTAGTATCTTCGTGTTGATTTACACTAGATTCTTTTGTTTTCTTCCCAACACCTTAACTAAATTCGGATTCAGCAGAACGTTAATCTAAGAAAGTTTTCCTTCCACTAGCAAAGTGGACAGAAAAATTTATAAAAGAACCTAAATGCTAATAGTATTGAATTGAATTTTTGATATTATTAAAAATACAATAGAAAAAATTATCCAATATCAAAGTAAAATGTATTTTTGAATAAGATTTAAAATTTTAGAAATTTCACTACACATTCGTACTTACTATGGAAAAATTAATTTAAAATTAAACGGAATGTGTTTGAATATAGGAAATAAATTTGGTCATATTTAAAATTAGTTAAAAATTTATTACAGTTATTCTTCTTAATTATATTATATTGGCTTTATTCACGTATTCATTTGTTATCATATGATAAAGAAATATTTTTAGCAAATCCCATTCAACTAATCTATATATTATCTTGAAATATGTAAAGTATAAGTCTGGCTATTTCATTTACACGATTTTATATATATATATATATATATATATATATATATATATATATATATATATATATATATATATATATATATATATATATATATATATATATATATATATATATATATATATATATATATATATATATATTATTAATAGTATATTTTATAAAATGCAATGAATGCAATTAAACAAAATACTATGAGAAATGCCAAATGGAAAATAGTACATTGAAATTATTAAATGGAAAACAATACATTGAAAATACCCAATGGAAAGAATTTACATTGAAAATACTTGGAAGAAATTTCATAGAAAATATCAAAGAAAGATAGATAAAAATGAAATAAAGTACCAATATGGCCAGCTTCGTCAGGGGGTGTTGACCACATTGGCACAAATTATGGCTTTTCTGCAATGGCCCAAGACATAGTCTTAAAGAAGCCAGTACACCCAAAGCCATACTAAAATATCAAACCAAAGTATCATGCTAGAATAAAAGAAGTAGAATTTAATCTAAAATATATAAGTCAAAATCTAGTGTTGCCAAAATACATTTAATTTATAATAATCAAATTAAAACCATATCTAAATTCAAGTCCAAATTTGAAAGAACCTGACCAAATACGTTAATTAGCGACTAAGTGTAAACACTATCGGCATTTCATGCTTCTTATAAGACCTTCAATATGTTTATATATATATTAAATGTTTATATATTCTTGTGCTCTTCAGTTCTATATCTAACTCACCATTTTATATTTATATATATATACATACAAATAAAATCTCGTATTGAATTTTTTCTCATTATAATTTTACTTTTAATTACATTATACTTTACATTGCTATAAAATTTGATAAAAAAATTTAATTGCATGAAAATTAGCAACATCTTTATAATATTGAAAAAAATCTTTTAAGTTCATTTCGTTTTACTATAAACTGTATGGGGTTCGATGTGGAATTGGGTACCCCTTGGTTTTGTGTAAAATTTAATTTCTGGTAAACAATTAATGCTGGTAAATTTAATTTCTGGTTAACTTTTGTGATCTTCTTAACGTCTTGTTAGTCATATCTTAGAGTCAAAGAAATCGCCAAAATATCAAGGGGTACACGATTGTTAATTTTTACCATTATATAAATATTTTAAATTTCTTAATTTGTATTAAATTTTTATTTTGTGTATTTATATACATAATAAACTATAATTTAATAAATATAAATTAGGATTTCTCGTTTATTCTTATTATTATTTCTTTATTATAATTTCTTTAAATAACGTGTGTAATAAGGTTTACTACACAGTAATTTAATCCTAATTTTTTTGTATTTCTAATTTTAAAATATAAATTATTTTATTTCAAAAATAAAATTTTGGTAAAATGGAATAGCATCTTTTAAATATCCATAATTAATTTGGAAGAAATTTTTGGATATTTGTAAAATTCGCCATGCTATTATATTAAAACAATTTAATCAGCTGCAATTATATGCAGCAGTATTATAATACAATTAACAACTGCAAAATCAGCTGCATAATTAGCTTCTTTCTTTTCATTATTTTGTTCAGTACTATTATAAAGACTTTTATATAATAAAATAGGTTTTATTTTATATTAATAATCTATTACATTTTTTAAAAATATCTTGATTGGTCTAAAAATGTTATATGGATATTATGGACAAATATCCTCTTAAAACTAATAACTTGGCTTCTAATATTTTCATAAATTTTTTAAAATATAAAATTAATTTCCAGAATTTTCATTTGAACTTTTTAAAAACTCTACATTTGAAGTGATCTCTGATTACGGTGTGTAAGTACCATTTTTTAAAGTAGATATTGAGAATTGAAAATTAACAAATTTAAAATGTAAAGTCACATGAAAGCTATGTCACGCTTATTAATGTATTAAAGACATTAACTTGCCTGAGCAAATATTTTAAATTAATTTCTAAATTAAATATGTTTATAAATAATTTTTATGAAGGTAATAAAATCTTTTGACATGGTTATTTTTTAAATCAAAATTAATGGCATTTTTAATTTCAAATTCCGACACTTTTAATGAAGTCACGATTTAACCACTTTTATAATAAGATTAAATAAAATATGAAAATAAATAACACAAAGATTACAAGCAAAAAAATTAATCCCTTAATTCTATTGAATAACTTCGCAGTAAGGGGCAGAGCAGGGTAAAAAATAAAATTAAGTCTAATCAACTATAATGGTATTATACGTCTATACGTCACTTTATTACATTTTTACACTTTATTCACTTTTTTACCCACTATTATACGTCACTTTTTTTCAATGATGAAAGCTTTTATTACTTTCAACAAATAAAAATCAATCCAATGAAAAATTCTTCACTTGAAACTGGTGACTATGGTAACTTAACTTCCAGGGAAAAAAATTTATGAATAATAAATCTGTGTACATTGTTCTTGTACACAAATTTATTTTTACTCACTGAAAATGTAATGGGATGTTAAATATTAAGGGAAGAAAATACTAATTCTTGAGAACTGTTTTTAAATTATTTTTTATGTTCTTCTTTTTTGCAATGCTCTGTAATAATAGTCTCAAATATTCTCGATTCAACGATTTAAAACAACTCACATTCAGAAAAAATCCTTTCCCCCCTTTTTTTCAAACTTTTAAGTGAAAGATAAGCTTCTTATCCATTTAACGGAACCATTTCTTCTTAAAGGGAAGGTAATTTGTTTTCCTTCGTGCTCCGAAGTTTTGTAGTCACTGTGTGTTCTTTTAGAAAATGTCTTCTTCCATGTAGATTAGATGCAGAAAAAATCGCTGCAGATAAAGATCTTTTCTAGTTTTTTTTTCCTCTCTAGAAATAGTATATGTATAATACAGATTTTTTTCTTGCTTCTACCAGAAGAATATAACACTGTCTCTGTTTAAAATGTTAATACACTAAATCATTTGAGTTCCGCCTCTGTTTGCATTTTAGTAAAAATGTTACGCTTACATAAGCAATCGAGAGAAAGTTTGTTATTTTTTGAAAATAAATGGGAGAGATTTACTTTTATTAAAAAAACTATGTTTATTTTTACGAGAAACAACAAAATAACTCCGCAGATTTGAAAAATATTAATCAGAATATTTTTGGAAGGAAACAACTTTATTTCTTGCTAAAAGAAAAAGTGAATGATTATAATTTCCAATGAAAAGTTATATTTCTCGATAATAATGTATCCTTATAAAATATTTTTACTTACTAAATGCGTTTATTTAAATGATTATTTCCTATAAAGTGAAATATTCAAATTAGGCAGATTTCAATGATGTGAAACTAAAGTCGGCACTAGTGGCGTATAATCGATTATAAATTCTGAATTCTTTTGGCGCTGAAGAAATGTTGCCAAGATGACGCATCGTGACGCACGTGATGACGTTAATAATAGGGTTACCAAAATAAAATTTTCTGCATAATTCTTATAGGTCTCCATGTGTATGACGTAATGAAAGCGAGGTTGCCAGCTACATAAGAAAATTCGCCAAAAAATCGCCAATCTTGGAATTCGGCATCCTGGATTATACGGCACCTGTGCCCGAAAGTCGACGATATTTAACTGAGACCGAAATTAAAGTTGACAGTTATTTATAAATTAGTGATTTCTCTCAATTGTATTTATCAAATTTTACTTAAAATTTTTCCAATGCAATATATATTAATAGATATTAACTTCTCTAAAACCTTATTCTCTTAAAACATAAATAACTTATCAGAGCAAATTAAAAAAAAATCCATAATATTTTTTGAATGCTCAGAACATGAAAATATTTGTAATACTTTTAATTAAATGTTTAAAATCATATTATTGAAACTACTTAGTAAAATACTCATTAATGCAAAAGCAAAATATAAATGTAGTTTTATATGTTTCGATTAATGCAGGGAAATTATTGTTTTACGTTTGTTAACGTTCTGGAGCCTAATCTAGATATCATTATTGCATTAATCCGTTCTATAATAGTTTTTGTATTAGTATAAATTAACCCTAGACAGATTTATTTTTATTTTCAAATCATAAAGCATATTATTTTGCATTATATTTATTACATAAAACAACAATTTTAAAATATGTAATCTATTACATGAAGGCTGTTATAAATATAGAATGTTTTAAGACAATTCATAATATTCCATATTGAGTTACATTTATCCATCCATACTAATCCTATTTTTTGATATTTTAAATTAAGATTTATTAAAATAAATAGTTATGTTCTCGCTTTCAAAAGTTTATGATATTTTGACTATATGTGCATCTGATATTTTTTCTATTTTCCTCTCTTTTTAATTTTTATCATTTTTATCCTGTTTTTCTTTTTCTTTGTATACAGTCATTGGAATTTATGTGATTTACATTTAAATTTTTTGATATACTCCTCACATTTACTAGAAGTATGCAACAGACTGTCGTACTAACATTTCAGAAATGAATCCATAGCATACTTTTTATAAAAATTGCATACATGATATTTTACTATTTATAATCTAACTTTTTATTTTTATACTCTCATTTATGTGTACTCTCTTGCGTATTCTCATTTCTTAATAGTACAGAGAATTAGGTATTCTATAAATTTCAAAATAAAATGAGAAACATTCATCCAAAATACAAATTATTCAAAAGAAACTTTGGCTTTATTTGTGTCCGTAGTGTATTTAAAATAAGACTGTTAACTCTGTTTCCTCCTGCTTTATTTAAAAGAATTTTAATTGGATTGTAGAAAGAGACAAAAAAACGGAGGAGAGGAATTCAGGTTTTAAGACAGTTAGATGTCAATTATTATAATAACCAGTGACAAACAAAGGCATTAAAACTCCTGGTGGAATTTCAACCAGATTTCCTTACAATCCCTTGTTTCGATGCATTATCTTCAAACAGAAAACTTAGAGGCCACGTTAGGCTTAGCAAAAATAAAATCGAATTTTTTATCAGCTTGAGAATTTGAGAATTCTGTCAAAATGTTCTTTCGGAAACAAAAATATGCACTTTTGATGATATTTTGCATTTGTAACAATAATTTATTGTCTCTGGAGAAAAAGACATTACTTGTTGGGAGAGGAATGAGTAAAATATCACAATACCATCTTTCATTTTTTAAGTTGAGTTGAGCGAATTGGATTTCTGAAAGAGTATTCAATTTTGTGTCGCCTCATTCTAAATTTTCTTTTGTTCCCTCAGATGCTCTTCAGAGACATAGTGCCATATTTGCAACAAAAATAAATGTAAATGCAGTAAGTTTTCTTGAAAATTAAAGCAACAGGCCTTTTTTCTACATTCCATTTTATTTCATGTGATCTTATGTTATCATTAATCATACAGTTCTTTGTCTACTTGCTTTTCGGAACAAGGTTGCAATGCGATTAAATACATTTAGTTTTTGCCAAAATGTTCTTATCTTTTATTTTGAAAATAATATGTTATTTAATTACCATGTATGTGCTTTGAATTATCATATTTTTACAAGAATTATTTTTAAAAATTTAATAAATATAAAAATGATTATGTCTAGAATTTTACATAATAAATTATTGCATTTAATCTGTGATTAAAATGATTCACATTTTAATCACAAATTTAGTAAAGTTAATTTATGTTCTTAAAAAATTGTACAACAATTAAAAAATAGCTTAAGAATTAATATTCAGATTACTAAATTTTTTTTACAAATCATACCAATGTTTTCTAACATATATTTTAGTAGTACTTAGTTTTTACACAAATTAATTTTTGCTGTATGTTTATTTTAATGAAATAATTCTATTAAATTATTCTTATATTTTTGCTCGAAACTCAAGTGCCGAGACTTAATTCTAAAATATTTCAATGATAATATACAATGTATTTGTTGATGTATTTTATTATTTGTTATTTCATTATTTCTGATTTATGATGTATTTTTATTTCATGACTTCAAAATAGTTGCGGTTGCATAAAGTTAAACGTAAAATACTGCATCTTTAATAATGATTATTACTGAATATTTTCTAAAATATTCAGTACAGATATGTCTACATATTCCTACAAGTCTACATATTCAGCTTAAATATATTCATAATACGTATTTATATAGATATTAAAATACGTATTATGAACTGATGAATTTTTCATCATTCAGAGTGCAGAATAGTATACATGATATTAAGAAAACATTTTATTTTCTGATCCAATCTCCATCAATAGCTACTGACAATTATAAAATTTTTTTAATTAACAATGTAAAATATAGATTTCCTGTTATCTTCGCTTGCTAATTGGTGAATAGTAATAAAACAAGTCGATTTATCATTTCAAAACTTAATATTTTCATTACAGAATCTTTAAATGTTTCTAATCAGAGTTATTTAACATTTTCGGTAAAGCAGGGATGATATAGAGAAATAAGGATCTTTGGAGTATTTTAGATATGCTTCCAGAACATGATTATACTGCACGTGAATAACAAATACTTGACAACGAACATATTCTTAAGAAAGGGTAGTATCAATGTAGGCATCAAAGATAAAACTTTCAATACCCATTCACATCTAAATACTCTGCACTTTTAAGATTAATAACAAAAGTATTTGAGCTGATTAGAACTGAACTTTTTTAATCTTCAATACTTATTAAGCATATATTTGAGGTAATTTCAGAGTGGTTACTAATCCATTGTCATATTTTACGAATTAGTTGTGTTTAAAAGTACTTTAATAAAATAGAGTATTCAAATATATTGTGAGTTCGATTACCGTTGTTTCACGAGTTCTGCTGGAAAAATTATCTTTTGTTAGCAAATAAATTTTTTCTGAGATAATAATATTCAATTGTCTGGCTTTTTACAGTTTATTTTTCGCTATCTAAAGAGTTGTTGAAATTACTTATAACACGGGGACTTCTTAATATGTAATAGAAAGATTAGTTTAGCAATTAAACGCAACAATAGGATGAGTTCCACTGCAAATCACATTTTAAAAATTCTATCGTGTAATTGCTTATATTGAAGGAGTAAAAACAGTTAATATATCATATTTGTTTCAATTTTCAGAAGCAAATTCACAAAATGTCACGAAAAATGAAATGCTAACCAATATTAAACAGTTTTCAGAAAATATTCAAATAACTTGAATATAACTTGAATATTATTTTTTTACTAAAGTTTTAGCTTATTTGCCAAAACAAGGCCATAAATTGACAAAGTAACAACAATTTTAATCACTGTTTGAGTTATTAGAGAAATATAAAAAATTATGTTTTACGTATATTCTACGTATTAGCATTATGTTCATCAAAGGCACCAGGAAACCGCTGTCGGTGGGAAACATGGAAAACATGGAAAAAATGGCAGGGTTCATTAATAGCAGTAAGATCAAAAATTGAATTCTGACTGGCTTTCTTATTCTTTGTCAATTTATATTTTGCACATTGAGACCATGAATTCATTTAACTCACTTTGCAACAGTAATAATGATTGGTAATATTTTTGAAAGTTACTGGAATAATGTAAATTCATGGTAATTACTATTATTTGAGTAACGCATATTCTCTGCTGGAAGGATTGGGAGCTAAATCTATTGAAATCAAAATATGTTATCTTGACAAGAAAACAGTGATAAAGGCATATTTTATGTATTAATATAAATGCTATATAAAAAAAGTTTAATTTAGCACTATTAGAATAATATGAAATGCTTATAAATTAATGAATGGTATTATATGAAATGTTTAATGAAATAATTAATATTTAATATATGAGTATCCAGTTATCAGTGTGTAGTTTTACATTCAAATAAATACTGCAATCTGCAGTAATATATAAGAAAGAAAAATTAAGATAAATAAATAATTTCAACGATAAAAATTTATTACAATAAACTAATTTTACCTTTATTATTCGTTTGAAAAAAAAACAATTTTTGATAAAAAAATTAATTTAAATTATCTATTTGAGTTATATTTTTCTTATAATAGCATGAAATGTAAGTCTATATGAAAACAAACTGCATGCTTTAAAGTGTGGTATTAGATAAGCGAAAATTTTAACTTATAAAATAAAAAAAGGAATCCACTCATAAAGCAGAGAATCCTTTAATTTTGTCAATATGGTACAAATATTTCATGTCTTAATTTTTTTTATGTGAAAAAAGATATTATTAATAATTTTTACCTAAAAATTCAATTCTATAAAATTGTAATCTGTAAAATAACATTTATATTATTATTTTAGATAATGAAATTTTTACTTCTAATTAAAATTATGGTTAAACGTATTACGATTAAAATTATTTCCTTCGAAAAAATTATGAACAAAATTAATAATTATGTGTAAAGCAATTAAATATGAATAAATTTTGATGTTAAATAATTATTTGCAAGGGGTAATTAATTTATAAATTTAAAAATGAATCCAGCATATTTTATAATTAAGATAAATTGAATATCTGCATGAATGATCTATACTTAAAATTAAAATTTAATAAATAAAATTTCAATCACACTTATTTCGATTGTGATTCTGATTAAAAACATTTGTACTAAAATTATTAACCTTTTGGTTATGACTAGATTATATAGAACAACAATAAAACAAATTAAACATTTCATAATGGTTTAAGATATTACTAACTCAAATAACATAAAGAAACTAAGCATTTCTATTGCTATTGTCAAAAATAAAGTGCTCAGAAATAACATTTGTACACCATATTCGAAAATATATTAAAAGTTCTAACAGTCAAATACCCATATACAAAATTTAGCAAAGGATTAAATATAAATTTGTTCCTGTAATTAATTAAAAACATTCAGAAATAACTTACGCATTTTACTTATTTAATTAATATAAAGTAATTCTGGAACAAGTTTCTCAGCTATCGCTCGTATTTAGTTTAAAATTTCATAATGCAGTAAATTTTTCTATTTAGCTTTTCTATTTATCATTTACACAAAAAAGTTTTTGAAATTATTGTTATAGATAAAGTCATTATAATCAAATTTGACATTTATTTCCCATGAAATTGATTTAAATAACTTTTTTAATGATATTTTGAATGAAATAATATTTAAATTAAGCTTAATTTCTCTTGATAGCCTAATGACTACCAGGAGGAAATAAAAATAATAAAGTGATTATTTTAATAAACTTGGTTTCAAAAAATTTAATCCAAGATCATTTTTAAAAGTCCAAATAAAATGAAAGAATACAAAATTCAGAACTACGTGAACAAATTGCACGGAAACAGTTTCATTCAAAATGTGAACTCCTTATTTCTAAATTCAAATCAAGAATCATTCAGAGCATTTTAACATTCTTATAAGCACATTTCACACAAACATTATTTCTCAATTCGACTGAAAAATGCTGGTTATATTTTGAATAATAGGGCGAATAATAATAGCAGGAGATACATTTTTTCAAGTTATTATAACAGGCTTTTGTTACTTGATCTTCATAACTTCATTTTATATAATTCTATTGAATATTACAATAGATTTTCAGAAAAACAGTTTGTGATTTCCGTTGAAATAAATGAAATTTAAAAGTAATGGAATTTATTTAATATAATTTTGATAGAATAACGAGATTAGAGTTTCCAAATGCATATAACTCAATGTACTTTGATCAGATAAACCAAGAATGTCATATTTAAATTGAGCAAATTTATTTATAAATTATATTGGATTTTATCCATGTATAATTTTAGTAAAATTAGTAATTTCATTAAAATAAAACATGATTTTTGTTTCTTTATGCTAAATTTATTTAATTATTGTATGAATTAAATTCCATGATATTCAGATTAGGTATTATATATTATCAGAAGATATGAATATATATTGTAAATAATATTGATGATGTGATAGATTTGATACATTGAATTACGATCCTACTTTCAAAATATAATTTTTCTTGTTTTTTTATTTATAACTTACATTTTATTTAGGTATAACTGGAACGTTGTGATTATTATTAGTATTAAATCTTAAAAATATAATGCTATCAAGTAATGTCTTATTATTGGAGCTGTAAGTTTTGTCATGATTATGTATTAGATTAGAATAATTCAATATGAAATATTTCTTTTAATAATTGAGAGAGAATTCATCCATTAAGAAAATAAAAATTTCATGCTAGCTTTTATGAAAATATTAATTCATTTTTATAGAAAATGCTTATATGTATGGAGAACTTGAACATTAGCAGTCATTGATTATTAAGTTCTTGAAGGTTATACATATTATTAAATCAAAATACAATATTAGCATTTTGATCCGTAAAGAAATTTATGGACCATATTACCAGTTTTTAATTTCAAAATTTAAATGCAATCCAAAATTATAAATTAATTGACTGTAATGAATTTTTGTAACAAAGAATCCAAAAAAAGGAAAACTTTCAAGCTTTCAACCTGATTAAAATAGTCTAAAAGAGAAAAATATTTCATTTTTTTCCTATTTAAGTGATCATGGAATCAATATTTTGTATGCATCAAATGTGTTCATTCTAACGACTCGTTGATGATGGATTGCGGTATAGCTTTGTAACGGATAAAAGAAGCATTCACATAGAAAAATTGTAGCTTAAACAGAAATTGTAAAATTTATTCTAGATATACATTACAAAATATTAACAAAGAATAAATTATTTTGGATTAGGATAATAAAAAGTTTAATTATATTTGTGATTTAAAATTAAATATTTCATTGCTGATTTTGATCCTTTTATTATCCATATTGGAGTGAATATTCGTAGAATTTTATTATTTTGTACTGTTAAATATGTCTTAGAATCAATTTAAGAAATTAAAGACCTATTAGTTTGATGTCATGAATTTGTTGCTAGAGTAAACTAATTATTTTAAAATTTAAATAATATTAGACACCAAATAAGGAAGTAAGAACAACGGGAAACTATTATACTATTATACGGGTATTAGAAGTTTATTATATTTTGCTTTATAACTAAAATTTCAATAATTTTCAAAAAATATTAAAAGCATCTTCACATTTTCAACATCTTCACATTTTAATCAAGTCCTGACATATTCATTTCTTCTTCTATAAATTAATATAATCTAACTCAACCTGGAATAGTTTGGAGGAAGTAATAGTTATAATAAACTTACTCGTGATTACGTGCAGGTGTACATTAATCGGTAGATTCATTATTCTTTCACAGGTATCACGCGATAAAATATCTCAAAGTTATCCTTCTTGGACATTTCCCACTCCGTATATTCCATATTGATAACAGGCGCTAATAATGATATAGAAAGTAATTCAAAAATCAGATACATCCTTCTTTTCAATATTGCCAATTTTTGTAATGTTCTTCAATAAATTTTATATGATACTTAATGAACACATTAAGAAATATTGTGTTTTATAAACATACAATTTATATCGAAAAAAAGGTCCTATTTTATAAAATTTGAAGATTCAATCTGTTTGATAAATATTCAATTTATTGAAAATTTATATTCAGAAAAACATGGAAAATAAGGACGAGAGGTGCTCAGTTGGACATATAACTTTATAGAAAATTATATCGTATTCATATTGTAATTGTCTTGAAGATATTATTACTTCTTTGGTTAATTTAAACAAATATACAGTTTTTGCTAGAATATAATTAAAATTTTTGGTAGCAAATTAAAAGAAAGAATAAATTTGTAATGGTATATCTTAACAAACTTACAGCAAAAGAAATGTATATTTGCACTTTGTTTTAGAAGTTATATTATATACATTACACACATTCATCATCACATTCACACTTACACACAACACACACACACACACACTACTTACACATTTTCATCACACACACACACACACACACACACACACACACACACACACACACACACACACACACACACACATATATATATATATATATATATATATATATATATATATATATATATATATATATATATATGATATATATATGATTACATACTATCAACATAGTGTATAGCTTAACAGAAAAAATATCTTGTAAAGGTTATAAAGGTCATGCAATCTGATAGGTATCTTTTTAAATAAATGGCCATGCTTACGCATTACAATATATGAATGAATCTATATATTCTCAAGTATCTACTTTTGGTACTTCAGAAAATATATGAATTCCTAAATCTCATACGAGAGGCAGATGCGTAGCATTCCTAATAATGATTTTAAGGATTAACATGAATTGAATGGCAAAACTTTTACCATTCACCGTAAATAAATTCCTTTCATGAAAAATAACAAACATTTTTATTAAAATTCCTCTTTGATAAAAAGTAATTCTACAATTTGATATATTTTATTCTCTACGGGAAGGGAGTGCTTATTTTAAAATCTTATCTGAATGCATGGACTTGAAAATGTTTTTAATATCTGTAGTAAAAAAGTTGGTTTGTTACAAAATTTTAATAAAATAAACTACATCATGTTTTCACATGAAAAATTTTGTATAGAAAATTGTACTGTAACTACTGACTGAGTAAATTAAACATCATAATTGTATTCAAATATTTAATTATATAGTAAGATTACTATAAAAATACAGAATAACTAAGATTGCTTTGATTAGGCAGGATGTTGAGTAAAATATTTTCTTTGTTGCACACACACACAGTATCCATTTTTTAGTATAATAATAACAATAATAGAAATGATAGTAGCTTTCATTAAAATATTAGCAGAATAGAAACTGTAACAACATAAATTTTACAACTAAAATCAATATTTTAAATTTTATAAGGCGTGATTTCAAATATTAATACTAAATATTTGCTGTACAGTATATAGCTTCATCGATAAAAATGTATTATCCGATTTTTGTGCGAAAATGTTTTGTAAATTTTTTGCAGATTTTATTTTTGATTTAAAAAATTAAATACTCAAACGTTATCATTTAAAATACTTGCACTTTGAAATTATTTTACATGTTCTATCAACTCATATATATCTTATGCGTTTCTTTTTTTAATTGTATCGGAAGCTATATCCCATTTTCGCGTCTATTAAATATTTTCTCTTTTTCAAAATAAATAAGCAATAAAGAAAATATATTTTCAAAAGGAAAGTTGATGATGACATTTTCATACTTTGAAGACAAACATATGAGTTGAAATTTACCTTACAGATGTCGAAGCTTATGAAGGAGTTTCTTTTTTCATGTACGAATTTGATACTAAAATGTCTATAAATTTCAATGAACACAAAATTATAAAACATGTCTTTGAAAGTGTTAATTTATTTAATTTTTTGAAAAGAACTTGGACTTTTTATTTTTAAATTATTTTTATTTTTGTTTTTAAACGTCAATATTACCAGATCGAAAATTGAGATTGCTAAAATCAGTATATAAATCAAGAAAATAAATTTAAAATCCACTATTTATCAAACATAAATGTTATCATGCATTTTTTAATATTTACTAAATATATTTGTTAACGCTCTTATGTTATGTGTGATATCACATTATTTAAAATTAACTAGTTTCAATTATTATTTTATGAAGTAGGTATTATGTTTCTATTTAATATTCATATTTCATTTTTTTCTCAAATCGTATCGGAAAAGAACATGCATTTTAAGTGTTTCCAAATTCTGTTATTTGTTCCAGATCATTAAAAATAGTTCCTTACAATTATAAAACAGTATATTTTTGTTATAAGGTTTTTGAGTCTGAAATTTTATAATGTAAAAAAATATTGAAAGTTACGGAGTATTGCAGAAGATCGCGAAATAGCCATGTAGTTTTATTTATGAAAGAAAAAACGTGAAAAAAGGAAAATAGGAAATACGTTAAATGAATTTTTGGTGTGAGCTATATATCAGAGAACTCGAATACCAGTATATGAATTCTTAGAATTACGTAGTGGTCATACTCAGATTGCTGAATGCACAATATTAATTTTAACATTATTTACAATATACTAAGTACCTAATATATTGAATAATACTTCAACTTGCAATGACTTACTTTCAAGATTTTTTATTTTTTGTATCATAAACAAGAATTATGCTCTCATTTATTACACTATTGCTTTTAGTTAAAATTGAATTGAATATTACTTTAAAGTAACAGTGAAAGCACAGCAAACACATCCATACTTAATTTAGTAGTTAAAGATTGGTATAATAGAAATGAGAACATCAGCTTATTGTGTGTGTGTATATATCAACAAGAGGAAGAGAACGATATTGAATTGTTGATGTTCACACTTCTTTGTTTTGCATATCTCATTAAATGATGAAATGTATTTCATTGAAAATTAAGAAAGCAATAATACGTTGTTAAAATAAAAAATATTAAAAAGCTTATAAGACGTTGTTCTCACGCTTTTTATATTTAATCTTATAACAGGTATATGATGTTTTCACATTAAAGTTTAGAAAGAAGCATATCATTGTCCAGTGAAACTGTATTAATTATTTTCAGTCTTTATAGGATTGAATGTATTAAAAGAGTTCTTTGGAAGAAGTTTTTAATTTTATTGTTGTGTTAAATCTGCTTTAATAAGCTCAAATAGATATTATTTAATTCTACTAATTTCTTTGTTGTTATATCAATTTTGATAAAATAAAAATAGTTCCATAAATCAAACATTACATATATTTTAAGAAATAAACAAAGAAATTGAAGCATGAAAATTAATAAAAAAATTTGAAAGAGTTATTTGCTTTGTAGTAGTATATGCTGTTGTAGTGAAATTCTTAAATTTTTAACGGAACAAAACAAATTCCTTAAACAATATCATTGACGTAAGGCAGAATACCAATTAATATTTCATAGCAGTTTAATTAATCATTTAAAACTAAGTACTTTTCAAAAATATTTTGCAGTAAATATTTAGTAAATTTGCTTATTGATTTAAGTTTCAAATTTTAATTTAATTATTTTTTAATAACTGTCAAACCAGACACGTTGAGAAGTTTCAAAGGATTTTAGCTCTGAGTTTTTATAAAATAAACTACCAAACTTATTACTTTGCTCTAAGTAATATATCTATAAAGTGAAATGTTCTGTATCACATTCATTCATTTATCTGTTTTATTCCATAAATTCTCTCTGGAGAGCCTGTAACACTAAAGAGCGCGTTCTCGAGGTGGCTGACAGGTGAATACCTTCACTGGTCTTCCAGTGGGTGGTAGAAGGGAAATAAAATACCTTCCGCAGATCAAAAGGAGGAAGTCCAACCTCCCGAGGCAATGGCAAACCCCTTTATGACAAGTGCAATTTGCTTCCTACTTCACCAGTGAACTGATTGCCATAAAGGCAGCTCTTACCCCTTAGCTCACACAATCAGTCCCCTCGAATGGCATCAACATATTCTCTGACTGTAAATCTGATCTGGAGGCCATTAAAGGCGATAAAACAAGACTTGCCCATGGCATCAATGCACTTCTGGCCACTGTAGTTGCAAGGGAGAAAACTTGCACCGGCCAATGTGTCCCTGTACATGTTAACATCGAGGGAAATGAACAGGTGGACTCCCTAGCCAAGGAGTCGGAATATCAATCCCCCTTTCAAGACTACCACTGGCTTCAAAACACACTTCGTCGCAAGGCAAATCAGCTCTGCGGGAGATAACGGATACAATGGTGCCTATCGAAGCTTAATCCTGAACGTGGTATCAATTCTACCATCAGCAGAATTCGGACTGGGCACATGAGGGTAATAAAAATCATGCCCGACGGATCTAGAACCTATGCAAAATGTAGGGCACTGCACAGGAGTTCCACTGGATCCGAGGCGTCTCTTCAACAGCATCTCTGTTGCTTCGACTCTCTTTAACATCGACCAACTGCTGCCATGACACCCTTTATACGGAAAAAAGCTGAAAATGTGGTTAAAGCAGTGCTCCATGCCTTTGGTCTCATATGACTGGTCTTTTTTACCTTTTCTTTTTGTACTTGTCACACGACAACAACATTCCAAAATTACCGTCTATATGAATTTACACTATTACCACTACTGATTGAAAACTTCTAAACCATGCTGACAAAATGTTGGGGATAGCCGAAATCTTACATCACATTTTCAAATGTCAGAATTGGGACTAATTTTTTTTTGCGTATGTTTGAGTAGTACTTTGCTACACGAAAGCTATATTATAGCGTAATATATTTAGACTAACTTTAAGTAGAAGCACAGGCTTGATGTTAAATGTTGATATACACCTTAAAATATTATGGTGATTGTTTCTCTATGTAAAGAATGCTGTCTAATCTTTTACTATAGAAGGATTTGCGTATCACACATTTGGTATCGATCATTTATACCATGAGATGAAAAGTAACATGTATGAGTGAGAATGATGTCGACTTAAATATAGCAATGATTCAAAAAATACTTTAATATACTCTTAACCACCATTAGGCCTCATATAGGCTGTTTTTGGAGCTATCTTAATGAAAAATATTTCTCAGTGATTGAAAAAGGAAGCATTTGATGAATATTTCAAAATAACAGCATGTTGGAAAGTCGTGGCCCTCTCTAGTTAGATTAAAACAATCGAGAATATTTTCGGGCGTAGTTTGACAAATATTATAGAAAGAAAAAGCAGAAAAACCCTCATTCTATCTTTGTATGTCATAGTTCTTAGATTACCATTACGAATACGAGAAATGACAGTCTGCTACACTGGAGGCACAAGGCTGATTAACTAGATAACAGTGATGAATAGTAATGACAGTAGCAATTTGCGGGTTGGTAAGGCGGGAATTCAATTTAAAAAAAAGTAAGAGATGGCAGAGAAGACATGGGTAGATCTGCTCCACTTTTAGCAGGGGCTCTGCAGTCTTATTTCCAGGAATGTCTGCGTGTCAAGTGATCCACTTCAAGTGAATCTCTCTTAAAGCTATAAAACCCCTTCTCAGCTTGCTGTTTTTCTTCCTAGAAATAGCCACATTAACGTCACCTCTTACTCCATGTCAGTATGAAAGATGTTAGATGGCACTCAGGGTATCGCTAAAAATCCAGATGTCTTTCTAACCAAGAAATAAAAGTACTCCAGATTCTTTGGCAATTTCCATGGGCCAACTTTTATTCCAATAATTGCCACAGACAAATTTCTATGACAATTAATTCACTACAAAAGACATGACAGTCATCAAGATTACTCAATTTGATATGGGTGAGATGTTTTTAAATATCATATAGGCTCTACTACGAGAACAAAAATTTTCATTTCTGCTGCCATTTATATAAATAAGAGCAGTCTCCTTTGGAATAATATTGGTTAACCAGCGAGCAATTTTCCTAAGATGTGTGGTTTTATCTAGGAATTTGTTAACACAAGTACGAAGTTTTGAAAGGAAAAACATCCTGTAAAGATCTTCTAATAAATCAATGTATGAATTTATTTAATGTGGATCTATAGCTCCATACATAAAATCCTTTTCGTCTATATGAATAAATAGACTTTTTTGCCAGATTATCTTATTGTTATACCAATCCTGAATATGAGTAGAAGTATGATTGCTAGAACCAAAGCTGAAAAATTTGTTAAAATATTTTGATAAAATTGAGTTTCTTCGAGAACTGAGTAAACCAATCTGCACATGGATTTAGATGTAAAATTTTAAAAAATGAAATAAACTTGCATATTCTTTCGAAAAACTACTTATTAACTTACAGTGAATCAAACAAAATTATAAAGTAATTTTAATTGTATCAATCATTAGTAAATGTAATATAATTTATGATAAAAAAATTGTTTTTGGAAAGTCTTCTCAAAATAATTTTACCACATTTTAAGGCTTCATCGATTTTTCGCCCATTTTTACTGTTGCAAAAAATGCATATAATTATAGACTTTTTTATTAATAGAAGAAAAACCATAAAATCTTCTGCCAAATTTCTATTACGTTAGTCAGTCTAATTAATAAAGTTTTTTTTATATATTTATTTTGCTTTCGGCTGTAAAACATTTTGCAAAATAATTCCCGATGTCACGTTTCTGTAAAAGTATCCTTTCAATCACGTTTCAGCAAAAGTATGTTTCCCTTCGCATTTTTTGCATTCAAGTGTACTTTTAAATTGTTACACGTATTCGAGACTTTCTTGTTTTATTTGAATGCATACTTTTAAATTACATTGTTTATAATTTGTTCATTCATTTAGAAACAAAACATCGTAGTTCATGATTCAAGTTTAAGAGAAAAACCATCGTATATTACAAATTAATGTCACATGAATTTTTTATAGGGTATCATTATAAAAAAACTGACCTTTAATTTTATTATAATGTATATGCATATACGTAACCTATGTATACTTTAATAAAAATAAAAAAGGCTTAATGTTATTTATAAAAATTAATTTTATTTTTACTCTAATTCTTAGATAAATTTAAGAATCTGAATTTGATTTTATTATTATTTCAGTTTAAATGTAACTTATTTAAATCTAAATTTATAAAAGTATTTTTAAAAACATTATTCATTTAAAGATTTATTCAGTTTATGATATCTATATAAAACAGCAAATGAAATATTTTTACAGATAAATAATTTTTCGGAAAAATTATTTTAATTCATATGATAAATGGTTGAAAACCATTTATGATATGAATGTTAATATCTTTAACATATTAAAATATCTCTCAGTTATAAAAGTTTATAATTATTATTCACTTATCTCAATAGGTATACAGGATTATAAGGTGACACTTTATTTTTGTGGTGCATTTAAAATGAACTTTAATGAATTTTAGGAGAAAACTATTAAGAGTATAGAATTTTGCCTCCGTTAAATAAAGAAAATTATACATGTTAATTACTCATGATTTGATTTTTAATTATAAAGATTTTTCAGGAAATTATCAAATCCTTTTTCTTTTTCGTAAATAGTAGCTTTACCAATTAATAATGAAATAATTTCCATTGATCATAGCGAAATGAAAAAAGGAAATTTATGATTCTTTTAACTATTCAAATCAAGAATCTTTCATATATAGAAGCAGCAAGTAATATCTTAATCTTTTTAGAGTTCAAAAAATACATTTAAAAAAATCAAATTTCTTATGCATTTTAAATAACTAAAGTGGTATAAGAAGGCTAGATCATTATTTCTTGGTTTTTAGTTTATTCATTATTTCGAGACCCTGATATAAGTCAAAAAGAGATATGTTATTTGAATTTCTCTAAATTAAAAATTTCTAAATTACGATGGATAATTAGAGCTATGATTCTTTAAATTTTTATTATTCATGCACATTTTAAAGAAAAAACATTAAATGAAACACATGTTAATATTAAAATGTAGTATATGCAGTATATGTAACAAAAGATACTATAATGTTATAAATATTTTAAACGTATTACTATCTACAATCCATTGTGTGCTTTATTGTGATATATATGTTTTCATTAACTATAATATTCGTACTTTTACATAAATATTATTAATATGTAGATATAGCTGTAATGAAATATATTTTAAAATTAACTCTAAATAGCGTACATTGTACTTAGATGTTTCTATTCAGCTTCCAAAGTGAAGTGATACAACAATCTTTTTAAAGTGAATGAAATTTATTTAGAAAACTAAATTCTAATGTTTTAACGTAGGTGCAGTATTATTTAAGTTTCTAATAGAATATGTGTTATAAGCAATCAATTATTATATTTTTAACATGGTAAAATGTGTATTGAGATAAACAATTCCATTACAGGAAACAACATGAGCAAAATGAATAACAAATTATTCAGGCGTTATTAATTTAGCACATTAACTTCTCAAATTTCTTGTATGATATAAAAATTATACAGCACACAATTAAAATTTTATACAGTTGTGCTCCGAACATAACATCAATTTAACCAACTTCAAAAAAATATTTGCAAGAAAACTCTTAAGATTTTAACAATTTCGCTTGAGTATACTGATAACACGTTTTTTCTTTGTTTTTCTTATGGCTCTTATTAAAAATGAGAGTTCCAACAAAATCATCACAAAAAGTATAAATTAAACATTAGATTTAAATATGGAAAATGTTTTATATGAAGAAAACTTTTGCACACACATATAAATGATCAGTTTGAACAAAATTTTACGGAAATGTATAACTACACCCTATTTTATCAATAACACTGGCAGGCTATTTATGCATGATACAATGTGTTGACCATTATGTAATCCGTTCATATCAATTGTTTTTTCTATTCAATTCATTTTTTCTTACTTAAATTTCATAGAATGCATACTTATAACTTAATACAAACAATAAATTAAGTTAAAACCGCGTAAAATGTGAGTAGCTCAAAATAAATGACTATTTATCACATTTTTAAATAATAAAAACAAAAAGATTACTAGGACAGGGAATGTGGTTTTAAAGTATAAAAAAAATCGAATATTTCAAAGCGATAAACCAAATAAAGTCATATCTCTCGTGATATCAGTAAAAAAAATAATGATATATTTTATGAATAATAGGATTCAAACTACTCAAAATTTCATCAAACATGCAGGTAAATTAAATGGAAAAAAACATTCCCAGCGTGAATGTGTCTTTGCAGCTCCATGAAACCGCCATCCTGCCGTTTTATGACGTACCATCAATTTCAATGGTGCTGCCACTCTCATAAAACATCGTGTACTAAACCATTTCATTTTTATGAAAGTTGCATTAAAAAAAGCCATTGCTTTGGGCGAGATCTTGGCAAGAAGACATAACATTCAAACCGAAATTGCGCAGACAGGCCAAGATCCACTTACAAAGGGAATCAAGAACTAATAACCAAAGAGAACATGGGTCGTGTTCTAATTTTTTTTATTACTCGAGAATATCTTTGTTCCTAAATCTTACCCGTTGTTCAAACATTGGATGTTTCCGAACGATAAGAGACATAAATAGTTACAGGCAGGAGGTAGAGTTGGGGCATTACAAGACAGATAGCTGGACGTTCAGCAAAAGCAAATTACGACACAGTAAGCGGAAGAAAAATTTATTAAGCCTTCAATGCTCTCATCTAAGGGAAAAAGAGGGACATTTCACTCGATTTCTTTACTAGCTTAGGAAGCAACGAAAGCTAGAGAAGTAGAAAATTCGAATGAAGGATGGTAAGGGTAGGGGGGCTGAGGGTTATACTAGAGTAGCAAGCGTGGTAGAGTTCGAGGAGACGCGAGTTGATTTATGGCGCCATTATCTCTCGCCATTTGGCAATGTTATGGACGTCAACCACAAAAGGAGCGCTATTGCCAGAAATGTAAGACAAAAGTAAAGGATATTAAAAGATTCATACAACGGCATTTGGCTCTTTAATGCGGGAAGAAAATGGATATAGATGAAAAACAAAATGGTTGAATGACTTTATGAAAATGGCCAAAGATTAAAACATATGTTAAAATGTGGAAAGCTTTCTATTTATATTATGAATAACACATTTTATAATTTACTGATTTCTGAAACATAATCCTAGGTATTTATCTTTAAGTATATGATTATTTTAAGCAATTACTTTTTGTAAAATGGGAAGAAAATCGCGACATAATATTTTCAAATTATATTTGAAATAAGTTTATAAATTTTAAAAATTACAATGAATTTGAAATTTTTAAGTCATTTTTATTTTAAAATGCGAAACAGATAGGATATTTTTATTTCTATAATGACATCCAGAAGCATATGAAGTGCACTATTTTTAAAATGTTGATTGAACTATATCGAACTTTTCATCAAATATTTTAAGCCGTGCGTAAAACGTTGGGAAAAATCTGTTTTACGGATATTATGCTAAGTGAAAAATGATATACTTTAATTCGTTCTACTTATCAACAAATGTATTTTTTGTTGATACTTTAACAGCCCTATTTTTACAGTTATTTTAACCTTGCACCCAGATATATAAAATTGATTTGATAATAGAATTCTCAATGCGTGTGCGCTTCATGGCATTTAAGTTCAGAAGTTTATCAAAAAATCATCATAAGGTTCTTTTCATATTGTTCATATTTGTATGATATAAAGATAAGAGCATTATTAAAATAAGACGAATAAAGCCTTATATTATTATCCACAATAACAAAATTATAAATTAAAATTTTATCTAAAATATTTTAATAAGGGTTGGAAGATTGATGTATTTAACCATTTTTATTTAGTGGTGCTTAAAGCACTGAATTAATTCAGGAATATAACTATGTAACTCTATGAATATTTCAGGAATCATGTACATTAACAAATCGCTCATTTAAACATATTGTGAGTTACAACCATAGAAAAAATGCATTATATTTAATTTAAGTAGAAAACTTCTACTCGCGGTATAAGTTTTGTATTTACCATTGGCATATTTCCCTGCAAGTTAAGGGGAAATAGATAAAATGCATTTTCTTCCTTTAAGAAGAAAATTTGCTATAAATACTTATTTAAAATTTATTTTATATTCTAACCAATACTAACTGTGTATCATTAGTTCTTGAGATTTCAACAAAATTAAACCACACTGTTTTTAAAAATCTTATCATTTAGTAATATCTTATTTAATAGTTACAAAAATGTTATTATTTTATCAATAAATAATTTTCTTCCCCTATAATTAGATGTTATACAAGAAGTATTGATCGTTTCTATTTAATTAAAATAAACCTACATTAATAAAATTTAATAAAATATAAAGGTTTCCCATTTAATTTTATGCTTAAATTAAAGAGGAAAAATGTTTTTTAAAACATTCTAAATTACATCAGTAAATTTTCCAATAAAATATCAGGTAGGTAATTAAAACATTCAATAATTAATTTCCTTTCATATAATTTAATAAGTAAAGAATAAATGTCATGAAAAAGTGTTCTGAATACTAGCTGTTAAAATTTAAAGTTTCGTTTTTTTAAACCAATGGAGTAATTAGAATGAGCCATTAAAATAAATATTTTTAAGATATCACATTTCTCTCGCTTTCGGCTATATGTTCTTGTTTTCGTAATTGGCTATAATTAACGTATTAAAAATTAATAATCATTATCATGATATTATTGACTTAAAAAGAGTTGTTGAAAACATCAATGCTAATTCATACTCTTGATTATATTTCAAAATAGGTTGATTATTTTGAAATGCAATGAATTTAATGAATTGCTTATTTGAAAATAAAATATAAATTTCTTCTTTGTTGGAGCACAAAAATTGAATTTTACTATGATTTTACCGAATTTATCTTGAAAAGCATTAATTAATATTTGAAAATATCAATAAAACTCTTAAAATTGGATTTCTGATTAATTACTCTTACTAACATTAATGAATCATAGACTAGCGGCAAAGACTTCCGGCCATTACAGAAAGTTATAGAAAATTAAATTAATTATTATTGGATCTTATCTTGTTACTATACTTGTAATCTATGCATTTTTGAGTTATATATTAAATGAAAAATATTTTCATTTAAAAGATGTATACTTTTATTCCTTTTTATTCACCATCCAAAATAAAAATCAAACTGATCTCATTTGTTAATACAAGAAAAACATATTAATCACTTTCAAGGAACTAATATTTGCTATTGAGCCTGTTACTGCCTTTTAGTGGAATAAATAAAGATTTTCTCCTAGCATCTTTTATTAAATTCATTAACATAGACATAATTATCGTACTCAAATTATCAATTAAGGCTAAAAAAATTCACTTTATTTTTATTTTGCGACACACCTTTGAATTCTAACTGCGATGATATTGCGACTAATTAGATGCACTCTATTAATTTCAGAAATAAATTACGAATATTTGAGTGAATGAATGAAAAATAAACAAATTAATTTTTCTTCTGCAATTTTCCTCACGTATAAATTTATAAAAAACTGACGAATCATTTCGGTATGTGGTGCGCATTTTAGTTAATTACAGAAATAAAATTAACTTTTATCGGATACGTGCAATAAATTAATGGATAGTTCTTTTATTAGTTTAATTATTAATCATCAGAATATGCAAAAATGCTTTTTTTATAAATGGCGGTTAGCTATATCTTAATTTGTGCATTCTTTTTTTCTGTTTATAAAGTATGCATATTTACATTTTATTGATTTAGTGTTTCAAAAACAAATGACTCCGAACACTTTCTCATGATGTACCCAAAATGATGCCAGTTATTGCTTCTCTCTTGCACTGAAGATTTAAAAAGCAGGAGTTTGGTTTTATATGCAAATGATGTCATATTTTTATTTGTAGTACTCCATAGAGGAATTTAGTAAGTCTGCATTAATGCCACGAATGTATTTATCAATGCGGTATTTGCAATAGATGTTACATAAAAATTATGAGTGAAATCGTAAATGTACATTTTCAAAAAAATAAAATAAATAAATAAATATTTCTTTTCCAAAATACACTTTCCCTTAATTGATATACAATTATCTGTTCATTCATTACATTTTTTAAAGCAAATTGCAAATTAAGAAGCAATTTTTCTGAAAACTGTTTCAAAGTACACGGCATTGCTAAACTAAAAGCAGAATCTTTTTCACATTTACTGCCATGGATATTTCCTATCAAAGGTGGAAACGCCTAAAAATTGGACAGTTCAAGTTCAAGATTATAATAATTAATTTTAACAGTGCATTTGCTACAGTATTATTGTACAAAAGTATATACATACGGTTCAGAATTATTGTGATGCAATATATAGTTTTCATATCTCTCATGATTTGTATTTAGTCGCAAAATTTCGGGATTGAAACAAAGTGTTTCCATTTTCAGGAGTTTACAGAGACACTTTTTGCAGACAAATTATACCTTTATAACCGAAGATAATAATCATTGACTGTTGTTGCAAATTCGGTTTGTAGCCTTTTTTTCGGAAATGGATTGCCTTGTGTTTTTAAGCATTTAGTACAGACTTAATAAGGACTCAAAATAATTCCGTAAAGTTTCATCAACTATAATTAAAATTGTTAGTGAATTTCTATTTTAGAAAATAGTTAATTCGAATCATCTGCTTCTGTCATAATATTTGTGAATTCTTGTTTGCATTTATTCATTAGACAGCCATGAGAAGTTTGACTTTGAGAGATTTCTAGTGAATTAAGTTACTAACTGTTTTTACTTTTTCATTTAATGTACACCGTGAAGGAGTAAGAAGAAGAGTGGCAAAAGAAGCCGGGATCTTATTAAGATATTAGGAAATTGGATTTAGAGGAAAATCTCGAAATTTATTTCTGTTTATTGTGATTTCCTACAGCAAACAGCAGGAAATAACTATAGAAGGTGTTTTGTTATACAACAGAAATAAGGAGCAGATATAAAGTAAATTTTTAAATGCGACAGTTATTCAATAGAAATATATAATCATAAGGTAATAATACTACTAAAAAATATGTGACTTTTAGTCAAAATTCGAGATGTTAGTGATTTAGATTAACCCATAAAATTTCTCATCTTAATATACGAACATATAAAAAACTATTTCTTTCTCTATAATTAGTTTTTTCTATAGAACTATTAAATACTTAGAATTACACCAGTGAATATTTGGACTTCTAGAAATGGTCATGTACTAGCGTAACAAGCAACCAAAGATTGAATATTACATTCCTCTGAGTTTAATCTAATTGAAGATAGTGTTGAATAATCCCCGGGATTGCATTTGCATTTTCTAGCTTTGTTGTAAGAGCTAAGGCTTAATTTGAGACATGTTTTTGTGACTCATCCATCTAAACTCTTTGTCAATTGAACTGTTTTTCAAATAAAATGCACTCCAAACATTTTGCTTTAGATTTTGTCATATAAAACATTGATTTTTACGCAGTGTTTTTTTTAATGTGCACCAGGCTAGTGAAGAAAACATTATGATTGACGGGATCATATTAGTATTTTATATATATATAGCTGAAGAAGAAATTCGTAGCGTTTTTACCAAAGACTATTATTTAAGCAAAAGACAATAATTATATTAATAAGTTTTGACCGTTGCTGTTTACAACCTCTTCCCACCTCTTGACCAATTTGTTGATGCCGTTCCACCAAAAATCGTCTGGTCTGGTATCAAAGAAGTTGTCGAGTCAGTTCTTAAGGACATCTTGGTGCACTGAGAAATGCTCGAAAAGAATGCCACAGTCAGCAAGGAGCTCTAGATTGCCCAGCTACACCGCGTGAATGAGGCTATTCGACTCAAAAGAGCTGATCGACATGGTCAAACCATACGATCTTCACGACAAAACCAGACCCCATGTAGCACAAGTCGTCAAAGCCGCACTCCAAAAGCTTGAATGAAAGGTCTTTTAGCATCCGCCGTATTCTCCGGACCTTGCACCGACAAATTACCACCTTTTCCGCTCCTTGTCAAACCATTTGAAGGGCGTTACCTTCGATACAAAAAGGGTCCTTAAAAACTGGCTGAATAACCTCTTTGACACCAGACCAGGTGATTTTTGGCGGAACGGCAAAAATTATTTATTCAAATTTATTTGCCTATTTTTTTAAATTTATGGGTAAGTAAGTTGCCAGATAGAATTGTTAATATCTAGGATATGGCTTGTCCCTTCTAATATACTGTTTAACTTATTTATTCTGCTTTGAAGTTAAGAACTTTGTATTTTTTTAGCCATCGGATCTATATTTTTACCTTTAATTTCTTTGCTTAAAATATAGAAGTTTTCTTCATAGTTCATTTTTTCTGTAAAATATTTATATGATTTCAATATTTCCTTATCCATTGCATCTACCTCATTTTCTGATTATATTTACTGATAGTATTTATCATTTAATTTCTCTTTTTAATAAAAATGTTCTCCTATAAATGACAAACAATTTTGTTATTTTTTAAAATTTGATAATTAGGTTTATTCCCATACAGGTAATAGATATTAGATATTCTGATAAGAATACATTTGCAACATATGCAGAAAATCTCAATTTAGAGTTAATTTCAATAATGTTCAGCCTGTTTGGGAGATGATTTATATATTTTCAGGATAAAACGTTGGTTCTAGAAAAATAAGGAGTTTCAAAGAGTGACCTATGGTAAGACGGTGAAAGTTTTTGCAATTTTTGTTGTCATTTCACCCCGTTGAGAGAGATTAAAATTTCTTTCATTTTAAGTTTCTTATTAAAATTTGTTCTATATTCTCCGGAAATGTGATATAATGGTTCATCTGTAAGACGAATCTTGCGTGACATTAACGAACTTATGAAGTTTAATTTTTAAGACGTTGCATATATGAATGTAACTGTAGGAAAACTATTATTTAACAATACGAAATGAAAGTTATTTGAAAGAAAAGGCTATTAATCTTACTTTTCATTAATCATTACTTATAATTATATAAATAATTGTATAATTTAAAGGAAATCAATTCCAATTATTAATATTTTGTAAAAATGAATCGATTGATTAAAATAATGATAATAAAGAACTGAATTAAATATATTTGAATATAAATACTTTATTTTCATAGATTACATGTAAGGAAAATTAAGTATGTTAATAATTATAAATGTAAAATTTCAGAGCTTATAGAAAGTTTTTTCTGAAAGAACAAGTGTACATACTTTCAAGAGATTTGAAAATAACAGCCTATTTTGTTAATAAATTAATTTAAAAATAAATATTAATGTTAAATTTTAAATTGCAAATAAATGTATATAAAAAATAGTGGCATTCACTGATGCCTTCTGAAATGATACTATAAAAATTTTATGAAGTAAATAACAAGCCTTATACAATTCACTTAAAGTAATCGAAAAAATTAATTTAATAATTTTAATTTGATTAATTTCATAATTAATTAATAATTTTCGAGGACTGCAACTATGTTTAAAGAAAGTTTCATAATTCGTGAGAAGGATTTATATTTCAGTCCATCGCATTACTTCGTGCTGGAAACTGGAATATTAATATGGATTGTTCTTTCTGTCACTATTATAATGTGAGATGAATGATGAGAACTTCTTACTTTCTCTTGCACATCTATCAGAGGATGAATATACATTTGATAAAGTTTCAGACTTTTTCCCTGTGAAACAAAATTCTGAGTGCAAAGTAAAAGCTAAGCAAAAAGTGGTAGCTACCAATAAAACTCTAATTTAAAAAATGATACTCAAACGTTCTTATAAAGTGTTTGAAATGATAAATTAGTTATTACTCTGACATAGTAATTACAACATGATAAAAATATCCTTGAGAGAGAATTTCAATTAAACAAAGAATTTTTTTAACTATTACATAAATTTGTTCTAAGGAAATTTAGATTAGATTAAATCAATAAATGTATGCAGTTAAACCATTTTACACTTCTGAAAAGAAAACAATGTGTGTGTGTGGTTAAAAATTAAGATTTAATTCTCAAATCAAATACAAAATGTTAAAAACTTATACTAGCATCAAGTATTTTCTATATGAATAAAGCTCTGATTTTACGAGAAATAAAAGGTAAAAAATTTAAAAATAAAGTTGTTAGTACTTCAAGCAAGTAAACATTTTATTCAGAGTTTCATACAAAAAATTGATTACTTTCATTAAAAATTTCCCAAAAAGAGATTTTTTTTCCAAAATTTCAAAGGTAGCTACTAATCTAAATTTGATTGAATCTTTTAGAATTGGTTAAAAAGTTTTGTCCCATGGCAAACAGAAATTAAATGTTTTTTTTTTCTTTTCTTTAAACAAAGCATGTAATTTTTCTTGAAAAATTTAAAAATAGCACTTTTAAAAAACTTATTAGTAAATTACTTGAGATAGTAGCAATTCAAGTTTATTTTGAATGTTGTATGAGAATGTTTCCCATATATAATTTGATGTTTTTCAAAAAACAGCTAGGAACAGTTTATAAATGAAATTTTTAAACTTAAAAAGGGAATTAAATTACTGATTGATTTTGTTTCCATTTAAGATGGTAGAGTAATAGGATATAAGAGAGAAGTTTTTATATATCAGGAAAAATATGGGTATTTAAAATAGTAAAATATATGATTCTGCCGATCTAAATATATAAAACTTATATATAACATAAACTGGCTTTAAAAATTTAAGAAAGACTGGTTTTTAAAGTCTAATTTGCAAATGAGTGTATAAAGAAACATCAGATTAGGATGATATGTGTACAAAAAGGTATGCACTGATTGCAACATTGAAATCTACATAAGAAAAGTGCGTAAATGATTTGTAACAAAAAAATCCATCTAGCTGGAAAAGTCTATTCTTGGAAAAAGAATAATTACAATTTTATGTAGTAAAGTATCATAGAAACATAGTAAAAACAGTTTTAAAAATGAATATGACAACCTATAGCTTGAATGCATTGGAAGTATCATTTTTCATGATGTTAATTACGTTCTAATTTACTGAAATGAAAAGGGAAGACCAAAGACGGAGTAAGCAACTTTCTAGCTCTCTTACAAAACTTGAAGAGGATAAAGTAGCAAACTGTCTACCAAGATACTCCTATAGATGTTCTATGGGATTTATATCTAGAGATCAAGCTGGCCATTCCAATCACTTCAAACCAAGAACCTCAAAATATTCCTGAACAGCTACAATTCGATGAGGTCGTGCATTAACATACATCAGGATGAAATTATTGTCAATTGCTCAGGGATATGCATTCATACATAGCGGTGCAAGCGATCCCCGGACTGTACCATAAGGTTAACAGGTTTGGAATACTCGCCCATCACCAATGCTTAGTAACTTTGAGCCACGGTCAGATGTCAAGATCACAGCTGAACTGGTACCCTCCTTTCCACATCCACGCCACACCAGCGGAAGGACTTTGGACGTCACATATTAACGTGGGCATGTCCCCAACCCACGGAGCTCCAGTAACCCAGTGAAGGAGAGTACATGGTGGTCACCCTCCCAACCAATGACCGTGCCAAATGATGCTTCACTTTGCTGAACTTACGGGAAGCGGCGTGAAGCTACTGAGCCACTAGAACTCGCCGGGATATAGGCAAACATATGAATCAAAGATCTCTCATCCTGTTATTTCCCACCAGTCACAGTCCCTACATGGAACACGTACAGATAAGTGTGACCACCGAATGAGATCACTTTCCAAAACATTAGTCCACCACCTCGGTAAATGTGTCTTTCCACAGTGTTGGGTTGATAGTATCTGGTATTTCTTTTTTTCTGATCACCACAAGTTCTGAACCCCTCTTTAGTGTGAACCTGGACTCATCTAGAAAAAGGAAAGAATCCCGTTGCTGTCTGCTCACGAAAACGTGTTCTTTTGCCAAGATAAACGAGCCCATCTGTGTTGTTTGATGAAGAGAGATACTCACAATTTGTCACTTGGCATAGAAGCCTACATTGTGAAGATGCCTTTGCACCGTACTAGCGGATATTCTTCTCCCTGATTCTGCAGAGTAATTTGCAACAAAAACACTTCTCTTTCTGGCTCAAAGAACTACAAAATGGTCTTCTGCAGATGTTGTAACTCGTGATTAATCTGGGATATGCCTTCTGTGAGCAAAGAAACTTAGACTTGATGTTGGTTCCAGAGACTGTAGATCAAACTGAGATTCACATTAAAGTTCTAAGCAGCGTCAGTATTTGACATCCTCATTTCCATACATCTGACTATCTATCACTTTAATAAATCGGTCAAACGGCTTCTGTCAGACATTGCCAGACCCCACTATTTTAAATGAGCTGGCTAACAAATGTTTAAAATCAACAAAAGTTACGCGAAAGTTATGAAAGCCTGATGTTTGCATATTTTTCTCTCACTCATAAATATGTTTTTCTATCGATAAACAAGGTAGCTTGCATTTTTGCACAAATTTACATAAGTTCGTTTTCAGCATTTGCATAAACTATAAATTTTAGTGTCCCTTTTTTATGATGAGCTATTGAAAACATATTGTTTCTTTACTTTTGTTGGCCAATGTCTATCACATACTATTGTCTAATATTTATTAATTTTTAATTTTTATACGTAATAAATCGCACAAAACTAATTTATTACATATTTTTAAAAATTTAATAAATATTAATAAAAATATGCACGTTTGATAATTTATTTGAGTTTCTAAAATTGTTTAATTTGTAAGCATAGATCTTCTTTTTGTATGTAATTATTAATTAATTTGATAGTATTAATTAAATATACATTTTATTGTCTTACCATCATTATTTAATAACACTCTAAAGACCATAATGCATTTATTTAGGAACAAATTTTTCATAAAACTTGAAAAATACAAAATATAAAAAATATTTTTAAATATTAAAGTATGAAAAATTATTATCCAAATGTAATTTGTGACAATACAGAATTAGGAAGTTAAAAATATTTACCATCATATTTTGTTTTACATCATGCTAAGTGAGTAAAATTTTGTACATGAACTAATATTTCATTTGATTTGAAAATCTGTATTGGAGGTAATTTTTTAATTGTTTATAAATACATTGTTTTATTGATTCAGTAAGAGAACAGCTGTTAAGCTGATTTTTTTCTTCCCATTTAATTGTGGTAAATTTGAAATACAACATTCAAGTGAAAAGAAAATTCGCACACAAAATTTGTAAATTAGATAATTACATGAATGCAAATTAGATAATTTTTGTTTTTATAGTTTGATAGCATAAAAGATATCAGTTGCTGCCATGGATATCAATGTTACTAACCATCAGTTGAAAATTGCACCACGTTTTTCAAAGTTAATTTTATTAACGATTTTGGTAATATGTTATTTAAAAATCACTGATATATGTGTTCACCAATTTGAGTATTTGAACATGCGTGTGTGATGGCCATAAGAGCTGAGAGAGAAGAGAAATTCTTAGCTCAAATTCACATTTTTCATTTAACCATTCTTTAGCCTGTCCTGAATTTCCAAATGATACTCTTTACTGTCCAGTGTGTCCTAGATTTTTAAAAGGCATTTGAAAGTGATGAGAGTTTATTGGAATTATACTAAAAGGTGCTCTTGAATTTTGAATTAGCATAGACTCAGGAAGTTTCAAGAGAATGATATAACTTAATAACATTTAACTATTTCCAAATGACAAACTGTGGATGTGTTCACCTAATTGTTTATTAATGTCATTTAACAAATTGTGTCTTCTTTCCCTCAGTTGTATCACATCACAGAGAATGATATCTTTCTGGCATTGTGTTAAATTGTATGAATGCTGAGGCTTTAATCTGCTTGTGATCGTGTTTTATTTTATAAAATTATAGACTGCTCAACTAGGTTATCCAAAAAAGGGCCAGAAATATCGGCCAGATTTATAATGTGAGACTTTTTTTATGATACAATTTTCTGAAGCTAGAAAATTTCCCTTAAATACTCAAATGTAACATTAAAGCAGCAGTTTTGAAATTCAATATAAGAATTATACAGGAATCCTTTTCAATTTATTAAAAAATTATAGAAAGTAAATTTTTTCATATAAGGAATGTTGTAGATTGAATAAAACTCACTTAATACTACAATTTTAATGATTTACATAATTAAATAAATCACTTACAAAATACTTCAAATTTTGCATTTTGGAAAATTATATACTTTTATTCACACACAGAGAGTATGTTAATCAACAAGTAAATTGTATATATATATATATATATATGCATCTTAATTATGAAATTATAAATAACGTCATTGTAAATTGAATATTATCTTATTAGTATTTTAATTGTGTATATTCTTCATATACAATTAAAATACAAATCTTAAATTATAAATTATAAAACTTAAAAACAACAGATGAAAAATTTATAGAATAAGGAGAATTCAAGAACAATGTTTATATGTAAATGCTTTGAAATTAAAATGTTTGTATTTGAGATAAGATTAATCATATACATTTTCACATTTATATTTTAAGAAGCCTCTCCCTTCTCGATATACACTGTGATAAATATAAAATAAAAAACAATACTTTAGATTTCAAGTTAACACAGCTCTTAAATTTCTCTATACTCCTAAAAAGCGTCAATGAGCTTCGACGATTAGATTACGATCTGCTTACGAGTGAGAATTTCTTCCAAATCCAAAACTAGCCTGAGTGGTTCGGAAAACAATTATTTACAAGTAAATAGGAAATCTTTTGAACTTCAGGATCCCCTAGCGACGAGAACGATAAAATCTACATCATTAACGTGAATATTGTCCTCGAAAATGAACAACTTAGTTTCGGTTCATTACCCTAGAAATCTAGAAATCGCTGGATCACATAGTTGAGGAGAGCGAAGAAAACGCATTAGTTGTCATGGAAACGGGAAAGCGCTGATGAAAATAAAATACTCTTACTTGTGAAATTATCAATTGCATCTGAGAATGCTCTTTTCTGGCACTTCTGAGTTTTAAACCTCATTTCCAATCCATACACGCTCCAAAATGAAATCTAGATGAGATTGTGTTGGTAAGTTCCCACGAATTTCGAAATGTAATGTATATATTAGAGTGAAAGGAAATTTACGGAGATTGGAGAAAGAGTGACGAAATCTGTAGATAAAGGATAAAAGAGGGAAATGCGAAAATCTATCACTACATAGATGTTAATGCAATGAAAATTCATAGATATATCTTGGAAAATGAAAAGAATTTTAAACTATAAAAGAGTAGTTGTGTTCATTTTATTTTTTGTTTTATAATATAAATTTAATTTTAAAGTGTTTATTTATGTTATTTTCTTAAATAAATAAATATTTTAATGGAATTAAAAATGTGATATTAGTTAATCATCTATAAGTATTGTAAAGGTATATATTAATTCTGTGATCGTAAAATAAATTGAAATGTATCATCCCCATATTTAACTATCATATAAATTTAAAATTCCTATGAAATTTCGCAAATTAATCAATTATATTACCATTGTATTTCATTATTCAGCTAAAAGTATAAGTGTCATAGTTAAAAAACTTTTAAATTTACTTTAATAATTTTTAAGAAACACTCTAATTTATCACTTAATGCGTAAATATGTCTTTGAAACATATTTGTTTCCAATAACTGGTACAGGGAAGGGAAAATTAAATAAGAGCTATATAGTGCATGTTTTTAATAATATAAAAATAATTATTAAAATATTAATTATTTAAAAGAAGCATTGATGAGACTTTTAAAATATAAATTTTTGTTTTATTTATTTAATTATTTATTTATAAAATAAAAGCAAAGATTCGGAACTTTTAAAAACGCGTATATATTCAATGTGTAATTTGAAAAATATTTTTTAATTTAATTCCTTTTTCTCACTGAATAAGAGTTTAAGAAAAAACTACATTTTTCTTAACTATTCTCAATACAGAACATGTATAGATAATACATTTATTATTGTTAGGTTTTATATTAAAACTATTAATTATAAATTATGATGTTAAAATATTTGATATTTTTCAAAAGTCCTTACGTTTCTAAATAAATAATAATTTGTCCTAGAATTTGAATCAAAATTTTACCGAAGTTCTTTGAAATTTTGAATCTCCTCTAAATTATGGTCTCCATATTTAGAATATAATAATTTAATTTTTTTCTTGGATTTGTTTAACAATATTTTCTTAAGACAAATATATTTAACTTTATAATTAGAGATATTAGGACAACTTGTTAGTAGCTAATTAGTATGCTAAAAAATATACAAAAAGGGATTTATAATTTTACCAATTTTTTCTTTGCCTTAAGAAATATTTTAATGTTATTTAATATTATATTAATTAATTCAACGATGAAAATTCATCACATATAAGTAAAGTATACATTTGAATGTTTTTAAGGTTCAATCACAATATAAGCATTCATAAAGATCTTGAAAGATCGTTTATCTGTTGATATATTCTTATTATTATGACATGTACTAAATATCCTTCGCACTAAGAATAAAAAACAAAGATAAAGTATAAAAGCAAAAAAAAAAAAATCGTGTTTTCCTTTATACTTGATAAAGATGTTTAATCTAAGAATATATTTTAAGAAACCTAACCTCTCGAATCTTCAAAACAAATACCATGTTCCTTAAAATAAATAAATATGGAGGAAATATCAGTTTTGAAAGGAAATGAAACCATTTTCTGGAAAATTGAATTTCTATTGCATGTGCTATACAACTAAACTTCAGAGATTTCTTGAAAAGCATCTTTTCGCACACGTTTGGCCAACAAAAGAGCTCACTTGGAAGTATCACAGGATGGAGAAAAAACTTTTCAACGGTGAAATCCCTTCCATCCAATCATCGCTCATTGTTTGAGGATAAAGATGAATTATTATTTATCCTAGAATGGTTACCTTTACCCTACATTTTCTCGTTCTTATTTCTACCTTATAGTAAATATAATCTGCAAAAGAGGCTTTATTTGTTTTATTCCCCATACATCATGTTGTTGTCTGTGTGATCAATAACACGAGAACTACTAAGGAAACAGTGACGATGGTGGATGTTTCCTGTCAAAAAGGACAAACATGACTCCTTAACCTTTTCCCTATTTTCCGGTAAAAAACCCGCATAGGGATTTTTACTCTGTATACGTATATATACATGAAATAAGATTGATTTTTTTACCCTTTTTTCATTTTCTTTTTTTTCTTTTTTAGAAAGTACTAAATTTATCGATTATCTTTAAAGTTCTTCTCACTGTTCAAAAGTTTTTTTTTAGTTTTTTGAGGCTCTTTTTTACTTTTTTTAAAAATTTTTCTGTTCATTTCGTGGTAAAAGAAAAAAAATGGATTTTTGTCCCTCTCATAGCTTTCGGTTTTCATGAATTTCTTTTGCTACAAAAAAAAAAGAAAAATGGATAAAAAACATTTCTTTTTCAACCAGGAAAAAGAATTTCACTTAGGGTTGACCTTGTTTTTGGAAACACTCCGAAAAGAAGTCGAAAGTAGCGAAATGACATATTTTATTAAAATTAGTTTCATTGAGTCTGGTGCTTGCGTTTAATAATAATTTTAAGTTGAGCTTAAAAATTTCATAACATGAATCAATTTAAAGATTAAAATTTTTTTAAAAATATTTTTAATAAATATGATATTTTTGTTATTCATTTCCAAATGTTTTATTTATATATAAGCATTTTCTCAGATCAGAAAGGCATTTTTAGTTAGTTGATGATACAGGGTTATGAGGATATACAGTTCTGATTGAAGATGATATACAGGATGATATATGATGATATACAGAATGATATATTGATGATATACAGTTTTGGATTTGTTACAGTAAAAGTTAATAAATTTGAGATTAATTGCTATTTACGTGTGTGTCACGGGAATCATGATTCCAGGTTTATTATTTATCTTAAATGTGTCAAATTTAAAAGAATTTTTAAATGGATACTTCTAATTTAAAAATTCGTTGTAAAATTTTAATTGAAAGTTAAAGATAAATATAATTATATGTATTGTATGTGTAGTATAACGATTGCTTATATTTGTTCATATCTGTTTGGAAAATGTAACTCATAATAACGAATGTTTAAATTTTTGCTGGGGAAGAAATTTTCTCTCAATGTTAAATTAAACAATTTTTTTATTTTGAGATAATGAGTATGCATGTAAATTGCAATGATTTAAAAACATATATGCATTAATTTAAAACAGATACTACATAAAAATGAAATTTTGACTTTAGTTAGACTGCATCATTAAACTACGGTTAACGTTCCTGATATTTTATTTATAATATTTTGTAGTTTTTTGTTTTTTCAATTTTATATTCAAAAAGCACTATCTTTAATTATTCAAGGTGAAAACAAAAGTGGAATATTATATTCATAAATCATAATGAATATTTGTATGTAATGTAGAGTTATTGTTAATACTTACCCAAATATTTTTATGAAATTATTTAATTATAATCATGATAGCATTAAATAACAGAAATATAATTAACATTAGAAATGCTACTATAAATATTTTTGTTTTAGTAATACTACTGACGAAATGAAACTGTTTTAAGAAAAGCAAATATCTTATTAATTATCAAAATATTAAAAATGAGAACTCATGTTAGACGTGCATTGTTTTCATATCCAACAAAATGTACCATATTAAAATAAAATATTGATAAAAGTAAATATTAAATACTTATAAAAATATGGATTCTTATTTTGGTTCTATTTCAACTTAATCTATATTTTATTTTTTTAGCTATATGCGTGAAATGTTTTGTTCAGCATTCATAAATAAATTAGGTGTAACGTATTGGCTAAATTAAAAGAATATATATTTTTATTTTATTAAACTGTGTTAAAGTAGTTTTACAAAATTATATCAAAAGATAAACTAAGACTTCACTACATTCAATACATATAATATTACAATGCACCTTCTATAAGCAGAAAAATATTTTGTATTGAATATAATTTTCTACATTAATATTGTAATAGAAATACTATTATATTCTTATGATAGGTAAAAGAACATTACTATATTAAAGATCAAATATATTATTGTAAGAGAAATAAACTATATTGGTCTAAACCTCATGTATAGAAGCCCGGTGGCTTAGTGGCAGCGTTTCACGCTACCGTGACACAGGTCCGAGGTTCCATCCTCGGGCTGGGCAAGGTTGACTCAGCCTTTCTTCCCTTCAGTGGGTCGATTGACTGAGTACCAAGCATGCTTGGGAACTAAACACTGGGGGTCTTACGTTAGGCTGACCACCTGACTGGGACATATGCTTCGCACGCCAGGGCCCTCGGTCATGAAAACAGTTATGGGCACTGTAGGCCTTGGCCCACATGGGCTGTCGTGCCTTGGTGTTTAGTTTGGTTTTTAAACCTCTCATGTATACTGAATTTCATCTTCCATCTATAGATTTCATAATTAATTAAGAAAAAGTTGGCTCAATATTTTAATATTTTTTATAAAAACTTCTATCATTTTACATTTTTTTATAAATTATTGCTTGATTATTAAAGTAATATATTTTCTGCAATTTTTAAATTTCTATTATTGTAATAAAATTTTAAATTTAAGAAGATCATTCTCCCAATTTTTATTAAATAGAGTCGAATTTTTTTCACAATAGGATATGCTATAAGTTTTATTTTAAAGGAAAAGGAATACTTTTAATTGTTGTATTCACGTCGCATGTAATTTTATGTATAAGACAAGTAATTTTTAATTCAAGTGTAAATTTACTTCAACATATTTTAAAGCTGGTATATATAAATGAAACCTTTAGAAATTAAAAATGTAATCACGAAACATTTTTTCTAATATTTCCTTAATTTCTAGGAACATATCTTAAAACCATTGTAATAAGTATAATTTAAAATTAATAGCGTTTGAGAATATTTTAACATTCCAGTACAACTAATATTTAATCGAAATATTGTAGGAAATGATCAAGTTAATAAAAAAGGAATTGAAATAATGCTGGTAAAAATCATAATTACGCTATTTTGTTTTGAAATTTTAAATAATATGACATCTATCTTTATATTCAACAAGCCTAAAATTTAATTTTATCAATTAAAAACACATAGTCATTATATAAATGTTTAATAGAAAGAAACGTGCTAAGGGAATAAAAGACCCAAAAATATATTAAAAACATAAAATAAAGAATTAATTAAAACTTGTATTTGACACTTTATTGTATTTCTTCTACCGAATCCACTAAAATTGATATATTTTTATTTCATTTATTATTTAATTTTCATTTATATTCATTATACATTTTCATTTATTTTATTTTGAAAAACAATGATTACATTAGTTTTAGTAAAGAATATTTTTACTAAATTTATATTAATCTTTAGACTTCCTATCATTATATCAAAATGTTTTTAGTTTTTGTTGTCTGCTTTTAATTTTTCTTAAAAATATATCATAAAAAGTAATATGAAAATTCTTAAATTGTTCAACTTTTTTTACATCATCAAGGAAAAAATAGCAGAGCATACGTTTTTATATGCTATTTATATATGCTATATACAAATATTTTCGCAATTAATTTCACAACAACCCTAATTTGAAGCATTAGTTTTTTTTAAATTTATTTATGAAGATGTTTTCTTTTGCGAAAAAATGCTTGAATCTGAAATATTCAGATAATTAATTTTATAAAATTTTATCATTTTCTAGACGGAAATAAGAAAAATGGGTTGATAAGAAGTATATTTAAATCAGAGTTATATTACAATACAAAAAAGAAAACTTTTCTTAAAATTTCAAACAAAATTGTGTTATTTCTAAAAACATGGTTTGAAAAAAAAATTAAGACTCAGCATACGGAACCAAAGGAATATTTTAGATAATTTTAAATGGTTTTAATATATATACTCCTTTTTTTTATTAAATTTTATTCATTTTATATTATAGCTTGAAAGAAAATTTTAAGTCAAATTTAGCTATTGTTCTTTATTACATAAATGTTTTAAAAATTGAAATAAATAAGAAAAATAATTTTTCATATATGTTAATTTACATAAATATTATTGAATACATTTTAATTTTATAAAAATTATTATATTTTTGTTAATTTTTATGAATTACTTAGAATTAAATTATTGTGGAACGTTATACTTATAATGCAATTCTTAATTACAGTTAAATTTTTGCTGAATAAAATACCCTTAATAAAAAAGCATAATTGCACTAACTTGCTGCTTGATGTTTTCCATTAAAGTAAGTTAGTTGATATTTTCTTTGAAATTTGCTTATGTTACATAAACTAATTAAAAGTATTTCTGAGTAGTTTTTTTATTTCTAAATTAAAGACAGATTTATATTTCGAATAAAAATCTTCTTAGTGACTATTTCGTGAAACTACAGTATCTTCTCAACAGTTTAAATTAAGTTTTGCTTATTTTTTTAAAATTTTTCTTTACATTCTTGTATGCATTGAATTACTTTCACAAGAGAAACAAAATGCATTGTTTGGTTAATATTAAGAACATATTCTCTATAAATTTCAGTAATTCAATTCATTTTTCTTTTGATAACCCTCGATAATGTGATTAAAATATGTCTACGTATTATACAATGAAAAATTTAAGTATCATTTAAACATTACTGAAATTATAAAAACTGAAAATTTTAAAAGTATTTTAAACTTAAGTTATTAATTCAAAAAGAATTTAAACTTAAAGTCACTAATTATATTTAAACAATAGATTAAAACATTGATCAAACTTATTATTTACAAGCATTTTTATGGATATGTGATATAATTGTCTAGTAATGTCACTGGGCTCATATTTAAACAGTATAAAAGTGCAACTCAATTTACAATGAAATGTGATATTAAACCGATTAGGATTAAAGGAATTCCAGAAATTGAGAAAAAGAATTACTGAAGGACCAACACAGAACTTCAGAAAAACAGGTCTATAGTTATTTTGGTAATTTAATTTTAAATTAATACTGAATAATTACAAAGCATTAAAACAATTAATAGTAAAATGAATGGCAACAGTATCCACGTCTTATAAAGACAAACTATTTCTTCAAGATTTTATGTTAAAAGATATAAAATATATTTAAAATGTAAGTAATTTCTTAAATTCTAGGAATAAAAGGTAAGTATGTGAAAATATGTGATAGAAATTTGCTTAATATACAATATTGTAAGGCATATTTCGTGGCAGCTGGAGATAACATCTCCAGCTGCCACGAAAGATCAACTTTGGCAACGTGTGGAAGCTGCTTGGTCTGCAGTACTTCACGAGCACATCCAAAGTCTCTTGGAATCAATGCCGAGGAGTGTGGCAGAGGTGATCTAAAACAATGGCGGCTACTCTAGATACTGTTTTTGGCAGGAACCATACTTCACAAAAGTCTATAAATTTAATCATTTCATACTTAATCAGTATGTTATCTAAAAAATAAATTTTGTTGTGATATCTCTTGTCTTTCTAGTTGTTGCAATATGGGTGGTCAGCAGTGTAGATTCATTGTAAGCAAGCTTATAGTATGTTTCATTTTCACAAAATATTTTTAAAAATAATTTTATCAATATATTTTGTATTTCAAGGTCTATAGCATGATATTATTAAGGAAATTTATTTCAATTAGTGATAAATCATTTGGTAGACGATTTGAAAGAATAAATAATATTGACTAATAATACTTTACGCTACTAATAATACTTTTACGCTAATATTGAAATTAGCTCATTTCTTTAGTGTCACACAAATTAAGGTTTAGGTTATTTATTTTCACACACATATTTAATCAGAATGATGAATATTATGCTGATTACAAAATTTGATTAATAAAGTAATATGATGTATTTGTGATTGAAAACAAATTTCGGCAGATATGACACTTTTTTCTTCACCATACTGTTGTTTATTACTGTTATGTATGACTTTTAAATAAAATAAAAATTTCGTCTGAATACAAAAAACAGCTGATTAGGGGAAATTTGTGTCATTTGAGTATTTTAATAAGAATGAACATTATTAGAAAAGTAATGAAATTTCATTATAAGAAATAATTCAGATTTTTTCGGGGTTATCAAAATAGTAATTGGAAATGACTTTCCAATAAACATTTTGATGTTATCTATCGGCAAAAGATCCGGAAGCCTGCTTGCTTTCTGGACCTTTCACCGATAGAAAAATGTGATCCATGGTTGTTCAACGATTGACCCAGATAACATCTCCAGCTGCCACGAAAGATCAACTTTGGCAACGTGTGGAAGCTGCTTGGTCTGCTGTACTCCACGAGCACATCCAAAGTCTCTTGGAATCAATGTCGAGGCGTGTGGCAGAGGTGATCTCCAACAATGGCGGCTACTCTAGACACTGTTTTTGGCAGGAACCATACTTCACAAAAGTCTATAAATTTAATCATTTGATACTTAATCAGTATGTTATCTAAAAAATAAATTTTGTTGTGATATCTCTTGTCTTTCTAGGTGTTGCAATATGGGTGGTCAGCAGTGTAGATTCATTGTAAGCAAGCTTATAGTATGTTTCATTTTCACAAAACATTTTTAAAAATAATTTTATCAATGTATTTTGTATTTCAAGGTCTATAGCATGATATTATTAAGGAAATTTATTTCAATTAGTGATAAATCATTTGGTAGACGATTTGAAAGAATAAATAAGCTTTTTTTTGAACTCCACAACATTTTTTAATTGAAAGTTTCATTAAAAGATAGAATTGATAAATTGAGTAAAACATGTTGGAAATTAGTAGCGTTGTCTTGAAGTTTGTCATTCTGAATCTGTTCAATAAATTATAAATAAGAGTATATTCACAACCTGTACAACAAAGGGGAATAAAATATTCAGAACTAAAAGCTTATAGGAACCAATTTATTAAGTGGATATTCCTTGCTCTTTATCGACAAACGTTTACCATTTAAGTGCAGAAAGCTCCAAGAGCGAAAACCAACTAACCAAACCACATTCCAACCACTTTTATCTACTAAAAGTGTTGGAAATTCGACCGCATGAGTTGTGCTGAAGAGGATGAGAGAGCTTTTCTCAGACTTCTAATCAAGAAGGTAAAAAAAGAAACCAAACAAAGCGAATGTTCCTTGGTACCAATCCAAGTCTGATTGGGATACTTACTAATGCCCTGGCCATCTTATTTAATGCGATTAATTTATAGCCGTCGAAAGGGCAATCGATAACCCCTGTGGTAACTCTGCTCCTTAGGGCGCCACAATCTGGCGAACGAAAAAAAAACTTGTTTTATTGAACTGCAATATGTGAAGAGTTGATGTTGATATAATCATTTAGACACTGAAAGATTTATCTAAAAATATATGATATAGATGGAAACTATTAGTCTATGTATGCGTAAATGATTATTTACAAATACTGATTTGAAACATGTTCTTGTTTAATAAATAAATTACATCACAAATTGGTGAATATTATATTTCTTTGAGATACCATAAAATTATCGAGAATAAACCTTATCTAAAAATTGAAACTGCTTTTTATAAACTTTTCGGTCTTGGGATTTGGATTTTTTGTTTTATATATAAGCATTATATAAATTTATCAATAAAATTGTAATGTGAAATACATTATTTTACACATAAGCATGTAAAATTGTTTCATTAATTTTAGATTTTTTATTTTTTCTAATCTATATATTTATATAATTTTAAAGCCGAAAGTAAACAATAATCATTTTCTGGTGGTAAAAATTAATGTAATTTCAGTAATTCCTTATAAAATAAGTTTTGGGAAAAATCCTAATTTTTTTCTACCATTTAAGCTAAAAAATATATTAAAATAATGGAGCTACATGTGTGGATTATGCTATGGTGATTTATATAAAAATATACATATTCAATTTTCAATGAAACTCTAATATCTAATATAAGTAAAAATAAAAAAATGTAATTAAAAAATTTTTGTGCAAGTTTTGAAATTGAATTATGTTTTCAGTAAATTGCATTATGTTCAGTGAATTGCAAATATGTAGATAGGGAACCCTAGATAAGAAGGAAAAATTAATCCAAATGGATCTAATATTTAATAAATTATAATTAAAACAACCATTGGAGTGTTTGTTCAAGATGATTTATAAGTAATTTGTTAACGCGCAAAGTATTGAAATTAATTAATAGCTCATAATATATCCATTATGTACTTATGGATTCAGTATTATTTTAATATCATCTTGATTAGCTACCAGAATAATATTAAAGATAATTAATATTAATTTCAAGTTTATTAATGTTTAAAAAATCTACTATAAATTTATAAAACTAAGTACATGTATTAAAATTTTTATTATTTTAATCAAAGCTACAAATGCGTTCATTCAATACCATTAGTTTACAGTTACCTTTGTTAATACTGTAATTTTTATAGGAATGAACGCTACTTGAATTATAAATTAAAATACAATAAAATATTTAAAAAAAGTTCTTTCACTTTAATTGAAAAAAAAATGATATTTAAAGCTTATCTAACATGAATAAAATTAACACTAACTACACATTTAACTGCTTATCTTTTTCCCTAGTTTCCTTATTATTATGATTAAGTTATATTCGAATGCAATGCAAAAGATGTGAAAAAATTAATTTACGGCTATTTTTGCGAATAAATTTAAAACAATTAATTTAAGCTATTAATAAGGAAAGAATGGTTAAAAGGTTATTAAAATCTTAATCAGCGGATTCATATTTAAAATGTGTATCTAACATGAATAAAATATATATTTTAGCATAAACAAAAATTCTTTCGTTAACTTGCAGAAAAATTTAAGTGTTTTCGAAGGAAAATGTACTTGACTCCTCCTTGTAATTCTGGAAAATATCTTTTTTCCTCCAAATACACACATAGAACTTTGGGCGTTAAGATCTAGGGAACGAAGTTTCTGATTAAAGATTCAGAACCGATATAAATAAATAAGCTAAAAGATCTCTCTCAGGCGGCGAACTCTCGGTTTTCATTCCCAGAACAAGTGTGGCCCGGTTGTTGGCGCAAAGGTTAAAGATAAGGGAGTAGGCCGGGGGCTGGGGAGAAGCACAAAGTGAGGAACATCATTAAGTGATGCATAATTAGTAGCCTAACTTCCATTATGCTTAAAATGTGAGCGCCCTTTCAGAGAGAGTTTGGGCACTTTGGGAAAATGGCTGTGTTGTTGAGAAATCTCCGAGTGCCATCTCCTTATCAAAATTCTTAACGCCCTGCTAACTAGCATTTTGCTTTAAAGAGGAATTCCAGTTAGTTTATCCTGACATCATTGCTTGTTGCTTTTTGCTACATTTATCTAAGTATGAACAAACAGCTTTGGGCTATAATATTAATATATGTATTTACATACATAATATCTTCTGATTATAATAATTTTCATATATTATATTTTACACATATAAATTGTTTAATTTAATTATTTGGCAAATAAATAATACTTGTTGTTGTTGTTATTGCCGTTTCCTTAAAGCTGAAAAGTGCAAATGAATTTTATATTCCTCCAAAAGTCCTGGTGACGGGGTCTGCCAGTTCTGGGGCCAGGAGGCCATGGAGGATCTCGATTGGTGGTGTTCCAAATGGAATAGGGAGCGGATTATGGCTTGACAGTTAAAAACAAAATAATACTTAAATGAATCATATCCAATATCATTTAAATAGAACATTGGGCTTGAGGTCGCCCAACTTGTCTAGGGGTCAGCGTGCCTGACTGCAGATAGGGATGTCCTGGGTTCGAATCTCGGTTCGCGCATGGATGTACTTTTTCTCTGTCTATCTATCCTGTCTTTGTCCTTTCCTTGCATGAATGTGTTGTGAATGGTTGCCTACCCTATAAACGGGTACCTATGGCATGTGTGTACTGAGGAAGTTGGACACCACACCAAAATATGGTTGAGTTGAAAAAGTGGAGCAGCACACCCCATAATGCCAGCCTTGTTGGCACAAGACAACAACAACATTGGGCTTAAGATCGAAACATAGAATAGAAATTAAACAATGTAGTTATATTTAAAAATCCCCACACACATGTGTAATGACGATAAAGTTAAAATAATATTTTGTGAAACTTCATGATCATATTGCATACGAGTCAGCATCATATTGCATATGAATTTTACTTACGGATTGAACAAGATATTGTTAAGAAGATTTAATTTTTAATAAATGTGTTTCCATAGGAATCTCAGAAAATCAAAATTGAGTGATCCAAAATTTCGAATGCTTATAATTCGAAAGATCATCTCAAACTTCTTTCAATAATTTGATAAACATGAAATAAAATTTTCAATTATGTGGTTTATTAAAAATATACCATAGTTTAAATCAATCTCTTTATAATTTCGTATAATTAAAATAACCTAAAATATTTCAATGAGTTCTTTTACTCGATTTTAAGTAAAATGCGATTTACTTAATGTTTTTAAAATTTGCATGTGAAAGCATTGTTTAGTCTAATTTAACCAAATACTTTCGTTAATCTTGTGTTTTGTAATAACGAGCGAGTGCCAACAACACAATTGTCAAAGATGTATGTTAGATATTTAAGCAACTCGCACGCGTCGGCCCTCCTTCAGAGCTTACTCTTCTAGTAGTCATAGTGGGAAAACTTGAACACTCCCAAGCGCTCAGCTTTAAAGAAATGTACACACAGTGCAGGATTTCTAAATATAATTTCCTCTGTTCGACAGTGCCTGTTAAATAACTAGGACTTTTCTTATTTAAGCATAGTTTAACTACGAATTAGAATGTCCGATCCATTACTTCATAATTTTAGTAAAATTAATCTTCTTTCATTTCACCAAACAAAAATTAATTAGATAAGGTCTTAATTAGATAAGGCCAAATTGTGAATTGAAAGAAGGCAATTATTATACATCTATGGCTAATGAAAAACATTATAAAACTATGGTAATAATTGCCTAATACTATAATTAAAGACAGAACAATAATTTAAGCTATTTTTAAGTATAACGAATAATAATTTAAGGATTTAATTTACTAAATTTCATATTGTTAGATTTAAATTGATTGTGGCTTTACTGTCCTTTTTTGCACACAGGAATAAGGCTGAGAGCTTCTGCTTTAAAGGAATTCCAAATTACTATGATTATCCCTGCTTAAAATAACAATCTAATCTATCAACCGTTGATCTGAAGAATGAAGTTCAAAGCATTCAGCGGTCAGTTTATTTTTATATATGCAAGAACTCATGAAAAACTCTAACCCTATTTTTGTCGTGAGTTAAGACAAACTGGTACACTTCATTGGATGAATGAACTATGCATACAAAAACTGCTTCCAGTGTGTTGCAATCATTCATTTTTATTCTGACTTCTGTTTAGATTTATAATCATTAATGTAAAATTTTGTTTCTTGGTATATTTATTACAAAAAAGATTTAATCCTACAAAACAGATTATTTATATAAATCATGCTCAATGTTCACAGATAAAATAGATAATACGAAATTAACTGATTCATATTATTTTGTACAACAAATATAATAACGAAAACAATCCATGTTGTCAATAGCTCAGTAAATAGTTTATAATTGCATAATACATAATCACTAATTAAATTATCAAACAATAATTAAATGAGTCAATATAAATTTTTATTTTAAATTTTAAAAGGGATACTTAAAATGGATTAATACAAGTAAAATTTAAACACAACTCGATTTTTATGGATTTTCATAATTTTAAATTTTTGTTCAATTTTGCTTATTTTTTTCTAGCAAACCTAGAATAATATGGACACTTCTGTTATTCCCTTCAGGCCCGACATCATCAGAATTCATTGAACTTTATTAATTACAATAATAATAATTCGAAGATGAACGAAACTAACGTAAAATAAATTAAAGAAAAAAGATTAATATGTATATGTCATTTAATTGTATTTTAATGATAGAGTTTATCATTAAAATACAATAAGTCCCAGTAGTTATGAGAGATTTCATTAAATTTCCTTTAAGTAAGTGTATCGAACACTATTAGCATGCATCTGAAAAAGGCCTTTCTATCATTAGTAATTTCACAAATAGAGGGATAATAACATGTTGCAAGAAAGAAAAATCATCCTTTCTAGAATGAATACCTACACACACATTTGTAAGGATCAAAACCAAAAAATATCATTTCTCATTATTCAACAGATTGTGGTACCGAGATATACGTTTTAATAAAGCTGAAAAACTTCCTATTTGGCTACATTTTGTCTTAAGGATGGAATTTCTGTGCTAAAATGTTTTTATGTATCTATATTTAAATGACATATTGAAAATATTTTTACAAATTACCAGTTCAATTTAACAATGAAACACACATAAAATATAAGGGCTGAAAATTTATTATTCCATTACCTAATTTTAATAGTTATAATGTATAAATATTTATATACATGTAATGATGCCTAAAGATTTGATGTTTTTGCAAAAAATTAGAATATCTTAGACTTTTATCTTAAAACTTGAAACTATATAATGTAATTTAAAAAGGGGTTTAGAGTTTGGCATCCAAATTTTTCCAATTATAAAAAAGAAATTAAAAAACTGAAGGAAAGCTACTAAATTTAGTGAGATATTTCATTTTTTGAAGAAAATAACTTCAGATGTACGGACTATAGAAATAATTATATACAGTTGTTTAAACAATGAATTGAAATTGATAATTTTTGCAGCCTTGAAACGTAAGTGTTACAAGAGAATTGATTGTTGGCTATAAATATCGCTTATTATGTTCTCCAGATAATGGAAACATTTTCAGATATTGTGTATGATCGTAAGGAGGACTGGATAAGTTAGCGTAAAATCCAGAACACTTTTTTTAGCGATTTCATGTGGCTTAAAATCCCCAGTAGACAAACTATATTGAAACTACTAGCCGAGAGATATTCTTACACCCTGGATCTGGAAGTGTGTATTATTCTTGAATAGATTAATAAGCGGCATTATGTTTCCGTTCAGATATGCACAATGTCTTTTTTAGTTAAAATTAGAGATTCCATGCACATAATTTTTAGTAAATTTTTATATAAAGTGAAAATAAGAAATTCTATTATCCTTCAACCATTAGACATTAGGACAAACACAAACTATATATTTCACTTATATACACTTTCACATCTTCGATAAATATGTTATGAGAGCACAGTATATTGAAGAAATTCTTGAATTTAAAATATGGGTTTTTCGAGTGATTGTGAAAGTTTTTTTTATAGAAAATAAAACTTGGCATCCCAATCCATCTTTCTTCACTATTGCATTTTGTATAATGATATCGATATAAAACCTGTGTTTATGTGGCGAACTGAAAAATCCTTTTACTCTTGGAGACTGATTTATTTTGCCTTCCCATTATTTCACATATCTTGTCCAGCTTAGAGTCATGAACGCAATCCATTAACAAATTATGATCATTTATGAGAATCTATAATTACGAGGTAAGATTGAGCACACAAGAGAAAGTCTCAGAAAATTAGGAATGCTTGGAGACAATATCATTTAAGTGGTAACAAAGAAATCAATTGATTTGCTAGAGTGGTACGCATATATGTGGAAAGATTATGTTAGACGAGCGAACATCTTTTCATATTCTCTCTGTTCTTTCCTTGAAAGTAGAACTTTTTATAGATATGAAATCATCTATAGTTGATGAAGTCCTCTATAGTTGGACATTTTTAAGAAACTGTGAGAGATCAATTCGCTCTCGATAAATATTACGCCGGATCTCAAAGAACTGCACTTGAAGATAATATATAAGAACAGAATATTCATCTCTTAGTGGAATTAACAATATATCTTAAATCTAACCTTTTAATTCATTTATGGTTTAATCTAGGAAGAGCCACTGTATGTCAAAAATTTTTTCCAAGACTTTTTAATTATAAAAGTCATCATTTTTAGCAATATAGGAATCACTACCACAATCGATATTAATAACTTCATTAATATTATTGGAGTTTATTATAACTTTTGTATTAACAGTGCAAGAGAAATACCTTTTCCATTAAACGAAGTAATAAATATGTAATAAAAACAATAAAACATGCTTCATGATTGATCTTTTTTGGACAAATTTTTACTTTTTTTATTATCAGATTATATTAAGTTGCATCCATTACACGCGCGCATTAACCTACAGTTTTGCTTGATTGTTATACATATGTATGAGTGTGTGTAGATTTTTTATTGGATCATTTAATACCATATTTGCCAAAATATGTATAGAAAATTTTACAAAAATAATCAATTTTTAATAATAAACAGAAAGAATATCATGAAACAGATTATAACTTACTCTTCAGAATCTATTTCAAAATTAACCTTTTTGGAGAAAAATGGCAGGAAGACTTTAAAAGGGATCAATGTTCAGTTATTCTGAAAAAGACAACAATTATAAATGAATATATTAGTAAATGCTATAAGTAATATATTTTCAAAAAAGGTGAAATGTTTATTAGTAAAAATTAATAAATTGAATAATAAAATTGCGACAATGTTTGTCCAAAGGTTTGTTTTTATATAACTATTAATTTTGTTTAAAAAATTGTATAAACGCAAATTATTCTAATTTATTACGTATTAATTTTAAAATTCAAATACTTTCATTAAATCTTGAAATTTAATTTTTTTAAAAATAAAAGTATACCTTTTTGGATAGAAAAATCTAAAGTCTTATAACAGCTTATAAAATTAAAATCTTTTGAAAGTTGAATTTCAATTTTATAATTTGTACCTTTCAATCCTGTATTTTTGTTGGACAACAATAAAATAATTATTGTGAAGAAGCATTAACTATATATATATATATATATATATATATATATATATATATATATATATATATATATATATATATATATATATATATATATATATATATATATATATCTGTGTGTGTGTGTGTGTGAAAAAAAATACAAATTTTTCTGTTTTTAACATTGAGAATATATGCATTTATGTGGAGAAATGTAGAGTGTCAATCAAATTTATATATAAAATCATGTAAAATATTTTGTAAAGTAAAATCTTGTAGAACTTGAAATTTTTATAATTAATACTTTTAAATGCTCACAACTATTATACACGATATAATACCAAAGTTTGAAATGTTGTTATAGACCAGAATTGAAAAAAATCAAACTAGTTAATACAATTACTTGTGAATAAATAATTTCACTTTCAAAATGGAACTATAAAATTATACAGTTAAAGTTAAATGTAAAGACAAATTCTTCCTTTCTTTAGTACTATTATGGGCCTAGTAATCTTGCCATTACTCCACCCCTTCCACTTATCTCGATATCATGCAATGATCCCTCCCATAGCTTCGCTCTTATTGTTCTCAAGTCCTTTTCTCATTTAATCTTTGCTTTTTCTCTTCAAAATTAAAAAATGTACTTGTTTGTGGGAAATTAACTTCATATCTGGGAATGTGGCCCATCCCTTTAATTAGATAACCAATATATTTTTGCCATGCTGAGAGCCTATTATTTATTTTTATACAGGACAATAGCTCTTATCAAGTTCTTATCCAGAATTATTTTTGTTTTAATCTTGGTAAATTTTGACTTAATTAGCTTTTATCTAAGTCCAAAGAAACATCTATTAGTCAAAAAGCTAGTCTTCTCTTAATTTCAATTTTTAAGTTATTGCAGCTAGAGATTATTGTACCCAAGAATTTTGATTGCGTCTGCATTTCACTCCTTATTGTAAAGTTACTAAACTCCATACCTAATTTCTTATTTGTTACTATCATAAATTTAGTTTTGGCTTCATTATAATGGGTAGAATAATCGTCTCACTGTATTCTAAAAAGAAATGAAAGTCGCAACCGCAGATTATCTAGTTCACAGAATTACATCAATGTAAATAGAATAAAAGAAGAAACTGAAATTCGGCATAATTTTGAACCAGTATTTTACATTATTAAACATTATTAATTTTACATTAGTGGTAGCGTTTCATGCTCCCAAGGTACAGGTCTGAGGTTCGGTAATCAGGCTGGGCAAGGTCGACTCAGCCTTTCATCACTTCAGTAAGTCGATGAACTAAGTACCATGCATGCTTGGGAACCTAACACTGCGGGTTTCGCATTAGACTGGCCATCTCATCGGAACATATGCTTAGCACACCATGGCCTCTCAGTCATGAAAACAGTGGTGGGTACTATAGGTCTTGGCTCACATGGACTGTCGTGCAATGGAGTTTAGTTTAGTTGATTTTACATTCTTATGAGTCATCCAAGTAAGATTTATCATTGCGTTGGTATATTGAATTAACTTATGTTTCAAATAATTCTCTCTATTGACGTTGTCATATTCAGCCTTAAAATAGATAAAAGATTAATAATTATCAATGTTATATTTTTATTAGCCTAATAAATGGAATGTACTTGATATATGGTATTGTTTTTCTTTATTGGAACTCACATTAAATTTGCTAATATAACATTTAAGTTGCTAATTGTATGAAAGAAATCACATGTGTTAAACTGTGAAAATTTTATAATTTCCATTCAATAACGTAATTCTCCTAAGATTACCGAATCCCATCTTTATAACAGATAGTCTGTTTTTCCATTCAGTGAGCATTTGTTCCAATATTCAGATAGAATGTATAAGATTATGAATTGCCTTAATAAGTTTGGTTTTATAGATGCTTATAATTTCTCCTTTAATGCCATCTGGTCCAGAAATCTTACTGTGCTTTAATTTTTAATTGCCAATTCAACACCCTAAATATTAAGATCAGATCATAACCAACCAATATATTCAATATCATCGGTAGGTTGCTCTAATTTCCCATTTTCACAATTTTAAGAAGACAATGTATTATACGTAACAATTTCTTTTTTCATTTTTTTGCTTTAATAAAAGTTTAGAAATATCTCTTCCATCTAATTACAATCAATTCCATACCTCTTATAATTTCTTCGTTTTCTTTATGTTAGGTGTCTAAGATTAAAATGACAGCTCTTACGTACTTAATAACTGTTAAATCTTTCTGGCTTCTTTCTTGTTTTTAAATTTTTAATACTTAGGTACAACCCATCTTGGCATGATTATTTTATTCAAACGTTTTCCTTTCCCAACTTTAATTAAATTTTTATAACTCTCTTTTGAATTTCTGATATAATGTTTTTGTAACATACTTAATTTGCTTCGACTCTTCCTTTCTGTAATTACACGGCATTACAAGTCAAAACTATTTCCTGGGAATTTCAATCCCAGGAAAATTTATCCAAGAATAGGAAAATTATTTTATATAAACAAGCTTTCTTCATTAAATAAGATTGTTAAGCAGTAATTTTATGTGCTTTCTATGTATCTCCTCTATATATTTCATCAGTTGTTAATAGGTGTTTTAGAACTACATTTTATTTTTATAGAAAAATCTTTTTGATTGTATGAAAACATTTTCAAATGATTTAAAAAAGAATCAGAATTTCTATTCACTCCTAGGAATGTTGGCATGTCGAATTGAGTACTTCTTCATTTTGCTTTTGTTAATATGTAGCCTCGATATGGATTTGAATGTTTCTATCTGTAGGACTACAGGAAAGATCTTTTGTTAATTATCAGTAAAAATTTCAAGTTTGTACTTTCAATCACTTTATTGTTTGAAATGGCAAAATCCAAGAGTCCAAGTATAATTACTGAACGCATCATGTAGATTATGGATTCCCAAGAACATGACCATGTTCTCTTCTTTAACAATCATCTATTTAGCAGTTCACCTAGTAACTCTTACATCACTTGAGTGACTTTTAGCAGACTTCTTGTAAAGAAATTGTAGAATTCATTCTTTACTACATAACTCTTGTTACCAATAAGAGCTGTTGTTGCACCAGCATGCCTTTCTGTATCTAACCCTGAGCTGGGATCTACTAGTTATATAGAAGTAGCTGAGTAGAGTCTTCGTGATTTTGAAGCAGAGTCCAAGTAGAAGATTCGAACACTTGGCCTGTCACCCTCAAAGGTATCATTTCCTTAGGAGGACATTGCGACCACGCCCAGTTTTAACGTGTCCCAGCCACCATTAGCGGACACAACAGATCTTTGGTAGGCCAAAATTCCAAACTCACTACATTCCATTAGTGAGAATGATGACCTAGCCAACCAGACCACCAAGGTTCTGACCAATAGAAACATTAGCATTATTTTAATTTGAGTATTTTTAATATAATAACAGAAAATTAATTTGATAACATAGAATTAAGAGATATTGTATGTCCTACTTTTAATACATAACTAACACGCTCTTTCATCCATTCGTTCAAATTCAGTAGTTTTGTATCTATTACTGTACCAACAATAAAATCAAAATCAAACTGGAATTGTTTCAAGGCAATAATGATATACACTGTAGTTTCAGTTGTCCATAATTTTTTCACCAACCTAATGAGCAAATAAGCATAGTATCAAATTTTAAAAGGGAAAAAACACAGCTTTTTTTTGAAACGCAAAAACTTCCTGAATGAAATGTGTTAAGTCGATAAAATAATTACATTGTTTTATACGTAATTTTATTGGGAGCTCAAATTAGCATTCATAGTACTTCAAATAAGTTACAAACCCTATAAATAACTTTTTGGAATAAAAAATACTAAATTGGTCAGAAATCAATATGCTATATTTGTTTCCCGCCATTCCCTGCAACAATTTTTAGTTCAACTAAATATAAATATTCAGTGTACAAACAGAACAAAAATTTTAGGTGTAGAATTTTAGTTTGTAACTATATTTCAAAATTTATACAAATGATGAAATATTTACGGTATAAATTATAAATAATTTAATATGCAGACATATTAATTTAATATTTGTATAAATTTGCTATATAATTTTAATTTAACTCCATATTTATGTTCATAATTATTGATGACCGAAAATACTGGAATCAGCAGTCAAGCCAACTTACAAATTAATTATAGCTTGTAAATTACAATCATAGTTAAATGCGCTTATTTTAAAACATATCACTCGCTTACTATTATTCATAAATCAACAGTCAGATTTGAATAGGTGGACCCATTTGTAACTTATGACTGCCATTATAAAATACCAGAGATTAGCATTGCACTGAACTGATCAAGATAAGAACAATTCCCCAGACTGCGTACTTGTGCCTTTATCCATGTGTTCTCGATCGTGCATTTCCGCCCACGTGATGCTCTCTCATCAATTAAAGAAGGTTTTCGAATCGATACTATCGAATATCGATGAAGAAGTGAAGCGATGCATAAAGAATCGAATTTGTCTACGGCAGTGCAAACAAATTGCTCCATCTAACTTTTGTTTCTAGAATGCTATGGCGCGGAAAATGGATTCCATAACTCATATTTTCGAATGTCAAACTATAGAAAACGTAAAGAAAGCATTATCGTTTTTTTTATCCTACTTTCATTGCTAACCATAGCAAATGATAAATAAAAATGAATCGATAAAAGGAAATGGGTGGTCTATTCATTCTTTTAATATTATGAGAAGTCCATTTTTGTAAATTACGTAAATAAATGTTTCGCCATTTATTCGATGATCTAGTCAATAAAGGATACATAAATAACGGACCGTAGGTTTAAGATGGTAACTGATTTCCTTTTATATTAAACAAATTACAGGCCTCTCTTGACGTTATGAATTTTCTCTTATCTTTCACTTAAAATTACCAAAATGTTTGTCGCTACTATTGAAAGCAATTCTTACCACTGATAGTGCCAAAAAGATTTTACATTTCGAAATTGTAAGTCATCCAGTTTGTTCACTTAAGTAGTACAGTAAATGCATAAAGTCAAATTTATGAACTATATTTAGCAATGTAATTTAGCAAAATAGTATTTCATTCGATCCATTCATATAAATTGTATTATCTCTTTATAAGATTCGGATATAAAAAAATCCTTATTGATTTTTATAAACTTTTAATAATGTTTAAAAAAAGATAATTTAGTATTATATAACTGAAAGATTCTTTAGATATTTAAATGTTGATTGTGTAGCCGATCATCACATAATACTCTGATGTATTTATTTAAAAATTTAATTTTCATCAATAGAAATAATTTAAATATTATTAACACTTTCTATTACTAGCTTTATTAACAAATTTTAGTTGCAATCAATTTTTGGAAAATTAAATTTTAAATTTGTATGATAATCGTATTGAAGTTTGTCGAAATTTTGATAAATAAATCATCATTATGTGTTATATTTAGTGAATAAATAAAATATTCAGGTATAGTAATTAAGAATTCATCAGACGAGAGTGCCAGCTCAGGTGTGGCCTCGTGGTCTGACCGTGGTTCAAAATTACGAGGCACCTTAAGAGCAAAGTCGTACTTTCACCTTCGTGGTGCTCTGATCCAAAATGAAAGACGCCTTCTATTGACATAATTCGCACTGCCAAAGGCACAGCGAACTTGGCTTGACCAAGGGTCATAAGCAACAACAACAACACGAATTCAGTTTGAGTTCGCAAATATTGCACATTAAAAAATAATAAGTTTTTATAAGTAAATATACAAATTTTCTTATTTATTTGCTAACTTAAATTATATTTTTTGTATGAATTTATCAAACTAAATTTAATGACTTAATTATTTTCTCTTTTTTGTACGGCAATTTGAAAGTACATATCATAAAATGAATAGTATTTTCCAGGTAAAATATTAATAGTTTCTATGAAATTTAATAACGAAATTTTGTCTATATATTAACTATTTTCTGACAAAATACATCAAATGATACAGGCAAGTATATCAATTTCAATATAAATTTAAGAATATTGCTATACATGTTTTTACATAATACAATAATTTGTTTTATATTAAAGTAAAAAATTTACTTATGAATAATAGTAAATGGTTTACTAATTGAAACACACACACACACACACACACACACACACACACACACACACACACACACACACACACACACACACACACACACACACACACACACACATATATATATATATATTAAATATAAGTCAAGATTATTTTAAGGTTTAATGAAAATACTTAAAATTTTATCATGATTTAATTCTGGGCAATCACAATTATTGCAGAAAATTCACTGCAACAGCACTCACGCAGTTAAATGTTTACTTAAATTACATTTAAAACATATAAAGTCATTAAATGCTTTTAAATTCAAATTATATGTTAATTTATTTCCTAAAGTAGAGAAATTAAGAAAGTTGCATAAAGAGAGATAGAAATTGTGCTTACTTCTTCAATTTATGGTTAAATGTATAATTAAATATTAAATTCTCGTTTGTAAATAGTTAAAAGCAAAACCAACTAACTTTGTTTAAGCATTATACAAGTAATCAAATTATTTCTTAAAATTAGTATAATTTCAAAATAATCAAAGAAAATCCAGTAATATTTAACATGTCATGGATTTAATTTACTAGATATCGCTGAGAACAATATTTTGCTACATGTACAAAATTCTAAAAATTTTTAGTTATAAATATTTAACTTAAAATGATGAATTAATAGATATTAATTTTATATAATACTATATGAATTTTATAAAATAATAATATCACAACGTTTTTGCTCATTGATTCCCCATAGATACTGCCAAATGTTTTGAAGTTCATATCAAACTGCTTATTCAGAATTCTGAATCAGAATGTTGGAAAATTTTTACATAATATTGTTATAATTTTATAACATGATTTCAATTTAAAGTTGTAACGTGTCCAAAAATTTATTTATTTTAACTATATTTTACTTTATATATGTTACTGTCATATAATTTATATATATATACAAATAATATAATTTGTATATATTATATGTTAGTAACAAATGGAAAGTAAAATGTAATTAAAGTAAAACAACTTTTGAAGAACTAATAAAAGAAAATATATATAGATAATTATTTTACGAAAAGATTTGCATCATTATTACCATGAACTTATAGGTATTTTTTTAAAATTCAATTGTAAAAGTTAGGAAAATTTTGCTTTCCATCTCTTTTTATGCTATATTTAACACAAGACATTTAATATACAATGCAAAATATATTATTTACATAACCTTAAATTAAAACATTATATTTGAAAAAATTTGTGAGTTTTAAAAAACACCAAATTATTTGGGTTTCGTTCAACAGAAGTATAAATGATATCAATATTTATTTTGAGAAAATGGAATGCGTTCTCATATGAACCTTCACAAACTGATAGTTAATGGGTGAATAATTTTTGGTAAAAGAAGAGGGCAAAAAATTTAATGTATTTTACTATGTTCACAAATATAGCATTCATATGTCCTCTGTCACAGCAAAACTACATCAGTTATTTTGATGAATACGATTGCCAGATATGAACAATTAAGACTAAAATCAGCATATATATTTCAATGAGTTAGAAAGTAGTTCAAGGAAATATTTTTAAATTTTTATTTATATTTCAAGCAGAAATTTATCTGATTGTTCTTTTATGCAACTAGCTACATTTTAAAGCGAAATTAATATCAATTCATTCCCTTCCTTTCTCTAAATACTATATTGAATTTCTTTCTATTCATTTTAAAAACTAAACAAAAATCAACAAATTATTTTCCGTAATATTGTTCTATTGAACCAGACTAAATATTCAAGTTTTCTTAAGGAAACAGGACAACAAAGAATGCATACATTTTTTTTAAATTATTTTTTCATGTACTTTAAATAAATCTTACATTCAAAAACTTGTAAATTTTTAATTTAGCTTATTCAAAAATATTTTAGAAGTGATAAGGATAAAATTAATTTTATTTAAAAAATTAATTTATTAGAAAATATATTTATTATTTCTGGAAGTGATTGTAAGAAAAATAGCAATGAGAAAAATAATATAGCTAATTTACATAATTTGAACATTATTTTTTAAATATCATTTGAATTTTCTTTTCGTTATAAAACAAAGACTAATTATCTACTATTACAGCCAATGAAGAAAAAGGTACCAATGCTGTATTTCTCCTTCTACAAAAATATTTAATAAATTTTCTGATATTCAAATTTAAAATCTTATTTATTATTTTTAGTTTTGATTAGTATTGATAGATAAAATGTGTTTTAAGAAAAGCAGAAAAAGAAATGTCAAATATTCTTTATCTGAAATAAACCCTTATTTTTGTGTAGAAAACAAATGTACAGAAAGAGAAACCTCCAAATGTAAAACTCAGTATACGAAAAATTATGTACAGGATTTACATTAAATTAAGATATGTAATTTTATTGAATTCGTAAGGACACACAAATTTTAACTATTTATCTGTAAGCAATTGCAATCATTTAATTACATAATCTACTTAAAAATTTCAACAAGTATTAAGTAAGAATTATTTAAAATTAGATATCACTCTATAAAAACAAATCACTGTTTAATTTGTAGTCATAAGCAAATATACCTCTACGCTTAAAAGTAACAAAACGCATTAACTTGAAATAATATTAGTACTCTTGAAAGATGGTAAATACTTATTGCGCATATATCAACAAAAATCACCAAAGTACTTACCTTGCTTTATTTGATATTTACTACAAAATTGGTCAATTTTGAAAAATTCTTATTGAAACCAAATTGAATTTTTCTCCTTTAATTTAATTACTCTTCTCTGCCAAAACTAAATTTCCTTAAATTTACAAAATATGGTAAAATGATGCCTGAAGAATATGGTGCTTTTTTCAAATAGGATATCTAAGCAAATTACAATAAAAAGTGGAAACCTCATTATGGGAGCAAAAACCTAACGAAATCACTAAAGGAATTCAATATTGTTTGGAAAAAAGTTCTATGCAAAGTAAATGGAAAAAAAAACTCAATGAAAATACCATATTTACCGTTAGCTTGATGGTCATGTATTGATTTTAACAAGTGGGAAAAAAAATTAAGAGTATCTTTTTGGAGAAAATAATGAAAGAATTCTTAGAGGTAACCAAAAAAATGTCGGTAGTGGGACGAAAATCCTAGAATATCGATAAACTTAATAACATAAGGAAAGATCGAATCTCGTTCGCAATCTAATTCGCTCCCGATCGACTAATACATTCTAACCAAACGATATTATTTTTTTAAATCAACCGAGAGCCATTCTCAGTTCATGATTAATAAAGTCCCCTTCATCTTGCGCAGAGGGTATACTGAAGCCTCAGACGACATTTTATACTTTTTTCCTCTTTACTTTTAGTTTTCTTTTTTATCATCAAAACGATGGAAGATTAATGCTGAAGCAAACATTTATCATTCAAGCTTCAAGTAGTAGTAGGAGTGGCCAAGGAGAGTTGAGTTGAGAAACCATGAAAAAAAATATCTTTGCTGTGTGTGTCGTTTTCGATTGTGTTTGTGTTCTTCCGAAGCAGATGTGGGAGGAGAGGAAGAACGTCATCACTGATTGGTGGAAACTTGGGTGATTTTTCACTGTTATCGGTTACCACGTAACTGTTATTTTTTAAAGTAAAAATCGTATAAGATATTTGATTTTTTCACTTATTAAAAAATAAATGTGAAGTACTGAGTTGACATCATTTTTCATTTCCTTTGAGCTGTGACTTACTCGTGAAATACTGTTATAAGAGTGAATATTAAGGTATTATTTATTTATGTTTTCACAACGATGTGTTGCCAACACTCATCATAAAAAAGTGAAAGAATTTTTTTTTGTTTAGGAAATAAATGATTCATTCGATATAAGAAATAAGGACATTTATTTTTATTTTTTGTGCTTAAGATTAAATATCTTTACATGCTTTTGTACTATATATAAAAACAATCTAAAATATATTTCCTAGTCAATTTATACAACAAAAAGTATAAAACTGCTTTGGTGCAACTTTTAAATGAGGTACTCATGCAGAAAATTTTTCAACAATCCCAAATTAAATTTTATAATATGCTAAATAACGAAAATTTTCATGAGCAGAATATGAATATTTAACTACTGTTTGTGATAAAATAAATGATTTATTGAATTAAGGAAAATAAGTTAAATAAAAGTAAATTGAGATACTTAGAATTATATATACTAATTTATATAGATATATGAATATCTTAAATCAAAAGCTATTTTACATTTTTTTTATAAATAATGCAACAATTCCTTTTAAGATTATCTTAGATTCAATTGTTAACAAATAATAACATACAATAAGAACTATACTTATAACTATTATTTTGTATTTAATCTTCACTAATTATCTCGGAATCATTTATTTCTTAAGATTAAAATCTCTGTATACTGTTTATCACATTCTGAAATTTTAAAAAAGGAAAATTATAGGGAAATTTCAAAAACATTTTAAATTTAAATATTAACTTGATATATATTTAAAGAGCTATTTATTTTTGACTCCATGAAATACGTAACATAACTTTTGTAGATTAATATATGGCTTTCGGAATGATTTGGTCATAAATAATGAACCGTATTTGCTTGTTATTAAGATTAATAATCAGTATAATCTTAATATAATAACTGAAATAATTTAAATGTATCATATACTACAATATTCATAACATACTTAATGCTACAATATAGATTTCAAATAACTCTAATATATGGTAAAATTGAAGTTAAAGTGACTGGAATGTTATCGTGATCTTCAATGAAATTGTTAGCATGCGTTTCTAGTAATTTGCAATATGTTGTTTAAATTCTTATAAAAGTTGATCAAAATTGCTTAATAATAATTTTTCATGTTATATTTATCACCTATAACTTACCAAAATGATTCAATTAATGCATTGTAAGAATTCCATGTTAAATTGGTTTTATCGTTTTCCTAACATTTGATTTCTCATCCCAATATTGCAATGTAAAGATAATTAGAATATCTTTTATGACGAAAAACTCACTTGCATAGAATTATTCTCTGTATAAAATATTTACTTTCAAATGGGCAAGTTCACAATGAATACTTTTTCAACTAACTCAAGATTATTTTTGAAATTAAATATATTTGAACAATTTTCTGCCTTGTTTAGAAATTTTACTTATTTTGCTATCAAGGATATACAATGTCCTAATACATTATTATTTATCAATTATGAGACATTCGTTTCACAGTAAATTCCTTGGTTAATAAATTCCATGCCAATATTTTGCTAATTTTATTTCTTTTAACAATAGATTAAAATTACGATCTTATAATTTGAATAAAATTGATATAATAGTTCTTTTGCCATATTTGGAAAAAAATATTTTTAATTATAAGGAATACTGCTAGATTATTACTCTAGGTGCTTATTATTGGATATACTATTAAAAGTGATAAACCTGTGTATACCCAACCTGCGAAAAAATTGCAAACTATAGCTAAAACAAGTAATCATATGGTAAGATTACTTGAAAAGGACAGTCCCCAAGGTGGCGGATAGGGGAATGCCTCCACTGGTCTTCCAGTGCGTGGCAAAAGGGAAATAAATTACCTTCCGCAGACCAACAGGCAGAAGTCCAACCTCCCGAGGCAATGGCAAATCCCTTTTATGACAAGTGCAAGCGTTTGGCTTGATCTGAGGCATTTCTTCAATTTCATCTCTGTGGCCTCGACCCTCTTCAACATCGACCCCAAATGCTGCCATGACACCCTCTATACGGAAAAAGCTGAAGATGTGGCCAGGGCAGTGTTCCATACACTTGGACCCATATGACTTGTCTTTTTTAACTTTTCTTTCTGCACTTGTCACATTACAATAACAACTTGAAAAGGACACTCTGATTTATTACAAACTAAAATAAAATTTTTTTATAATTTTTCAAAGTTTCAAATTTTTAAATTTCTTGATGATGTTTGCTAAATTTCTTTGAAAACTATTAAGAATTTTTCCAGAAAAATGCAAGCTTATTTAAAAATATCTGTCTCACACGACACAAATCATGTAATTACTACATGATTCTAATATCAACAGAAGTTTCTAAAATCATTTGATTTGAAAACAATTTTTTCTTCTTGCACTGAAGAAAAATTTCAATTCTACTATATTTTAAATGCATGTTTGGATTCATATATTTGTATGTGCTTTATAAATGCTAGGATGATATAGATTAATGTTGTTCAAAAAATTTAAAACAATTGAAATATATTTCAATAACGAATTTCTGTCCAAATTTATATAGATGGCTCCTTAGACTATATCATCCTGACAGAAAACTCCAGGCTTCACATTGTGCTTCTGTATAATTCAACCAGACAATTAAGACTTGGAGCAGTTAATATAGCCTCCAATTTTACTTTCGAGCTGATTGCTATTAAAGAAGCCCTAAGAACACATAAGATTGAATGAAATAAACAAAAGCAAAAGACTGGTAATATGCTGCGACTCCAGGGCTGATTTAAAGGCAATGTCGCATGGACACTCGAGGATTACGCAGGAAATTTATCGACTACTCGAAACAACTTGTCAAATGAAGAAAACAAATTTGTCGAATGAGGAAAACATGCAACATATGGTGGATGTCTGCACATGTTGGTTACGAAGGTAACATAGCATCTGATGAACTAGTTAAGGAGGCAAACGATTTAAACGTCTACAAAAGCCATATTACATTGAAATACACAAACTCTATTGTTCAATATCACCATAAAAAGAAAAAATTAAGGTGAATCAACAAATAAGTGAAATTTGATTCCAACAGAGAAATCACAAAGACAATTACACGATTGAGGCATGAAAATAAATCGGTGGCATGGATTTCGGTGACATGAAAATAAATCTAGGCATTATAGGGACATATGTAAAATGTAGAAATTGTTTTGAAGAATAACTCTCTCCAAGCTGTTTTAAACTGTCCTGCAATTCTATCATCTCCCCAGAACATCGGAAAAAATCCATTTGATGTATGATATATATATATATATATATATATATATATATATATATATATATATATATATATATATATATATATATATATATATATATATATATATATATATATATATATATATATATATATATATATATATATATACTGTATGAACTCAAAATTATAATAATAATGATATATGCTGTATGTAATCAGAAGTTCATGTTAATCATATTTAATGGAATTATAAATAATGTCATTGAATATTATAAATAACTTTTTGATTTACAGATTTATGCATAAAAATTAACTATTATTTCAATACTAGAAAAGGACTTGCAGATTTTACATTATTCGTATTTTTCAAAAGCATTAATGATTTCAAATAATTTATTTTTCAACCAATCACAATCGTAATAATTAGTGTACATATAAAAATTTTTTTTGAAATTTATATTTGAGAAAAAACTACTAATAATAAATAATTTTAATGAGCAGAAATTAATATGTGGTTTTGTCAATGTTTAAATAATTTTTTCTTCGTGTTTCTTAAGTAATTTTAATTTTTCATGCTTCCCTATGAGCAATGTCTGTCTGAGTAATTTATGTATTTCGATTGAGATTTTCTCGATTTCTGTTGTTTTTCAAGATCACTTCTCTTGCACTATAAGTCTCTCTAGATGATTTTTTAAAAACTTCACTCGTAGTTTCAGTCACTTATTTTCGTTACGATAAAAATTGACTTCATTATTTGATTACTTAACAATTGAGTATCTTTGTAATTATATTACATTAATAACAAATGATAAAATACAAATTTATTTACAAAAAATTTAAAAATGGTATCATTAAAAATAAATGATGAATTAAAAAGTCATTTTTTTATGATATTCAATTCAAATTTGGAATAAGTGAAGCCCTTTTAGTTTGGCAATGTAATATTTGCTGTTCAGAAACAAAAATTTACAAAGCACTTTGTAATAGATATTTCAATACTGTTTCTCACAGTAGCCAAGCGATATTTACGCTTATTTCGGATTTCCACTAGAAAATGGAAAAATAGCATTTAGTTTTCAAAATTTCTGGATTTTTTTTCAGAAAATTGTAAAATAATGATAAGATAAGGTAAATTTATTCAATTTATTCATTAGATTAACTATTTAGAATTGGGTTTTGTAAAATTGAATCTCTATAATGCAAATCAGAAACGTTCAACGAAATCTCTCATATTAGAATAGAAAATTTGCATAGAAAACTACTTAGATGAGAGAAATCAAAAACCCTTGCTGGAATAAGTATATTTTTGAATGGAATGCTTCAAAGATACAAGATATAATGTATTTGATTTTTCTTAAAATGAATGTCATTGTAATTTTTTTCTGAATAATCTTGTATGGTCTCGAACAAAGTAGAACAACTCAGAATTCAGTTTCTTTAAATGTTTAAACATTATACAAGACTTTCTATCTAAAAAAAGTTAATATTATTTTCTTAATATTAAACATATCTGGTTTTTAAAAATCCAAGTTTTAATAAATTATATATTTTTCAAACTATTATATTTTGATAAATGATACTTGTTATTTTGTTTAAATTATATTTAAATCTTTGATTTAAATAATTATTTCTAAATCATATTTAATTTAAACTTACCATTTGATATTTCGTATGTATATGTTTAAATATTTTAGTTTATAAATATTGCGAAATTTAAATAAAAAATTAAATTTTGACTTATTTTTTAAAAATTTTTAAAATTTTTTTTGACATCAATCAGGCGGTTGATTTTAAAAAATCTGTTGCTCATACTGAATGATTTGAATTTGTTTGATTCAGTAACAAAACAATCTGCATGAAAATTAATTTAATTCATTATTTGAATGCATAATGATTGCATTACTTAGTTTTCTAAGAATTGTATTCAGACATATATTTAGAAAACTAATATATTCTCTTAAGAATCATAAAAATAAATGGCCTCAATTTCTCTTACTAATTAATTAAATTCTGGAGGATTCTAGAGGATTTTAGGGCATATATATCAGTTAATTAATTTTCATATTCTTACAAATGCTTTGAAAAACAGTTTAAATGTTTTCTTGCATTCCTAATGAGTCGAATTTTTTATTTTGGCATAAAGTATAAATCAATAGTTTGAAAGTAATATTATAATATATTTAAAACATCATATGTTGACTGGTGCATTTCATTCGATATTATCAGAAAAAAATTTATATATGTTTATACTTTGATACTCTCATAGATAATCTCATCGATAACTTTTGCTTCATCTCAAACCTATTGAATTGTAGTTTAGGAAAAGACATTTTTCTTCAAATTACTATAACTTTTAAATTTAAGTAATTAATATATTACATATTGTAAATATTAAGATATTTGCAAATTTCAAGTCAAGAGTTTATTCCAAAAATGTATAATTTTCCATATTGATTCATCATTTTCTGAAAATGTTTGGTAAAAAGATTATTAATGATATGCAAAATTTTATTAGTAACTGCTTATAAAAATGATTTATTTACTTATCACTTTTCAGAATATTAATATTATTTAAACATACATAATTTTTAACGGTTATATTTATAATATATTCTAACAGTTCTAATTTTTGTAATCAAATAAATTATAATTTAAAATTTTAAGTACACACAGCTGTAGCATATATATTATTATTCATATAATTATTTTATTAAATAAATTTAACTTGTCATGAATCATCCTAATTAATTGATTAAAAGACGAAAATTATGTTGAGCATTCAGCAAATAATTTAAAATTTAAAAAAAAAAGTAAAATCTTTTGCAGGTGCATTAAGGTTCATAAACTTTCGTATAGAGAACAAACATAAGGATATATTGTCCCAAACTTCCGAGGTTGAATTTGGAAGTCAGTATTGTACAAATTTATTTTCCAGCGCAAATTTCAACTATATATGTGTGAAAATATTTTTTATATGATTTATGTATACCTTTTTTTATTCATGCCTGTAATCATCCGGAATAATAAAAATTTATAAATATATATAAGTATAATGATTCAGATATATGAAATTATTATTTTCCACACGCTTTGAAAAATTATGTATTTTAAAATAATTTTTAGCTTATATAATTGAATTTTGCTATTAATTTTCAAGCAACAATTTAGCATATACTTGTAAATATTAAATTTCACTCACATAAATTGTTTTTAAAAAATACAGGATATATATTTGTAAAGAAAATTGATGACATTTCTCAGGTATTGGAAGTTTTATTGATATTTCATATTTGTTTAAATACACATTAGTTGTTTAATTTATGTTTTGAACATCATTTTTTTCTGTTGCTTTTATTAGTATTTCAGATAATCACCATTAATTATGTAAATTTATCATGTGTTTTTATATTTCTGCTCATTAAAATAGATCTGTTGTTTGAAGATTAAATTATTAAAAATACTTCTCATCTTTGTTTATTCTTTTTGACGTTTTCAGTGAATGATTTGTAATGATTCAACTTTTCTTACTTCATTATGAAGGATATCAAATTGATGGTCTATAGATAATTCCATTTATTTCTTATGCAGGAGTTAGAGTTTCAGTTTGTAAATTAGTCATAGGTATTGCATATTTTTATCATTTCACATTCATTTTTTATGCTAAGTTTTTATAATGATTCAAATTGTATTTCTGAAATTTTGTTGTTCATTTAATTTTGATTCAGAAAGTTCAATATCACTGTTCATAAAATGTAAGCATTTCTGAAACAAATTCCTTCATGATTTCACGATTTTTTACTTCATTCAAAAAGATACTCAACTGTCATGCAATTTACTTGCTGCACATTTTATATTTTTTATTTGCTGCACATTTACTTGCTGCATCAATAAATTTTATTTTCTTGAAAAACTCTTATAAGTGTACAAAATGAAGTTTTAATTTTTGCTATTTATTTAATTTGATTCAGAGTGTTTAATATTATTATTTATAAAATGTAAGCATTTTTAAACAAATGTCTGCAGGTTTCTAAATTACTTTAAATTCTCTCTTGTTTTAAATTTAATAAAATATATTGGGTTTTAATATAATTTTTCGTATCACCTTATTTCTTAGTTAGACATATAATTGTTTTTTATTGGTCTGAAACATATCAAATTAATTTTAAATGAAAAGAAATTTGAATTGTCTAGATTCATTTTAAGCTTCAAAACAATAACTAGTTCTTATCTTAATTTTTCTAATAAATATTATCTAAATTTTAAAAGTAAAAATTTATCTAATTTAAAATATATATATATAAATATATATATATATATATATATATATATATATATATATATATATATATATATATATATATATATATATATATATATATATATATATATATATATATATATATATATATATATATATATATATATATATATATATATATATATATATATATATATATATTGAATTAAAAGGAAATTCTGTGAAAATATCTTTAAGAAACGACAAACAAAATTTGCCTGCTTAAAAAAACCCAAATTAGAAAAATATAATGGAATTTCATTAAACTGTAAATATTAATGATTAAATGCAATCATATTTCAAGATTATTTGATAATGAATTTTCAATTTAATTTCATCTAAGTCCATCATTGTTTTTTTTTATCATTTTGAGAAACATTTAAAAATTATTTTGAATATATACCGTAGATTAATTCATAAGATAAGTAGATTTTAACAGCATATTCCTCGGTGATCATTACATAATCTGTATTTTGTAATCCGAAGGGGAAGAGAATAAATATTGACTCCAGTTAAACAAGCGATTTGGAAAGTTTCAATTTCCCTCCCTCGCAAATAGAGGAGCCAGAAGAGGATAAATCGGATTAATTTGAGAGAGAGAGAGAGAGAGAGAACTGTGTACTTTCATTTAGCAAACAAATCAAACTCTAGTTCATTAGTGCATGACCGAATGAGAGAATTTATTTTGAATCAAAATATTTCACAGTATGTTATTTCTAGAGCATTTTAAACATCACGAAATATTCTAACTGGTGTAATTTGTAAAAAAAATTTAATGAAATTTTATCCATGTAAATATTTTTCATTTGTTTCAAAATGTTTTAATTAAAATAATATGGTTACTTTTAGTTTCATTACAAAAGAAATTATTAATTATTTATGCAAAATTAATGAAGAACAATAGAAAAATCTCATAATATATTTTTGAAATACGTTTGATAATAAGAGTGAATTAAATTTTTAATACTTCAAATATTTTAGTATTATATTGTTTAGTTTTTAAATTCGAAAAAATTTCATATCATTTTCTGAGGTTTTAAAAAATAATTAGTTTTATAAGAGCCAAATAGACAAATATTTTTGAAGCTGTCGAATAAATAAATGCTTAAATATTTTTCTACATGAAAATCGTCTTTATTTTACATAATCACTGTGATAAAGATGAATATTACAATACGCTCTATTTCTTAATAAATAAACACATTTTTATTTCTATAAAAGCTGAATCAATGGAATACATTTGTTCAACGGAAGAAATATATCAATTTGCTGAATGATATATAATTAGTAATAATATTAGTAATTGATTAAAATTCACAATTATGACTATAAGTATTAGAATAGCTTGATTGAATTTCGCTAGCATTATGCAATCATCTAAATTTTATCTCTACTGTCTAATGTGAAAAAAACATTAATTATTTTCTTAATTTAATACTAATTGCACATTGAAAAATTATAAATGGAGTTTAAATAATTCATTTTGCACTTCATTAAATATTAAAAATTGTAGTATTTAAAATTCACGAATAAATTGAAATTCTTATTGATTAAGAATAGTTTTAATTGAATATTGTAGCCGTATAAATTATTATATTTATGAAATAGTGATTTATTAACTACTCCTATAAATATATTAAAATTTCTAACTTAATTTTAATCTTCTAAGAAAAAAAAATATTTTAGCTAAAAACATTTCTCAACTAATTTTTATTTCAAATTCACAAATAGTCATTATAACTTAGCTATTTATATATTTTACAGAATATAAGTATTTTAAGACTTGTAACGATATTCTATTAATTGTGTTGTAAAAATTATATGACCTTTCATGCATACTCGTGTCATAATGCTAAAGTTTATTTTATGAACAAGTTTTGAATGCGATATTATGTTATAGGATTTGTTTTTATTACTTTACTTTAATAAACCGTCAAAATTTTAATTGTGGTTGTATTAAAATGCATTACAGATCAGATTTATAAAATGGTTTTTCTTATCCTTATAGAAAACCAAATTAGCTGACAATTTTTATTTAATTAGTTTAACTATATTTTATATATTAATAGGTATAAACATGATAAAAAACTAAACTAAATAAACATTATTCTTATTGAACATCAATATTGAAATTAGCTATTATGAATTATAATAATGAAGTAAACATTATTATAATTTATATTGATGGATTTCAAGAAGCTGATAAATGATTTTTTAAATAATTGTTTATTATAACAATCCTTTTCTTTGAATTTGTGAAAAAAAAACTTTTAAAAATAATTTTGCTATATCTTTGAGTTTATATGAAGTTTAGAAGAACTAACTGGTATTGGTATTTCAAAGCAAATCTATGTAATTTTCTGTGATTTACTAACAATTTTTATACATTATACTTACAGTTTAATTGAGGAAAACTTTGTAGAGATAAACAAATAATTGGCATATATTAAAAAATGATAAAAAGAAAGCCATAGACGATAACTTGCTAAAATTATTATTTATATTAAATTTATAGCTTTTCTAAAGTAAAAATAGAAATTAAATTTTTTACACCACTCAAGTGAACACAATCTAACAACCTAAGGTTGCTTTATTACTTATTAATATCATATAAACTGCTTTTAGCAGGACTTTACATAAATAGTGGACTATATTCACGTATCACAAGGGAGAATACTAATAAACTTCTTAGCACTCACTCAGATAGACGTGCATGCAAAAGCATAGGATCTATCTCTTTATTAAATACAGATTGGAATCAAACCAAGATACTACGTTCAGAAGAAAGCTGTTCTAACACTGTTCTGTTGTAAGCCCAGTATTTCCATAATTGTTTCTTTTATTATAATGCGCATTGAAATATTATTAGCTAATTCTTCTAAAATTCGATAAGTTATATTTTATTAAATATGGCTCTCTCTCAAATATGCATTCAGGAAAAATAGATAAAACTGAACATTCCTCTTAGCAATGAATATATCGTAAGGACTATTAATTTTCAAATACTTTCCAAATTCATTTAGGAAATATTTAGTATTTAAAATCGTACATGGCATAATATTTTACTTATATATATATATATATATATATATATATATATATATATATATATATATATATATATATATATATATATATATATATATATATATATATATTATATTATATTATATATATATATATATGTGTGTGTGTGTGTGTATATATTCCAACTCATGCTTGAAAAGTGTGAACAATTTTTCTTGAAAATTTTCCTAGTATGAAGAAATGAGAGCGATAGAAAGAGAAAGCTGCCTCACACTTCAATTTCTTTTCTAATATCCACCATGACAGGTGTTACGTTTTTTTGAAATATAAAGCGACTTATGGTCAAGTTTTCGCTCACTTGTTTTCTTTAACTAGGTAAGCATTTTCCCATTGAAAAAAGTTTGGATCATCCTTGACGTTGTACATTACTTATTCAGTTTCTAAATCTAAAATATTCAGAAATACTTTTACATGCCATGGAATAAAGTCCTCTTTTATTCTTGTTATCTTATACTTTATTCCATAAAATCAACACGAAACAGAATTTTGTCAAAGTATATAGGTATTACAAAAGCACTAAAATTTAGCTAAGTTGTTTTTGAAGATAATATTTGTTATATGAATATTTAATTATATTTGTTAATAGTTGACTTAAATTTAAATCACAGTGACTTTTTATTAACTTTTAATATGCATTTATTGAATAACATTTTAATATGCATGTATGAATATTTTAATTCCATTTTGAAAATTTCTTCGTATTTACCATTATTTTTTGATTTAAAACAATTTAATGAGTATTTAGCTTAAGCCTTTTCTCATAGCAATGAGTAAAGATGTGATTCTTTATTTCTAGAAAAACTATGCTTCCTTGGTCATTTCAGATTTTACACTAAAACATCCCAAAATTTGCAATTAAATTTAAAAAAATGCTGTGTAGTAAAACTATGTACCAATTATTTCTATTTAACAATTTTTTTTATGTTTTAAAGACATATAAAACTCATAATTCATTAATTTATAATTTATCGTGATGTAATTTTTGATCATTTTTATTTGTCCAGTTGCAAAATGTGTTTGACCCAATAGAATGTGTGATTACAATGTTTCTATACACTTCATCTGTTAGAAAAAAAAATTTTATTAGTTTTATTTTATGAATTGAATAATTTTACTTTCATTAATTGAAACCTAAATTTTTTTCTGATATTTTATTTTTGATTGTAGGGTAAAAGTCAGTTGTCACCATCAGAAAACTGGTGCCAGGAGAAATTTAATTTCTTTTAGTTTCTATTACATTATGTTTTTCCAAATATTGAATTTTGAAAGATATAATCAGAAACTTAAATTAAAAAGAGCAAATTCATTATCAATCTTTAATTTACATTATTGTAGTCAAAAATACTTTTTTGGCAAATTGTTCCAGTGATAATAGAATGATAATAAGAAAAATGCTAAGAGAATTTAAATATTAGTTTTCAAGAGAAATATGCAGTTGTAGGGACTGATTGATTAATTATTTATATGGAGTGAATATAATTCCTCCCTTTAGTAAATAACAAATAAAATCCCAAACAGACGTGTAAATAAGAGTGTAAGAAAGTTAATATTAATCACAATATTTTTTTTTAATTTAAAACAATTCCCATTTCCTTGTATAAAATAAAAATACAAGTTTGTAGCTTCTAAATAATATGAGAAATATATCAACATACATTATTTTACTTTAATAATGAAAATTTATTTTATATTTGTAGTAGAAAATGATTTATATATATATTTCAATTTACACACAGTTTATCATTTTGCAAAATAGCTTATTTTTGCTGTTTTACATTATTTAATAAGATTAATATAAAAGCAAAATTGTAAAATAATAGTATTAAGTCCATTTACGGGAAATTTCACTTACATATATGTATTTAATAATATTATTGAAATAATTTATCCAAGCGAATGTAATATTTCAATCAAAGAGAAATGTTTCATCTTTTATCTCTTATTGTCACTTTGGTGATGTCTCATTTAAGGATAAATCTCTTTTCTCTAGAGAAAAAGGGAATAGAAAAGGAAGAAACGAAGAGAAAAATCCCGAACCAATCAGAGGGAGTCTTTTTATAGGATGATAAGGTGTCGTTAGTAGGTGATTAGGGACTCGCCGACTTCTCTTTCTCTTCTGCGTAGGAAATGATATCGAATGTGCACGAACCATTCTCAAAATGGCGTTCTTAGTGGAATACAAATTTCCTTTTTTGTTCTGTTGAGAAACGAGAAACCAACAATAAATAAAAATAAAAGTGATCTATTCTTTGAAAATTAGTTTAAAGCAAAAATCAAGAGCTTCAGAGTATCGAACAATAAAATTCCCTTTTGAATCATTCTTTTTTAAATTTAAATATAATTTTACGCTGAAAATTTGAGCTATCTTCTTAAATAATTTCGACGTTTGTTTAATTATTTTATTTTTCTCGTTACTTATTTTAGCTAATTTTTAATCCTTAATGATAATAGTTTACAGTTTTGTGCAACAGAGAAAGAATAAGCACAAAATCTCTGCTTAATTTTTGTTCTCCAAAGCTTTTAAATTGGATTATATAAATTGAGATCAGAACGCAGTTATATATGCAAATTCGCTTAACAGTGTAACCAGACATTTTTAGTAATAAAATGTTTGCTGTGTTAAAGCCTCACACAAACATAGTTGACAAATATTTTTCAAGAACTATAATTTTATAAGTAAATGAACCATTTTTATTTAAAAAAAAAAAAAAAACTTTTTACACTAATACATTTAAAAGTTTATCAGTTGAGTAAAAATGTAATCATGCAATTTAAATATTTTGAAAAAGTTTTAACATTCATATTTTAAGAAAAATATTTTATTAACTTTCATTAATTGAATACACATGAAAAAATTATATTGCTAAATTGTTATTCTGAGTAAGCCAAGAATTTTTATTTAAAATTAATTTGATATTATATATATATATATATATATATATATATATATATATATATATATATATATATATATATATATATATATATATATATATATATATATATATATATATATATATATATATATATATATATATATATATATATATATATATATATATATATATATATATATATTATTTCGTTTTTATTTTGTTACAATTTAAAAAAATATTCTTTAAGCAATTTATACAGAAAAAGAAAATTTTTATTAGTTATGATTTTTAAAATTGGCAATAATATATATGGTGATAGGGATTTTACCATTTTTATTTAAAATTAAAACTATATATGAAATGTTTAAAATGTAATTTCAGATAAAATATTTTCAAAAATGTATAAAATAAAATGTTTTTTACAGTTTTATCAATATGATAAATTCCGATTGAATAAGTAAAAAATGCTCCCTTTCAGACAAACAGTGATTTTTTTATCTGTTGATTTTGTGCAACCCACGCATTTATTATATGCAAAATTTCTATTTCAATTGCATCTTTAGCTTAATATTTTATAACATAAAATTAAGATTTAGTTTAAAATATGTTTAAAAAAATACAAAATACAATTTTCCCAAAATTTAAAACAAAACAGTATTTTGAATTATTTGTAATATAATGAATTCTATGAAATTGCAATTTAAATGTTATTTGTATTTATTCGAAAATTTTACTATCGTATTTGTAAATTATGTTTTACTCAATCTACAAAACTTATCTTCATTTTCAAATTCAATGCTTCGAATAATATTGAATCTAATTTTTTACAATGCTTTTCTTGCATGTTAATATTCAAATAAATTTTGTTCTTTAATTTGTATAGGAGAAAAAAAGAGTTAATTTTTTATTTGTAGTGAAAAAATTCAAAAGAGTAATAAAAATTTTAATTAGCACAATGGATTCATTAAACTTTGCAAGCATTTAAAAAGATAAGACATAAAAATGGAAGGAAATAAAGTAAGAAAAATGATCATATTTCGTTCCTAGAAACATATGAATAATAAAATTTACATAAAGAATTTATGTTATTAATTATAAGGTTTAAAAATGCATGTTTTAAAAGTTTTATTAATATATTTCGACAGTGACTTTCGCATTTTTTTAAGAAATAACGCAAAATACATAAAAATGATTAAGAATGTCATTTCAGAAAAAATATTTTCAAACAATGAGTAAAAAGTTAATCTGTGAAGAAAAGAAAGAGCTAAAATGAGCTTTGGAATTAATCGCCATTTTCAAGCGGCATTAATTTTTTTCTCGATGCCGAAAAACTATTCTCTTTTTCTTTGATAAGAAAACGGCTATATCTACTTTTACTTGACAAAATGAGCTTTAAAATGTCTTTGTTTGATTTTATTACTTTTGTATATGAAAACAAATTAAATCTTTTTTCAGGCGGCATTTCAGTTAGGTAATTAAAATTTTTTTGCATTTCGGATTTGTTAATATCACATTTATAAATTAAATATTATTACTGTATTTATGAATTTATTCTTACATTCGAAGTTATTAAACTAACTTTTTTTAATATTCTGAATTATTACATAATACTTAAAGATTTATAATTTTTGTAATTATTTTGTTAATTATTGTAATTTAGGGAAATTAACAAATAATTATAAGTATTATTTCTTAGAATTTTTAATATTCCTTCATCATATTTATTTAGAATTGGCAATGTATAATTTGAATAATCAGTCAATACAATTGGTCCTAATTATAATTTAAAATAATTGATTCATTTATTGAAATATTGATTGTTTACATTAAGTATAATGTAATGAATAAAAAGATATAATGATTAATATAATCTGTTATACTTATAACGGAATTTTAGGTTTTCTTGGCAAAATAGTTAAATACATCATTTACAAAACAATTCAAGAAGAAATTAAACCTATTACATTTATAAATTTGTGTCTCAGTAACCTTATGTGATATTTCCTTAAAATTTATGAATACATCGTTTAATAAACCGTCATGAAATTTTCAAATGAGATGTTCTTACAGTGAAACCTAATTTTACATATCAAGGACGGAAAAAAATAGAATATTTTCAACTTGCTATGAGTAACTAATTGAAAAAAAAATTGTTGACAGATTAAGACAGAGATGCATTATTTCCATTTTACATTCTTACGCCTATATGTGAGAAATTGAAAGTGTACTGTATTACTGTTATTTTTATTTAATTTTTGCAAATGGAAAAAATAAATCAAACGATATTTTATGGACAAGAATTTTAAGTACAATTAAATGATTTTTATATTCCATATATATCACACATAGTAATTTAGTTTTTATTTTCATAGTTTGTAACTTCTTGTTTTTATAAAAGCATACAATTAAAAATATTTCAATAAAAGAGTCTTCTATATTCTAATTAAATGTGATGGAAATAAATATAATCCAACATTTCCAAATACTTAGCCTGTAATATAAAAATTTATTATATATCTTCTCATACCCAATGTTAGAACCATAAATTTTCTTGGTATATGCAAGGTCTTAGTGTGACATTACGCATGAGAGAATTTAAAATTTCAAATTAATAACTGGACCAATCATATTTTAATTTGAAAGGACAAAATTATCTGTATTAAATCATCAGGATCGATTATCAAAATAATGCAAATTAAAGGATCAACTAAACTGTTGTTGTTACTAATGATAATTAGCCAAGCCAAGCTAGCTGTGATTTATCTATTCAAATAAACTTCTTTACATTTAGGAGAATTTCAAAATTCTTAAAATATTATAGGTAATTTTCTTTCAATAATTATTCAGATTTTTTCATTTGTTATTAAAATTACTTTTTATGAATATATATATATATATATATACATATTTATATATATATATATATATATATATATATATATATATATATATATATATATATATATATATATATATATATATATATATATATATATATATATATATATATATATATATATATATATATATATATATATATATATATATATATATATATCATAATGCCCGGCTTATCCTTTAAACTACCCAGCTCTATATAGGCAAAGTGATGGAATATCCCATAGCGGGACACCCAGTGGATGTGCCATCCTCTCCTCGAAAGTGAAGTGATAAATATAGACAAATAAGGCCCGAACCAGGATTTGAACCCGGAATCTACTGTTTCGAAGTTAGGGACGCTGACATTTCCATCGTCGGTTGGAAAGTATACATACATACATATACATATACATATATATATCATATATATATATATATATATATATATATATATATATATATATATATATATATATATATATATATATATATATATATATATATATATATATATATATATATATATATATATATATATATATATATATATATATATATATATATATATATATATATATGTGTGTGTGTGTGTGTGTGTGTGTGTGTATGTGTGTGTGTGTGTGTGTGTGTATGTGTGTGTGTGTGTGTGTGTTTAAAAAATAAAACCAGTTGTTCAGTTTTTTCAAATCATAATAATAATTTTGTATTTCTAAAAACAAATGATTTATTCTGATCCATAATTAACTTCTTTCATAAATAATTACATGGTAGTAATAATATTCATATTGTAAAAATTATCCAGTTTTAACAAATGACGAAAGTGTAGATATATCTGTTTAATTTTATTTTATATTTAAAATACTTTAAAAATTTTAAAATCACGTGAATATAATAATATACAAAATGAAAAGTAGAAAGGAAAATACTTTCTCAATTTTTTAAGCACCATAACATATTGCAAAATTTCGCTTTACATTTAAAAACTTTCTGAAACTACTTTAACAGAGGACAAATCTTTCAAAATAAGAATTTGAAATTGGAGTTAGGTTTTCTATTTCCACATTATTTTCTTTGGAGAGGGCGGAACATGAAAGAAAAAGATTAGTTCGGTGGGGGTAGCAAAGGGAGAATCCGGTTATTCTTCTCAAATCTGTACTCTCTTCGATATTAGAGCGAACAATATGTGCCATGCTGAAGTTTATGAATAATGGACAAATGGCAAACATTTTTTTTATGCTATGTCTACAACTTTCGCTGATGCTGTCTTTTCTAATGCAAACAAAAGCTTTCTGAATATAACAGGGCTATTGAAAGGAATTTTTGTGAAGAACAAAAATGAGATTCAATAGATAATGTTACTTGATCGTTTTCGGCTTTGCATTCACCATGAATGTTTCTAAATTGAATTCAAGTGAATTAAAATATATATAAATACTTTATTTAAAACAACAAAGATTAAGAGTTGCTTTTCTTTTTTAAATTATCGTACTATTTAAATTTGACTCTAAAAGGGTCGAGCTTTAATAATATTGATCATGTTTTTTTCTTAATTACATTTCAATTTTTTTATTTATTTTAAGTAGTTTAATTTAAGATTCTTTGATTACTAATATTGAGTTTGCTATTATTTTGTTATTATACTGCTCTTAGGTTTTTGTTCTATCAATTTACGTCTTTAAAATTAAGACTTTTGTATTGTAAAAAGCAAACAAAAAGTATATATGCTGAGAAAAAAATTCCAATCTACATATTTAATTTGATGAAAAGAATGCGATGTAAATTTTAAATTACTTGAACGGGTTTTAGAAGCTTATATTACTTAAAAGTTCTTATTTTTTAGGATATCAATAGATGTTAAAATTTTAGATTCACTCATAAATATTTACGATTTTAGATTCACTCATTTATTTATCTCGGGAGCATGCAACTACAACAACATAATATAAAATAAACAATTTTTTCATCGTGAATAACTTAAATTATTTACTATCCCACTACCATCAGATATGGTTTGATGCGCGTATTTTAACAAACCGAAAGATGTTTCGTTAAAATATCATCAAATTAATTCAGTTTAAAATGTTTTAATAAGAAGCTAGAATATTTTCAAAGATGACATCAAATTTTAATTTGAGAAACAAGTGAGACCCTTATCAGTAAAATATATAATTTAATTACTTCGAGATTAAGCATCATATCAACTGAATTGAAGAAAAACAAGTTTTGCAGGCATCAAGTAAAGAGTCTAGTTTATTGCTTAGTTAAAAAAATAAAATTGCTGTATCAGCACATAAGTTATTTCCACAAGTGTTTTCTATTATTCAAAAAAATCAATAATTCAGTATGTAACTAAATTATAAATAAGTTCACATATGATTGCTTAAAATTGTTTAATTCAGAAGTAAAAATTAAAATATATTTTATCAACAAAATACACAGTTGTTTTATGTAGATGGTATTACTTATAATAGTATATTTTTACACAATTTTCCATTCTAAATATTATTTTAAGACATAATTTTATTGCATTTTTTTGCATTTGTAGTTATTCAAATAAGGAAAACAATATAAATGTATCAAGGATTCTTTATTAATATATAATGGACCGCCATTGTTATTTAATGTCGATTCACTTAAGATTTTATTCACGCAAATAATGAATCGCATTTAGAGGAATATTATACTTATCTTCTTGAAGATATAGTGATGTCTAACAGAGATATGCGGGTTGAAAATATATCGATTTTGTATTTAGCAATCTAAAACAGAACATACAGTTTAAATTTATTTTGGTCAGGTGACTGTATGGGTGGAGGTAGGAGTTTAATTTCACTCTCGTGTTATCTCTTTCTTCGACATATATATATATACATATATATATATATATATATATATATATATATATATATATATATATATATATATATATATATATATATATATATATATATATATATATATATATATATATATATATATATATATAGATAGATAGATGGATAGATAGATAGATAGATAGATAGATATATCCATGCATTATTTAGATGTATAGTATTCTATTTTTTTTTACAGTTGAAAATTTAATTTCTTACAACTAATTTACAATAAAGGAGCACATATCTCAATGCACCAGAATGTTATGCGACATTTAACTAATAAACTAATAAGCACACAGGCTGGAGGTCAGAATTCTACTTCAGTCACTGCGTAAAATAACTAAATGGTTCCTTGTTTTTTCATGTGTATGAAAATATGTTTGAAACAGTCCAGGTACATGGATAGGTATATAATTATCCTGGAAGCTTCCAGATCCTACCTTTAGCAAATTTGAAATGATAGGATGGATAAGGTAAGTTAACATTCATCTATACTTATTCTTACCAGTTATCCTTTCTTTCAGAGTTACAAATGGCCCTGCATTAAACCATAAAACGGATACCCATATCATGACAGATTATACTTGACATTTGAACGGAGACAATGAGGATCAGATACTTGTTCTGTTTTTCCCCAAACATGCACTCTTCTTGTTATAGAAAAAGAAGAGAAAATATATTCATCTGACTATATTATTTTCTTCCACTTTTCACACACACACACACTTACACACACACAATTGATTAGGTTTTATAAGTATGCACAACTACAGACGATGTCTAACATTAACATCAATGAAAAATATCTTGGGAATAATTGTGTTGAAGTAAAGGCTCTCTTTATATAGATGTCTTCAAACTGTAATTATTAGCACTGGATTGTCCGAAAGCTGAATAAGCTCTGCGATCACACTTGTTGCAGTTGTTGGCTTTTTAGATATTACAATTGACATCAATACCCTTTGGTCTCTTTCGCTTAGCTGCTTTTACTTTTATTATTTTGCTTTCTCCAGCTTGTTTTATCATACTGTGTGTATTCTAACACGAGTTTAGACAATGTATTTCTTGAAACGCCTACAAATCGGGATATAAACGCTCCAGATATTTGGGTTCCTAAAATTTGGTATTTTAGGAACTCTGAGATATTCGACATTGTGTGCTTTTCACAAAATCGAAGACTTTTAGAACTTCAAAGATGGTATCACTTATTACCAGAATATATACATTACTATTTATACAAAAACTATGATTGCTGTTATTATATTTTACAGCTTAAGAAATGCATTAAAATGTCCCTTTTATCCACATGTGTTTCCTTTATTTTGATATATGCAGCTGTATATTTTATATCAAGCAGGATATCAACATTAAGATGAAGGACATTTTTTAAGTAAAGTATTCAACGAAAGAAATTAATCTGTAGCTGGATTTTTTTGTCTGAAACATTGTCATTCCAATAGTAAAAAAATATTGAAAATGGTTACAAAAAATTTAAATTAATTTTTTTCTACAATGTTTTCTTAAGTAATTTAAATACATTCGACTTTTTAACCAAATAACTACTCTATTAGATTAATTGTTATGTGAGATGGTTTAAAAATGCAAACAATATAAATCACGTCATGATTTCTTCCCTAATTCACATTTTAATGATGAATATAACATTCATATTTTAATGACTAATAAGTAATGAAACTGAAATCTCAGCATCTTTTGTTTGGAATTTTTTCAAAAGCATCTCTAAGCATGTATTTTAAAAAACTTGACTTCATTTTATTGATATAAACATTTGTGCATTCATCTTTAAAATTTCAGGAGACATGCATTTTTTAAATGTATGTTTTATAAAAAATAAAAATAAACAAATTTTGAAACCAAGCATCAAAATATGAAAACAAAAACCAAGGAAAACAAAATAATAATTTCAAAATGCAAGGTTAATTCCAAGAATCATAATGGAAGATTTATATACAATTTATATTTTTTTCACATTAAGATACTCAAAGTTATTATATTAATATAATACTTATATTCTACATGCATTAAATTATTACTTTATTCTTTTTAAAGAAGAGTTCATTTTTATCTTCTTCGAAAAAGATAAATGCTCTAAGACAAATGATTAAATTAAAAAATCTTTTATTGAAATTAATTTTTAAATAATGTAGAAATCAATATGAATTTCTACCTATGAATATATTTTACTCATTAAGCAAAAAGTGAAATAGCCCTTAAAATCTTGATTAAAATACTAATTAGCTATAAATAGACATCTTGAATTAAATTTACTTGAAAGAATGTAAGTAATAATTAATATGTATTTATATTATCTAAAAAATGGAGATAAATGTTATACATGACAAAAATATTACGAAAATATGAACGTTTGAAACTGTCTCATTTCTATTAATTAAATAGGGTTTTATTACTATAAATTCAGATATTATTTTATTCAAAATGTATTAAAGTGCAGATTAAGAATACCATTCTTGTTTATTCTTGTTCATTCAATTATCTGTACTTTCCAATTTTAAAATATTTTAGGCAGCTAATATTATTTATTTAAACTCAAAAATATATAATTCCTTAAGAAAAATAATTAAATACAACTGAAAAAATGAAACCATTTTAATTATTCTAATATAAGCGATTTTAAAATCATTAAATTCTTTCTAAAGTCTCAATTTTGATAATACTTTTTAAAACTGAACAATTTAATAATGCAGATATTAAGAATCTAACGTTCAAGAGCTCTCACTACACACCAGGCAAGAGAATGGGATCAAACTTTTCAAAAGTTCCCTAAGAACTTGTCAAAAACTCCAAATTATTAGCCATAGAACGTTCTCTTTTGTGACATAAATAAACCATTCTAATACTCAGTACACGCTTATGGGCTTAATTGCCGACTGCAGTCGTCTAACTGAGCATAAGATTTCAAGCTTTTAGAGTAGAGAGAAAGACTAAAAATAATTGCTTGAGTAAATCGTTAATTACGGAGATTAGAGGGTGGCAAAAATAAAACTACATAAAAATTATATCAAGTTATTAGCCTTCTGAGGAGAAAATGGGACAATGGAAACTTGCAGACAGATTTCAGTAACAGAAGGAAATAAGGAACCTCAGCTCTTGCCTCAAAGAGCAATTTAATGAAATTTTGCTGTTGCTGGAAATGAAAGATTTTTAAGCTCAGTAGGCACCTGTTAAAAATATTATTTACAGAAAAATGTTCTTCAAAATAAACACCTGATTTGAATTACTTAGCTCTGGGGCTGACATTAATTTAAATTTGAATCTTACTTGATTCTCATTTGATTTCGTATAAAAGCTGGAATTTATTATAGTGAATAATTATTTATAATTATTAAAATAATTTTTCTGCAAAATATTTGGTATTTTGAAAATGAAAATTATTAGGTATATTCCCTTTCTCTAATTTATGCACTGTTAAACATTTATGCACAGAACTTAAGATAGTCGAAATTATGAAATTAACTAAATTCTTATAGCGTTTTGACGTATAAAATTTAAATTATTGATGGAATTATATGGAAATTAAAATTGCATCATAGTAGATAAATAAATAAAGATAGGTTATAGAATTCTGAAATGATATCATGGAATATCTTTATTTTTAAATTCTTTATTCAAATGTAAAACTAATTTAGATTTCAACACTAAAATTTTTTGCTTAATATTCACGTTATCTTTAAGCTGAAATAATGAAGAATACTCTATGAAGTATGATCAAAACTATTTTATTTACTTATAATTTATTAATACACACACAGTTAAGATAAATAACAAAATACAAACTAGTAAAAATGCTTAATATGATAGTAATTTGTTTAAATTGGCATTTAAAATTACCAAAAAAGTTCTGAAATTATTTTATATCATTGCATACTTAATTGTTAGCTATTCATTAATCTAAAATTAATTGGAAAGTTGTTTTTTATGAATAATTTTATTAATGATTGCAAAAAGTATTCTCATAAAACTCTGAATTTGTTTAATATGTCCTAGATTTTTTGTACATTTTTAAATTGTATTAAATTGAATGTATATGAATTTTTAAATTTATTACATTAGAGAATCAACTAAAATTCGTTTTCATTGACATCCTGAATACGAGAACAACTTTGGAGTTTTTGAAAAATAATAAGTTTAAAAATTGAAGCCTTTTCTGTCAATTTATTGAAAAATCCCTATTATTATCTAACGGATTGTAATTTACTTCTCTTGGACTTATTGTAATGTCTAGATCAATATAGAATCAAGTAAATATGCAATATTTTTTTACTAAAACTTTTATTTGTTTCTTATTTTCGTTTATGACGACTGAATATTAGGGCAACATATAATATGTAACTCTAAAAATCTCGGGATATGCTTGGCCTCTTTTTTTAAATATTATGAAGACTCACCCAAATGCTAAAGGCATTTCAAACTTGAGACAAATATTGACTTCAACCTTTTATAACTTAGGTTCTTGGACCTCCTGAAGCTGTATTTAGCATCTTTCATCATATCCCACAAGGGTTGTATACATTTTTATTGGTGAAGTGGGATAAGAAATAATTCATTAAAAAGAAAATATGTGTATTTTTTTAAACTCGAATTAAAATACTTATAATTGAGAATAAATTTTCTCTAATTCAATAGTTATACTTACTTATTAAATTTACAATAAAATCGTTTGATATTTTGTGACTGCTTCATTCTTGCAAAATAAATTTAAATATAGTAACAAAAACTTGTAATTGTCTTACTTTTTACATAATACAGTTGTTACATTTATTGTTTTTTGTAATGAAACAAAAATAATCTAATTTACTACTGTTAGAATAATGTCATATTCAGCATGGAGTGTGAGGAGTTGATCCCCGTCTATCATGTATTATTATTTATAAATGCAATTCTGCAATAACTAAGCTGTAAAAGCTTCATTATTTACAAGTTTAAAGCAAAACAATGGGAACACTTAAAAAATTATTTTTTTAATTACTCAAGTGATAGTTCATTAACGACAGTTTGCATTCGATAGGGAATTGACAAATGAAGTCTTGAATAAAATTTATTGAAATTCGCACTCATTCCGCGTTTAGGACTGTTTCGAATTCAGACAATAATTGTGGAGGAGGAAACAGAACACGGATTTCATTCTCTAAAAAAACCACAAAAGCACACTGTTATTAAGATCAAGGACTGAAGACACCAGTTAATACATTCAATTTATCATAATGCTTATGAAACTATGTTTAAACTAAGTGAAACATGTTGATATGGGAGTTTTCATCTTGGAATACAAGACATTCTCCCGAAAGGAAATTCATAAGTAAAGTGAATATGATCAACAAGTATGGTTTAATAATGGACTCTTTTAGCTCTCTGCCCCAAGACAACGATAGGTCCCAATCCACGGGAATATATTGCGTCCAACTTCTTCACAAAAACTTCTCCATGCTTTACGATTGTAACCAGACAATGAATATCAAATGTTTTTGCTAGTGTTTGCCTGTTGAATAAACGCCCGGTGGCCTGAAATAATGTATATGCGGATTCATTAGACCAGATGATTTGTCTCCATTGCAGTTGCGTAGAATTTAAATGATCTGGGCACCACTATAGACTTTTCATAGCCTGTCGCTCTAAAACTAATGACTTTAGAATATCTACTCTGGCATGAATGTTAGGAGCATACAGCTGTATTTAATTTATTTTCATTGATGCGGGATTTTAATGGTGGATGTTCATTTACGATTTCATCTTCTTCAGTTTAGTTCTATGATTTTGGTCGATTATCCTCTTCAATATTTATCTTTCACGATCCATCAGCATCGGCTTTGCAGAAGATACCTTACCCAGAATTATATAGGCTGTTTAAATTCTTGATGCATTGTTCTTGAAACACCTACAAGTATGGCTGTTATAAAGGAGACGAGCTCCAATTATCATGTATCTTCTCACATTTGACAAATATAATCACATTTTGCTAGAAACAAAGTTCTTGCAGGCAAAACTTTCGCACTGCCAAATGCTTGACTGATAACTTTCATTTCGCTCCCATTAGGTGGCACACTGTTGCGACAAGAAGGAGCCGCTTAATTCATGATCAAAGTATGACACATTTTTAAATGTGCTTTCCTAATTTTTTGTCTTATTCCTGAATAGGGCTTAGTTTAATTTCCTCGTCATTAATTACATTATATAATTTAAAAATGTCTTTCTCTTGAGTCTTTTGAGTCCTACACTTTTTACAGAAATTAATAACCGACTAAAAATTACATATATGAATAAGTTATTACCATATTGAGTCAAAAATTTATAATTTTAAAAATATCGTGGGTAAATGCATTTATGCACATTTGAAGACTATTTAAATTGCTTTGAGTTATACATTATAATTTTACCAGAATTGTATATTGTGGTTAGAAGCTTATATTTTTCATGAATTTATAGATAGTTATTTACCACAGGCACATGGTTAATATAAATTTCAAAGCAAGGAAATAAATTCATTTTTCAGTAATGGTCGTAAGTAGTAAAATGAAATATTACTTCAATATCCGATGAATTGATTTCAGTATTCCAATCAATCAATTGTATTTATAATCAAATGATTCATGTTAATTATTAAGCATAGTAAGCAAATGAGAGTCTACATTGACTGATTATACATTGACTGATAATGACAGTTTTTAAAAAAGTTGGATAAATAACTAAAGAAATGCTGATAATTTATGAGCAAGTAATGTTGCCTTTCAAACATTCAAAACTTTTTACAGAAAGCATTTCATAGAAAACATTATAATTTAAAAAAATTCAAAACTTTAAACTTTTTGTTGCTCTTAAACTGCACCAATAGAGGATGCTTTATTTGAAAGTTACAAGAACTTTTTAGAGAAAAATATCCTAGTTATTAAAATGTGTGTGTTCATATATGTTACGATTATTTTCATTTTATTAACATCAAAAGCTTAATACTTAAAAAGAAAATAATTACTTTGTTAAATATTACGAAATATTTTACAGAAGGAAATAAATAATTGATGTGAGGAAATTTCTTAGAAAAAATATTTTTATTTTGTATTATGGAAAAAGATTATTTAACGCAAATATATCCAAATGTGTATAATATAGTTTAATTTTCACAAACTTTTTATATTATGTTAAATTTTCTAAGAATTTTGATGTTCCTAATTTGAAACACATACATATCCTTAAAATACGTTTAGCACTATCTTTCTAAAATATAATAACGTAATTATTTAAGTTACCAATAAATAACTGTTTTTCATATTTATAAATGCTGTAAAAGTTTAACTTTCCTTGAATTCCAAGGGATTTATCTCTCAAGAAGTGTTGAGTTTAGTAAGATATTTGTATCAAATATCTTATTTTTATAATGCAATATACGTCATATCAAGCATCAAAATTACTAAAAATTAAGGAGTGCTTAAAAGAATTACTGATGATAAAGATGATTCATGATAGATGTAAATAATAAAAACAACAAATGAAAAATTAAAGCTGGTATTCAAATCGGAGTCTCATATTTCGTTTAGCTACAATATAAATAAATGCAATATAAAATTTGGCGTAATTTTGAAATGAACTGTCACGCAAGACAGAAAATGTGTTACTGAAAAGGAAATAGCTGTTGCAATAGGCATTAAATATTAAAAAGAATAATTAAGTCAAAGTGGTTCAAAGAATAATGTGAATAGGAAATTTCAGAATTTTACACAAAAATATCTTATTTCATGAATAAGTTTGTTCACTATCTTTGTCCGTGTAAAAATCTCAGAAAAGAGACATGTATTAGATAGGCAAAAGAATTCAGAATAGAATCTAAAATTTTTCATTGTATTTTAAATATCATTTTCTTAAGAATACTTCAAAAATATTTTAAGAATTTACATTTAATATGAACCAGATACAAAACTTGTGTAAAAGGTATTGAATGAAGAATTGAATTTTATTTTAAACGCTGTAACATGAAGCTATTCGTATATTGTTCAATGAAGGAAGTGAAAAACATTTTTCAGCAAGTTGAAATCTCTTGTTGTAATTCTATTGCAGAAAAAGAATTGGGAAAAAGAAGTATAATGTTTTAAAACAAGCATGATATCCAGATATAAATATAACAAAAATATCTTATGAATGTTTTGTATCTTATGAAAAATATGTAATTTAATAGCATAATAATACTATATAACTTCATTTCTTACAAATTATTTTTAAATGTGAATATATTGAAAGTAATGAACTTGACAATTAATTTTTTTGAAGAAGTAATAAGCAATCAAGAAAATTCATTACTGTTATGAAACAGTCACATATATATAAAATGTGGAAAAAAACACCGATAAAAATTATCATACTGCTGATTAATTTTCATATGGGCTTGTATTTTTTCCAGCTAAGTATATATTAAGCATACACCTTATTTAAAAGGTAAATCGTTTTAAGAGAAAATTTTCTCATTCTTTCAAATTTCAGTCCTTTATTTTATAAAGGAAATTGCGTGCTTTTTTCATTTATAAAAAAGAGTGTATTAACTTATTATGAACGAAATAAATATCTTTGAAAAGCTAAAACACTCTAATATAGTAAAATACAATTTTCAATCAGTTATTTTTGTGTTCTAAGCAAAACTATCTCTCTCAAAGAATTTTATTGGTGAAACATTTATAATCAATAATCTTTGTTTCATATCTGATGCAAATGTGTTGAAGTATCCTATTAACAAAAATATTAATAAAAAATTAATCCTTTAATTTATAGCTTTGGTTTTAATGCTAAGTATTTATCATGATATCCCAATATGGAGTCTTATAACTTTAATTTCCATTATAAAATTCTCTATTTTAAATATTTTCATCCAAATGATCTATGCAATATAATATGATCCATAATTGATTCTAATGTTGCTTACATATTTTTTATGTAATTTAAAACACACAATAAACTCAATAAGCAAAAAAAAATCAATACAAAAATGAAATATAATTAAATTAATTGAGAAAACATATAGGCTACTAGTAATGATCAAAATTTATTATTATAATTCAATATGCTTATATTTGCAGAAAAATTGACATATATTGTTTAATGTATATTTGAAAACTGATTTTAAACATGGATATTCATTGCTTTATACTTCTTCATATTATTATATTCAAACTTCCAATTTCAAATTAATGAATAAATATCTAAGCAATAATGCAAAAATATTTCCAGAAAAAACTGTAAATATATTTGAAATAATTATATGAACATTTTGTTTTTAGAAAAAATATATAGTCTAAACTTCTCAATGCTATTTTACTGGGTTTTAATATTGAGTCGCAAAATAAAAATTATGTTCCTAATTGCCCATTTTCTCATTGATGATAAATTTCTTACTTCATTATTCAATGTTTAGATTTTACTACTTGCTAATAAAAACATTTTTAATATGCAACATAAACTCAAAAATATACATAAAAAAGGATGCACTCAAAAAGGTATATTAAATTTTCGAAAGTATTTCATTTCCAAAGTATTTCAGAATAACGTATCAGAAAAAATATTAATATTGCGTTAAATCCATGACATAACATGTTTTTAAAATCCACTGTATTGTCTCAAAATTTGTAAACATCATTTCCATATTCTATTTTTTCTTTGCACATATTTTGAACTTATATACTGATCAATATTAAATTTTTAACCATTAATACATTTTATACTTTCTATCATGAATCAAAAATATGTTGATAAGTACAAGTTTTTTATCAGTTGAAAATTCAATAAAACTGACGTTACACACCCACACCCAACACACACACACACACACACACACACACACACACACACACACACACACACACACACACACACACACACACACATATATATATATATATATATATATATATATATATATATATATATATATATATATATATATATATATATATATATATATATATATATATATATATATATATATATATATATATATATATATATATATATATATATATATATATATATATATATATATATACATATACATGTACAGAGAGAGAGAGATCAGTTTATTGTTACATTTGCTTAATATTTTTAAGAAAAGTATTCATAGATGTATTTCCTCAAGTTTCCAATCATACTTGAATCAAAAATTTTCTTAATTGCTTGCATTGTTTGCAAATTAAAAACAACAAAGTTTGCTTGAAAATCTATAAAATTTATTTTAAATTATTTAAGCAAATTATAAAGGTGATTGTATTTTAAAATTGTTTGTTTGTTTAAAAACTTAGTGGCATTTCATACACAGTTTGTTTTAATTAAAACATAAATAATATCAATAATAATAATATAATAAATATATATATTATAACAACTATAGAGATAAATAATATTATATTTAAGCTACAACGTTTCTTTCTAATTTATGTTAATACTTATAAAACGAAAGTATTCATTTTTTAAATTAAATTAATTTCAATATAGAACATGTATGTGTACAGTTTTATTTTTAAAATTAAAGATTAAAATTTTTAAAGGTAGCCAAAACAATGGTTCTTGTTAATTTATACATATATAAAGAGAATATGATAATGCCAAATTGAATATAATAAATGGTGAAAGATGCTGAGCTTTTCCAATTCCTACATTTCATCCATCGTTGATAAGTTATGACGCTAACCATGTATGTATCGTGTTTCTTTAATATGAGACACCAAAAAGTATTGACTTGATGTGGTGCTCTATTAGATACAGACAAGGAAAGCTTGTATTATAGAAAACCGAGACTCGTTCGTTAGTGCATGTAAAAGTATATATTTGCCGATATGCTGTAGGAATTAAATAGGAAAATAGTTGTCTAACAGTTATATTTATTTCCCCTTATAGTTTCAATATATGGAAGCTTTTACTTTTGTTCACAACTGCTGCAGTTTCTCTAATTTGTAAACATATTATTTAAAAAAAAACATTCATTTCGAAGAAGTACTAAACAATTTACATGTAAAACTAGAAGTATCAGCATTTCAATATAAAACTCATCCAGTCATATTAATATTATGCATTCAATGTATCACAGTAATGAATAATTTTCTATAACTTAAAAATAAACTAATAACAAGAAAGAGGAAATATTTAATGCAATCATATTGTCTTCCACATTAAGTATTAAATGCTTTGTTTTATTATTTTAAATTTAAAATGAAATTACTTCGTATTGAATCATTCATTAAATAGAAAATTTCAGTAGAAATTCATAACTTTATTACAATTTAGGCATAATTTATTGCTTTCATCTTTGCAGAAATAGACGTTAACAGTTTATATTAAATTGCAAAAGTATGGGTACCTAACAAAACATTTTGTACAGCCTGTTTAATTTTAAGCAGAATTTGATTTATATGTTAACGGACAATATGAATGCAAAATTTTACATGAAAATAGTATTAACTGTTATCTATTACTTTTCCTATACTAATTTTCACTACCGTAAGACTAAAATCAAAAACTTATATTGATTAAAATTGTAATCTAATGAAAATTAAAAAAATTGTTACATATATACTTTTTTATTATGGTAATATATTCTTGTGCAAAATAGTTTAATAATTTGACATTATACGTGTTGTATATTATAAGGATAAATTATTAGACTTAACCAAAAAGTTTTGATTTTTCCCTTTACATCATAAATATGTGTATTAATATTTTTATGTTAATTAAAAAATTGCATAGCCATAGATATTCGCTTCTAATTCATGCTTCATAGTTTTTATTTCAACATTCAGCTATCTAAATTTATAGTTGTATCCAAAAATCTCTTATTTTCATCCATTTAATATTTCTAACAGCATTTCTCTGTGAAATGCTCTAGCATTTGCTCATCTTGATAAAGATTTATAAATCATATCCGTGAAATTTCTTTTCTCAAAATTAATATTGATTATAATAATTATTTTGAAATTTTAATTACTTAAGCTAATTCTATACATTTATCTTATATTTGATATATGTCAGATCAGATATGAGTCAATAGATGAAAAGTATGAATACTTATTGGAATTGAATATTTAATCAGCTTGACTAACAGAATTAAAGTAAGATAGAAAAGCAATAAAAGTGATAATATCCTGCTTAAAATATTGTGAGATAATTCATTTGTTAAGAAAATAACACATCAAAGTTTCAATTTCATTTTAGCTTATCCCATGTCAAATAAAATAAATTTTCATTTTCATTTCGTGTATATGTTACTAAAGTCATAAACTGATTGAAAACTCAACAAAAATTTTCATCTCATTACTTGTACAATTAAGATTATTTAGCAGAGTTTGAAATTAAATCATGAATGCAACCTTAGAAACGGAATATTTCCGAGACATCATCGATTATCTTAGTTACCACATCTAACTTTTCCTTTCAGAAAATTATGTAAAATGAACCACATCTCTGGCCATTCAATGTTTTATTAATAAAATGAAATTATTAATAATTTCTGACTTGTTGATAACGAATCTATCATCCTAATGAAGACTTCTATTCACATACGGATTCATTGCTTTCAAAGTTAATTAAACCAGAAGGCTTTTGCGAGTACGGAATTAACTTTCCTTATCTTCCAGAGTTCTTCCAACTCTAAGATTTAATTAAATTTATCTTTCAAATGAAAAAAGCAAGTACCCAATCTTATGAGAACTTTCAATTTCCTTCACTAAAGGGGCAAGATGTTCCCTTTCAGATACATGATATAGGGAGAAATTATTTAATTAATCAGCAAAACTACCTCATTTAAAAATTTTCAGCATCAAAAGATGTTTCCTTCTATTTAAGTTCAATTTTCAATTAGGGTATATTGCAAATATTATTTAAGTTGGACCTATTTTTCTAATGAAATTATTTTATTTAGAGTTTCTGTAAAAAAATCAATTAAACATCTAATTTTGTTTATTGGTATGTTTTAAATTAAATATAAAAGTGGCACATTGCCAAATTGAAGAAAATTGTGTTGAATTTTTGATACTTAAATAAAAATTTAATTATATACTTTATACACATAATACATAAAAAATATTTAATTAAATTTTTTATTATTTGTAAATATTTCGCCATTATATATTGATGCACATGATGTGGAATTTTTCATCAAATTAAACAGAAATACTTTTCAGAAAATTTTCAAAGAGGTAAATTTTGTAAGTATCTCTGAGAAATTAATTGTTTTGTGGTAGAAGCAATTGATTTTGTACGCATACAAAAATATCATTTTCAATGTAAATATATTGCATTCTGCGTATGGATCTCATTTTCTTATAGTAAGTTTATATTGCTTTTATGTATAAAAATTTTTGCATTATTTTTAGGAATCGTGACTAAAATTAGTGAATAGAACAGATATCCAATGGTATTTTATGCTTATTCAAAGGCTGTTTTTTCAATTTTAGCATTTCTTTCTACTGCATATCATTTTACTTTCATTCCTATAAAAAGAAATTGCAAAATTCCAATAACTTGAATACAAATAGCTTTTATGTCTTCTAAGCACAGCCAGCAACTGTTAATTTTTGCACCAGAAATAAGCAGGGTTATAAACTAAAATTAAGTTTACTTGTTTTAAACTACAAGTTTAAAACTTGTATTAAACTCCAAATCCCTTTTTTCAGCAATAGAATTCTAGTCTTGAGTAAGACTTCGAGTGACTGAATCATAAAATAGAATCTTGTTTCAGAAAAGAACTTTTATGATATCGTTAATATTTAATCTTATTGTAATTTCACACGGTCATTGATATAACATTTCTAGCCAGCTTACGGATTTTTGATGTACGTTATCAAATATCCTTTAGCTCATATTTTCATTTTATCTATTCAATTACACTTTGTATCATGAATTTCAGTTTTTCTCTAATCACACACAATAATTTTTACGATATAAAAAGTCATAAGTTGTCGTGTAATCATATTTGCATAAAGTTATAATAGAGCTTCATTTTTATAGGACATCTTAGTTATGTTCTAAGATAAACCAAAAAAAGTTAATTTTTTATGAATTACGACGAATCAAAAAATCAGATCAATTCACGATCTGCCTTGAATTTTTAAATTTCAGCGAATTGTTTATATTGTAAAACAGTTTAACTTTATTATTAAATCTTGCGAAATGTTATAATAACTAGATATTTGGTGGAGTTATATTCTATTATATCTATTTTATTTTATATAAATATTCTAAAATTAAAACTGGAGTAAACATAAAATTTTTAACTTATAGCTTTGAAATACTAACTGTTTAAAAATTTAGCAAGCGTAGTTTTATAAGGAAATCTATGCGAAACAAATGAATTGTTGTTTTATTTTCTATACTCTAATATAAGAAACGCAAGTAATAATATTCTGAAAAATAGACAAAATAAGAAATGACAAATGTGAAAAAAATTTGAATTTAATCCTGTGCAAGGCAAGATCAATAAAACTTTAGATATTTATTTCTTAAAATATATTAAAATAGAAATCTAATTCATTAAAACTGTGATATCTTATACCTATTTGTTATAACTAAATGTTATAACACATGTCTGTTTTTAAAATTATTATTCACAATATTTCAATGCATAATTGAGAAATAGTGCTTTAGCTTAACAGAAATTTCTATTTCAGGTGTCGTAATTTAAATATTAATGTAGCTAAATTTATTAGATTATTTTTCTTTGAACTCTTCTACAACTAAATCTGCTTCTTTTCACAAATAAATATCCTATGAAAAAAAGTGCATAATCATTATTCCATAGTTTTTATATTGTAATTTTGAGTTACAACATAATCCAAAAACATTTAAGGTCAAAAGGGTGTTTTCTATTATTTGTCAAATCTTGACGGATAATCCATGAATATAAGAATGCACTCCAATGTTAATCATAGCAATTCAAGAATCCTTTTCATCTAATTCACACTCTATCACAAAGACGAAACGAAAAGGGATGCAGATGAGTGAAAACGATTCAGGGTGGACGAAGAGCAGGGGTGCCGACTCATTAAAATTTTCTCCGAAGGAAACTAATGCCCTTGGCGCCTTGTCACCACTGTGGATGTAGGACATATGCAGCATCCCCATTACTCACCGGACTTGGCGCTCGCCGCGGCACTTCTGGAAAGAGGCCAAAAGTAGGGAAATTTTCGCTGTCACAATGCTCATGCATTTCACGATGAACGGGTTGAGGGGATGGATACGTGGAAGGTGGGAGGGAAGATGATTGTTAACATTCCCCCGCGCAGCGTAGGAGATCGGGGACGTTGGGGCTCGAATGATGACAAGCGATATTGATTGCGTGTTGTTTCATTGTCGGGAAAAGGGGATGGGCAAGAAGACCAGTAACAAATCTCTGATTTTAAAATTCGTGCTAGGGATCAATGGCTCATGAAACCTGAGTATATATTTCTTCGTTGGGGAATATTTCCATTTATAATATTTTATTTGGTTTCTTACAATTTTTGTGATGCAGATATAAAATGGAAACTTACTCTCAACTATTTTTCTTCTTAAAATAAACTTATTGCAGAGTATTTTATTTTTTCATGACTCATACTCCAGGAAGACTTAAAAAGAATATTTTAAACACAGAAAAAATTGGATGATATTTAAATATTAAAATAAAATATTTATAATATATATATATATATATATATATATATATATATATATATATATATATATATATATATATATATATATATATATATATATATATATATATATATATATATATATATATATATATATATATATATATATATATATAAATATATATTTATATATTTATATAATTATATATATATATATATATATATATATATATATATATATATATATATATATATATATATATATATATATATATATATATATATATATATATATATACATATTTATATATATACATATATATACATATATATATATATATATATATATATATTATATATATATACATATATATATATATATATATATATATATATATATATATATATATATATATATATATATATATATATATATATATATATATATATATATATATATATATATATATATATATATATATATATATATATATATATATACATATATAATTTTTTATTACTTTAGAATATTCATTTTTTGAAGATATAACAATTTAATAAGTTATTTTACAACTGTAACATTGCCGCTGCTTTTTCATGCTACAATGATTTGAACATTATAAATAGTTATATTATCTAAGAAAATACATTAAATGCGTGTAATATGAAATATTTATATGGATCAATATTATTAGAGAAACTTTTTTAACATAGAATTTAAATAAGTTATGTGATTTATGATTATTATGAAATTTACTGTCAAATAAATATTCTAGAAAACTGTTATAAAAATTAGAAGATCTTACTTCTAATGAAAAAAGAGCTCTATTCAAGTTAAAAATAGTGATTATATTTAATCGGAAACAAAAGCTACAGCCGTATTTGAATAAAATTCATATCATTAAAGTTTCTAAAAATTGTGGATTCAGCACTTATATTAAATTTTACTTAAATTTCCGTTTGTCACATGAATTGTAATATTCAGAAAATAATTCAGATAAATTAATTTTAATAATCAAATTTTAATTATTTTGAAAAATTTATATGGAATTTTTTCTACAGAATATATTTTCATAAGAAAAAATACGAACTTATTAAGGCAATTAGTTACAAAATAAAGTATTATAACCTTTACAAAATTTTTTGGATATTTTATATTTAATTAACTTACAGGAAATTTTATTGCATTAAATTAATTTATTTTGCACATAAAATGTATTTATTATATATAATAGTTTTAAGAAATATAAAACTGTTTTCCACATTTTAATAGAATATTTTTAAATTTTGTTCTCTACAAATCTTTATAACATATATTTAATTAACATGACTCTGTGTTCTGTGTTGGAGCTTAATCTTTTCCCCAGAACTTTTTAAGCTCTTCATTAGTGTATAGGCACATAATACCCTTTAACAATAGCAGTGACTCATTTGTAACAGAGAAAAATATTCGCAGGAATAATCCTATCAATATCTTCTACCTACCTGCCATTTCTTTTAAAATGTTTGCTTCTACATGTAACAGAAAATATTCTAATTACTTTAATCTCCACATCAGCATGGTGTGTGCTTTGTTATCTTGTTACTGATCAACAGACTATACATTAAGGGTATAGTGAAAAATGATCTTTAAAACTCCTCATAAGTAAATGCATCCACGCATTAAAATATGTTAGCTTAAAAATTTAAAATCAGAGTGAAAATTCAAACTACATATAAGGTATTGGGTTCATTGTAGAATTAGATACCCCATAGTTTTGACAAAATATTTAGAGAAAAAAACTTGTCATTAAAGTTTAATTTCTATTAACCTTAGTAACAGTATCTAAGTTTAGCTTTTGTGTAGCGGCATGAGCTACCTTATTAGTCACCATGTTGGCGCCAAAAAAATTAGTAAAAAATCAAGGGCTACCCGATTGTAAAATATTACGAATATATTTCTTATTTTAAGTTAATCAAATATATTAAAGCTAAAAATCAGAAATAATTAACAATTAATTACCTAAATTTTTATTTATTATTTAAATTTAAAACAAATCATATTCAGAAAGTCCGTATGTATGATGTGTTATACCCTTAAAAATGATGCCTTTGTTTCTTAACCAATCAAGTATATTGCAAAAAGTTTCTGTGGATAATTATGTTTTAATTTTTAATCTTACCAACTAAAATTTAAAATGTGGTTGAGTCTAAATTATTTTTAAGATAAGACTTCTTATATTATGTTATCTCAAAATAGAATGCTTACGTTGCTCTATCTAAATTTTGTATTGCTAAGAAGATAAAAGGACAATTAAATTTTGAGTGTGTATTCAATACCATTAAATCTTATATGGCAGAAAAACAAACAAACACGACTTAAATATAAAATCAGGGTATTAAGACTATCTATCATGCGGGATACTTAAGATCCCTCATCAGACCTGATTAGATAAATAGAATATAGAAAGTATTACATACAATGCATTTTCAGCCATTCGTGATTTGAGGAATATGTGTCTTGAAATATTAACTAAAGATATCTTATTTGAATGAGACTGATTTCCATATAAATGCCTTAATTGAAAATTAAGGCATTTATATGGAAGTAAAGCTAGTAGCTGGCTCATTAGTAATTTTGAATGATATTATTCTTCAGGACTAAATGCTTTCTTAAAACTTCTAGCAGTTAAAAAGATTTGAAGTAAAATAAAATAGAACGTAAAAACATATTTAAAGAAAGTTTAAGTAGGAATTCTGCATGAAATCGTAATCAAAGGAGAGACGCATTCACATGACAAAAGATGGCAACTGAATTGATGAAAATAAAATCAATTTAAAGGGAAGTAATTTCTAACTGTAAAACTCAATTCACAAAGTGCATCAGGTTAAATAAAATTCGCTTCTCCGCTTCTAAACTACATAAATATAGAAATGAAGGATGTGAATATATATTTATTTGAATCGAGTAAGTCTAAAAAAACTGATGTAGTTTTGTAATGAATATTTATAAGTTGAATTTATAATATAACAACTGTAACAATATCAATATTTTCTTCATAATTTTAAAGTTTAAATTCTATTTCTACAAATTCAATACCGTTTTTCTTTTAATATTTTTCTGATAAAAGGAAATGATTTTTAACTGAATATATTATATCCATTATATATGAAATATTAAATGTAAAGTATGTAAAATTGTAATGAAGAGATTCTTTTGTTCATCATTTGAATCTTTTTTCTAAAAGTTTTTTTACTATAGTCAGGCAAAATACAAAGAACTAAAGCTTGCAAAAAAGTAAACTACATAAAATAGACCAAAGTGGTTTGCCTAAGGAGCGATCTTGCCTCCCAATATCTCGCTTCCTCTGTTGAGCTGCAAAGAGCCTCACAAAGGGGCAGATGGTCCCTGTGCATTATTCTGCAGAACCTCAGAGTGGTCAAGTAGGAACAGTCAGAATGCCCAAGCGCTTCAAATGAGAGGCTAGGCAGTTATGTCTTATTATTGGACGAAAGGTGGCAACAGCATTTCATCTTGGTAAATCAGGAATAAGAGAAGGAACTAAAATACTCCAGCGTTTATGAGCTGTACGAGTCTGTAGGTCTCGTGAGGCATTAGAAGCAAATAGATGTTTTAGAAACAGTTTCTCTAGAACTTAATGATTTAGTAAATTTATATTATACACACACAAAATTAAGTAAAGAATTTCTTTATTTAATATTAGTTTATTAATAGACTGCCTATTTTAATTACGATGAAATACAAAATAACTATTTTGGAAAAAGGGAACAATTTATGATTTTAAATAATTATCTTAAATTATATTTAAAAATTATCATTCTTTACTCAGAGGAATAAAAATATTTTTGTTCTTTTAAATCTTTTAAATCATATCTATACTTTATAAAGAAACTATTGTAACAAATATATAATTGGAAGCCCAAATATTGAATACCAAATGATATGCAATTGGATACAAATTAAAGAGGTTTTAATGTTTTTTTTCTAGTTTTGGTTTGACTTTTAAATAATCTTTCCTTCCTAAAATTTTACGACTGAAATTTTTAAATTTCTGGAGAAAGAGAAAAATAAATTTTGATGAGTAAAATAATTTTATTTCAAATAGCAAGTACCAAAACTTTAAAGGAAAGATATAAAAAATTTATACATGATATATTGACAAGGTTTCCAATAAATTTACAATTAGTCTTTATTCGTGATTACTGTATTTTCTATTACATTTAAACAGACTGAACTCAAGTTACGTGCAATATTACATTAATAAGCAAATATCAAATATAAGTAAGCCGAAAGATAGACAAAATTATTATAAAAATTAAAGTGATACATTTGAAGTAAAATTGCTTGCAAAATTAAGATTATTCTTGAAGGAAAGTAATTATAAATATTCAAAATGCAATTCAAAAATGATAGCAAAGATATATCATTGAAGCTATAGTTATCACGTTATATATTTACTTTCTTTCTCAGAATTCAATAACTTCATCTGCATTTGTTCTATCTTCTATTAACTTTATATATATAAGAGAAGAAAGATAAAGGAAGCCCTTAAATTCTTTGGCATTGATCCAAAATATATTAAATGACAGTAAAGTAAAAAAATGTCAATATCAATGTTCTAATTTTTTAATACTATTAAACAGTATTATGTAACCACTTAAGAGGAACATTTTCCATGGATTACTCATTTGTTGAAGTAAAAGCCAGGGATTTTGCATGCTTTTATTTCTTTTATATTGTGCATTCCAGAATTGTAAAATATCACGGCAAATAAAATTTAAGTTATTTGCTTGGAATTTTCTGTCTCAAACATTCTTTTGTCATTCCAACCCAAATTCTTAGGCTACAGAAATATTCACATGTCATTTAGATAACTTTCTAGAATTGATTCCTCAAGGCAGCATAGTTCTAGTCATATCATAAATCTCAAAAATAACTTTAAAGTTATAAGTCTTCGAAATTTAAAGAAAAAGTTATGGCTTTGAGGAAAGGGAGGTTTAAGTATTGTAGCAATAGTGAGTAACGTTTGTGTTGCAAAAGGTCCTAGGCAATAATTCTCTTTTCTTTGGCAACGCAATAATGTCGAGTTTTCATTCTTTCATAAGAATTCATCGCCAAGCGTAATAAATGCATGGTAAGAAGGTTTTCTGAAAGGATTTTAGGTTGGGAAGAGGATCAACGGACCGAAAGAGTTTATTTATGCCCTGTCGAGTACTCAGAAACGCGTAGGACTGTTAGGAATGTGGACTTTAATATTTCTATTTGGCAACAATTAGGGGTACCGCTTCACATAACAATATTCACGCAGGTGTTGTTAATCATCTTTAGGCTGCACCTCGGTAAAGTTTATTTTCCGGAGATTAGAAATTACTAAATTACATAGCTAAGGATTAAAACACATTAGAAGGTACTAAATATTCTAATATAGGGTTGTGAAAATTTTGTATAAATTTTTATTTGAAATTCTCTATTAAATATATAAGCAAATATTCGTAAGAATAATTAGAAGAAAGCTAATGAAACTGCAATGCAGTAATTTATATTTACGAAAATGCTAGCAAAAAATTAAATGAGAAAATTAAGATAATAATCTAATAGGCAGTGTATAATTTTGACATTTCTGTAGATATAATTAGGAATTGTATATTCATATTAATAATTATGAGTGAACATGATAATAAAATAAAAATGTGATAAAGCAGCAAATAAAACCACAAATTATCAAAAGCAATTTTAAGCAATAAAGGGTAAATTACAGGATGCTAGTTTTCTAGCAAGAAAGAAGTAAATACAGTAATGAGCCAGTTAAAGTTCATATTTTATTACCCATATTGTTAAATAAAACTCAATATTAAATATATATGATTCATTACAAATTTTAATAAATATTAATGAGAAATTATATAACTTTTCATAAATATATTAAACTTTGCTTTCATAAAAATATAGTGCATTAGTTTTATAAAAACATTACTTAACATTACTTTACATATAAAATCAAAACTCAAAATAATTAACAAGAAATTAAAATCATAATTTATTTCGAAACCTTTATAATTGAAATAAAGAATGTAAAATATTTAAAATGTAAATTAAAATAGTTTTTTTAATACTTAAATTATTAGACTAAGTTTTCGTTAAAAATTCTAAAACTGCTTTTTAATATTCATAAAAATAGGGTGCTATTATCTTATATTGATTGCACAGATCACTAAAACGTATTAGTAAAATACCTGGAATAAAAAATATGATATTAAAAGATACATTAGCTGCAATAAACTATTTCTTTATTCTGTAAAATATTTCCCAGAATTCTGAAAAGTATTACTTTTTAAAAATTCTTTAAACAATTTTTTTCTTTTTAACAGAAAAATCGCAATAGATATTGGTACGTAACATTAAACAATTAAAATATAAATGTAATCTTCATAAAGACATTTTGTCTTTTCAGTTATAAACAGAAAGTGAATACGAATTTCCTTTGGTATTTACTTCCAAGAATTCAGAAGGAAAATGTTATGAAAGAGAATTAGTCAATTAAAGATTTAGTGATGAGTAAAAATAGATGAATTCATTTAAAATATATTTTAATTTTTTAAAATAAACAATGAACACATTACAGCAGAAATAAATGTATTTCACATTTTTTATTACCTTGTATTTAAAGTAATTGCATTTTTAGTTCTTCAGTTCAAGCGAGAAAACAAAATCTTCGTGTTTTTTATTTAATAAAATTAATAAACATTTTAATTAAATTAATTAAAAATTTCAATTATTATATCTATGAAATTTATTACTAATATATTTGATGATACGTTGAATGATTAAACAACTGATTATAATTTAGAATGAAATATTTTAAGAATTTCAAATGTTTAAATTATAAATATTTTTTCAAAATTAATTTGGTGCAGTTATTGATAATAATGTAATGAATTTTACTAATTTTATTATAAAATAGTCTTAAAATCAGAAGTAAAATGTTAAAGTACATCAATAATTTTCACATAAAGCAAATGTTTTAATTTTTAAATTTTAAAAGTCATCATTATTTAATATAAATCATCTGTAAGAATGATTGATGTCAAAATCTCTTTTACAAATATAACATATTTTACAAAATTCTTGATTTTTATTACATATTTCTATACATGAATTTGGAAAGGATTGCATCTTGACTACCAAAAATTATCTTATGGCAAAAATAATTATTATGCATTAGTTTCAAAGTTTAGTTAAGTTTCACATATTTTTAATTTATGCTTTAACATATCACTTCGTAGTTGAATAATGAAAATGCTATGAATTAAATAAATATAACGATTTCTTTTTATAAGAAGCAACATGGTAATGGTCATGTAGATGTTGCTATATTATTATTTACTTAATTTATTAAAATGATGCATTGATTTTAGACAAAAAAATATACTGTTTCCATTATGTAATTGAAATTATAAATTAAAACAATCATTTATAGGCTTTAAAATAAGAAAAAATGAAATGTATCATTAAGCTCTGGTAAAATTGTTTTACTTAGTTCTTGCAGGCTTTTATTCTTACTCAAGCTACTGAAATCGAAAGATGAAATCATTATATATAAATCTATATATATATATATATATATATATATGTATATATATATATATATATATATATATATATATATATATATATATATATATATATATATATATATATATATATATATATATATATATATATATATATATATATATATATATATATATATATATACATATATATATATATATATATAACATTTTGATGTGTAACATTATTGTTAGGTGTTAATTATAAATTTCTTTACTGAAGTTACTTTTAAATGCGTTGATCATTTTTAATACATCACATATAGTAATTAATATTGATCGATGTGTTCTCGTATATACACTAAAAGGATTTCTATTTTTTTAAGAAAACTTGTGATTAACATAGGTATCCCAATGAAAATACTATGCGTTGTTGTTGCTTCTAATCTCCAATATGCTCTGATGGATTCAGATCAGATCAATGAAACCGTTGACATTAATGAAGCTCGATATAAGAAGAGGAGTATTGTGGATACTCTCTCAGTTCAGTCCAAGGCAGTCCAAGATGTGTTTCGGAGATGTCTGTTCTTGTCAGCATTTAGGGGAAAGAGTGAGAACACTCTTGCTACCACCAGAATATGAAAAACCATTCAAGTGCTTACTATGAAATCGGAACAGACATGTGTTGGTCCGCCGACAATTGAGAGATTAGGAAAATTCTTCTTCTTCTTAGAGTTGGGTTTGTATATCATTGGGCACCTCTGCTTTTATCAGCATTTTGTACTGTTAACTCCAAACCCAATGTTTCCTACTTCCAGTTGCTCGGTTCACCCTCTTTATTAATAAAGTCCGAGTCCTTTAATGGAATCTAGGTGTAACTCTCTAGTATGGATGATGCCTAAAGAAGTTAATCTAGGGAGGGCAAGGGCCTCGCATTCGTAAATGATATGCTTGGCTGTTTCCTCTTGCATAACATTTCCTGCAGATAGGGTCTTGCTGAAACAGTCCCAATTTTATGGAGGTGTTTTCTGAAATAATAATGTCCAGTTATGAAGCCTATGATTAAACGTATCTTCTGCCCAGAGCATCTTAGAATTTCAGAAGCAATCCTCGCTGATGATCCACAGATGATTCTGGTCAGAGATGCTAGCGATAGCTTCCTGACTTTCACCAGAAGAATATGGTTTGGAGGTCACTTCTACCTCCTGTGAAGGATTCATTGCTGCCCCTTCACTAGATTGCCTCTGAGTTCCCTTGTCTTTTTCAGCAAGGTCTGCTTCAGAGGTTTCACCTGCGAATCCAGAAAGGTTTGTTATTTCTTGTGTCTTTTCAGCCACAAGATAACAACTAATAAGCTCAGGTAATATAACAGTCCATCCAGTTGATCACAATGCCGGCACACACCATGAAACTGCATGTCGGATATTGGTCCCTTTCCTGGATATTTTCTGGATGATAAGCAATACCACTCTCGCGCCAGATCAATTGGCGTCTACAATCCGATGTCAGACTGAACCTACACTCATCTGAGAATAGTACGCATGTCCAGTCCTGTTAAGTACAATTGCGATGCTCACGACACCATTGCAAAGGGGCAGTACGTTGATGAATGGTGAATGGGACACACACAACAGGTCTGCGTGCATATAGTCCTCCTCCACTCAAGTGTCTGGCAACAGTTTTTAGGGAGATCTACTTTCCTGAGGCAGCAAGAAACTGATTTGCCAATGGCTGAGCTATGGTGCCCCTGTTTCTTTTTGCTGATAGGATGATATATCTGTCTTCTGCAGGCGTCTTACTTCTAACACGACCTCCCCCGTGATGCCTACTACAAATTCCAGTAGTTTTAAATGATTTCCACAGCCGTGAAACAACGCCGTGAGCGATGTCGAACTCCCTGGCAAAATCTATTATTTTTCACCCTTCTTGGATCTTTCCAATAATTCGGCCACGCATAAAATCATCTAAGTGATGTCGGAAAGACATGCCTAAAATTTCAAGTTCGTCTATTAAATCTTTCCTGTAAAACTTTGACTTGAAACAACAACTGTCCACACCCGTCAAAACCTTTAAAGCTCTTATAAACGCTATCACGTGATGAACAGACGTGGAAAAAAATTTGCATGCGCATACTTCTTCTTACTATATTCCGCACTTATTCTAATTTTCCACATTTTGCTTCTTTTCATTTTGTGGTTGCTATGGATGATAGTGTAATCCGTCCTTAACAACCATTGTCCAGCAGTGTGTGTGATATATATATATATATATATATATATATATATATATATATATATATATATATATATATATATATATATATATATATATATATATATATATATATATATATATATATATATATATATATATATATATATATATATATATATATATATATATACATACACAGTTTGTTTTAATTAAATGATAAATAATATCAATAATAATAATATAATAAATATATATATTATAACAACTATAGAGATAAATATATCTAAATAATAGAGATAAATATATAAATAAATATAAATTTCGTGTCACGATGTATGTTCCCGATAAACTCTGAAACTACTGAACGGATTTTGATAAAATTTTGTAATCATTTATATTATGGTCCAACGTAAAAGATAGAATAGTTTTTATCTCTTAATTATTGACCTCAATATTTATTATACGACATTAGTGTTTATTTATTGGTTAGTTCTGTAGTTCCTAGTAGATGGTGGTCCAGCATCTAAGTTGCACAGGTATTCGGCAGATGGCGACGTGTTTATTTTTCTAGATTATACCATCTTCGAGAAAATTAACGTGTGCGCGCAAGCGCGTGATTAAATATTGAATGTACATATATTTTCATGATGTATAATCATACTATAACAATTTTTCGTGATTCATTTTTATAATTATACTTTGTATTGTGTTATTTCTGTGCAGTGCTCAATTTAAATATTTTTAATATTATAAATAGTAAAATAAAATTTTATTTATAACTGTTTTTCTCTACAAATTTTCATACCACCTCGAAAACATGTAAGTATTTCTTGATAGCATTTTATTTATATTTATTTTATAATTTAATAATTATTAATTTATTCAGCAGTACATTTTGATCTAATTTATTTATTCAAATGATAAATTCTTTTAATTTTTTTTATTTCAGTATAATGCCGCGGAAAAAATTTTTAGTTTTAATAATTTAAAATTGAAAAAATAATAGTTCTATGTCTATGTTATCTACCTCATTTATAACAATTTATTTTTAGATGTTTTTAATTTATATAGTATATTTTATAAGAGTAAGTCACTGATTACAAACTATAATTTAATATAAGAGGAATAAAATGTAAATTCAGAAAGTATATGTTGATTTATGCTTAATTTCAAAATTTCGATACTTTACCTATTACTTTTAAATTTTGGAGAAACGTTTTATTTTTAATCTCATATGAATGAACATATTTTAAATTTTTTAGAAAATATTAATTTGATTGTACCAAAGAGTTAGTAAAAAATTCATTCAATGTATTATAATTACTCAGCCACTGCAACGCGTGGCTGGGTCAGCAATTCTATATACATAAAAATTTCGTGTGTCATGATGTATGTTCGCGATAAACTCCGAAACTACTGAACCGATTTTGATAAAATTTTGTAACCATTTATAATATAGCCCAACTTAAAAGATAGAATAGTTTTTATCTCTTAATTATTGATCTCAATATTTATTATACGATATTAGTGTTTATTTATCAGTTAGTTCTGTAAATTCCAAATAGTTGGTGATTTAGTATCTAAGTTGCACAGGTATTCGGCAGATGGCGACGTGTTTATTTTTCTAGATTATAGTATCTCCCAGAGAGTAAATTAGCGTGCGAGCGCAAGCGCGTGGTTGAATATAGAATTTACATATATTTTCATGATGTATAATCATACTTTAGCAATTTTTCGTGAATCATTTTTATAATTATACTTTTGTATTGTGTTATTATTGTGTAGTGTTTAATTTGAATATTTTAATATTATAAGTTGTAAAATAAAATTTTATTTATTACTGATTTTCTCTACTAATTTTCATACCACCTCAAAAACATGTGTCACAAATATTTCATATCATTGAAAAATGTTTAAGAAATTTCTGTAATTATGATGTAACTAATGTTACGTTAAAAATTTATAGTAGCATTTTTTATATTTTTCCAAAATAGATTAAAACAATACTAGAGACTCTTAAAATAATTGTGTATTTAAATTAATTGATGAAATATTACAAGTATTTCTTTATAGACTTTGATTTTGCTTTATAATTGATAATTGGCTCTGTAATCGTGCTATTTTGGCAGCAAGAAACTTTGATGGCGAATTAACTATATACATGATGTTGCCCGGTGATTTGATGTCTCATATATATAGATAGATAGATAGATAGATAGATAGATAGATAGATAGATGGATATAAATATATTTCTTTTATCTATTACATCATTTCTACTTTATTGAAACTATCTGCATAACATAAAAATAGTAATTATAAATGATATTATTTTAAACACGTATTAAAAATTAAATTTATACCTTAAATTAAAAAATTGTATCAATTTCACAGATTTTGTTACATAAAATTACATTTTTTTATCTCGTAGTAAATAACGAGATAAAAAAAAATTAAGAAAATATTGGCTATCATTGGATTGGTGCACTCTCCAATTTCATAATGCATTTCCCCAAAGCTTATATTCACTAACTTTTACGGTTTTTAGAAATAAAAGTCTAACTTAAAATAAATCAATAAATAAAAAAACATATTTATGATTAGCTTTTAGACAAGAAAACAGGAAGAGCGAGAAAGGAAGATCTACTTTCCATAATAGCAATATACTCTCTTTTATGCGGTTACGCTCTCTCTTATATATGAAGCTTAAATCCAAAAATCATAAATCAAAATATTTAAAATATTCAGATTTCCTTGCATAGCATCATAAAAAATGGCGCCAACTGTGGTTGTTTCTCAACACTTTGGTGATTTCTAGAGACGATGTAAAAAAAGTTATTTTTTATCTTAATAATTCTTTCTTTGAGATAAATTCACTAACGTACTTTGTGTGATTTAAAACGTTGAAAAGGAGTTTATTTTATACGAAAATTAATTAACTTAATTTATAATACGAATGCTTAAGTTGCACCAAAACTGCTTAATAAATCTTGATGAAAATTTTCAGTATATTTTGAAAATGTTTTAAAAAATTATATTATATTTTAGAAAAATTCAAGAATGGATTTTAAATCATGCTTTCAAAAATACTTTGTTTTGTTTTCTTAAAGTAAAAATCCTATGTCCAGTTGTTTTTAAAATGAAAGTTTATAAATGCGTTTAAATGTATACTAACTTTTTTGAATTAATATTATGGGATGAATGAAAGACTTTCATGAAAAATTCCTTAATATTTTTTACTATTACATTTATTAATATATATATATATAATATATATATATATATATATATATATATATATATATATATATATATATATATATATATATATATATATATATATATATATATATATATATATATATATATATCATGATTAAAAATTTAATAGCCAAAAATTGAAAAATGCAAGAATAAATACAAAAATCAAATGCTTAGCAATACATTCAGCGTGAAAGCAGCCTAAATAGTAATACTAAAATGTAATTAATAGTAAATGTTCATAAAAGTAATCAAAAACTAAATGTAGAATAATAATCAAATACTAAAAGGAGAATAATAAAGTGAAAATACGAAAAAATAGTAAACAGATGCAACAAAAGTTCAATTGATCGTTTAAAATTTAAAAGAAACATAGAACAAAAGGAAAATAGAATGAAATACCAACATGACCAGCTTCTTCAAGGGGTGTTAACCATAACTACACAAAGTATGGCTTTTCTTCATTGACTCCAGACTGAAGTCTTCTGTACATTGGCTTCATTAAAACTTCAGTCTGTAATAAATGCAGAAAAGCCACACTTTGTGCCAAAATGGTTAACACCTACTTAGAATTTGAATTAGTTTCTATAAAGATGATTTGATAAACATGATTACCAAGAAAGAGTTATTAGAAAAATGTTGCAACATTCCTTGGAGAAGCTGGTCATGTTTGTACTTCGTTCCATTTTCCTTTTGTTCTATGTTTCTTATCGATATTTCAATTTTCATGAACGAGAAATAGAATTCGGTAAAACATCAGTATATATTCTCATCTGTAGTACTATTCTAACAATGGCCCAGATAACAGAATTTTCTATAACTTATTTTAACTATATATCATTGAAGCCAAAAGCAACATGCATTCACGCTGGAATTATAAGATCTCGCTTAAAAGTAAATGCTCTAAAGTAATTTCTTCTATCATCAAATGTCTTCGAAATTTTAGATGAAATTAAATAACAAGATCAATGAAGTGGATCTCAGAATATGGAACCACATTGGTGAAGGAAAGTTAGGCTTATTTCTACAACAGTTTTTGATTTCGCAAATGATGTTCAAAATATAATTGTTTTTCTGATAAAAAAAAACTCTCTCAGAATATGGAATCAAATTGGTGAAGGAAAGTAAGTTAGGCTTATTTCTACAACAGTTTTTGATTTCGCAAATGATGTTCAAAAAATAATTGTTTTTTTAATAAAAACTTTCATGTTGTTCCAAGAAACGAGTAGCATAACGAATAAAAGGTGATTATTATATCAAATAAAATACTAATTTCAGAATTGACTTCGATGTTCTTAATGAGCCAAATGTCAAACCACTATCGTATTCATAACTCACATTGCCATGTAAAAGTAAAAAATGTAAATGTAGTAGAGTATAATCAAATTCACTATAACATAATAGCACTAAACGTGCTAAACATGGTCTTTGAAACGAAGTAATGTCTTAAAAATGGAAAATATCAAAGTCAATAATTAACCTTAGCTGAACAAAAATAAATCCATGTTGTTTCTGAGCAGTTTTAGAACTCATCTATAAATTTAAGTATTAAGGAAATTTCAGGATTTCCTTACGTCTAATGCATGAGTATTGCCAACAATCTATGAATTCTGTTTCTGGCAGACAATGTAAAATGAGTATTAAAATACATTTAACATGTTTCAACACATGTGCTGCTCACTACATGGTCTGAATAATTGTTTCAATCCTATGAATTGTTATACTTTTAATATTTCTAAAAACATCAATTTAAATTATTCATTGAATATTTAATATCGATTTATTTATTAAAATTATTACTTATTCATTTTTTCTAAGAGCGTAGGTAGTAGTTCACAGTATTCAGTTCATTAAGAATTTGCCGTTTGTATTGAAATATTTTTCATTTTGAATACTGATAAGTATTGATTTCATCTTTTTTATTCTTCCTATATTTGCTATTACAATTGTTTCGCTTTTCGTTATTTGTATTAAATTTTAAGGTAAATAGGTATAACTACATATATTTGTATAAACACACACACGTATATATATTTGTGTGTGCATGCACTTCTTTATACATATGTATGTGTTATGTTGTTACACTGTTTCCCATTAATATCAGTGTATTAGAAGAAAAAATTAAGTGATCAAGAGAAATTTCCGTGAAGAAATTTAATAGATACGTAAGAAGATATTCAGAAATACAAAGAGTTAATTCGCATAATGTTTCATCATTTAAATCATATTCTATTATAAAAAATGTGCTAGATCATTTTGATTTGAACTAAACATTAGAAAATAAATTCCTTTCTTCTTATTATATGCATAGATTATATTTTAATATTGAAATAGCTTCTATTTTAGCTCCGAAGTTAAGTAGTTAATGTCATAATTTAAGAAAAAATATAATTACGAGAATAAATACATTAAAACTAGGGAAGCAATTTTATATTATTCATGAATAAATGCAAAGGACTTAAAGCAATCAAAAAATAAAATATAACGTATAATAAAACTTAAGGATGGAAAATGTTTTATAGAAATAAAATTTATCATTGAAGTTCATATCTATTTCTTTATAGCAAGCAATAAAATTCAATCTCTTTCTATTTATAACCTCTTTGAAGACATTACATTTTTTTATATTTCTTCAATAAATGTTCAAATGTTATATCGGTCATAAATCTCCACAATTTATTGCAATTTACAAACATAATATTTAATGAAGTCTTTTAATGAATGCAATTTACATATACTGTGGTCATTTTTATGAAATTCTGTGGTTTAAAATTAACATTACATATTTCTTCATAATTTAAATCACCTTTAATATAAAATTTACTAAGAACTTTCTGATATGATATATTATTTCTTAAAGTTACTAGTTTAAAATGCTTCCATAAAACAGAATAAAATGAAAGCAAAATCAATTTTTTGTTAAATTACACAGAAAAATATTATTTACAACAATTCATACAAGCGTAGCAATGCAGTCAGTTTATAATGTAAATTACCAAATTAAATATGCTATATTATATGTTATCATATTTGTTATATTTAAAGGAAAATAAATGAATACATTTAATGATTTTATGTCTTAAGCAAACAAACATTTAAAAGAAAACTAATTTTAATGAAAAAATTTTAATTTCTATTCCATGTATTGAAGTAAACTATGTTTATTACATTTATCAATCAAAATTAAATTATTTCAGATAAAACTTGTTTTTTATCAACGTACGGAATCTTAAAATCTCATTTGAAAAAAAAATTAGGTAAATCTTGGACTTAATGAAGAAGCATTAATTTTCTTCTTTATTAGGTGCAAGATTTACCTGTGCCAAATAAGGTTACTTGTTTATCAGGTTCAGCCAAAAAAGGTTCAGTTTCTGGTGAATTTCAGTTTCTCTAACATTTGTAAAATTATGAGGCAAAATAAAAGCATCAATAGCAAACTTAGGGTTTCTGAAATATATAATCATATTTTCAGTGTCATATTTTCCTTATAATTTCTCCCTCATAAAAACAAATACAGCAATGCTAATCTACTTTTCCATCAGATGAAATCAAAATGTTGTTGAATGGTTGGAATCTGATCTTTCGATTTATAAGAGTGTATACGATATCACTATAAGATAAAACATTTTACAATATTAAAATGTGGGGATGGATTTTTGTTTCTGTAAAGCAAAATTGGAATGAGTGTAATTATTTCGACTCACTTAATGTGTTGAGAGCATTTATTTGCAAATCAAGTAATTGCGCATTTGATTTTTGTAAGTGAGATCATCTGCAATTCAAAAGTCGGGGAAAGACCAAATGTAATAGAAAAAATGTTTGGTAGTGTTATAAATATTTGTTTTCATTGTTTTTTATGTTGAGTAAGGTACATATTTTGTTCATTTATTAATTATAAATAAATGCTTTATAAAAAAAAGCATTTATATTATATGGTGATCTTTCTAAAAATATCATCTAAGTATTTTATTAAAATATGCATAATAATGTAAATAAATTCAGGTTAATTATTTAAAAAAAACTAAATTTACTTTTATTACATTTAGATAGTCATATTAGACATAGAATGCATATTCGTGTTTCAACAGTTTCAATTCATTATATTATTAATATCTATTCAACACATAAGAAAAAATTCAATAACAATTATAAGTACATTTAGAGTTCAAGTAAGTTTGTACATTATTTTTTAAATCTGTTTTTTTACAGTTGCTTCATTCATATATTTTGATAGTTGGAACTTGATGTACTGTAAATTTATTGTTTAAAATGTAAACTAGTTTTGATTTACAAAAATAAAGGCTCATCACAGTAATTCAGATAATTCACAAAAATATAACTTGAGAATGTTATTATTAGATCCTGTTTTTTTTATTGGCATGATAAACAAAAAAATTCATTATTGAAAGTAATTAAATAATTTTCCATTTGTTTAAACATAAAATAGTTTTAATAAAAATTCAACTTTAATACATTTCTCTAGTCAGAACTTGAAATCATGTCTTAAATTCTTATGCTAAAATTTAGGATATTTAATGCTGGTTGTTTGATTTATCTACTAATATGTTATAGAATGAAGTATGGAATATAAAGTATTAACCTAAATAGTAAACAAAAGTTTATATATTTTACATACATTTTAAATTTTTATGATTTTGAAAACTATTGATGCTTTTAAAAAAAATATGAAACCTATGATATTAAGTGTTGCTAATTTTTATTCCATAAATAAAACGAGTATCGTTTCGTATTTATGTCTTTTTAGCAGGTGGTTATCTAAGTGTAATGCTCAGAATCTACAAAAATTTCAAAGTGTAATCTTAGAAAACTTCTCAATTGCACCAAAGTTTTCTTTCAAAAAAGGCGTGTGTACAATATTTAAAAATGTTTGCAAACTTATAATTTATAATATTTACATTTCAAAACATTTTGTGTGAAATAAAAAAATAATCATCAGTCATAAAATATGAAGAATTTATGGACAGATACAATAATTCGAGTATAAGAGAAATTAAAATAATATTTATATTTAGGGGTGGGCTGCAAAATTTATTTTATAATATTGTTTCACAAACAAACGTATTCTGAAGGCAATTATACTGAAAAACATTAAATAAAATTTAAGGTTTGAATTTTATTTAATTTTTATCTTTTTTTTAAATTTTATCTGAATTTTTAAGTAAAGCTCTTAAAAGCTCCAATAATTTTTAAATCTCCAATTCATTTAACTTGTTTTGAAAGTTAAAATTTAATTTTATTTATCGTTAAATATTTAAATCATTAAGAAGTTCCAAAAGATTATATCGGTTCCAAAAATTGAATTATTTATTTGACATAAGCTAATTTTTCTCAACAAATAAATAATTATTGTATATATATATATATATATATATATATATATATATATATATATATATAATATATATATATATATATATATATATATATATATATATATATATATATATATATATATATATATATATATATATACTAAACAGCATATCGGTTTTCTATAACATTCTGTAGATAGACTAGGCTTTAGCAATATTTCAAATTAATGGATATAATCTATGCAAACATAACATTGATTGAATGATTGTAAATACTTATCCGTATGTTTGGGGAATTGATAATAAAATAATGAAATTATATACATTTATTTTCATAGATAGGTAACTGAACAATTGAATGAATATGCACAATATCAAATACATGATTTCATTTAATTTTGATGTCGTGTGCCAAATTTCAATGTAAACTTCTTACATTGAAAAGAAGTATGTAGCTGTAAAACGGTGTATCCATTCAAAAGTGTACAATGAACTAATTGATTTGTTAATATTTAAAGTGCAAAAAATATTTTGTTATTTGAAATTTATATTTAGAATAAATATAACTAACTCTGATTGGATGTAATAATCACTAAAATTTTCAAATCCAAATTGCATTACGAATTTAGTGAAAGGTAATTAAAAATTATATAAAGGACATTTTAACACTTCTTTTAGCTACTAATTAAAAATTCAATTCAAATGAAATTGTCTTAAAATTGCATTGTACTTTCTGTATTTGTTCATAAATAAAGTTCTTGCGTTAAAATACAGAATATGAATAAATAATCTATTATATATTTAAGTAGAAATTTGGAAACGTGCATAAGTGCATTGCTGGTTTAAAATGAAAATTCGCATTCATTTTAACCATATAAAAAAGTGGGACGTATTAAAAAATAAATGTATCGGTTCCATAATTATAGAGAAAGTTAGGAGAAATGCGATAATATTTGCATATTGGTTTTAATTAAAAATTAAATATATTTTCAACAATCAAATATTTAAAATTAAATGCAAACAATATTAAATGATCATATGCATACTATTTTTTCTTATTTATATTTGACTTTCTTAAATTTAAATCTTTAATTTTAATGTAAATATATATTAAAATATCATAACTTAACATTGTTATAAAATCAATTTTTTTAATTTTTATTTACCCAATTTTTGATGGATATTCATTTTATTCAATTTTAAATTTAAATTCTTAAATCCCATTAGTGGTACCATTTTTCATAGAAAGAATATTTTGAAGTAAGTATCTTCAGAATCCTAGCGAAATAAGTGCTATTTTTTCTTTCCGCTCTATTTATCAAAATCAAGCTGAGTTGCTCCTCTCCACATCATTATTCTTCTATTATTGAAAGATGTTGATCTCTTGAAGATGCTGAAGTAACTTTTTCTTTTCTTAGCATAGATGTGAAAAAATAGCTTTCATTTCTTTTTTCATTTTTTTTTTACTTTTTATTTGCTTTTGCATAAGATTTCTTCGCTTCCTTAGATGTGAATTGTTTATTCCTTCTTTTATATACAAATTTGAAAATCATGTAAATAATTCAGCAACTTTTTGGTCTAGAAAGTACTGCAACTATTCTTAAAATGTTCTGTTGTATTCTTAAAATTCTACTTAAATTAACAGAAAATAAAAATAATTAATTAATGGAAAAATTAATTAATAATTAATAAATGATATGTAAGAAGAGTTATTGAAAAATTATAAATTATAAAAGAAATGTGAATGAATATATAATTTAGCGTATATTTTATTCAAATAGATTAATATTATAGAATATTAATAAGGTATAAATAAAAATGATGGTATCAGTATTTTAGTTTCCTTAAAATTTTAATGTAGTGCATTTTTGGTAATTAAAAGCAAATTAGTTTTGTTAAAAAAAAAAAAGCAAAACATATTTTGACATAAACTGAAATTGTATTGATGCGGTATGAGGTGAGGATAATATAAAATTTGCTATTCATTAAAGATAATTGTAACTGAATACAAAAGTATCATTTAGGAATTCTAACTGTTTAAATAAAAAACAGCTATTTTTTTATTTATTTTAATAAAAAAATTAGATATAAATAATCAAGAGTTTTCACAATAAATTTGTATAAACACTTCTTATATTTGAAATAAATTTACGAAATTAATTTTCTAACTAAGATTTAATTTTTAATTTGGTTAATTTTAAATTACTACAAATTACTGCTGACAACATTTATCAATTTTAGCATATATATATATATATATATATATATATATATATATATATACGAGGGTCACTCTGAAATTTTTGAGATACAACTAGGTTTTTAAAGTTATAGTTACAAAATTTTAGGTGTGTTCAAAGTAGTCTCCTCCAGCATCAATTGCACTTTTGTAGAAGAATTTTCCACAGATTAAATGCCTCAAGACCTTCATTTCTTCGAATAGATGAAAAAAATGCATTTATAGCCACATCAATCTCTTCTTCTGAATGAAAACGACGTCCACGTAAGTTCTTTTTTAGATTAAAGAATAACCAAAAGTCGCACATAGCTAAATCAGATGAATACAGCGGATGTTCGATCACTTTAATTTGTGTTTGTTTAAGTAACTCAACTATTAATCCGGCTGTATGTGAAGATGCATTGTCATGGTGAAGCATTAGTCCCCTAACATTCAGTTCTTGTAGAATTTCTGGAAGACATTTAGTGGTATACCAGTTTGCTGTTACTGTCTTCTGTCCTTCTAGCTTGATGGCTTTGACCAATCCCGTACTTCTGAAGAAAACGGCATACATCACTTTTTTCAGTGTGCATTGTTTTTCCACAAATGCCGGCGTGGGATCATCTTCAAAGACCCATACTTTGCTTTCTTGACGTGTTGGAACGTCAAAAAACGGTATGCACGTTTCATCTTCTGCTGTGGCAACCATCATTCAGCATATTAAGAGTTTCTTTACTGATTCTGACACCCTCCTCTTTTTGATGCTCAGTTAGGTTATGGGGAACCCAACGGCAAACTACTTTTTTCATATGTAACTCTTCATAAATGATTTTGTGTATGGGAGCGGATCCGATGTTAAGTTCCTTCTGTATTATTTGATAGGTACAGCGATTATAATCCATTAACATTTTTCGTATGGCAGACACATTATCCGGGATTACAGCCGACGGTGGCCTTCCTGTGTGTTCTTCATCCTGAAGAAAATTGCGACCTCTTCTAAATTATCTAAACTATCTGAATACAGTAGCACGAGCTGGAGATTCATCACCAAATGCTAATTGCAACGCATTCTTCTTGATTTAATCCTGCTTTGAAATCGTAGAAAATCATACCTCGAAAATGTTCTCGCGTCAACTCCATTTTCTCTTCTGTTTAAAATTTATTCCACGCTAAACAAGTTGAAGTAAGTCAGTAAAAATTTTCTTCTGTGTTAAAATATTTTGTACTTTAAAATTAAACCGTTATTTTTATTTTGTAAATTTTCGTCAGCGCGTATTTCAAAAATTTCAGAGTATCCCTCGTATATATATATATTGATAGGATTGCTCTTGCTGCTCGAAAGTGATATATGGAAAAACAAAATGGCGACAAAGTGTTATCAAAAACAAAACATCTAGAAACTTAATATATTAATGAATTTCTCAGCAAAAAATGAAATTCTCACTTGCTGGTTTACAGATCAAAACTAATCAACTCAAATTATTATTTGACTTAGCTATTCCTAGATCATAGTAAGATAATTTTAAAAAATAGTTTTTCTTTCTGCGTTGTATTAATTTTGCTTCGTTATCATTTTATACCGATTATATATATATATATATATATACATATATATATATATATATATATATATATATATATATATATATATATATATATATATATATATATATATATATATATATATATATATATATATATATATATATATATATATATATATATATATATATATATATATATATATATATATATATATATATATATATATATATATATAAGTGTATAATCTAATATTTGTCTTATTATCTACACTATCAGCATAAAAATTTTAATTTTAGCTTAGATGAGTAAATTTGTAACAATTCTTATTTTTTATTCTTTCATTTAGTTCATTCTCTATTAAGTTCTGGATTATTTATTTGAATGGAATGAATAAAATAATCGAAGCACATGCATTCTTGAATCAAGTTAGCAATTTTAATTACTTAGTTCCATACCAGGTGGTGCAATGAGCACACCGCTTTTATAAATATAGTCGTATTCCTAAAAGATTTGTCTGTAGCAAACTATATTTATGTAATCACAGTAGTAATTTCGAAGGTAAAGGAGTAGGAAGGGACTTTATTGGGTCTGAATATTTATGCTTCCATGTCATTGAATACAAATATTATTTCCAATAAAAGTTTGCTTAAATATATCACATTTATATGATTTCTGGTAGTGTTATAGATTCTTTTGTTTACAATGTTTGGAAACATGCGTGTTCTATTTTAAACTGGAAAGACATGTTAAATATTAATTATAAAAAACTTATATTTGTTATAAAAATTTCATAATTAATTAAATTTTATATCCAAGCTTAGAGAAATTTAAAGTTGTATAATTAAAAAAAAAATTTTTTTCAAGATTCTCAGAAAGTAAAATCTTAACTTCCATTTCAAATACATTGTGACTAAATGTATTCATATATGTTTTTCAAAGATTTGTTTCAGAAATAATTAATTTTTTAAATTATGTAAGCATTAAAATTATTTTGTTCACTTATTTTCACATTTTTTTAAGAGTTAACTCTATCCTGGAGGTGATGATCATATGTAAAATTCCATTGGTTTTTCCAAAATCCATTTATGTAATAAAAATGATAAAAAAAGTTAGAATGTATCATTGTGGCCCTATTGTCTGATTTTTTCCGACACAGTTTGGTTAAATTAATGCAGACAATTATTTTACAATTTATTGGTTTATAGCACACATAATATTTGTAACAAGAAAAATTCAGTGAACTGTTTCCAAAAGCTTTTCATTCTATTTATTAAAGCTTTAAAGTAAAATTATACTCTCAATAACAATATATTAAAAAACAAAAGTTAAAATAAGGATTGAATATCAAGATATCTTTATTGTATTGTTTCAATTTTTAATCTGCATTTTCCGAACAATATAATTTACTTGAAAATATAACAATTGTCTTGAATACTTATATGTAACATATTTCAATTTTCATAATCTAAGAATGTAGCTTTTAATATCAGTTTTACTCTAAAATACATATCGTCAAATTAAATATCCTGTTTTAATTAAAAAATTTATTAGCTGCGACTTACACGAAAAATTAACAGATTTTTTTTATAGAATTTACAACATAGTAAACTTTATTATTAATGTATAACTTAGAAACATGAAAAAATTATTTATATTTCCTTTTATTTTCGTATAAAAATCTGACATTGAATACCATTATAAATGTTTAGAACTTCTTATACTAGACATTTTAATCTGTATGGGCCTTAATAAATAGAAATGAAACCGAACATATTTCTACAATAAAAATTCAAGTTTATTAATTAAAAGCGAAATTTATTTTTAGTTTAACAGCTGGGAATCAAGGAAATAAAAATTTCCTACTTTTTCGCTTGTTTCTTCTTATTAAATGCAAGAACAGATGGAAATTAATACACGGAATATTCTTGAAAAAAAAAAAGAGTTTTTGAATAAGGGTGATATACCTGCTAAAAAGCATGTTCTAATTACAACACCGTAAGGAGCCTAAAGCAGAGAAAGACTTTAATTAAGAAAATAATTAGTGAGCGTTTCAGTACGATGGTGAATTTTGCATTCAGTTTACTTCACCATGAATACTTTTAATCTTCATAACATCTCTGGAGACAATTTATAACTGCTTTATTTTAACACAAAAGGCTAGAATTTTTTAATCATTGTTGCAAAAGTTTGAAACAAAAATAAATATCTATATGCAATTTTGATTCTGTCTATGTTTTCTGCCCAAATTGGGCATTAATCTAAAAACAAAAAATTATTTTCTAATAAGGATTTTTTATATAAATTTATTAATTACTTAATTTGAATTTGTCATTTTGAGTGTAGATATTTTTTAACATTTTTTAATTTGCAATAAAAATTAATATATTGAATCTAATAAACAATTTGATCAGTTTTTTAATTTGTTTATTTAGCTTTATATCAATGTTGCACCAGAACTTATTTTACTATATTTTTCTTCCCATATTCAATTTACAAGGACGTTTTCTTTTTATATTTCAAATTCTCTATTTAAAAATTTATATTTTAGGAATATTTTTACATTCTATTATTTAGAATAATTGTAGGTTAGGTAACTGTACATAGAGTATTTGGAATACTAATTAATTAAAAGAGTAATGAGGAATACAATTTATTGTGCTAAAATACTCATGTATATTATTGCATTTTTTGAAAATAAATCTCTATATTATCAGGAATCAACTAAGTAAAAGCAATAAAATGAGCTAAATTAAATAAGAGACATTAGTTTAATAGAAATTTATTTATTTGTTTGTAACCTAACTTTATGTTTTGCAAATCTTGCATCTAGTATTTACATGCAACTATTAGGTTGCAAATTAAAGGGCTAATTAAACCTAGTCATATATTTTAACGTGGATTCAGAAATTTTGCGAGCACTTATTCTTATGGATGGATATACAGATAGGAAATACTAAACTGAAAACTAGATTACTAAAATTTATTTTCTATAATAATTAATGAATATTTAATACACCAGTAAATATTATTCTATGTATTATTTAAAATACTGGTTACTATTATTCTCAATTACTGGAAACAGTAAAATTATTTTTATGCATAGAAATATAACCAAAAAATCAAACTGAGATATTTTGACATAACTATAGCTGCTTTTTCACCAAATAAAAATTTTTTTATTAAAAAACTCTAATTAGAATAGAAAATGAGGTATGATTAATTCCTTTTTATTTTTCTTCTTTAATAATTAAATGCTTTTTCCACTGCAGGTTTATTCTTTTTTCTTAAAGAGAAATATGAATACTATAAATCAAATAGTATAACATAGTTTTAATTCTTTGAAACATACAGAATTTCAAAAACCATTTTTCATTCAATTATGCGCTGGTTTTCATTTTCAAAACAGAATTATTTTAAAATGGAAAGATATACAAAATCAATTTAAAAACTTTTAAAATTACTTAAGTTGAATGAAAAAAAAACTTTAAGATGAATCCAATCACACTTATATTGGATGAAAGCATTGAACGTGAGATTTTTCTACTTTGTCGGAAAACAATGACATGTAACTTATGAAGATTGTTACGTGTCACTGTCACAATAAATGCCTGAACAGCCAAAGCATTTGTAAGAAATAAATATGCAGCTTTTTTATAATTCTTAAAGAAAAAATATTATAAGTTTTTATCTTTTATTAATCTGAAAGAAACTTTTTTGTGATTATGTTCTAAATGAATATAATCATAAATAATATTTATCAAATAAATAAAGTATACTTAGCAAATTTCTCTGTCATTGAATGCAATACGATATTTCTAACCATATTTTAAATTTTATGAATACTTACTTTTAATTTCTGAGTGGATAACGGTGGGTGTCAGAAAGGATGATATATTATTGTATTTTTCATAAAAATTAGAAAATATGCTGTAATTTAAATTCTAAATAAACAGCAATATTTAAATGCAAAGAAAAGGAGCTGAATAAAAAAATATATTTATATATGTTCCTAGATACGAATTTGAATTCAAAAAACAATATTTAATGTTGAAAGTCAATAATGGTATCAGAATAAAGTGGAATGGAATACAACAGGAGAAGCTCCTAAAACGCAATATAGATCGAAAAGAAATTTTAGTTATTTTTTTTTACATTTTCTCCTCGAACAAATAAATGCATTCTTAAAAAATCGAAATTTAAAGTACTATTATTCTTTATGTAGGTAATTTCCCAAGGCTTTTATCTCCTAAAGGCTTAAGGAATGGTACTCCATAAATGCTGATTCGCGTTCCATTACGTTCTTCATAACATAATTCAAAAGTGTTGAAAGAATGCAACAATTCAGAATATATTTCTTTATCTTCAACAAGAAATAGAGAAATAGCAAAAGAACATAGGTATATGTATTTGTTACTTAAAAGCTTTCAGCCACTATTTCTTGTTGGTTTTCACCCAGATCCCACTAGCGCCTCCCGGCGGCAAAAACGAAAAGCGCCTCTCATGAGCTGATGTCTTTTTATACGGAAAAATGTATAGAGTAATCCATAAAAATGGATTTTTTACTGCCGCTTTACCGCCTTTGATGCATTTGTGGGGAAAAGCTCTCTTTTTTTCCTTCTCGCTTCGTTGGAGACGCATACCTATAAATATATATTTATACCGTCGACGATATCCGAACATCTGCCCTTTGTGTGGTTGCTGGCATTTTAATCAAATTCTTTTTTTTCTCTTTTTTTATATCTATTCTGTCTTAAATATGTTCAATGCAACAACTTTCCCAAGAATCGTAAGGTCTCAATCGCTTACAAGCAATTTCGATTTTTATCGTTCTTTCAATATCAAGCAGCACTTTAGTGAGGTGGCTTATATTCTGCGTCGAAAAATAATAACACTCAAAAAATATTCCTCATAAAAGATAAAATTGTTTAAAAGCAATCCCGATTTTATAGACCTAAAATAAGCAAACATTCTAGGAAAAATTTATACAGATGTCAAAAATCTGCGAAATTAAATATTGTTCTTTGAACTAGCTTATATTATACGAAAATTATTTATACAATAAATAACCTTTAATTTTTGATTACCTTAATAAAATGTAAGTATATTAGAAGTTTCATTTAATTTGATGGAGAAAATAATTAGTTAAAAAAGTTTTTTTCTTACTGATTTCTTTCATTTTTTCAACTTACAAATAATGAAATACTAATCTCCATGCATTTTTTAATCTTCTGAAAAATGATTATTGGACAAAGTTTTTAATACTGAAAAGTAAAAAATTCAGTTTTTCTTTCTTTTGTGTATAAAAACTATCGTAAAATTACTGTAACCGTTAGAGATCATACAAATAATCTATAAAGATTATCATAATATAATACTGCTTAAGATTTATTATTATGGATTAACAGGCATGCATTTTATGCTAACTATTTTTATTTTCAAAAAACATAAATATACTTTAAGTTTAATTAAACTATTGTTTAAACTTCTTGTCACTAAATGGAGAATATCGTATATTATTATACAGATAAAAAAACTCCACTGTTAAGACGTTTTCCTCATATAATATCCTTTTTTTAGCTTAGATATCCCTTTCATGTTTGGTGTAAATTAATGTGAAAAGGAAACATTTTTTTTTACATTTTTTATCAATGGTTTAAGTTCCTGAAGAGATGTTCTCAAAAATGTTTTCAAATCTTGAAATAAAATCTATAATGCAACTTAGATTGCAAACCTATTAAAATCGTTTTGAGCTAAAAACAATAAAAAGCTAACTCTTTGCTTTAACTTGTATAGCTGCTTTGCTTTACATTCATAAGACATACCTTCTACAACATAGGGGTGGTAACTTAATTACATTTTGTCTTACACCTTTCAAAACATTTTGGTAATTTACAATATTTTAAAGTGTAGGTAAAAAAAAATACATGTAAAATTAATTTTATTTGATTCAAAAATATTTTATCTCTGGCTTAAGTCTATTATTTTACTGAAGTAAATTACGTTGCTATGTAAAATATTACTTCAAATAAT